>OY482668.1:602500-1202500 GCA_960531205.1 Andrena bicolor | reverse complement strand
AAAGCAACGAAAATTCGCAGTGTTCTACCGCGAAGATAATGAGGCAACACGAATTACGAGCCTCCTCTTGCTTTTATTTCGCCCTCCCCCTCTGCCCCTAGCTTCTCTTTTTTTTCCTTCCCTCCTTTTCTTTTTTTTCGTTCGCGCGCTCCGCGTCGGCAGACACGCGGGCGAAAACTGGCGCGAGTGGATGGTTGAAAAAACCGTGGGGAAAGGAGGAACGAGGGGAAATACTTCCGCGCTGGTTCGACGCTGGCCACGCTCGCGCATCCCGACCGCCGATGGAAATCAAAGGACGCTTTTCAGGGCTCCTGCGTTACGAGGGGAAAAAACTCCGCCTCGGAACAGCAGGGAGCCCGCAACAGGGATTCGGGGCGAACTGAAAAATGCATATAGTCTCTCGCCAGGTGATTAGATTGAAGTTGCCAAAACTGGGAACCCCGTGACCCGTGATTTCGATGGAAAGCCTTTTTTCAGTAGTATGGAACTGTTGGGGCTCTGTACAAAGGCCGGGGGATGAGAATCACGAGTGAAGGGAAATCTGTGGTTCCGTGTACAGGAGAAATTTTGAGGATTTCTTCAATGTTTTGTAGATTCGGGAAATTATGAGGATTTCTTCAATGTTTTGTAGATTCGGGAAATTATGAGGATTTCTTCAATGTTTTGTAGATTCGGGAAATTATGAGGATTTCTTCAATGTTTTGTAGATTCGGGAAATTATGAGGATTTCTTCAATGTTTTGTAGATTCGGGAAATTATGGGGAATCTATCTTTTAATTTTTGCAGGGGTTGGTCTTATTGTTAGTTCACTTGAAATGTGCAAGGAAGCTGGGCTAAGAAGTTATTACCCGACGTAATAGTCCTCTTACAATTATTGGGGAACGAAACTACGCGGTCCTATTTAATAATAATAATAATAATAATTCGTCTTTATTTACCACACTTACAAAAAAAACCTATGTGATAAAACTTATCTGTAATTGTACTCCCTTGTCCAACCTCTTACGTTAGGGGTAAGCAGCGAAGGAATCGTAACGACTTCAGATTATACCGAAATAGAAGGAGAAGATCCGTCCGAGCCTCGTTCCGTGGAAATTAGAAACGAAGTCGGGGCAAATATGAGGTACAAGTTGTTATTTTCGAGGATAACTGTAATCCCGCGCCTTCGGGTACGCTGGTCGGAATGGAAAAGGGAAGAGGGGCAGAAAATAAACGAAATAGAGGCACTGGGGCTGTTATTGGCGATATCAGCAGGTAGTACCAGGTGAAGGGGAGACACGCGACTTCTAAATTCGCTTGGGAACGAGGAAACGTGGCTCTACCGTTTTCAGAACTTCCGCTGCGAATATTTATTTGCCTTGGAAATTAAATGCTTTTCCAGACACACGCCAACGCAGACGTTTTCCTGTGACAGGTACTCGTGTTTTTATGTATAACTCACTTGGAAATGAAACGTCTGTTTACCTGTTTGGAACTCGTTAAAGTGTTTACTTTAGGTCACCGAGATGACAGCGTGACAATCCCTCCATATTTTTTAAGGAAAAGTGTCTATGTACATTAGCGTGGAGCGAAAATATTTTTTTTTAGATACAATCTTGATGTAGGTGTTGAAAGTTGCCCCAGGTAGTCCATAATCTGGGTTTGACAGAGTTTTTTCTGGGAAAGTATACCTACAATTTTTATGAAATTTTCCATTTCTCATGGAAACTTTAAAGAAATGGAAAATTTCATAGAAATTGTATTCTTTGGTGCCAATGCGCAACTTGGAGATAAAGACCGAGAAAAAAGTCCTTTCAAACCCAAATTATGGACCACCTTGGACAACTTTTGAGACCTACATCAATATTGTATCTAAAAAAAATATTTTAGCTCCACCCTAATATACATTCTCGCATTTAACAAGTCCTATATATATATACTTCTACTTACGCCACTAAAAGGGTTCTTTAAAAAGAAATATCATGTAATTAACTTACAACCCTCTTTCAACAAAATTTTCAAAGACAGAAATTACCTACATAGTTACTCAAATGATGAAAAGGCATGCTACTTCGTCCTGTATAGTTTAATTTCAGAATTTTAAAAACTATTTCACCAAGCTACATTTTAATTTACATTTAAAAGCATACACGGAAGATGCAAAAAAATTGCAGTAAATTCAGGTCTACGCGCATCGAGCTATATAAATTAAATAGCTATCTGGTTTCTCTCGGTTTCGCAATAACTACGCATCAAAGGTACATAACATCGAAATCGTAGAGGTATAATATCCCTTCGTTCTCCACCCTGAATATATAATCCGCCTTACGACACGAATTTACGATCAAATTACGCGGATGCAATGTGCATAAACCTAAGAGATTCGTGCTGATATTCCATGGATAGGCGAGCATTAATCCGTTCTCCAGTGGATCGTAAAGATTTACGATTAAAATAAAGCCTCCCGTCGGCTATCCGGCCCTGGAATATTATCGTGTCCCGTCTTTTGTTCCGCGATCGTTTGATTGTTATCAACGCCCGAACGCGTCCATTTGTGCGCGAGAAAATATTTACCGGCGTCGTTGCTCATTCCTGCTGGCGAACGATTTTATTTTTGTCGCCGTACGAGTCAAGCGCTAGGGGGAGCGGCCGATTATTATCGGGGCTTATAAAATATTTAAAAACACTTTCCACAGCGTTGTAACAAAACGTTATTTCCCTGTTTCTGACGAGGCGTGATTTGCATAAAAACGCTCGGTTCGCTCGCGTTGCTGGCTTCCCACAATTCAAATGTTAGGTGCAATTCAGCTGTCCGAGAGTGGTTGCTTAAAATCTGTTATCAACCGTTTTCTGGGAAACCATTAGATACGAAGATAAGATTCTTTCCAATATTTTAACCTGTTAACTGGGTCGTGTGTCGATTAAAAGCAGTTTTTATATGTTTCAACACGATTAAAGCATAAGTAATTGTTAAATTTTTGGGCGGAGTTGACTTATTCCGATGAAGTAGGAAGCACTTTTAAGGGGAAAGTATAAACAATAAACGGCTTATTTTTTTGTCAATTTTTAGGAATTTTTTGCAAAGGTACTAATGCTGTAATCTTTTTGAAGCTTTAAGGGTACAGTAATTCGTCGTTAGTGTCACGTTTTTACCATGCGTTATAATCACGCTCACTATCCCCACCATTTCATGGCATCCTTCAGTCGAGAGTGAGAGAATCCGATATATGCGAGACAGAACAAAAGAGACGACGCGAAGTTGTCGTCGGCACGAAATAGTATCCGCATCGCGTTAGTATCACGCTGCCAGCCCCGATCGTCGTGATTCTAACGAGGCATTACTGTACTTTAGTTAATATTGTAATATGTAAAAAAATTCTATGACAGTAAAATTATGATTACATATATATAGAAAAGCAATTTTGGGAATATTTTTTCAATTTTTCGGTCGATTTATGGGGTTTTCTCCCTTTAACTAACGAATTGACGTGTCTTCCCTGATTAACAGGTTATTTATCTAAATAAAATTTGTTATTTGTGACGTACGTCACGTTCTTTTTGCAACATAGGAGGTTTACCTATTAAAAAATGCAAGAATATACGTTACACCCTGTATCCACGAACGACGCACGATATACGTGGAATTTTTACGTGAACGTGAGTCCCGTGCACGCTATAATTGTGGTCACGAACGGGCGCCGCGCTTGACGTCGAGCATACCACTTGAAAATAGTTAAACCGTGACAATTTTCGCGCACCGTTAATTGCAAAGCGGCATACTACGGTGCCATGCTTCGTTAACGCGATTGTAACTCTCTCGACAATTGTAATACTAACTGTAATGGAAATAATCGGCAGTGCCTAGTAACGATAACACAACTCCCTCTTGTCTGCCCTCCTGTGTCATCGAAACGCACGCGATTCCGATTATACTTAATTATGGTTTCACGGGATGAACACGTTACACGGAACCACTCGATTAACGTGCGTTCAGTTTTCGTGCTTTAATTACCAATCCTTCGGTTAAGATCGCTTGCACTGACCCGTTCCGAACGTGCAGCTAACGAGTTTCATTTGAGTTCGATCGGAAGTTTGAGATTAGAATCGTCAGTCTGCAGGCGCAACAACAAAATAAAGAGAGAGGCGGGGGAGGAAGAAAGAAGCCAAGGAGAGCAAAGAGCAATCGCTTGCTATTAACTTGCGAACGACGCAACTTCGTAGTGTTTCTCTGAATAGATTTATCTCGGAAACGTAATTGGAAAAGTTCCTTTAAGCTCGAGTGAAAGGGCAGCTTGAGCGCCGGAAATTTGGATTTTTCGAAAGTTTAAATTTAAGCGGGCTTAGTGCACTCGAAAGAATTGTGAAGAGATTGTTTATTTTAAGCTCAGAATCCGGGAAGCAATGTGTTTCTATGGAATTTATTTAAATAGAGGAATCCACAAATATTCCAAGGGTACTTCAGAAGCCTCGGTAAATTTTAAATTGAAATTAAAAGTAAGTTGAACTTTTTTTAACTGAAAGGTTGAGAAATACAGAAACCATTTGCATTTCCTTCTCCAGTGTTACTCGTTTATGAAAACATTTTGCAGTTGCATTTTGCAATACTATTTACCGGTCTCTTAGAAGTCTCGTGTTTATTAGTTTCTACGGTTTTATAATATTAATAACTTAATACTCGTCTTGCATTTATTTTATTCAGAATATAATTTCTCCTCGAGCTGAGTAGACGTGGTCTTAAAATATCGATCATTCCTGTATACCTGATAATTTTTTTCTCACGCTGCTTACCGCCAACTTCTCTATTCCTAATCGCGAACGCGAGCAGAGAATTAATACATTTTTAATCACCCAACTATCCATCTCACCAGGACAATGATCTCCGCAAAAGGAACCCCCAATTCCAAAGCAACGGGGGCCAAAGTCCGAGGCAGGTCGATTCAACTCCGTCCAAATTCGTTTCTGGATATTAAAAACTTTAATATCGGTGGAACATCGACGCGGGGGAGAAACGTATCAAGCAGAGTGATCGCTCTCTTGCTGTATACATACACGTATATTCCAGCTGCAGAGTCCTGTGTGAGGACATCGCGGGCGCGTAAAAGCCGTGGATAAAAGTGGGTATATCCGTGGGTTGTTCGACGGGTAAACGTGATCCATTGTGGGCTTCCGGCATCCACACGGCCCTGTGTGTACACACTGGCTCGCCTGCAACCGTGTCCACACTTAGAGCGGCCGTGTACGTGCTGGTAAATACATTCGATTTATTGGAGAACGCAATAGGGCAGTCGGAAAGAGCCATACGTTCCGCGCGCTGAAATGACACCTAAAGCCTCTCTTTCCGTGGGGGCTCTCGCCCCGTTTTGTTACAGTGCTCCTAGCTATCGGCCGTTTCTTTCCACCCCTCCCCATCCTTCCCGCAAAAAGTACATTGCACCGCGTTGCATTTCACCGCCCACCACCCCGAGCTTGGTCCTCGAAAGTTCGCGGCGCACCTAAAAGCTTCGCCCTCCATCGAGCACCCCTGTATCGTAAATCGAATATCATCCCCTCTCGGCCGCAACCTTGCGTTTCGGCGCCTCCCTCCATTGTTTTCAACTTTGATAAATTCGTCGCGCCCGCTGCAGAATATTCCCCGCGTTGTTTTTACGGGCTCGCGTCGCAAAGGGTGCAATAAGCATGTCTCTTTGCCTCCTTCCTCCCATTTCTTTTAGAGTTGCCCTTTTATTATCCCCCCCTGCATCTTTGCGCCACCTTAGTCCCTCCATTTGTCGACGCGTTATTCCTCCTTACGAGATTTCCGCGCCCCTGTGCATTGCGCCCTCTGTTCGCCGCCCCTTTCACTTTGCAACTTTCGCCCAATGAAGCAGACCGGACTCTAACACATTTTTCCTCGTTTCCTTCCGTCCCTTTGAGCCCGGCTGCATTGAAAAGTCGGCGCGAATGATTTTCCTATTTCGCCCGGCTGCAGCGGGCTGCCCCGTTTCGCATAATGTTCTTGGTCCAGATGATATCGATCGGCGGGAATAATAAGAGCGGGAAACGCCGGGGAAGCCGTGGCTCCTGCGGACGTCAAGTGAAACCCGCCGTTTTTTGGATAAGATAAGAATAGCAGAGCTGAATGCACGAGGTCTTGAATTGGCCCCGACAGAATGGCACGTATTACTGGGCGCATTTGAATAGTGACGCGCGGAATGCAGTGCGAAATACGCTACACGAAAATCTGAAGGATATCTTGGGCATGCTTTTTATTACAGGAATATTAGGAGTGGTTAATAGTTAGCAGATTATTGCAACAAATGCTTGGCGTCGAGTACAAATTGTATAAATTAAAATTTTCGACCGTAAATATTAAATAAATTGGTTTCGGCGCACTGATTCGGTCACTATAATACGATTAATTTATTTATTTAAGAATAAAATAAAATGACACAGCTATTTAGCAATTAATTATAAAGCAATCCGACGTTTCGGTTCTTGATTTCAACCCTCCTCAAGGAAAGTGAGATTAAAAGTATAATATTGCTAAATTGTATTACTAGGATTAGCAGAGTCAGAAAAAAGAAATTGTGAACCGATATTCCGTCAGAGTAATATCGATAAGACGTGAAAGGGTAACTGATATTTCGAGAAAATTTATCGTCATGTTTTTACAAAGCCCCAATATTAAGCAGGATTTGCATGCGTAAAAATATCCGTACGTATGTGAAACAACTGTTGAGCATGAAACAAAGCCTGGCTATAATCCCTGATGCAGGGCGATTAACAAAAGCTTCAATTTACAGTGTAAATTTTGTTTCCCCGTTTCGATTCCCTCGATTCCTCCTACGTCACCAAGTTCACTGACATTTCAGAGACGGGTTGAAAAATATCCGACCTACACTAATTCTGGATCGTCGAAGGAGATTGATAGTCCGACCATTCAAACAGGAAACGCCACGTTTTTATATAAATACACCTGCCAGTCGGCAGCTTCTATTTATTTTGAGGCATAAACTATTAACCATGTCTTCCTTTATCACGAATTCCTGGCGATCTTTGTAAGGAAAGGATACCTAAGTTGATCAAAGATATTTTAAAATTGAAATGTAGAGGTACAGGTTATCTATACACTCCCTAATGAAAAGAAAATAGATCATCCTCTGAAAATCTAATGGCGTGTGGACAAAGCTTTCACGAACACCGAGAGATTAAATGTTTTTATCGAAAAGGGAAAATATCACCTTCGTAGTAATAAATTCAAAATAAAAAAATTTCTACTGGAGTGTTTGTAATTTAAATTAGTTTACTTTTTTAATTAAAACGCGCAGTAAAGGAGGCAATAAATATTTATATATATTTTAAGAATTTTTGTGTTATTGTTAACGACTATATTCTATAATGCAAATAAACAGCAATTGTTTAAGAGTACAACTTTCAACATTATAACCATATTAGCTTATTTGCTTCATTTCAAATTTCAACAACCAAGAAGATGGTCTAAAGCATACAAGGAAATATTCAATTCTGACAACAATAAATCAAAGCTAAAAGGAGGGAAATTCTTAGATTCAATTTCCACGGGAACGTGTATACCTATTTCTGATGAAACTGAAACACTCCTGTCAATAATGACAAACGTATTACACGTTGAAACGATCTGTCAATCATTGGAATTTCCACAAAAGCTTCAATTTCCTCGACGTAAATATTCCACGCTCACGTCGTTCGTATATTTAATAGTTTTTCCATGGAATTCTAAAGCCACGTTCCACGCAAGCGGCCTACATTACTGTCATTCGTCGAGAAGGATTATTATTAAACCCGCTTTAATATCGCGAGACGTAATAAGTCTGTTTCGCTTTTACATTTTTCCAGTGACTGTGTAGCCAATCAACAGTAATTAGTCGCGTCAAAAAGGGAACGCGATTCAATAGCTGGTCCGCATTTTTACTAACTTCTGAGGGGAGATACGATACTTTTTTTTACTATACTTTTCCTTTACTTTTGTGTTTTCTCATGTTTAGCTTAAAGTCTCAAGCTAATATTACTTTGAGTTAAGATTAATAAGTTAAGATTACTTCACTTGTTTATTCTTACCTTTTGTAATGTTTGTTTATCGTCCATATTTTAATTTAGTTTATAGTTCACGGTTAGGTTTGGCAACAGTGTCACTACTGCATCGCCTTTACTTTTTTTTGTCTATGTAAATACTCAGGTTAGTAAACACGATTACTAATATTAATAAATAAAGATGCATTATTTACAGCATTGATAAGAAAAGTAGTGTGAATTTGACTTATAAACGAGAAGTCTCTCTTATCTTCAAAAATAAATACTTTACTTTTGAACATAACTTCACACAACTTACTTAAAAACGATAAAATATACACTTAATGCTTCGTCTTTGTACTCAAACTTTTTCTGATTATTGTTATTATTAAATCAAATAAGGAGCAAACATTATTCGAGAATTAAATTTCTCAGTGTGCAGCATTGATGCCCAGAGGAGCTACATAAATGTGGCAGAAGATTATTGTGCTGTTTCGCGACGAAAATAGAATACCAATGTGAACAATTCCCTGGAGATAAGGGACATTTCTTTTTCATTCAATTTAGCTACACATTTCTCTCCTTTCAGTGTGGCAGGCCACTTCTAATCGCGCAGATTAACTCGAACCGACAGTGCATCGAGGGCGGATGGCTCCCTCCGCTATCAAGCAGTTCCGGTTGCCTGGTTTCCCGGCATGTTACCAGCCGGTGGCAATCGTGGTAGCAGAAGAAGTTAATTGAAAATAAGATAACGCTGGTATCGAGCATCGTAGCCAGACGAGTCTGCTCGAACAAGGATTGGGGGTTAAAGAAGAGAAGGGTAGATAGATCGATACTGAAATACAATCCCTTAATTAAGTCTTCATCGCTGAAGCTGCAGCGTGGAAAGTGCAGATGGAATTATTGTCTCGTTGATGAGAATATCAAGAGAACAGAAGTCCGTGGGAGTAATTGCACTTTGGGGTTGGTTTGAGGATGGCATGAATTTTACAGACCTTGAGAATGTAGTTCTGAAATACAATGGCAGGAAGGTCTGAATATAATGGTCCGAAGTTAATTATTCGTGTATCGAATTGTGTAGTTTTCTATGTTATTGAACATGTTAAAATTTTGGGAGAATGCCTTCCCGGTTTATGAACAGGGTTTAAGGATTCCATATGACTATTTCAATTATACCACACTGAATTATACTCTTAAAACTTTTAAGGCTTCTGATATGCTAAGTTCTGAATCAAAAAGAAAGTGAGGTTGGCATTTAGCAATATAATTATGACAGAGAACTTCATCGACACTGTTTCTTTAGGTATTACCTGCCACAATATTTGCATAACCGATTATGTAGATTGTAGAATTTAAATATAATTTTTTTCAGTCTGAATTCTAATGAAATACAGTCTATAATTTGATGCTCGAACGCAAAATATCCAAAACACTGAAAAGTTCAAATTCCACACCAGCAGATTACAATATTTTACTACTACTTCTGAATTATGTACAGAGTATAATATTCAAATGAATGGAATGTTACAGGATTCTAAAAAGTTCCAAGAGTTTTTGGAGGGTTGGTTAAAAATAAACCAGTCTGAAATCGACTTTGCATTCATATTCAATTCCTTGACACTTTTTCTGACATGAAAAGTCATTAAAAATTCGTGGTGAAAATTATGTGGCTATCTGTGCGTCTGATTATGCGCGTATTGTATAATAAAGTTCAGTTCCTGTGCTATACCACGAAGTGAACGAAGTGACCCAGGAACGTGGCGCACAGAACCGATATAACACCGTTCGATTCAAATATTCACGAGGCCATGTTTTATCGATCTCAACCTGGCAAGGCGCACCACCATAGGTACAGTTCAAATATAGGTGGGATCTCACAATCAATAAAATATTAGACGAACAACGTACGCTCGTCTCCTTCGTTTCAATTTCTATACCTAGTAGCTTTTATCTTCTCGCACCTACGTTTTGTCTACGCAAATATATTTCGTGCAACCCTTAAATTTTACCAAATACCAAGCAAGAGGTTTCAACTAACTTTAAATGAGAAAAAGGGAACCTGCTGCACCAAATAGAAATCTGTTGCTCTCACAAGTTAGGATTAATTAATCTGCATAGACTAAAAAGCGAAAATTTAGAGACGTTTGATTCATTCAACTTATTTTGGAGTTGGGAAGAATTTTTGGCAAAATGGGGAATTAAAGAGATTCGATTAGGAATTTAATTATCAAATTAAAATAATGAAATAGAGGGTGTTTTATTATTAATGTTATCAATGATTAACGCACCGAATGTAACTAGCGATTCAAAATTAAGGCACCGTAATTGCGCTATTATATATTCGATTTCGAATCACACACCGTTGCTTTCGAACTAAACCGAAGAATAATTGTGTAGCGACTATAAATTTGAATTCGACTGGGAAAATTGATTTTCACCGTGCAGGCCGTGCCAAAGTAATCCTGTTTATCGGCTTTGTAACCGATGGTTATCGGATTTGAAGTTTAAGATAATTAGTGCTGATTACGTTTCCTCACGTAAAGCCATGGCGCCGTGCTCACGAAATCTTATTGTGTCTCCATGGAGACTGTCCCATGTATATGCTGCTTAAATGGACTTTATGCGGTGCCTGTGAACCGGCGAACAAGATAATTTATGGTTTTATGCTTACGCTCCTAACGGCTGATTACATATCACTTAAACTACTTAACATTACAGCAAAAACATTCATTAACGAGTTTCCTTCGCTAGAAATTGAATTTTCTTGCTATTTCACGATCCCCGAACTTTCAATTGCTCTTTGCTTTATATAATTACTTCCTACGAACTTTGAAAAATCGTTTTGGAGATCCATCACTGTATCCGACACAGAAATAAAGATACTTTCCTCGTATTGTGTATGCACCGAGGAAAAGCAAATATAATCCCAGAATAAATATCGATAAATAAATACATCGTTAATGGATTCAGAATTCCCTGAAAAACATCCCCACGATAAAACGATTCCACAGGCAATCTCTTCAAAACACACACTGTCGTTTATCTCCCTGGAATCTTTTTATTTCCCAGTTCACATGATAAATGCTCAAAGGCTTCCACGCGTTTCTCCCCCAACATCCATGAAACTTTAATCGAAATATCGTTACATTTTCATTGAATCGAGAAGAAAGGTAAACGAAGCGAACGCTGAACAAACCCCTGAAAGCCACCGCGATCAGTATCCAGGACCCACCCTCTGCCGGCAGAGAATAACAAGACCCAGCAGCCCAACAATTCGTTTCGCTGTTCAACCCTTGCTGGTTGCACAGCATCGCTCGGAGTTCCCGGCGAAAAGAAGACGGGGAGGTAAAAAGTGGCAAAGACGATGAAGATTAAGAGAGAGAAAGAGAGGAGGCAGATGGGGGAGAGGCCTTGATGGATGATCTCAGTAATTATTTGCGGGCATTTCCTTCGTCCCCGTTTTTTATCCCTTAACGTACCGCCCTATTGCTGGGAACCAGCCATCGTCTTCCTCCTAACGTCTAACGCCTCTCTGAGCCTCGGCCCCTCGTTTCACCTTTCTTCTCCGCGATCCCCCTATTCCACGAGCTCCCGCCAGCAAGAGGCACAGTTTTTCGTCCCACCTTTCTTTTATCGGCCCCTTTCCACCTGTCACTTCCGCCGACAGCATTCCCCGCAGTGGTCAGGATAGATGAGCAAACGTCCTCCCTGTAACCATCGGCCCGTGGTCTCTGATAAAGAACAATAGGCGGGCTGCTCTTCCTCATTGTCACCGCGGGAGATTCCTGATCGCTGGGAGGACCGCGCCATTTTTGTCGCGCAACCGAATCTACTGCTGAGTCTGATGCATTTTTTGGGATATTTGAATTGTTAGATTTGAAAAGGTCGATCGAATTGAGCGTGGAAGTCGAAATTGGCGAATTACGCGGGATAAAGTCACGAGTGACGAAAATTATGCAGCCGTTCAGAGTGGGCCATTAACTGAATGAAAAGTTATTTTAATAACGGATCGAATAAAAGTTACTTTAACTTTAGATTACTTTACGAGTAAAATTGATTTTTTTATTCGATGAATGGAGGTAATTTTTTTATCAGTGTTTCAATTTCGGTACCGAATAAATTTTTCAATTTTAACTTTAGTATGAGGAATAATTTTTTTTACTTTTATTCGTTATTCAAAATTTTATTTTAATACAATCTTTGACCATCTCTGCTTTGTTCCTTTGTGTAGATTTAGTTTGGAGTGAGTTATAACACGCGTTGGAGTGTTTTTGGAAATAAATGGCAGGTGGATCCTTTGAATAAAGAAAATTATGAAAATAATCACGTTTCGATTGTAAAGAATCGTGGCGAGCAGACACGGAATATTCATTCGCACTTTTTCCGCGTGAATATCAAAATGTTAGCCCAGCAGAGGCGTGAAAGAGGAATGCCAGATAGAAAGCAGTTCTTTTTCACGAACGGCGCTCTTCCAATGGTTCACCGGGGAAATCTACGAAGTGGTTATTAAAATTCCATCCGGATCGTGATCACGCAACAAGGCAAATAATCTAGGGAGGACAGATTTCCGACATTTTCCTCGACTACGTTTGTTTACGTGATTCAGAATCCTGCCTCGGCGAAAGACCGTGTCACGGCGAGCTGTGTGAAAAGGCATATGTTTCTTTTATAAACGATTTACTTTAGCCCACACTCATAATTACAGTAGATTTATAGCAGATTTATTTTTCAGTTACAAGTTTATAAGTGCTCTGAAATTCTACAACTCTTTAGAATACATATTCCTCCTAAAAAAAAATTAGGCACTATTTACTTCTAGTTTTAGAACTACTTTAGGCTTTAGGGTTTATTGTTTCAGGCTTCCGTTTAAATAAATAAATTAATAAATTAATAATAGTCCTTGAAATGAAAGAACAGGATGTTTGTTTTCAGATTTATTTGATCGATCAGAAGATAAAGATAGAAATAGAGACTTGTTAATTTCGTTTCGAGAACATAAGACTATCGAAAGGAATGTGAAGATTCCACCACGTACGTGTAATTAAGTTGAAAAACAATCGTGACTGAACTTCGCCTGTGCTTGTGTCTTTGTTTACTTTCGTTCCTTTTTATTTTCTTTGTTTGCAATAAAGACGTTTAATAATAATAATACTAATAATATCCCATGAAACTATTGGTTATGAAAATTTAATATTTTAAATTCAATATATTATATATCTAGCAACCAACAACCTGGTAAAAAAATACCACTGCAAAAAGGACTCTCCCTAATTTCTCAACACAGAACATAGCACCAACTCTCGCGAACGGGACTTTCCATCCCGAAAATTAATACTGTGGCAGCAAACTGTAACTTAACCCTTTAACGCCCAGAGCCGTTATTTCAAAATTGTGAGATAATATATATATATTAGTCTATATATACATATACTGGTTCTATAGGATAACTAGATCAAAATTGAATATTGATTATTTCAATTTTTCTCCATTCCGTGCCGAAAGTTAAATATAAACAGACGATAGAATTTTACGCACATTCAAAATGAGTGTTGCACCGGTGCAACACTGGGAGTTACAGGGTTAACATCCAACCCGCACCTGTTCTCCGCACAGCCAACGAGCAGTGAATGAAGAACTACGAACAAAATCTAAAAAAATGTCCATTTCCATGCAGAGTTCTTTGTAATCTACATCCGTCGCACATTCGTCTAAGCGTACAGGAAAATGGTAGAGCAGGATACACCTGGAGCTACTCATTAGCGGAATGAAGGATTGACGACGCCGTTGGCGCGATATCGCGTGGTACGCTCGGCAAGCAGCGTCATAATTTCCTGCAGCCTAATCGGTAATGGCGAAGGACAACGAAGATCGTACGAATTTCCGTGCTGGCGATATTGAGGTTGCCAAACGCGCCCTACTTTCGCCGTTTCTCCCTTCCCCGCACTTTCTCATCCCCCGCGATGTACGCAAAACATTAATGAGCCGCCAGAACTTGCGGCTGGATACCGTAATACCGTATCACGCGGGGATGCGAGCGGAGGAGCCACCATCGGATGCTTTAATTATCGCAACGCGCTTATTATCGGTCAAAGAATCGCCGGAGCTGCTTGATAACTCGATCGAAATCTTACGTTGAACGTAACATCCCGGCAAGATAACCGCGAGTGCTTGTAATTTGCGGTGCACGGAGGTGCATTAATAATCTGTGCCCATGTGTCACAGGAAATTGTAGCTCGTTGCTTGGGGACGTCACTAACGATGCTACAACTTTGACATTAAGGGTGGTCTGTTTTTAAGCTCGCGCTGTGATGGTAGAGGGGGAATTATAAATTGCAAGTCAAAGGAGGCTGATGTTTCACACACTTCTTAGGCGTTCCATGTAATAGCGAAAAGATTCAGATGAAGTAATAGCGGATTTTGGACTTGGTAACTTTGAGTAGTAGGATTAATTTTGGCGGCAAAGGGAATAGCTAAGTAGTTTATAGAATAGAATGTTCGGTGATGTTGGGAAGCTTAGGAGCAATGTGATGACACTTGGAAAACATTTTGGTAGTTGGATTCGGGGTTGTTAATACTCCCGATATACTTGCGAATATATTAACTAGCTTCACTAGCTAAATTCTGATTTTATAAAACAAATTTTTTTTGTGGAGAAAGTCACATTCATCTAAGTTAACCAGGCATAATGAGCTGAGGCACAGCTCGTGATCCAAGACTTTACGGTTCGAAAGTTTTTAGGCCACAGACAAACACAGAAACATATAAACTTTATGTTTTATATATTAAGATTTGATTCGGTGATTTATCTACAAGTACCATGAAAGAAATTACACGTTCTATGCAAAAATACCCAGGACAACGTTCAAAATTAAGAACCAGAACGTTGTTTCAACATTTATAGTTCTCCTTTCGAAACAATCCTACTCAGCCTATAAACCTAAGTGCTTCCCACAACATTACAGAGAAACTTGTAAAGTGAGAATTACTGTGGTCCTTATATGTATGGTAAAAAATCAAAGTTTTTAAAATTTTCTTCTGACCCTCTCAGAAGCTTCCAAATAGTTTAGAACAATTTCGCCTAAAATTTTGTTAAAGTATATTAGCTATTATAGGTCCTTGAGCGACCTTTATATATCAAAATATACAAATAAAAAACACGAAGATATTTTTTTTGTCAAATAGAAGATTTTAAGAGGGTCAGACAATAAAAATTTTAAAGTTGAAAAATAAGGACCACCCTAGTGAGAATCCTTGAAATACTAGTGTCACCAAAGACCATGCATGGTTGTAGCTAAAATCCCGTATAATCCCAACAATTAAGAAACGAAATAACTCGAAATAATTCACATAACGCCGCAGAGCATGAAAAGTTTTTTTGCATTCATAATGGAGCGATTAGACGCGCGAAACCGCGGCATTGCAACATAGGGTTGAGGAGATTCGACGTGGCGGAGGAGGTCCTTGCAATTTGTCGCGACTACCGCATGCGGCGCAGGCTACAAAATTGCAGCCACGCCACGTTATTATGAACTTTCGCGTGCCGCGAACACCCGCTCGGAACAAATGCTGGCGGGTAAGGAGAAATTCGGTACGTATACACGAGCCGCGGGTGGATTGCCATACATAACACGCGGCACGACCGCAGAACGTGATCGTTCGACCGCACCGCAGGATTCTCGGTGCATTTATAACTGCGCGACCGGTATCTCCGTTCAACGACAACCGAAATATACGTCGACTCGATCATCCGCTGGATTTCTTTTCACCCGGGGTACGATTTTCTCGAGGCACGAGCTGTTCTGTCAGTTTGATTGAATTCTATTTATTTGGGAGTCCATGAGTAGCGTTTCTGATTTCTCGACATTTTTCATTTCTCGAGAAAATAATTTTACTCTTTATTTCTCGAGAATTCTCGAGAATTCTCTAGAATTATCCGTAAATTCATTTCGATTTTTTTGCAAGTGGATATTGAAATAGAAAAACATCCTATGTAATAATGATATTTTATTTAAATAAACATAGAGGGACAATAAACACACAATTAATAAGAACTTGATGTTTGATTATTTTAATGAAAATTCATAATTAAGAAAAGTTCAGAGGTATATTCATTTGCCTTTAAATTTTTAGTTATTTTTTAAAATAGATTAATAAAAAACATAATACATCTAATTTTGAGTTGGCAATTCGAGTTCGTTTCTTTGTCCTTAAATTTCACTTATTCGTCACAAATATATCCCAAACGTAGCGACACGCAGAACAGATTGGAAAATACGCGTGTAATCTCTCCGTTTCTTAACATCCGTCGACGGACGTGCAGGGTCCGAAGCAATTGCACAAATTTGTCGGAAACCACAGGCCGCAACGCGTTATATAGCGCCGCGGCCACGTTGAAATATCTATTCAAAGTATTCAAGCGCTCCTGATACTCCGTCAAATATCGTGATCCACCTTTCAGCTACTAAAATTCCAGGCATTGCGAGTATGGGCGATGGAATTCACAGCGGAGCCGGCGCTCTTCGCGAAGCTCACTACGACGGATATTTTAATTTTACACAAAACCACTGACCGCCCACTCTGTATGCTGCAGCCTATTAAGCATCGCAATGGGCGTGGAATTTGGAGCAGAAAATCGTAATCTTCTGACGCACTGAAAATTTTAGTAGCTATTATCGATTTTTCCCTAAGCTGGCGTTAATTGCGCTCCCCGAGAGTTTCAAGTCTTACTGAGAAGTTACTCGTGTGTTACTTGAAAAGAAATTGATTTTTTCTGAAGAAAAAATGGAGTTCGAACGACCAAATTCAAAACCAGTCTCTTTGACATTCCTAGATATTTTCCTTTAAAACCTGTGACAGAACAAAGATCATTACTCAATCACGCTAGAATATTAACGTGACAGACTCCGCACGTACCGCACACCCTTGTGGCTTGTTACGAAGGGCGTTAAGGCGCTGTCACATCTATTTTCTCCATGAATTCCGCTTTTCCTCGTCCACAGTTTCTGTGATTCCCACTTGCTGCGTGCCTAAACCATTTTCCAGGCACGCCGTGTAATCGACTTACTGTCAATTAGACCGACACTCAATTGGTCCAATTGCTGGGGAACCCTTGTGCTTGGCTCTATCCTGACAAGAACGCTATCGCCGGGAACCGTGGAAGTTGTCGGTGACAATTTTCCATCTACCATACGTACGTCAAGATCAACTCTCAAGTTTCAGAATTGAATGGCACGTGTGACCACGTAGATCTGAAGTGGAAATATGGAGGAATGGAAGGGTTCCTAAGGGGAGGGAAAATTCTTGCCTGAACATGACATTCCTTGCAAATCAGAATACTCATCTACTCTCCAAATCTGTTAAATCTCATTGATGAATTTGATGCCACTAGAATATTGATTATATACTTAACTCTTACTATAATAGGTACTCTTAATATCGAAAGAATAAATCAAAGAACCAAGAATAATGGAAAAGTACCAATGTTTTATTTTAAATATACCACTGTATACTCTATCCCCGCTTTTAAATGTGCTGCCCGTTCTTATATTCTTGTACACTACGTGTAACTTCCCTTGTCTTTTGTGGTTCTCTCTCGCCTTTCTGATGCATTGTTAATGTTTTTGGGGTTAGGTTGCAAAACAGCAGGTATGCTGAACCTCGCCCATTTATCACTTGATTCATGTAACTTGTGGTGAATAAAGACGATTTATTATTATTATTATTATTATTATAATACAGCATCCCATATTTTCGCTTTGATCTTCAATCTTCCCCACAGTTCTTCGAAAAGAACGCAAGAATACCCAAAAACCATCGGAACTTTCCATCGAACCAGTCCACAGCCAATTACAAAACAACCATTCAACCGAGGGCTATCATTAGCGGCGCAATTAACCCGAAAGAACGTCGAGTGGGGGCGAACGTCGAAAGTTTCGAGTTCCGTGGAACGATGCGCACGTGACCGATATTATCAGAGAATTAAATTTTTCCGAGTAATTTAGCCCTGTTCTCCGAGTGGTTCGCGCTACTTTCTTAATTACTTGCAGCGTTTTTCCCCCCCTCCCCGCCCCTCAGATTCAGTTGTGCTGAACAGGCCGCGAATAATCTGGTAGAAATTTTTAAGTGAATCGAAGAAAGTTCCCGCCGGCCAGGTCTGCAGGACCGCTTCTCGATAGTGGCCCGTTTCCCATCGATGAAACGAACCGACGCGAGCGATCAATTAAGCACGGGCGATTTAATTGCTCGGCGTGGTAGAAAAATCTTGACCCGACCGCCCCATTCGATGGAGATTTCCGATGTCGCGGTTCGCCGGAAGCGAGACCGCGAACATTCATCCTGGAGGCGCAACGAAAGGTCAGCGAACTCGAAGTCGCGAGGGTATTTGCGCAGCTGCGACTATTTCGGCGCGGGGATGTTTGCATGCACGATTAATCGAAGTTAATTGACTCGTGAATGATTCTAAGGTGCTAGATTCTTTTGTCATTTCATGGGTCGGGGCCAGAGTTGGGCATTAACTAAATAAAAACTTATTAAGTAACGGATGAAATAAAATAATCTAATTTCAACTTCAGATTATTTAACGAATAAAGTTAATTTTTCTATTCGTAGATAATAATCATAATTCTATTAACTCTTATTCGTTATTCGAAATTTATTTTAATAACACTTTTGCCCATCTCTGGTCAGGTCTAACGATAATGGCGACATGGGGTGATTTAAGTGGAAGGGAGGTTGATATTGCGTGGGGAGGATCGATTTTGCTTGTGTAAAAAATTAATAATCGAGTGGCACGTTGCAGTGCAAGGTCTTTTGACTGGAAATACCTACTCGAAGGTAGCAGGTTGAATCGTGTAGGTCAGGGTAGCGTTTCGACAGATCTTTCTTAAATCATGCAAGATTCGATGTGACCGAATCAGCATTAACTCGTGAAAAACGAAAATAGCGGTTCACCTTCGATTTCTCGACCTGGCCTACTTTCCCTGCGGTATGTAAATCGGGGTCCGTAACGCGGAGCAGATCATCTCGTATTTCGAGAAAAGGGGAAGATCTGTGTAGCTGGTTGACTACAATCCCAGTGCATCGATCGATCACAAAGCTTCGACGCTCGTGGGTAACGTACACGTGCTCCGGGAACAACAGTCCTGAATATTGCGATGCGTTCCATGGTTCTGAATTACACGCGACACGGAGAACACATAACGAGGTTCCAAAGTTGTAGGAAGACTAATTTTAACAATATTCTTGACTGAAATATGCGGTTTAAATTTGTGGAAAATTTCGGATCACACTCGTTCCAAAACACAACTCTTACTACATCTATTTTATCAAACTTAAATAGTCATTTTATTTTATTCTTAAATAAATAAATTAATCGTATTATAGTGACCGAATCAGTGCGCCGAAACCAATTTATTTAATATTTACGGTCGAAAATTTTAATTTGAATATTATCAAACTTAAATACGGTAAAGAAACCAGTAAATGACCGCATACTTTTATTAAGAATTCTACTTATTAATGTTTGTTTAATACGCAAAACTAAAAATATGGGATATTAAAAGTGCAACTACCCTCTATTTATAAACAAATAGTAATTTTTAAATTTATAATTCACATTTCTTTGCCTAATGGTCATTCACTGATTGGTAAAAAATACCACAGGTCAATTACTGATTGGTTTACCCTAATGAATAATACATAAAAAAAACTGCAGAATACTACGATCATTTCATTTTTGGTTGCTCAAGTGAAGTTGCTCATTAATTTCACATTAAATCGGCGAACATTCCTCTGACAAGATAATATCGTCAAGTTACGATATCTCCTGACGGATACGATTTCACGAGAGAAAGGGAGGACCATCCACGCGCTAGGTACACATGTAGTGGATCGATACATCGATCTCTCACGAAATCATGGAAAGCTGGGAAACATGAACACCCCGATCGTACGCGAGCAGTGACCGAGTACGACAACAATTCGTACCAACGCGATATTCGCCGATATTTCAAACCGATCGCGTATCACATCACAGACCGTATTTCCCAGGCTCCTCCCGCGGCGTTGACAAATAAAAGAAAATTGACGGGAAACGTCGGCTGTTTTCTGAAATCGAATCGCCTCCTACGCCTACTGCGTCGAACAATCGTTGCGCGGAGAGCAAACACGACGACACAAAAAGCTTGAAAGAAATTTCGTTATGGACGTGTTTCTCATATCAAAACTCCTAATGTAAGGAAGAGACGATAATATTCCAGGGATTATCGATGCAAATTTTAATTCAACACGCGTGGAATTCACTGTGCTATTCGTAACAGACATGTTTGTATTTTGAAAAATTTGTATCAGTAAATTGGTGGCAATAATATTGAATGAAATAGATGGCATGATTCAGAATAGTTGTCTATACTCGTGATCACCATTATGAGGAAAAGGGTGTCTACACGTGGAAGTCGTCAATCAAGGGGGATGTTTCTTACTATTAGGAGGAAGTATGTTTCAGGAAATGAAATTTTGATTTATGAGTCCATTACGGAACCTAGATTCATCTATTTCATGCGAAATGTAAGTAACAGAAGATAATTTTGTTCTGGAAATCTATTCAGGAAATCGGAAACCCATTTCTTCATCCCTGGATCAAATTTTGGTATAACGATACGAAGGATGTTTTTGAGATATAAATTAATTCGAGAAATTTATTTCTGTTAATTTCGGAAGAGCGAATCGATCATTCTCTTGGATACGAGAGACTATATCACTTTTGTAAATAGATGGGGTGGAAGGCAACAATAAAGTTTTGTATCAGGGACATCAAATCGAAGATTTATTAACGTACATGACGAATGAAAAATTTGCCCACCTATATTCAAAGTTTTAAGACAAAAGTAACAATTGCAGGAGATGAATGGTGCCAGGTACACGTGAATTCTCTGTAACGAAAGAATTAAATTCTAGAAGATCATTCCTCACGACTACTCTGTGAAATCTAGTGCAGTGCTTACAAAAGTGAATGAAATTCACGCACAACAATAGGAAAATCAATTTTCCCTGATTTCAAAGGGGATGTAATCGCGATCCAACCCAGTAGACTATAAATCTCCACTGTTCATCCTCGTAATTTATCTTTTTCTGCAAGTCACTCATCGCTGAATCATATAAAAATTCAATTGCTTATCCCTTTCCAAAATACAACATTCTACTAACAATAAGTAAGCATGACTGGAGGAACAATTCTGAGCTGGAGGACACACTATTAATTACCCCCACGAATTAACTTTGTCCAGGATACCAACAATTGAAGAATAATCGCTTTTGCAGAACAAAAACAGAGCTAATTTCCCTTTTTGCAGGAGGTTCGAAAGCTGCACAGAAAGCACAAGATGCACGTGGTATGTCGGAGATGGAGCAATGTAATCTCGTTTCGACCTTCTTTCCCTCTTTCCCACCACGTGGAAAGAGTTACTAATGAGAAGAACGGGAGATACGCGACGGGAGAATATGCAATTCCCCTCGTCATTGCCTCTTAATTGCCATGGTAGAACGAACGGTGCAACTGTCTTGAATTTTTATCGCCTAACACGACCAGGCTGCACTTCGTCCTCCTGCTTTGTGCAATTCTGACAGTGGCGTAAGTGGCACGAGGGGGATGCAAATTTCAACCTTTATATTTACGCCATTGCCAGGTCCACTTCTATGTAAAATTTTGTCCAAGTTCTATTAATTATTGCCCATTGGTAGCTACACTAAAATTGGACCGTTTATTTTGCAAGTGGTGTAAGTCCATTTTCTCTTGTTTCGAGAAAATTAAAGGTAATTAAAATTGACATTAAATTAAGCATGAATTACGTGATATCTCATTTTTTTTAAAAAATGGACTTACCCCACTTTCAAAGTAAACGGTCCAAATATTAAATATGCTGAGATAAAGGAGCACCGAAAATCTTATCCTTGGACCCTATTCGTTTTCAGTATCTATTCGAACGTAGACAAAGGATATTGAAATAAATCTATGGAATAAGAATAATACTTAGGGTAAAGGACCCAATTACTGACACCTAACCAATTACTGTCACCTTAAGCTATTTTACTTAAAATAACGAATAAATAAACTATAGTATATAATTTATAGCATAGATTATAGGTTGAACTACATAATTCTTTTTGTGTATGACTTTACAACGTTTATTTATTTGTTATTTTAAGTAAAATAGCTTAAGGTGACAGTAATTGGTCAGGTGTCAGTAATTGGGTCCTTTACCCTACTCCTACTAAATAGTAAGCTACAGTGGGTGTAGAAAGTATTCGTACACCCTTTAAAATCGCATAACTTTTTTCAAATTAATCCAAACAACTTGAATTTTTTTGAGAAGCTAGAAGCATTAGTTTGCTAAGTGACGTGATTCGTAGTTTGGAAAAAAATGCAATTTGTTGGAATAGCAAACAAAATAGTAAAGGCTGTTTTCTCAACTTTTTTTGTGAGCCTGTAATGAAAATTGAAAAAACTCGTTTGTAGATTTCAGTAAGTTATATACGTGCCTAAAATTTCATCAAAATCGGTTAACGTTGCTTTGAGTTATGAACGCTTAAAGATCGCAGAATAAGGTCGAAAATCGCGGAAATTCCCGAAAATTTTTTCAAAACTACGAATCACGTCACTTAGCAAAATAATCCTTCTAGCTTCTCAAAAAAACTCAAGTTGTTTGGATTAATTTGAAAAAAAGTTATGCGATTTTAAAGGGTGTACGAATAATTTTTACACCCACTGTACGTCTAATTAGAGGAGAATTGAACGTAGAAATGAAAAGTAAAGCGCTCTGCAGGAAAGATTTGTCGCAACGCAAAGCGCCTGTCTAAAGCCGAGTTGATCGTGATGAATACGCGCAGGAATTGGCTATTCATTACCATCGTTCCGTAGTAGAATATAAAGGGAACGAAAGGGCAATTCGGTTTTTGTGGGCCAGACGTCGAAAGGTCGCAGCTTCCAATTTATCGTGGCGATGGTGGCTTTGCTGAAGCACGTAGGCACGTGCAGTCATGCATAATGTATCCCAAGGCACGAGTGGATGCAGTCTTACAGCGAGACGCACAAAGTTGCGAAATTTACTCGGCAAAATATTTGTAACGTGCCCACCTTTAAACACGCGAGTAACTTCGCGCTGTAGTTCTCTTTAACATGCTCCAACGCGAGAAGTTTGCAATCAGATGCACCTTACCCACGCGTTTCCATAGCCTTGCATTAAGAATGAACATTATTACACCCTGTACGTCGTTAATCTTCGTTTCTCTTTGGACCTAGCATTTTGCACGAACGAATGGTTATCTTGATGACCATTGAACACTGGTTCTTGATGAATTACTTGATAATTTATGACTGGATAACTGCTAGATAACATACATATGTATTTAACGTATCTATTTGGAATTTTTTAAGCATCGTTAAATGTTGCGAATTTGAAGGAAAAAATATAGAACACGTACGTTTAATTTCGCTAGTTGAATCACGCTTAAAAGGAGCTACAGTTTTAAATTTTTACTTTATAGAGAAAATTGCTGGAGGAATAACAGTTCAGTGTCCTTAAGTTGTTAACACTTCTTTTTACGAGTATGGTTAGTTTCACTGACGAGTCTGCTATCATAGTAGGCAGAGATGGGCAAAATTTTTATTTCAATAAAATTCCGAATAACGAATAAAAGTTCAAAAAAATATCCATCACGTGTCGAATAAAGTTAACTCGCGTTAACGCACGAATGATGATTTTTTTTTAACTTTTATTCGTTATTTGAAATTTTATTTAAATAAAATTTTTGCCCATCTCTGATAGTAGGTTCAAAGCAAAATGCACTCATTCCTTTCATTCTCTTTCTTCCAAAATTTGACCACAAATAAAAAGCTTTCTTACTAATAAAAACTCTACACACTCCAACCAAATTATCGCAATCGAATCGTTTATTTAAAAAATATCCTATAAAAAGGAAACTGAAACAAATTACAGCTTTCTTCATTAATTAAAAACACATGATAACTGCAATTTTGTAGACGCCTGATCGCATTAAAATCGTGTTAGCTATTTCTCCAACAACGTTCTCCATCTGCATTTATAAAGGAAATACGGCTGGCCTGTCCCAGATTCCTAGAATCATCCTGGACATTAATGGATATAAACTGCACGGAATACACTAGCAAATAGTTGTAAACACTGAAGAATGAAGGGAGGTGAAGTGGCAACTGTGACTTTGCGAATGATCCATGGCGTAATGCAAACGAGATTGCGCAACAACGCATATGTAATTCTGACTGAGACATTCGGATAATTCCATCCTGCGGTTTGCGGGCGGCGGAGCGTGCTCGTGACGCTAATTATAACGAATGCCTTCGAGTGGGTCACGTTTACAGTGGAACTGATATCGCGATGCAAAACGTGTACGCGTATAGCGTTATTAAACATTGTTTAGAGACAGCGTCGGGTCGTACATTTTCACGATACACTGTATGATGTTGTTTATAGATTAAGCCGGGATGATTTAATTGCATTAGGTCCAACACGGGACGGCTGCCGACATAATTATCCCCGGGACTCAGAGAAACGATGAGATGAATCTGAAATAATTGATCGTAGATTTCAGTTAGCGTAGCGACGACCGAAGACTCTATTGTTGAAATGATAAGCAATATACTTTGATAGGAATTGAAGATAAATATGGACCAAAGTTCATGAGATATTAGAAATGGCAGGTTCTTAGGTTTATGAGTGGCATTTTTGGGGTGGGTAACTCTAATTTTGAAGATCGATATCTTAAATAAATATATGGATATAATAAATAATTGATTATACATGGAATCACACTCCTAAAATTCCCTCGTTACTTTTTCCTAATATCACATACGATAGGGTATTTATTCCCTTTGAATGTAACTGTAAGATTAACCGAAGGAACTTGATATTGAATAAATATAACATAGGGTGAAGAAACCAGTAAATGACCGAATTGTTGAATGAGAAGCCCAGTAAATGACCGCATAGTTTTATTAAGAATTCTACTTATTAATGTTTGTTTAATACGCAAAACTAAAAATATGGGATATTAAAAGTGCAACTACACTCTATTTATAAACAAATAGTAATTTTTAAATTTATAATTTACATTTCTTTGCCTAATGGTCATTCACTGGTTGGTTTACCCTATTATCACTGAAGGAGTAGATATGTAAAAAAGAGAGAGGTGGAGATAGCAAATAATCACAAAGACATGTGGCCACTCATAGGTCTCAGAATAAATACAAAGCAACCTGAGTTCTGTAATTCCAAATGACTTGCATAAGTGATCGAAGAATTAAGACAGGAACGGTGTCCTGGACAAGCCAGTAGGTCTGAAGATAATGGATCAGAAGGTCGATAATTTATGGTGGCAAACAGGTCCTCGCCGAGGATGCATCGCATTCATACCGACAGCACTACTCAGCACTGCAAATGGCCGTTACCACTGGTGCACCATCGATGCACCAGAACGGTGCAGTCGAATGCAAGCGTATGTACCTGAGTCTGACAGCCAGAAATGAGAAGGCTGCGTGGTGGCGTGTCATGGCCGTGCTGTCGTTTGACAGATGCGCCGGCGTTCTCGAAGACTGGATTAAACGAGACCAGCACTAACAACCCCGTCCCCCGACACAGATACCCGATCATCGTAAGGGAATAATCATTGGGGACAAATCAACTTGCGCCTGCTTGATTCATGCCACCCATTCGCGCAAATGGTGGAGCATTATATTTCAGATCTGTGTGATGATGTATCGATGGGAACTCCTGCAGCCTGAGGTAACGGATTATCGCACACCTGGGTATGTAATTCGAAATGCGAAATTGTTCATTTAGATGAAGAGTGAAACGAAAGATAAGACTTTGAGGAGAAAGTATTTTAACATAAAATTTGACAAATTGCAACTTTATATCGAAATTTCTCAGCTCGTAAGGCACGTAGGAACAAAACGAGGACACTTTTCTTATGTAAATCAAACCCAAGCTATCAATTAAGATCAATCGAAATCTAATCGAATGAGCCGTTATTCAGATTCGATAATCTGAGGATTCTTAATTGCGAGTCGCGGCGTTATATAGTCGAGGAGTGTTTCTTGATATTTCCCTGCATTTAAGATTACCATAAGAATATTTTTAAAGAATTAGAATACGTAGAGGAATCGAAAAATCTGACAATTTCATTCAACTTAATAAATTTGACCGCGCGAGCACGTATACATGACTGGAAGATAATTCCGCTTCTTGGCTTCTCGATTAAGTTCCCTGGCCATAGTTAGATTACAGGTACGGGTAACACGAATTCAATTACCCGAAATTCATCGATCGAGCGATTACTTCACCGGGATAATATGCAAATCGAATTCGAGATTAAATTTAATTGGCGTGATGTCTATCAACGACCACGATCTAATTCCTGGTGACTTGTGCATCAAACGTGAAGGGTTACCTCAGCTGAGAAGTTTAATCAGACGAAGGAACGAGATTCACCGTAACCTTAATGCTTGAATTATTATTTTATACTCATAGCAGCGACAGAAGAACTAAACCATTTATTTCAAAATGGTACTTTGCCCATTGTAAAGTCCTTCCCCCGTTTTTTAATTAAATTTTCAAGCTCAAGAGCCTTTCATCCCCTGAAATACATCGTTCCAACTTAATAGCTTAGTAGTTTCTAATTTCGATTCGCAGAATCGGAAAATAGAATGACTTCTTTCCTAAACTGCAGGTCTCTCCAACACAATACGATAAGAATAGATATTATTCGTCGAAATTTCCGCACAAGCTTGATACTGCAGAGACTTCGAACGCAACTATTCCCTTCCCGAGGTGCCATTCGCCCGCCAGTGGACGAACTCGATTATCCGCGCTTAGATAGCCGTTCGGAGAGGACCTTTAAGAGGCATAAAATGGTATTACTTTCCGGAAAATCTGTGATGGAGCGAGTAAAACAAAGTGGCGAGGGGAGACAGCGACAGCGAAATGGGACGCGGGGGTGGGTTGCGGGGTGGCGTGGGACAGGGACAGCGAGAGGGCGGGATGGAAGTAATTTCCGGACTGAAGGAAGCCGACTTCACGGTAAAAACATAATCAGAGGGATGGCCCTAAGTTTCTACCGCGAGAGGGGGAGGAAAAGGGGCAGAGAGAAGAATGACGAAGAAGATGGGGCCCGTGTGACGGGGCAACGGCGAGCAAGGGATGGGGGAGCGGGAAAGAAAGAGGACAGCTTATCGGGTCGAGAGTTTTATCGAAGCACGAGAAGAGATCTGCTCGGTATCCGGATTTACAGAATACGAAAAGTTTAAGTCGCCGGCGTGTTAGCCTGAAAACAGAATTGCTCCGTGTCTACCGTCAACTTATAAGATCCTTTTACGCCCCTTACTTGTTTCTTTCGTTTAGCTAAATTGGATTTCATTCACTCCGCGCCATTCCTTTGACGCGTTTACGTAGGTACGGTTTTTCACGGTCGCTCAGCTGGGATAAATAAAAACAGAGTCTCGCGTAACCGCGAAGAATCTGTACTGCGAGTGTATTCAACTCTCCCGCCTTTTTATTTGCGAGAAGAGGGACGAATGTGAAGGAATATTGTACCTAAAAAAATCGGTGGAATGTCACTGATTCTTATATTGCTGAGATGGTTTCGTTAAGCAAATGTGGGATCTGGGAATTTTTATTATTGAATGTTTCTCTAATTGTATGTCTGGCATAAAGTGTGCGGTGTTGCGTTTTACTGGAAACTGAAAATGTTTCTTCTGTCTCGGTGGAAAATAAATCATAAGAAATTAAGTCTGTTTAATGCTATTATTATGATGACTTTATTATGCGTTTGAAATGAGAATGCAATAATTTTAATACAGAATATTACGAGCGTAATGTCGAGGTATAAACCTACTTAAGTTTATAACCACAATTACGATATTAGATAGTATTTCCCTTTGATACTAAACAACTCATTTCGAAGCAATTCTTCCGTGAATAATATTTGATATTAGGTGAGTTAGGTGTCTAATAAGAGACAACGTGTAGTAATCAAAATTCATTGAAACGTGCAATGCATCCTAGTTTACAGAGCAGATTTGTACACAAACGTGCACCGGAGGAACAAGGAAGCTGAATTCTCGCAATTCATTTTGATTTCATTAGGACTCTCAGCGTGTTCCCTGCAACGAGCAAAGATCGATCGTGCGAGGGCTGCGCCGAAAGGAGAACTGAAACACAGCCTCAGGGATTAAACAGATCGAAGGCTTATCGCACGTCTTTTCGAGAGCGCTGGAGAAGAGTTACTACTTCGAAAAGTAGTTTACATCTAAATCCATCCCCTGAAAGTGTTTGTGCCTTCAGGAACGAATCCCGCTGGCATAGCAGTTTTTGTTCGACTAAGAACGAACGCCGAACTCTTTCAGAGAGATGAGTAACCTTCAAGGAATTCATTGCTGGTCCTTTTTCGCTCTGAATTCTATCGCCAGAAGCCCAAGTGTATTTTGACAATTCTGATGTAGGGGAATTCCGGGTGAGATGGCCCTGCGGGTGAGATGGCTCGATCACGCTCCTTTTGCAAATATATTTTTGTCCTTTATAAAACCACTAAATTTACGGTGTGCTGATTTTTTTAAAAAGTGGGCCATCTCTCCCCGACTTACCGTAAATATTGTTGTCACTGACATCGTCGGTAAATTTCTCCGAGAATAAGGGACTGATAAATATTAAGTATATACAGACAATTATGTACGGACAATTGCACATGAAAAATAAGCAGAGGCTGTCTATTCAACTAATGAGATATGATATATATATTTTAATCTTACTTGAGCACACGAGGCATTATTCGTATAGGGTAAAGACACCAGTAGTCGACCATGTATCAGTATTCGAGCACTTTCAGAAAAAAACATGAAAAATAAGGTTTTTGGAAGTGATGATCTTTTGAACAGAGTGCAGTTAGAGTGCAGTTAGAGAACTGCATTTTGTTCAAAAGATCGTCACTTCTAAAAACCTTATTTTTTATGTTTTTCTGAAAGTGAAAAATAAGGTTTTTAGAAGTGACGATCTTTTGATCAGAGTGCAGTTAGAGTGCAGTTGGAGAACTGCACTTTGTTCAAAAGATCGTCAATTCCAAAAACCTTATTTTTCATGTTTTTCTGAAAGTGGTCGACTACTGGTGACTTTACCCTACATAATACGCTAACGAAACGAGACAAAAACAAGAGAGAGCGTTCAGCCGATTTTCGCGCCACATTTAAAATCGTCCCTTGTCGTATAGCAATGTCTTTAACAATCAATCACAACAAATAAATCACAACATTCCCTCGTAAACCGTGACACTCCAGAATTTTCCAAAACCAGTGTCCATCCCGCAGCAATCACGAAGCCCTTCGTCGAAATCTGCCCCTCCACCCAGCCACAGATCAAGCAACCCTTCTTTTCCCGGCGCCCCGCCACGAAAGAAACAGGCAGACACATAAGGGGGAAGAGCTCCCGAGTTGTCAGAATTTTGCAGACTGATGGAAGCAATTTCGAGCGTCATTAAGCACGTCGCGTCAGCAAATTGCCCGCGATTCCGGCACAATAACCGCAGCGCGACGGGAGCGTCGCGTACGTCAGTGATTGTTTCGAGGAGAAAACCCACTGTCTTTGAAAAATACAGGAGCTTCGGGACGAATCCTTGCGGGGCCACGGCGCGATTCCCGGGGCGAGATAACGTCGCTCGTTTGTCCGCGGCGAACTTCTCGCAACGTCTTTCCGCACAGGAATGCTTTCACAGCAGCGTCTTTCACGTCGACGACATCGTAACGGGGGTCGCCCTCTCGGACCTCCGTTGTCATTGTCTCTCGGATCCCCCGTCGACAAAGCGCGTCCGATTATTTTCGCGTTCTGTCAAGGCGGTGGCTCGCCTTTTGTTCGCCCCGAATACCTTCCCTGAACTCGATTCATCCCTTTGCCGAGCTCGCCGCGCCCTCGCCGCCCCTCGGAGCCAGGCGAAGTATTACGAGCAGTCCGAAAGGAACGCGAGGGCAACGATATTTCACCGCAAATGGAAGCCACGGAACGTCAAACGAGGATTGAAATGGGAGGTGGAGTCTTTGGGAACGGGTAACGAAGCGAAGTACCTGGCGGAGCGCGCATATTTCTGGATAAAAGCAAGAGAACGATTAAGGATGGCCAGTTAGGATGCGCTTGGCACGCAAGAAACCGTGTTGCGAGTATCGCAAGATGGGACGAGGTTGCGCGGGACCTTCGTCATCTCGAGCTTTGTCGCCGGACGAGAATGCTCGTGGAACAATGCAGATGGTAGCCTTGGAATTCTAAGCGCAGGAAGAAGCTCGGACCAGGGAACGAGCTTAATACGTTCACTGGTACCTTTCCAATCCTCTTTCGAACGAACGGATGGATCTCGGAGCGCCGCGCGCATGGAACTGCTGACGAGGGAAGAATCGCAAACAAATGGTGGCCCCGCGGACAATTAATAATCGAAGATCACTCCGGAGGAAATGTCATTTCGAAGGGAGTAAGAGAAAGAATGTCTCGGTGGAGGATGCTTTTGAAATCGATGAAAGGGCCATCAGACTGATGCTGATCAAAGGAATGAATGGGTTCGTGATCGAAGGCATTCGATTCAAGGTCCGAGCCGGCAAAGAATTCTGCGCGAAGGACGCCAGAGCGTGTGCGGGAACCAAGTGTGGGTTGAAGAAAAAGAAAAGTAAAAAGGGGAAAATCAAAAACCAAAAGTATGTTCAGCTTGTAGGATTCTCAATAACCATTTTTAATCTTCTTATTCTTCTTATTCTTATTCTTCGCCATTTTTCTGTATTTCATCAAACCACTTGAATGTCGAATATGAGTTTTGAATTTTTGAGAGGACAAGGACCCAGTTTCTCCTACGCAGAAATATTTTTGAGATCGTGCGATTCTCTTTTGTAGAATACAAACAGAGGCAAATGAAAGGGATGGGTGAGTTATACAAACGTCCCTTTAAACAAAGTAGATAGTACGTGTCCCAAGATCACAGATACTGCGAGAGAAATGGCCGGCTCTTCGAAGAGAAAAGGATTTGATACATTTGCCGTCCAGGATTCTAGAGAAGAAAGTTCTTCGAGTACTATTCATCCTTTCTTCCTCTTCGTTTCCTCCTGCTATTCTTCATCGAAATCTAGATCCTCGTGTCAGCCAAGGAAAGTCGAACACCGAGTTCTTGATCTCTTTACTGCGTACTCCCTTTGTCGGGAAGATGAACACTCCCTTCCTCGTAATTCTGCGTACTCTTGTTCTTAAAATACATTCCCGGAAATGAGCATTGTGCTTTCTTAAGGGAGGTAACTGTTAAGGTGCACGATAATACGTGAATATTCTAAATTCTCTGAAAACGATTGAATGACTTTCGCAATACATAATTTTCAGCCCTTCGTTCTTCTTTATTTAAAAAAATATTGATGAAAACTTTGGAAATAGGAAGAGCACAATTACCAAAAATATGGAAAATCTTGTCCAACCTAAATACAGTGATATCTGAATTAATTAAAATGTGATATACCTTGTATACTGACGTGACACAAATTCCATTACATCGCGTTGAATAAATCACGAAACAGACATCGAATTAAAATTTCAAGCAGTGCGGCAATGATTATTAACGCGTATCTGGATTGACCGCGTCATAACTGATAAAAAATTCATCAACTTTGTACACGCGAGTTGAACCCGCGGTTCACGGAACCAGAGAGTGAAAACCGTGCCATTTTTCATGAAATCTCGAGCGACGCCGATAAGGTCTCGCAGTACGATCGTGTTTTTGAAAAACGAAGCACACGAGCTGCTGTCGTTATTTTTGGCGAGCGTCGTACGCGCGTCGCGACGCTACCCGTCGAACGGAGGAGGAAGAAGCTCGCGAACGTCGATAACATACGATCCCTCGAATTTTCGCTTCTCGAAATGGCTCTCGTAGTGGAGGGTCGAGGAACGAAAGAAGGATATTCACGGTCGATCGAGCGAATGTAAACGTGAAGGGCCAGGAATATCGTATTCTCCTCGCGTGGAAGGGGCCAGGCGGGGGTGAAAGGATGAAGGAGGGACGAGCGTAAGGAGAACCGTGGAAGAGGGAAGGAGATACGGCAGGTTCTAGTCAGACGAGGCGCGTTCCCAGATATAAGGAGACGAGGTATGAAGCCAGTCGATAAGGTGGTTTGATAAAGCGGAACGGAATCGTTCGCTGGTGGAAAAAAAATCCTTCGCCGTGCTGGAGCCACGACATATGAGATCGGGGAACGGAGCTGGGGGACCGAGATAAAAAGAAACAGACCCGTGCCGCTTTCCCACCGTGAGGCGACTGACAGGGGCGAGTGGCGAATCATACGAGGCGCTGTTGGTAATCTCCCTACTTCCGGTAGATACTGTTCCGCTTTTATCGCGAGATCTCAGGCGGTCGTTCGGGGAACGCGGAAGGAATTACTCTTCCAGAATTCTGCTATTTGGACTTCCGAAGTGCACTTTATGCGAGCAAACGGAAGAGCCGCCTGTATTTATGCCGGGGATCTTTCTTTCCAGGGAAATAGTCGGTAAAAACTTTCGTATTCATAAAGCAGAAAGGGTGTGTGCCTGTGAATAGTATCAATGGACAGTTTGAACGACGAGTTTAAAAAAAAAAGTGTAGAAATTATTTTACCACCACAATCACACTGAATGGCTGGTTGATAAATATCGTCCATCTTTGTTGAACAGTTCAAAGCCAATGCTTCAATGGTTTGACCCAGTCTTTCATAAAAAATATTGGATATTTCTTCGTTGGAATATTCTTGAAAGTAGTATATTCAATTCCTAGGGGAACAATCCCAGCTTGAAAGCTCTAATAATTATAAAGCTATGGGAATATATATAGACAGCCCCTTGATAAATAATACAGTATTTCTTTTCCTGCGAGAATTCACTCTAAATAGTTCAACTGAATCCTGGAAGATCGAGGTACATATTTCACAGTTTCCTTTCATTCTTTAAAAACAGTGCAAGCTATGAAATTATTTATAAAGAAACATTACTTCTCCACTTGTTCCTTCTATCCAAGATTTCACAATTTGTTGAATCTTTGTGTTCTAGATCCTCTATTAGCATCCAACAGTGTGCACCCGCTGTAGTTGCGAAGGTACCAAAGTAGTGAGAATAAAACTGTAAAAGATATGGCTTGGCGTTAAAGAAAATGTCCTCGTGCTATGCGTATTTAGTATTCAGGTTTGAAACACGACGCTGGAGGTAATTCCATTACCCGCGTCAGAAAACTATGTACATGATGATGCAGTTGTCTCATTAAGAAATGTACAGTTCTGATTAGCCTGAGTGCAAGGGATGAGAGCGTTGCAGGGCAGGATTTGCAACCGGGACGATTCCGCATTGTTTGGTGGAGCGCGCCGCCGCTGCAGTTGCACTCGAACCCGTCGAGACAATGCAACCACCTAACCAATAACTCGTTTGATACTTATCATTATCGGCAGAAAGAATCTGAGTGGCTTGATGAGTGTGAATGAAACTGTTACGTTTCTGCGAAGGGGTCTCAATTAGCATGGGATTTCACAGAAATAGTTGAAGGCGAACCTATGCGTCTGGAAACATGGAGGAATTCGAACGAATCGAAAGAATTTTTAGGTGGAAACAAAATACTTTTCTGTGGCCGTGTCAAGAAAAAAAATTAGTGAAATGTGTACAAGTGCAGGAATTTTTTGGGGGGAAAGTATACGTGAAAATCATACACAATATTTTTCTACTAAAAGCTACATCTTTTAACTATATTATTCTAAATTTTCATGAGATATACTTCGGGTACTTCTGAATATTATTTATTTTTAAAATCTATTTGAATTTGGATTTCAGATGCATCGTTTGGCCTAGGGAATGTTCACCAGCAAATGCTTAAAAAAACACGACTCATATCCAAGCTGATATCTCCTTTAGTTAATAATAATATCTCGTGAAAATTTAGAACAACAAAGTTAAGAAATGTATCTTTTAGTAGAAAAACATTGTGTATGATTTTCACTTATACCTTTCCCCAAAAGAATTCCTGAACTTTTTTGCTTTTTCCGCAGGAAAACTTACACAGGTGCTTTTAAACAAGACGATACAGATGGCATAAAGCTTTGTATTTATAAATGACTCCAATTCCAAATTTTTGTACGTGTATGTACTAGCATTTTATCACGTCCCGTTACTCTATGTATATTAAAAACACAAAAGTTCTATTTAAGGAACCTCAACCCGTGACATCCGTCAGAGTTCCCATTCTCGTCCTCATCAATTCATAGATTAAACTGGGCCATCGGTGCAATACTCCTTACATTCGTTATTCACGAGATATCAAGCCACTTAACCTTTAACAAGATCATCCCGAACCACGCCAAACAGAGGGATATTAACAGGCAGTGGCCACTGTGCGACTCCTTCCACGATTGATCCACTGAACCAGGCCAGCAGAAGCTACTGCGATGAAGCAGCGGTGCAACAGCGACACCGTGTTGAGGCAAACATTTCGTACGGCTGCACAGAGTGCAGGGCCACGTGGCCCGGGAGGAAATTACAGCGGCACGAGGAGCTTTTAATTAAACAGAAAGCCCCGATACGGTTTATCTTCGAGCATCGATTATCCGTCAGCAGCAAGGCGCCGAGATGGCCGGATTTAATGAAATCTTTCACAGCCGCCGGATAAACACGTGCTCGCCATGCCCGCCTGAAATCGCCGCGACAGGCTTATCAAGGATGTCCTGTCGCGGACCAGTTCGATGTACATGCACATCCGGTTTCGAGGCAGCCAGTCAGCTTCACGCGTGATCGTCCACCCTCCGAACGCGTGGCAGGCGACGAGGGAGGAGATGATCGCGTTCAGCCCCCGTTTCCTTCGAAAGGGGCGGTCGGGGGGAGGGGAGGGGGTGGAAAAAAAGCTCAAGGTCACAGGGTCGCGATAGATATCGCAGTGGACAGAGCGTACCTGTACCTCCGACCGTCACCCACCCCCTCCAACCCTCCAGCGAAACTTCCCTTCGTGCCTTTGCCACACCCTCCCCTGCCGCCATATTGATCGGTCTACCCCTACCAGAGAACCACCCCCTACCGACAACCCTCGACGCCAGCGTCGCCCTGCAGCCGGCACGGCGACGTTGCCGCGTCTTTTCCCGTCTCCTTTTTCCCCGACGCCTTTGAGGAACTATCTCTCCACTGAAACTTTTTCATCCCCCATCTGGTCCCATGGAAAAATCGCGCGCGTTACTCGGGAATTTATCGTTCGTCCAACCCCTTGTATCCTTCTAGGCGACTCGTACTTTCGAGAGCTTCGCGCGATCAAAGGATTGCGGAATTTCTTTACTCGGCGCAAGACGATGCGCTTAATAGTTCGGCGTTTCTCGCAATCCTGTTGCTTGGAAACGTATTGTCAACAGAATATGATTCTTTTGGTGTCCATTGACCCTTCGTCGTCTCGTGGTCGCACCTTCTTGTAACCACGAATTGGTTACATGGGAGTCACTGCAGCGCAGTGTCATTCTTGAGTTACCAGTTCCGTATTTTTTAATCTTTTAACTCTTAACTCTAATAATCTTTTTCTAGAAATGTAAATTTTGATCTGATGATTTTTGTAATTAAAAAAACAGTTGTGGAAAGAAGCGATTTTTTTATTAAAATTCTTCAAATTTTTAAATTTTAATAGTAAGGTATCAAAATTTACAAAAATATTGGAAAAGGGAAAAAAAATCCTGGAGTGCGATACACTCTGAGTGACCAGAATGGGTTAAGAAATTCGTTGCATTTCATTCTTTGTTTGGGGAAGAACTTTTGAGTGATAGAAGGATTGATCCTGGATCTGTTTTTAATGTGAATGTTATGTAGAATGTATTAATACGAATTTCAACAATGCTTGACTACGTTTGTTGGCGAATGTCAAGGTCGAAGTTCATACAGCGTGATTTATACGACCTTAGTGCGGCAAACTTTGCTTTATAATTAATCACCCTGAATCCGTTTCCCCGTGCTCTCCACCATTCGAAATGCAAAGCACGTACACCATTTTTCTTCCCCTTCAATTTGCACGTCCATTTACACCCTTGTATTATTTTTTCCTCGTCCTCCGTGCCTCTGTTTTTACGAAACAGTACTAACACCGTAGTCAGCAATTTATACCCCTTTTACTCCGCTGGAAATTCCAGTTTGCCGTAAATTATACAAATGAAGTTTCACGATATTCCAAGAATCCCCGTGCTTATAAACCGCCAAATGACTTTTTACGTTCATCGTAATTCCCTTTCCTATTCAACACTTTTCACCCTCCCCCATTAAAACGGAAATTTTTTTCTTTATCAAACTCGCTGTACAACGAACATTCTACTATAATCGCTTTATCAACTTTTATCTTCTTTAAAGCTTATAACAATCTTACACCCTTAATGCCAGGTAGGGAACTTTGCACTTCACGGGGGCCTAATATGCATTAAACTGCCCCAGCTTTTCATTTAATCACTTCCCTTACTCTTCGACAGTGCCACGCAGTGCCTAGACACTGAATATTACCCGTCACGATCTTCCTTTGTTTAACAGAACTTATCAATTCCCTTATCCTGTAAAGACTTTCTACTATAAACCTACCAATTTCTATTTCCATTACATTACATTTCTCCGATAGGAGGTGGAAATCAAGAAAACATAAACGTTGGGTATTCTTCAATATTATAATAGTAACTGATGAAAATGAATTGCAGAAGATTATTAAAAATTAATGCTAGAGGAGTAACAGAGAATACAGGCGACTGAAAAGACAACCATCCCTCGAGTCACACACACAAAAAAGATTTTTCTACAGACCCAAGTTTTGGGTTGAAATGGGGAATGTAACGTCCAGTGATCGTGCACAGGATTCCCTGAATTTCCGCGAAGACGATTCAGCCATAATGTACGCAGAGTAACGAGAAGCTTTTACGACTTCCGAGCTCACAATGCAACCGGCGAACGAATGTTGCATCCGGTGGTGGAACGTAGCCAGTGGGCTTCCCTTCTCGTGATTTTATGAAAAATACAAGGGGTCGCTTTAAAATAGTCTCGTTGCGAACGTCAACCGTCAGAGAATATCACATGTGACGCTGGCTTCGCACAGGTCGTATTGCTTGTTCCTGCCCCTTTTCAAAATTGTGAAACGTACGAGAATTCAGAAAGAAATCGCAAATTGAAATTCCACGTACCCAGGTGCGCAGTTGAAAATTTCTATAATTTGAGAGAGTGCTCGTATATGATTGAATTAATTATTGGCAGGATAACTATAATGGAACATTTATATAGTGATATCTAATGGAATATAAAAATATAATTCTGAAAAAGAATTGTAGATGTTTGATAGAAAGCAGAGTTAGAGAACTTTTAATTTCATTTATAAGAAATGAGAAAGAATGAAAATTATTTATGTTTAATAGATTTTCTCGTGTCATCGGACTCATGGAAGATATTTTGGATGTTATAGATATTTTCGATCCGTCTTTTAGGGATTTCAGAATTTATATTTAATATTTTTCGATTATTTTATCTACCGAACCGTACAGCTTAATTATTGACCAACCAGCTAACTCAATAAATTCCACGGGAACAGATTATCCATCAGTTCAGTAATCGATCACACGTATTCCTGTTAACTTTTACATTTCCATCCGATTGCTGCACGTCCAGCATATTGTAACAGAGTCTTTCACTCTAAATTTCCCCCCTTTGTTCGATTTAATAATTAATCAAATTCTACTCCCACTTCCACCCACTTTGCATCAATTTTTAACGATCTTCCGCTTTCATTTTTCCACTATTTTTTGTATAGATTCATATTGTTCAATCATCATATTATGCTATGTTATTCTATCAATTTTTCATTTCGAACACGTGCCCGCTCCTCGAAGGCACTTTGACATTTCCTTCTCCCTTTTCCACCTCTTCGATCACTTCCACGAATTCTGATTACGTAGTTGTAACCGGGTTCTCTTCGAAATGGCAATTCCCGTCCCCATTGCGTGCACATTCTGTGTCGTAACAGCTACTCCGTTCGCTCGCCTTTTTTTCGAGAGGAGGGAAATCACGTTTTATTGTATTTCGTCCTTGAAACTTAGTTGCGAACCCTCTGACGCGATAAGGTACATTACTAGAAACGTTTCTGGTCTCCGTAATGAAATTTCTCTGGCATTTCTTTCACTTCGACCCTCGAGGGTGTAAAAAATCTTATAAAAACAGCTGCAACGAATTATACAACCCGATACACTCTGAACTACAACATTTACGAAGAGTCGCGATATTTCTACAGCTTGTTGCTTAAAAGAACCCCAGAATTTCGCAATGCAGTACCTTCCCACAATACAGCAAGAGATGCTCGAATAACTTGCAACAACCCAGATATCAGAACGTAAACGTGCAGCAACGTTTCCACGAAAACTCACTTGAAATTTCCAATAGGTATTTTCCGTTCAGCGACGCGCGAGTCGCTTTCGTCGTCGGATATTAAAAGAACAAAACAAGGTATGCACTCCTTCCCCGAAGTGTATCAGCAGGCTGGCTCCTCGCGCTTGTTCGATTTTATTAACGATCGATACGACGCATTCTACTTCGATTCCTGCCGGATGGAACGGTTCGATGCATTTCTGCGCCCGCATAATTCCCGCGCACCGCTGTGCGTATGCATATGCACGAGGAAGAAGCTGCAGAGGGACGAGCAGTTTCAATGCGCCGCAACGAGTCAATTAATCGAAGTAATCAGACGGATTGTCGATGCCGCGCGGCGGTAATTTACAGACAAAGGAGTGGGAGTGTCGGGGGTGCGAGGGATTCCGAACCACCCCGCGACGAAAAATTCGGGAATTCGCAGCGAGGGCTCAGGGGGGCTTTAATTAAACACGAAAGCGCATAGCTTCGAAATAAATGGCTAATGATGGGAGCCGGGGAAGTAGGTCACTGGTAAATGAAGATATAAATCGTGTCGTGCATACGGATTAAACACAGCCGGAAAAATGCACCTCTGAACTTTCACCGGGCGCAATTAATCACTGGCATATTACGGCAGCTTGTGACAAGATAAGAAGAAGATACAATTACTATGCCCTGAATAACGATATTTGAATGGGCAGTACAGTCTATACGTGCCAGAAAAAATGCCAGAGTTCCGTAAACTGGGGTGACTTTGCCCACTTTTTTACTCTGACTGAAAAATTACCGTATGATTGAATTCGCTATTTTTTTTTTTCGTTTGACCTTCGAGAAATGATTGCTATTAATTACAAAACACCATATGTTCTAATTACTTCGGAATAAAATAAAATAAAGTCTTTCCAAAAAGTGGCAATGTCACCCCGGGCGGGCAAAGTCACCCCAGTTTACGGTAATTTATTTTTGCACGTGCTTATATGTTCATCGCGAACATAGACTGCTCCGAAGAATGACAGAAGATAGAATTTAAGAATTCATAAGACTCGCCTAGACGCAATCGATGACTAAACTTGCAGCCGTTCCTCGCCGTGTGTGTTCTAATTTTACAGCATATGTGGAGTGTGAATAATACAGTACTCTGCAACTGCACAGGGCAGCTTTAACTTGGTGTCACAGTGGCGGTTATAGATTCCATGCAGTAACTCTCTCGCGTGCATTTATATGCAGCTTCCACTTACGTCTTCATGAACAGTCACTCTCTTCCAATTTGAAGGTGCAACTATTCCTAATGAACCACAATTCATTGTATCCATGTGTAAGGCTTCGTGTAAAGATTAAGTTAACCCCCTGAAATATTTCCACGTTAAAATATTTATTTATCGCGTTAGTCTGTATCGCCCACGCTTCCCGGGCAGTGTCGAAATTATTCGCTGACCCAAAAATGTGGCGCGAGAGGGAAGAAGCGTTTCTTTTCCCGCGCGCAATTTCCACGTTACTTCGTCTTACTGAAATTTCCGGGCCACGAAGCTTTTTATACGGAGCGCCGAGCGACCTTTTGAGCGGCGGTCACGCGACCCACAGACACGGGCGAATAGATATAAGGAAGCTCCGGATGTATCCTTTGAAAAATCGCCCGCACAGCGGGGCTCTCGCTCTGCGTTCATTCCCGAGTAATTCCTCTGACGAATGTACTACAGCGGCTTCAACAATGGTTACCCAAAGAACCCACGACACGGTTACATGTCCTCTACTCGGGAAACTTAATTCACAGCTTTCTCGTAATTTCTGTTGAACGTTTCATTTCCCATTTTGGTGCCTGGATTACAGCGCGTGGAAGTTGATAAACACTTGTGGCTGGAAGTTCCTTCGGTTTAGGTTCTCGAGGAAGACAAGAGGATGGTCTTGTTTAGAGCTGATGAAGTATTGTGTTCTTATATCTGATTTATAGATTATGAATACCGTTAAGGAACTAGTTTCTGATCAGTTTAGGGGGTTTCCCGCTTTAATATTTATTTTTAACCTAATAAAACATTAAACCATAGACTTTTTTTATACTAAAAGTTGAATTAATGTTTAAACTTCAAGGAAAAATTTTAAAAAGTTGAAAATAAGTATATAATTTAATTATTTATAAGGTATGAAATAATAAGGTGACTAGGAACTAGTTTTTGATCATCTAAAATTAACAATACTAACTGCTTTCACAGACAACACCTATATTTTTGAATTATCAGTTTTTATGTTAGTAATTATTTCAAGCAATTATTTATTGACATAAACTCAAAAGAACGGTTTATTTCATGAACTGATCAAAAATTAGTGCCTGATCAAGAACTAGTTCCTTAACGGTAGAGGTTACCAATAGATTCGTGGCGCAGTAGAAAGTGGAACGATTCTGTCAGTGGTCAGACAGAATTTCTTCGTTTCAAGAAATTTCCTACTACGAATTTAATTGCACTTTCAGATAAAAATAAGTAGCCATTTAGCATTCAAGGTTCATCTCTTAATTCCTCCATAAATAAATCTACGAGAATGCCCCCAAGGATTTTCTATTCTCCGTTCGTCATACGGAAGCTTAATCTCTTCCCCAAATATTCCGCACATTTATAGAAAATCCTACAGATTCGAGGAAAATATGAAATTCAGCTACATTCAAAGTCAGAGTGCTGCCACCTCAACTTCACATTACTTTCTTCCGCCACAATATCTCCAGCCGTAGAATGATCCCGCTCACCTAATTCAAGTCACGAAGCCACAATTCTACGGCACAATACGACCCATAGAAACGAAATTCAATGTCCCAAAAAGCGTTCCACTCTCGTAGGCTACGGAAGGCATCCCAGAAGGAAACAAAGTCACGATCGCGACCCTGCGCGAATATTTCCCGGACGCCAAAGGTTTTAACCAACGTTTCCATCTATTCTCGGTCGTGTCGCGCAGTTTCCATCACGCGTAACGTCGCCGAACAGAAAAAGGGAGCATTAAAAGCGTCCCAGACGCAAGACAAGAAAGACAGAGAATATTTCCTACATTTTCTATTCAAGAAACACCGCGACGGGATGATTCCGGGGCAGTTTTCCCTGGAACCTTGAGCGAGATCGAAGACGGAGATCAGCTGATTAAATTGTTCGGTTCCTTTCTTAGCTGCAGGAAAAGAGGCTCCTTTGTTTCTGACCTATAGCACCCTATCGACTTAAACTCTCTTTCCTTGTTCCCCTTTTATCTACCCGCCTCCTTTTCTTACCTCGCCCCTTTGTCCCACCTTTCTCGCCCGTAGGTATTCTCTTCCTCGGCTTTACAGCCGCAAAACGTGCTTTAGGTTTTCAACTTCGGACAGTGCCGTTTGTTTCACGCCCGAAGTAACCGTACGACGCCGAATACCACTTTTTCCCCACTCGTCCACAGTTCTTCTCCCGTTCTGTCCCCGTGGCTTTGTTCCCCCTCGAAATAGAAGTTCCGCGGCGGACGGGATCACTACTCCTCGCGGCGGTATCATTAATCGCGACACTTTACGAGACAAGTTTAATTTCGGTAATTGAATCCGCGCGACGCCATAATTTCGCGTTCTAAAATTCGCCCGCAGATAAATGGACCTCGATATCCAACTCGCCTGGAGGGAAGCAATCTTTTACTTCGAGTTGAAAAGGATCCCGGTTGATGAAAAGAAACGCGGCAGACGGTGGAGGGCCTGCTAGTCGGCCGCGGATGATTACGCGAATTATCATCGTTCTGGCCGCGTTTTTCTCGAAAGAGTGAAGTGATAAATTACGTTCCCGCGGATGCTACTTCGCGTGGGGAATTATTTTGAAGAACCGGAGACAAAGGTTGTGGAGTTGCGAGATTCTCTTTAATCTGTTGACTTCTCATCGGACCCAGCAGATTTCTTGCGGCTGCTAAATTGCGTAATTTATATCCAGCAACGTTTCATCAGGAAATTTGTAATTCATAGACGGAAATACCGCGGGGTGAACATAGTCAATTACCCAGAGTACCCCGTGTACCCTTACCTTTAACGGTGACCTTTAACGGGTACCAGAAACACTCGCCACATCGATCGAGTGGTATCCTTTGACCGTGCAACTAAAACGAGTTCGTACGAGCAAGATAATAATCAACCGTGTCGAAGAGCAGCGCGTCTGTTCGTCGGAATAATTACGCTCGCGATACTGATTCGTAATTAACAGTTAATAACGCTGCTTTTACGACCGCTCGCTTTACGGGTTTTTCTGATTTTATTGTTGATAACGACAGCTTTGATGTTTCCCTGCCTTTGCAGAAGGCAAACGCTACGATGTACAGTGCAATATCAGTAACTGAGTTTCCATATGCTACGTTTGTATTCTTATATTTTCGTTCGAGCTTGAAATTTAATTACGTGTCTTAAATTCGAAGGAAATTAACGCGAATACATTATTTCCCAAGCATGACGCTTGAAAAAGTGTAATTAACAAATTTCTTTACACTTTATGTAACTAAACTGCCAGGCTAAAGTGAAAAATATGTGAGGAGAAAATAGTGCGATAATATTTAAGGATGTGTTGTAATATCAGATAATTACCAGCTCTAATTCCACGTTGTGGGAGCTGGGTATACTTATCACAGACGATAAACTGGTCTGATAAAATCGTAAACGACGGCATCTATTACCATAAGGATAATTGCTATTTAATAGTCAATTGCCAATGAATCCTTGTTTGAAAGAAATTTCTGCTGTGAAATATTCCGTCAACCTCACTCGAATACAATTTAGTTACTTTCGACGTGAATAAGTAATCAAGGACTCTTGGGAGCCGGCGGTCTGATCAATAACAGACTTTTCTACTTACGGGTGATTTGCAACGCGAACGTGGTCCCTTCTAGTTAAATTCTCATCGCAGTTCGATTCGATACGCAAAGCTTAAACGAACCACCGATTTTCATAGAATTTTAGCGAACATTCCTTCAGTTGTTGTTATTTAATTGAAATTAGCAAACGTGTTACCATAACTGAAACGCCGACTGGAAACCAACGACTTGCGATAAGAATTAATTTCCTGGCCACGATGATTCCCGGGAGATAGAAAGTTTTCCAAATTGTCCTCGACAATTCTGAAGAAGAGAAGCAAAAAATAAAGGGAAGAACCACGAAACAATCCCATCCCACGGCGACCGTGAATAGTGCAAAGGGCACGAGTCAGGAGCGCCGCGTTTCTCCTTAACAACGTTTTTTGCTTATCTCCGTTTCCCCCGGAAATAGCATCGCTCGGCGAAACATTTTCTATGGAAGACATATCAATTTTTTTGTATCTCGTGCCCCCCAAATTTCTCACCCCGAGTTTCTTTTACTGTGGCAACTTGTCAATTAAATTTCTACGCTTGATTATAATGCAAGAAACTATTACTATTAAGAGAGTTAAAGTAATTAATTGTAACAAGTAATCATTCCCGATTTCCAATTTCGCAGTTCCTACCAAATATCACGAATTCTCCGTCAACTCAACTCTCATGCTCTCAACAAATAGAATAGAAAATCCGAAAGAAACCTGGTGCGTTCGACGATATACGTTCAGTACATTAACAGATTAAAAACAGGCCAGGGTCCCCAACACTCGACCCGTGCAAACACAAAGGGGACCACGAGTTCGAAAAGGAAAAAGCAAGTAGTCCACCTGGGAAAAAAGGGCGCGCGTGAACCAGTAACGAAGCGTCTGATGCGCAACAATTAACGTGCACGTAAACCGACGTCGTTTGTGGCTAGGAAACAGCGGGCGGTAGAGGGAAGGCGAAGAAAATGGGGGTGGAGGGAAAGCGAGGGGCGCGGCGAGAGCAAGGGGGTGAAAAAAGGAGAATGGGGACCGATGAAAGTGCTTCGACGTATAAAAGCAGTCGATAGAGCTCGGTTCGCATGACCTTTACCTTTGCCGCATATCCACCCACCGCCATCCTCGCGTCGACTTGGCGTGCCTCTGTCTCCGTCTCGAGGGATTGCCAGGCCCAGGGTTCGTTTGTGTGATGTAAATGTAGGTTAGAACCTTAAAATCGACCCACATACCGCGGCGAACCTTCGAACTCTCTCTCTCTCTCTCTCTCTCTCTTCCCTTCTGCGAGCGGAAAAAGGCGACGAGAAAGCGAGGGAATTGAATGCACGCCGGGAAGGTCAGAGAAAATCGGTGGAACCGGGGGGCGGGGCCAAGGGGTAGTTACAGAAATACGCGGTCGAGTACACTCGCTGCACGCTGGGGTTCTATCGTTTTTCTGGCCGGATGCGCCGACCCGATACAAAATGTTAAAGCACGCGGATGCAGGCCTCTCGTGATATGCCAGAGCAGCCACGTTGGGTGATTAAAGCGGGCCAACGCGGACGATGTATCGCTTTCAGGGCGCACCAGTGTGCCAGGTCGCCTATTGTCGACTTCTTCTTTTTTTTTTAAAAAAAAAAATTGGAACACGGACTGATCCCTGACGGCTGCCAGTGCTCCTCAAGGCGCGGCGCATTTAACTAATGACGGGGGTCAATCGAGTGCGTGGGGAACGGAACGTTGCCCCTTGCTTGGAGACTTCTTTCTTTTTGGGGTAAGAAGGAAATTTATTGGGCGAGGAGTGACGTAGAAATTGGGAGAAGGGGAGGTTTTCTTTTGTAAATGACATAGAATAAGAGAGTTTAGAATTTAGAGCAGAGTTGGGCATTAACTGAATAATAAAGTATTTAAATAACGGATCAAATAAAAAAATGACACAGAATAAGATATTTTAGAATATAGAGCAGAGTTGGGCATTAACTAAATAATAAAGTATTTAAATAACGGATCAAATAAATGTTACTTTAACTTTAGATTATTAGATTAGGCGAATAAAGTTAATTTTTTTATTCGTCCAGCGTTTCAACTTTGGCGTCGAATAAACTTTTCAACTGTAACTTAAAGGAAATTAAATTTTTATGTCTTCTGGAATTTCGCATTCTAATTTTATTTTTATCATAATCGCTAAAACGAGTTTAAAGGACATCCAGTTAATAAAACTACCTATAATAGGTGTAGAGAAAGGCAGAAGGTATTAGACTTAACCAGAGTATCTCTACGGAGGAAGAAAATGTGTCGCCTGAAATGGATTTTCGTGCCATCTCTGCGCATGGAGAATATATACTACGTTGAAATTCAATAGACGAGAAATTCTATAGTGCGCTGCGACGCTTGAGTACCCAATACGAATTATCATATTGTATAATAATAGACGAGACTTCAGTGTTTCACGATTCAAAGATACGATCTGCATTTCAAGCGGTTCCCCGATATTCCGTCGTTTGTTGCGAAACGATTCGAGAGGCATTGATTATTGTTCAATTAAAAAGCGACGGGAGAGAATTTTATCGGCTTTGTGCGACATCGATTTTCATCATTGCCTCCTGGCCGCCTTGAGTCTTCGGGAACGGACTCGACGGGAGGCAGATGGAAAAATGTAAATAACGAAATCCCTTTGAAAACTGCTTTCAAGCGTCATGGGGGAAGGACTTTGCAATTTAATTGAATTGACAAACCATTACTCGGCGCGGACCATCGAGCAATGGGGTCGTTAGCCGAGTCTATCGACACTTGGCGAGACGGCAAGCCGGGGGAAAAAAAAAAAAGCTCTGACACGCTCTCGGAAGTGCAATTTCATCGCGCCAGAAGGAAAAGAGCGATAACGTTGCTCGATTTTCGCACAATACCGCGTCAACGAATCCGCCACAAAATAATGCCCTCGTTTCAGAGCAGACCGTAAGTCTGATTGAACGTTTCCACGAGCGGAGGGACGAGGTACTCGATGCTAGAAATTTTTCCATAGAATTGCGGATATCGCTGGATGGATATCGCTTCGATGCCCCGTCGATCGAAGCAATTCTAAAATTGTTTGCACGTTTAAAGAAAAAAAGATGAACGCGATAGAGAATAAATATTCTTCCCAGATAAATCATTCAAATAGAGAACTTTAAATTTCAGCCGGAGTATTGTAGTTGTACGTTGTTCTCTTTTAGCAGGGGGACTATAAATCAAACTGCTGCGTAATACAGGACATTAAACCATAGAACCGTTCTAGGGATGACATCGGGGGTCGAGAAGGATCGTTAGATGTAACCGCAGCAGCACGAGGGACAACCGATCCTGTAGGATTCCCAGGATAACCGCCGGCTTTCCAACTATGCCGATTAGTTTCTCGTGGACACTGTCTGGGCTATCGATCGTTTAGCTGCGATGACCATTCGCGGCTGCAGTTTCTTGGTGGCCTGGCTAACCGGGTAAATAGAATATTTCGATGAACTGTATTAAGCACTTTTCGACAACTTACGATTCAACATCGATTGCGCGTGGAGAAACTGCTGTCACACTTACGATCCATTTTTATTTAATAGAATTATATTAATTCGAAGATATCTGGACCCTCGTCACGACCTAATACCTTGACTCATATTTTGGACTACCTTTGCCTCGAAACATTCCCACAATTTTTGAGTTATGACGTGTAGTATATGTACCTCAAAAATAATTCTACAGCGGTTGATGGAAATCCGATAACAAATGAGCGGTGTATTGCAAATAAATAAAACTAAGTAGAAATATTAATATGAATATTAATACTTTTATTATAGAATATTCTCTGGCGAAAAATAGAAATAAAAATAAATAAAACTAGAAATATTAATACGAATATTAATACTTCTATTATAGAATATTCTCTGGCGAAAAATAGAAATAAAAATAAATAAAACTAGAAATATTAATACGAATATTAATACTTCTATTATAGAATATTCTCTGGCGAAAAATAGAAATAAAAAATAATCAACTCAATAACTACTAAGTAGGTACTTATTGTCTAAAAATATATATTTTTCAATTACTGTTCTCCTTTCAATGTAAAGTCAAAGCAATTATTCTATAAACAGTTTTTTCTAATTTACTCGAAGTTGGTAAACCTAATACTGCACCCCTCTTTCTACAAGCTCCTCAATTTATATTCCACAATCTCTCATCATCCTTAAAATCACAACCAATCGCAACGTTAGCGGAACCATCACAATCTCCCCAAAACGCCACCACATTTTAACCCCACGTTGCGCCACCAAACTAACATTTCACATTCAGACTATCACATCGTGCATTACATCGATATCCAACCGTGACGCCTATAAACGTTCCCCCGTGTATCGAGGGAAGAACTGACAGGACCAGGGAGCCGGATGCAGAGGAAAAAGGAAAAGTGCAGGAGAACGGGAGGGATGGGCGGAGTGTATGAACAATCGTTTACCAAATGGGATTGTTGGTCGACGAGACGAGGTGGAAGAAGCATGGATACGGGTTCGGTTGATAAGAGGGCGATGCGGGGTTAATCGCCGCGTTCACACTCAGCGGGTATCAAAGCCACCCCTTGCCAGCCACCCCCCGCCGTCAACCCGGTGCATCGCGGCGGAGGGACGCGGTGCACTTTCAAGCTATCCATGCACGGAGGGTAATCTGGAAAAGCCAGGGCGGGTGTCGTTAAAGGATAGCTCCGGTGAAAGCAACGCTAGCTGGCTGTATCATCGACGACACGGAATTATAAGCTGATGGCGAGGATTACGTGGACGACCGTGTTTAGGCGTTTTCGTGGTCGCGCCGCGGATAAATATATCACGTCACGGTGTCCATTGGGAGCAATTTTCGCGGGGAAAATCGTGTCAGTCCATCGAAGCTGCCTGCTATTGTTCGTAGAATTTAAACGGCTTTCAGCGAGTAAGAATTCTTGGTGACGCACGGGGTTAAATGGGATTTCAATCTTTGTAGATCTTCGCTGGCCAGATTGATGGGGCTGGGTTTCATTTATTTTTGAGAATATAAAGCCTCGCGTGGAAGGAATTCTTTCCACGACTCGGTGAGATGATAAAAATAGAAGTATTTCGGATTCGCCGGAGATCAACGTTCGGTATTAACGACCGGGGAATTGTTTTTGCCCAGGTTTCAAGTATGGGGGATCGAAGGGCCTCGCGGCGGGCGGAAGAGCAACTATTCCTTGGCACAGTGGCTGTCTAGCCGTATAATGATTTTTGGCAGTGAGGTGCAGCGAATGTAAAAAGCAGCTGGAATTCAGCCAAAAGTTGCACGGGCAACTGTATCGCCTCACCTGTTACTGGCTTTGTGCACGATATGGAGACGAAAGAAAGAGTGTATGGTGTCTATCTTGAAGTGAAAATGAACACCCTTCGCTCGTCTATAGAACTTGAAGCAGACAAACGAATCGAAAGAAAATAATGACAGGTAGGTATACTGCCCTCCTTAATTAAACTGTCCTATCTAGCATTTTTTCATTTTTTGAGATATGTTGAAATACTTCAAGTTCCACACGTCTTTTACCTTTTAAGTATAGTTAGAAACGTCTACGTGCTTTCTAAAGATTTATAAACAGTCTAATGTATTTAACCTAACTTCTTTGAAAATGGTTAAAATATCTTATCTGAAACAATTAATTAATTGGTACGTTAATAATACATTCCCTACCGGTACAACTATTACAAAAATGATATTAGGCTATTACGAAATAATGACAACATGTTTTAATTTGAAAGAAGGAAAATAAGTATGGCGCAAAGAAAATGATAAAACTTCAGTTTTCTCGGTTCTTTCAAAATGCTAGATAGGGTGGATTTACCAGTAAATGAACACGTACCAGTGAATGAAGATTTTTTATTAAAATGAGTGAAATAAGTTATTAAAGTAAGCCACTAATTAATTAGACACTTCTTTTCATTTCTTGCTTCATATCCAAACAATTTTTGCGGCACGTGGAATCAATCGCGCTGTAAACATAATTTTATAATAGTGTTCAATCATTAGCCTTAACTGTTCATTTACTGGTGCGTTTACCCTAGGACATTTTAACTAAACAGGGCAGTATATGCGAACCAAAAATATTGATTCAGATCGATGTCCCTAAAAACTACAAGGCAGGAAGAAGAAGGAGCGTCGTCCTAATCTTCGGCAGGATTCCTCACTCGACTGACGAGCTCTTACCAGGTCCTAAGGACGACCAGAGTGACCTCAGGGGTATTCACGTGGCTGGCGGTCGTTCTTTCCGGTGGTGGCGCATACTCGAAATGTTTGCGCTACCTGTTAAGAAACGACTGGGAAGCTTCCACCATGGAATCGTGGCACTACACGTAACGAGGACACAGCTCGCTCAAGCATCCCCTTTCCTACTTTCCTCTCGCACCCTTCTACAATCTAGGCAACGGCTCTACTCCAGCATTCGTAGCCACTCTCCGCCAATCCTGAGCTGTCTGTGTCAAGCACTCGACACTTTCGTGCATTCTAAATAACTCCGGCCAGGACGCGCCGCTTTCCATCGCGATAATAAATCCTTTACCGGGAACCATCGCCTTGTAGCCAAACGTTTAGATACACTTAAGCGTTAAGCACTGCTGGACAACGAGAGGCTCCTTTGATCTAATCTAGTTCTTTGAGGAATTTTCTTCAATTATGAAAAGAAGAAGGCATTTCCCAATGTCCATCACTTTCTTTAAGGAATACTGCCTCGACTTTATCGTATTCTTAACCCCAAATCTTTTCAAATAAATTCCATAAACAGTGCAATAATGTTTTCGTCATTAAATAGTCTGTTAAATATTACAAATTCGATTATAAAACAGTCGAAATTCACAATATTGCCAATTAAGTGTGACAGCTAACCCGATTCGAGTGCTTTAATTTTCCCCACCAGGTTGCGTAGCGGAAATAAGAAAATCCCCTGAATCTACGGAAGAAAATATTCGCGTCTTTGATACTTGATGGTAGAAATTGAAATTTCGGCTGGTCAGTTCTGCACGAACCAACTGTCTCGCCTGAAATTAATGCAACGAACTGGTTCCAAACGAGGCGAGAAAAAATCGCCCTATTTTATCATAATTGCCATCCCCGTTGGCGGGCAGAACGCCGCCCTCCGAGGGCGGAAATAAATAAACGTGTAGCGTGGAGATTTTCCACTGGTTCGAGTGTACCTCCGATGTGGATACGTGTAATGTAGTACGGTTGCCCAGCCGCTATTCCCCGCCGAGGTTGTCGACAGTTAGGGCAACACGTAGCTGCATAATCGTATGCAGATGCACGACTGGCCGTACACTCATCCGCCAAACTCCATTCGTACTCCACATGCAAATCGTGCACTTGCAGCGGACCCGCCGGCAGTAGTTAGTACTGTATGATCGAACGACTGGCCCGTTCTCCTCTATTGATGTAGCAGTTTATGCATGTCTCGTGCATTAATGTAAACCGAATTCGGATCTTGGCCGCTCCTTCGTCGAAATGGCCACTGAACCGTGGAGCCATATCGTACGGATAGACTTAATTAAAATCATTAGACTCCAGAAAGATGCGCCTTGATTTATCTGGTGCAACTGGGTGCAACTCCCTTTAGAGCGATTCGTGATGATTAAATTTTACGTAGTTACTATAATCGGAGATTAACATTGAACGGGGAGAATTGTCTGAAATAAAAGGCAGAAGATTTAATTCTGAAACTTTGAATTTTTTAAAATTCAAATACTAATGATCTCGCTTTTCTTTTCAGCTGTTCATTTATTTTTGGAAGTTAGAAGTTATTTGTGGAGATATTGCTTTGACTTTTCTGTTAAGATTTAATTCTGAAATTTTGAATTTTTTTCAAATTCAAATATATACTAAGGATCTTGCTTCTCTTTTCAGCTTTTCATTTGTTTTTGGGAGTTAGAAGTTATTTGTGGAGATATTGCTTTGACTTTTCTGTTAAGATTTAATTCTGAAACTTTGAATTTATTTAAAATTCAAATATATACTAAGGATCTCGCTTTTCATTTCAGCTTTTCATTTATTTTCGGAAGTTACAAGTTATTTGTAGAGATATTGCTTTGACTTTTGTGTTAAGTAAACAACTGACTCTGGGTTTCACTTTACTTCGATGTTCGATGAAAAAATAGGTACATATTTTGGTATTGATTAAATTCCATGCACAGCAGAATATGGGGACCGTTTCTGTGTTAGTGAACAAAAAGCTTTACTCTAATTAATGAAAAATCCGGTTCACTCTCGCGAACTCTACCAAAACTCAATTTTGTTTGAAGAAGAGAACTCTCGGCAAAGGTGAACTTTGCCATCCCGTTACCTTTTCGGCCCTTTATTGGACACAATTTAATCAGCCATATTTGTTGCGTACATAACTCTACATTCAACACCGAGGTGAACCCGGTGGAGACTCTCGAGAAATTCGTCAAGGAGTTCGCGATTAATCTTGACCGTCAACAACTTCTCTCTTAGCGTCATAATCATGTTTCGTGCATCAATATGTTCGAGCGCGAATAGTTTGCTCTAAAAGCATCAGCTGCTCGTGAATGGACGTCAAAATTGACTCTCGAAGTACGTTGAAAGCTAATAGCACGCTCGACATTACAGCATTAGCGGGGAGCTCTCGCGGTAAGTGAAAAAGTATGTTTCCTTTTGTTATTGATTACGAAATTACAGAACGGTTCCGTTCACACTGGGAACAGTGCCGCTAACACTGATTGTGAACGTATTCTGTGCCTCGAATGATTTAACGCTTGATATTAAGTAGAACAAAATATGCGAAACAATGACAAATAGCTAGCAACGATAACTCGTTGTAACGAAAGCAAATGGAAGCTGCCAATATTGTGATACATCTGTATTTAGCAACGGAGAAATAAGCGATACTGTTGCAGAATATACGTTGCATCGAAATTATGAATTTAATATATCGAATGCAGCAATGTGGTTCGACTTCCGCGAACATAATTTACACATCTAGAGTTTCAACAACTGACGCTACGTTGTTGCCATTTTACTCTGGAAACTCGTGCTTGTCGAACAAAGAGGTGAAATTACTGAACTAAATAACACCAGAGCTACCTAATTTCTCGATACCAAATACAAAACTATGAAACGTTTTAACTGTTTGTTTGGGAAACGTGATGTCAGATTTCTGTTATAAATTATAACACAATTTAATACAACTTATAATATATATATAATATATATATAACTTAGAATATACGATATATGTACAAGTGAAATTGTATAACGAAGCTATTCCTCATTTTAGCCTTCAATGGCCAGTGGATTTTATTCCAACTATAATCTTGAGTATTCTTGAGGCAAATTTGAGATCGGTGCTACAGAAAATTGCAACAACTCTTAATTACAGATTGCTAGAAATCAGGCGAGCAATAAATTGATCGAACCAATGACACCTCGAAACGATAAAAAACACTTTGCTCGCCTAAACCGTGCAATCAGTCGTGGAAAAAAGGGACATTTCAATAATGACCACTCGACAGCGTTAACTATGAATATATATTCTATCTTAACGCGTAGCTGCATTACGCGCCGCCTTTGCGTTCCGCGCCGCAGAATGTAAATATGAATGAGCACGAGAGTTGACGTTGCCGAGGGAGGTTCTTCACTCTTTATGCAGATGCACGGTATGAAGTTTTAATTAAAGGAATTTATGGGCCGCGGCGCGACGTTTAACGGAATCACGGAACTTCCCTCTCGTTTGCTTTGCCTGCTTTGTTCCTCCTTTTCACTCTCGCCTCTCGTCCCACCCCGTTTCTTTCACTTTTACCAGTTTTAGCGTACGACGCTAGCCACACACGCGTTCAAGAGCAGGTGCGCGATACCAAAAAGGCTTCTTTTCACGAGTACGATTCGACCACGAGTGACAGTCGTTTTCTCTAATGCACTCTAACGTTGTTCAGCCGTCAGCGATGTGGCATTTTAACCCAGCGGTGGCCACATCGGGCCATTTGGGAGCAAGGTCCCCATTATGTTTACCGTAGCCGCGTGGAAGGGGAGCTGGAAGCCAATGGTAACGTGGGCGCGCCACGGATAGGGAAAACTGTAGTAGTGTGTGGTGCAACCTCATGCCCGTACGATAGGCTTGAATGACTGGGAATCTTGGGGGCCCCAGTGATCGTTGCCACTTGGGCTCCTAAGAGGGCCAGTTATTTCAGCCTAGGGGTACGAGCCTGCACCGCACGCTACTACTTACACTCTTACAGTCTTCCCTATCCGTGGCGCGCCCACGTTACCATTGGCTTCCAGCTCCCCTTCCACGCGGCTACGGTAAACATAATGGGGACCTTGCTCCCAAATGGCCCGATGTGGCCACCGCTGTTTTAACCGGTTAACTGGTACGGTCCTTTTCATTGTTCGGGCCCAAACTGGTACCATCGAAAAATTAAGTGAATCACACAAAATTTGGTATACAGGGTTTTTTTCAGTCGCTGAACCGATTTCGGGGGTAATTTTTTTCATTTGACACCCCCAACCCCTAAAAAAATAGAATTTAGGGGTGAGTTTGTCAATTGGCGGCCATTTCGGTTGGCCATTTTGAGTCTGCTATATTGAAATTTAAAATTCCAATGCTAAATTCAGATTCAGCGACCCCAAAAATCCCTATACACAATTTTTCTATATCCCGATAGTATTTTAATGTTTGTCAGCCAATTTGGTTCGGCCATTTTGAGTCTGCCATATTGAATTTTACAATTCCGATGCGAAATTCAGATTCAGCGACCCCAACAACCATTACATACCAAGTTTCATTCAAATCGTTTGAAAAACAAAAAAAGTTAGTATTCCATTTCATCATATATGATACATTGACAGAATTGGCCAAATTTTTGTTTGATCATATATGATACATTGACAGTTAACCGGTTAATATGTAAAGAAGAAATTCAGCACCTTTTACAAATTAAAACGTTACGCAGAAGAGATTACGAGTGATTGAAATAGATTTTGATTGATCGTAATAATTTGTCGATTAAAGAGTTTCAGAATGATATATCGCTGGTTCGTTGCCCGAGTAGCGAGCAATCGTTAATCGACGCTTCATCGTCACAAAGGTGTCGATGTACACCCACGGTGTTTCTTTGTGTTGGCCGGTCCCTCCCTTTCAGACTTTTCTTCCTCCCTGGCGCCTACGGAGTAGGAGAGGGGTAGCGATTATTCACGCTCCATCCACCTCAACCACAAAATCCTTCCTTTCTACATCAAAGTCTGTTTCACGCCCAGTTTCCTTCGCGTCTGCATCCGTTCCCCTCGCTTGTCGCGGATCATAGACAGCTGTGCACGCCCGCGAAATGGCACATAAACGTCGACTGGGGTGTGTGTCACATTTGCACCACCGCACGGGGGACAACAGACAACCAGGACAAATTCAATTTATTCGATATTGCGATACGGGAGTGAATAAAATCTGAGCAGGTGAAAAACGTCAATAAATGAGGAGATTGTGTGAATAATAAAAAGGACATTTTATAATGTCACGTTGCTAAATTATTCTAGTTTATTTGATGTCTGTTCTACGTCCAGTTGTAAAATATTTATCTAAAATGATTCTGAATTTCGACAAAAGTAATTGTTAATTTTAAGAATAAATGTTATCGGCGCGTAGGTTCGGTCAATTGAATAAAAGTTATTTTGCAAATTTTATGATCAAAATTGCAAAATAACTTTTATTCAATTGACCAAACGTACGCGCCGATAACATTTATTCTTAAAATTAAAATATTTATCAGTGAAAACTGAGCATCTTATAACTCTGGCCATGAGATGACCGTGGAACTGGAGCCGATTTAATTTTTCACCAATTTAAAAAAAATGATTTTATTATTTTAAGAAAACTTTGAAGTCTTTTTTTTTTATTTTTCTTAAGAAAAGTTTATTATATTCTATTATTTAAATACCTACTATATTACCAGTTACACATTTCTTTGGGCTCCCCAATACTTCAAGCTTCACTTCTTCCGTGACAAATCAAAACTAAAGTCAGAAAATGTCATCCGTGCAAACAGCCGTGCGAGGACCCAGTAATGTTTTAAACATCCCGAATTATGAAATTTAATTAAAACCTCTGCGTCCCGGTGGAGGGTGCTTATTCACGGGAAGGTGACGGCCAAAAATTCGGGAAACGGGATTTTCATAAATATGAATGAGCCCGAGACGGAAAGTTGTCTCCTCTGTTTGCAGTTCATGGGCGATTGCGTGTCTGGCCATGGCCTGACAGGCAGCAACATCCACGCGGAGACACAATTACAGCCGGCGAACCGATGTATATACACCGGGGCGCACCCTTGTCGTGACTGTCCGACGATTTTCATGGCTGTCTAATAAAAGAGTGAGAAGGGTTACGTCGGGATGCAGACGAGAATTCATCGCCCTACAGGGAAACAAGGGGGAAAAATAAAGAAAGGATATCACGGAATCTCGATGTTTCAACACGGTGCGAAACACGAGTTCGAGAACAAAAGAAATTCGAAATTCGAAATTCGAAATACCCATTGGATTTAAAAAAGAGGGTTGCGATTAAATGATTTTACTCTCGCGAAGAGCTCGGAAATAAGAAGACCTTCCGTACGGAAACATTACCTCGCTAGACTTTCAGCAAGTGCTCGAGTAAGCTTCACAATTAAACCCAGCACTGCTAAGGAGAAAGAAATAGATAAAATAGAATTTAAAGCACAGATAAGACAGAAGTTAAACAGAACATTTGAATCTCTTCTAGATCCTGAGAGAGCCAAGGTTTCCCTCAATAACAAGACTCTCGTAGAAAACTTCCAGCAGAAAGAAATCCTTTTCTGGTGTCCAGGCAATTTTCAGTTTCTTTGCTTGCCACGGAGGGAATTGCCGGGGCAATCTAAGTTTACTGGCTCTCGAATTCACTTGATATTAGTATTGAAAATGAGCGAAGATTCATAAAGAAGCAGCAGGGTCGGCGGACAGGTCGCGGAGGCGCGGGAAAATACAAAGGGACACGGAAAAGGCTGGGTAGAGGTATAACCAACTTTCGCGATTTCTCTTGCGAAACTTATTCCATAAAGGTTCTTGTCAAAACTTTCTTATTACCAAATAAAAAGTGAAAACTGCAGGGGGACGGTGGTGGATAGAATCTAACGCAGGACGCGCAACGGATTCTATATAGTCGAGTAGCTTTGATTCGAAGGATACCAATATTCCCTGACGGGCTATGCACTCGACAATATCGATATTGCACACTCGCGGCATTATATTTCGTCGATGTACGGATACTCGGATCGCCTTTTCATGGCTAACTGTAGACGGCAGGGAAATGTATTAACGGTATTAAATTACAGCCCTTTGCGAGGATAAGTTTAGCAGTCGACGTGAATCGTGTGTCAAGAATATTGCATACGCGGCAAACGGATGGACCACTGTATTAATTATTGGAAATCTTTAATCGACCGTATCCATCGATTGAAAGCGCACACAACAATACACCTAATATCATCGTAAAAACGTGGAATTGTTAACTAGTGATTTTCAATTATGGCGAAGGGGTTTTATATAATTGGTTTATTCAGCCAGCGAAATTGATGGTTGAAGACTTTTACATTTTCCGATATTCAAACTGTGATTTACAAATTCAATGTCCATCGGGAATGACGAGTCAGTTGATTAATAATTAACTCTTTCAGAAAGTAGTGGTCATTAAAATATTCGAATAAACGAGATCAGTAAATTGCCCTGCGCTTCGTGGATTTTATTTCTTCTTACTCTGTTTATACAAATTGAATATTATTAAGAAGTTCGATTATGAAAAGTGGTGGGAATAATTTCCTTAAATTGAAACTTATGTCATAGTTAATCGCAAGTTCTACAAAGCTTTGCCACCCTGTTCGTTGAGACTTCCCCACAGAAAATTCCACCCTGTATTATGAATTAGGGGTAGAACGAATTTGTTGAACTGTTTGTTAATCGTTGTTCCTTCTTCCGCAACATTAAGATACGGAATTACAATCGTTGGAAGACACAAGCGACTGCAGGAGCGTTCGCTCGTACCTTTCTTCCCTTTAAAGTTGCAAATCCTTTCGTGGACTTTCACAACCGAGGTCCCACAGAAATAGCAAGGGGCAAGGAAGAGGACGAAAGTTCGACTTTCGTGCTGGCTGGACGGGCAGACGTGATAAAAAAGTCCTCCGCTGGCGGTCTCGTTCGCGGATTGTCTGACAGGATATTGGAAATTGAAATTGCCAGCACGGATCGCAATGGTACGTCGTAATTCCTCTATATAGAAGGAAATCGGCGAATCGAAAATTAATGTAAAGTAAATAATTGAAGTTTAATACCACCGCGAGATGGGAATTTTCCATTTTTCATCACCGCGGGCGTTACGCGCACGGTCGAAGTCGATGAAAGAATAACGAGAGAGAGAGAGAGAGAGAGAGAGAGAGAGAGAGAGAGAAGATCACATCCTTGATATACTATGCAAATTGACAGTCAATCTTTAGTCGAATTCGGAAGAAATATCAGTGTGCATTGCGCTCTCAACCTGTCAGCGAATCACTAATCGCAAGGGGACAGAAGGGAATTGATATTTGCAAAATGTATGTAACTGACTTTAACGCCGACGAAAGTTCATTGAAAAGCGAAGAAGCTAGTATTTTTAGAAAAGGAATTTCAAACTCACGATATTAATATTGTAGGTATAATAAAATCTATATGAGTCGTCAGCTAAAAGTGAGTGAAATTATCAGCTTAAATTAGGAAACTTAGAGTAGAGATCCATAAAAAATGGAGAGAAATTTATAAATTCTGACGGAATGAATGCCATAAAATTTTCCGCGATTCTCTTCGTGATTACGTTGCAACAAGGGTGTGCAAAGATTTCAGCGTTGAATTTCGCTCGGCACGAGCGAAGCGATTAAAGGATGAAACAAATTTATTTTTGAATTCAATCCAACCCGTTCCGATTGGAAAGCATCAATATCCTTACGTCCGCGGGCTGTTCGTGACAGATGAGGCAAATGGAAGTTTCCAGTTACGACACTGGAATATAATGTAACGACAGCAGCAGAAGATTCCAGCGGCGGCCCTCGAATTATGGGATGATTTAATCCGGAGGTAGTGGTGCGAGCTGCGGAACTGGTGTGACCAATGTCGTTACTGGACCAGAGAATTTAATTCCACTGCCTACCGTCGTGCCGTATATTGATGGCGATTGACGTACGAAGCTAGAAATCGAATAGCCGCGGTCTATAAAATATTCAATATAAAAACATTATGGCGTCTGAATTTTATAGTAAGAGATTGCGCGAGTGGAACGTGAACTTCTTCAAATTTTGAAGAATAAATTGGAGGGAAATAACTTTTGCTGCTGGGATTAGGATGGTGTGACATTGTTTCCTTAAAATATTATAGTTAAGTTCTAATGTCAATCTAACGCTGAGCTCCGAGTATAAATGAAGAGTAAAATTGCAGGAGTAAAATTATGAAACGGGTCTTGATTTATTAGACTTAACTGATGACGGTGACCGCAAGAAGAGGGCGCAGCGCGTAAACGACTCGAATAAGCGATAGGTCTAGGTTAAACGGCATAACTGCATATACCATCCCGTTGCAGAAGCCGAAAAGCAATTATTTTCGTGCTCCAAATCCTATTCCCAATTACCTCCTACCCACACACCGAGTCTCCATGTCGGCTATCCGCCGACGTTCGCCAAAAACTTCCATGGTGCAGCGGCCCGCCAATAAATAAACAAGTTTTCAATTAATTTCATCGACACCAAAGCGGCGGTTCGCACGGTTACACGATCGCTGGACCCGTTTGTTCACGTCAAAGTTTCCCTCGTATAAATTAATGCGAACACTCCTCTGCCTGTCCTCCTCCATCGAACCTTCCGAACCTCCTCTTCCTCGCGCCGTCTCTTTTTCTACTGGACGCAACCCAATTTCGGGGGCGTCAGACTGAGTCGAGGAGCAGATTTTTTTCAACAGTTCCCATCGAAGTATCAACGACAAGTTTATCGATGATTGAGGATTTGTCGTATTGGGAGTATTAGCCCAATTTAGTTCAATTTATTTATTTATCGATGGTCTAGTGATTCATGGAGTAGGTATTGCAAATTTTATCTACTTTTTTAAAAACTTTGGTTCGGCTGAGAAAAATACTTGAAGCGTAGAGGGTTGAAACAAAAATAATTAACGATGCACACAGTGATTCAAAGAAAAGTGCAGTAATAAATAAATAATTATACTGAAATGCGTTTGACAATTACCATGTGAAAATTGTAATTTGTATTGAGTTCAAGTCACTTTTCGATTAATTATCCCATTGTAAGTACGTGCTCGTAATTCTAAGGAAGCTAAACTACCTCTCACTAATTAATTTTCTGCCCCACTTGAGCACATTTTCATAAGTACCAGGTGTGCCTATATTAAATCCCTAAAGTAATACGCCTAAGAAATTCGCCCACACAACTGATGACTTACTTAAAGAATTCAACGAGATGAATTTGCGAGAAGTTTAAATGGAAGGGGACCAGGCTTGAGACTCGAGCCCATTATCGGTAATCAGATGGACTCGATCCCCCGGGAACGGGAGCTTAGAGGGTTCCCTTCGAGCCAGGAAAGTATCAGGATACACCGACACGCTACGCGAGCGTAATTGAAAGTTTGAGACGTCGCGTTGTCCACTTCTAGCTTCGCTTCTTCGAAGAAACTTGACGAAACACGCGGGAAAAGGGAAAAAGGCAAGGGAATAACCAGCTGAAAGGCGCTTACCATACCCGAGTGGGGGGAAAAGTAGCGGATGGTCTTTTAGTTGAACGAGTAAAATACGGCCTCTTTGCCGCCGAACTGGGTACATCAAGCTCTTTGGAAAGTACGAAAAACACCCCAGATTCTTCTTTTGTATCTTCGGGGCTTGTCGACTAACTGATAACGATTCTCACTTTAACTTGTCAGACAGGAAAGTGTGACGACAGCTAGGGACGAATGAAGATGAAAAGAAGTAGTTATAACGAGGCAAGGAAGGGGGATAAAATTTTAGAAAATAAATAAATTCGATAAACTATTGCAAAGATCACGTCACCGACTTAATGATTGCTCTCAACTACAAGCAGAATTTATTTATTTTATAAAATTTTATACCCCTTCCTTGCTCTCGTTATAACTACTTCTTTTTTAGGAATTTCTCAACTACAAGCAGAGAGCAATCATTAAGTCGGTGACGTGATCTTTACAATAGTTTATCGAATTTATTTATTTTCCAAAATTTTATGCCCCTTCCTTGCCTCGTTATAACTACTTCTTTTCATCTTCATTCGTCCCTACCTGTCGTCACACTTTCCTGTCTAACAACACCTGCAAGAACACGATTAGTGCGTGTTTCAAAGAAGAATACATTTTCAAAAATTCCCAAAGTAGTATGTTTAACTCTTTTAAAACATACAACTGTGCTATCACCCGATGTTATCACCAACAACGGTTCTCGTTGGGACCATTTGTACCCAAAACGAAACGACGCATTATACCATGATTACACGATTCGAATTAATGTAGGTGCCTCGCAATCCGCAATCGGTCTCTTTCAATTCTATTTCATTAACAGCGATCGCCCGTTATGGAACAGGCTATTCAAATTAAATTCACATCGTACCACAAACACAGCTGAACCTATTAAACAATCCCCCGTAAGATGTGATTAACGTTAAACGGTCGTTGTCACTGTAACTGCTTGATAGACCATGTCAAAGGTAGCGAGGTCAATCACCTTGATTAAGCGGTCGCAGCTTCCAAGCGATAATACGTCAAACGTATAACGATATATTAAATGCATCGATAGCCCCTCGATATGCTGTGGTTAACGACACGGTGCGACGAGCCACATCAAAGAAGACCCTTTAACGCGATATAATTAACGTCGTCTTTGTAACCAACGCGTAAAGACGGGGCTACAAGCGGTATCAGTTTTTTTACCTCAGCTAGGGCTACTTAGACTGGATAAATAAATTATATCGCAGGTGTAAGAATAGTTCGCGCGGAGGAACAGTTTTGAAGAATATTTTTTTGCAACTGACCGAAGATTTCACCCCCTTTGATGACCGAAGAATAGTTTCTGCGAGGAATTAGTGTGAAAACGCGATAAAAGTGGTGGGACGCTGTTTTATCTTACCGAATACCTCGCTGCGACGAAGTTTCAAGTTTGTTGGCATTAATCTTGTTTTTATGTACTACGCTTCGCGTAACATCCAGCGACTAGCTTCACAGAATCTATATTCGATCACCTTTTCAAGCGACGAACTCCACTTTCACGATACTTTTCTTATTTTAATCGCTGCGTCGTGTAATCGATAGCAAGTTACGTTCGGATGGAAGTCTGTGGAAGAAAAATTCCTTGATAAAAGGGCTGCTCGCTGCAGAAGCACATACACGTGACCCCTCCGCACGAAGAGGCGTGTCCCCTTGCTTCTTTAAAGTTTTCACGCTCCGCTGCAGGATACAAAGTTCCTCTGTGAACCGAACCGTTGTTGGCGATGGCGCGGATCTTGTCGTTAAGATTCTTTGAAATTACCGAGGTGTCGAAACCACCGCCTGCTGGTAACTTCTGAGAAGTGAGCCCTGGAAAGAAGTTGCGGGGACAACAAGAAGAACGTGTCACGTTCTTTACTCACTCGCCACTTTACCAAAAAAATGAAAAAGACAAGAACCTATAAGTAGAACAAAAACTCACACATCAATTATTGAATGGGAAACTAGACCAGATCACTAAGAAGAACGACAAACAAAGAAGCTTTCACAGATTCCAAGTGTCGAATAGCGGAAGAACAAGTGACTATCGCGTAACCAGCGAACATACATCCCGGAACAAAGTAAAAGTGGATATCGTTCTGCTGGATATCGAAAGCAGAGCACCGACAGCGAGCTTAAACTGAAAAGACCACAAAATTTCATTGAACGTTCCCCAAGCAGAGACCACAGAGAGCGGAGGTGGCGCAAGGTTCTCACAAACGCGCGGAGCACGGTGCCGAGAGCGAAACGGAAGAAACACGGGTATAAGTAACCACGGGAACACAATACTCGCGCATCAAATGGCTTAAAAGGTAACCCAGCTACGGGGGAAAGGTGCGGGTGGAAAATTGAAGTGAGAGGTGTAAGGGAGGAGAACGCGCGGGAGAACGATTCCTCTTTGGCACCGGTTTGCTTTATATCATGTAACTCGTCCCCCGTTTCCACCAGACCCGCGTTGCTTCTCCTCGCGGCATTGTCTTCAACGTGGCTCCGGCAGAGCGCCGCAAAAGGGTTCCCAAACAGGCTCCTCCATCTTTCCACGGCCTCCTTCGCGCCCTCTTGCCCGAGTCCACTCACCGACAGACCCAGGGTGGAAATAGGCGGGGGCTCGAGTGGCCCAGAAAACGAGGGGAGGATTTTAAGGAGGTCGCAGGTCCGGGAACTGGGCGACGAACGCGAAGGATCACGGGGACGGCGGTTCATTATCCATCTGGGAGGTGGATTGAATTCTGAAAAAGGATACCTGCTTGGCCGTGATGGAAAGGGAACTGTCTATCCAGGCGTTGTCGACGGATATGAGTTACTGACCCGTGCATAAATGAACGTTATGAATTCACCGGGGGGAGGGAGAATATTCATCCGTGTGCCAACCGTTGGGCTGCTTCCCAGTCGGGGGATCGAACCGTTCGGCGTATAGAGGAAATCGAGGATGAGTCGTGCGCGGCAGAGGGCGAAAGAGAAGAAGTAAAGTGGAAACGGCGGAGGTCTTGAAACCTTTGCCGTTTGAGGAGGCAGGGGCGCGGGCGTTTCTATCTTGGCGTGAGATCGAGAGGAAATCTTCAGATCGTCGAAGACGGAGAAGATTGCCACCGTCTCGACAGGAAAGGATGACGACGGGGCTGTTCGGTTGGGGGAGGATGGGGAGCGGAGGAGTTAGGAGGAATCACCCACCCTTCTACATCCTCGATGAAACTCGCGCGATTTACTTCACCGCTGGCGTTACCACGTATCCGTGAAATAATGGATAACGCTTTGAATCCTTTTCATACTCGCCCCGCCCTCTTTTCCTTCGGATCGAAGCCTCGATTTGGCAGGTTATCCGGGATGCCTGCTCTGGGATTCAATTACTCGAGATGTTTCATAATTGAGGACACAAGGGAAACCTGAACTCGTGGCAAGGAATAGTGAAGTTCTATAAAAAGTGGCTTCGCAAACTAATTCTATACTACTTCTTTCGCAGGAAGATTAGTATTTAGTTTAAACAAGTAACCACGATGTGACGCTGTTTTCCCCTGCATTGAAGAGTTCTTTTATTAGCGAATTCGGTACCTCGCACTGACTCTGTGCTGGTGCCAGAAAATGACTTGGATTGGCTAGCTCTTTAAGAATCAACCAATCCAAGTCATTTTTTGGCACATTTTGGCACCAGCACAGAGTCAGTGCGAGGTACCGAATTCGCTATAACTAACAATAAGAAGGTATTCTCGGTAGGATGAAAAATTTAAATTATAGAAAATAGTGTTTCAGTTGAAGCCTGGTTAGCGTAAGAAAAGTTTCATGGGCTTCCAGCTACCAAGGAAATCAATCTGCTCCCTAACCTGACGCTCGTTACCTACAATCTTTCTGGCGTCAATTAATGTCGTCCTGAAAGGATCCCAGTTTCGAGTACCTATCCGGCGAGAAGTCTGCAAGTATAATCTAACACGAGGAACTTCCGTCCAATCTAAGAGCGAAGTCTCCCTTAACAGAGGCTAGAAGGATTCTCGAAAAGTACAGAGACAGAATTACGAGGACCGTAGAGAGCGGAGTCGAGTGGCCATTCCACTCGGTAGGTTAAGGACACTGAAACGGAGATCTAAGGAGGCGGACCAGCGACAATAGAACTGTCAACCAATTGTTCAACTACCCGGGCTCTTCGCCATAGTTCGGCAGGATCGATGGGCGCCGTTGCGCGTTCGTTGAAAGGAAATTTGATTCGAAGAACATTCCATCCGGAGTGCCATTGCGGTGCATCGAAATAGCGATGATGCTTCCAGCTCGCCGTAGTGCAATCAATTCTCGAGTACTCGGGGCTCGCGGAAACATCCAAAAATGAATTTAAACGTCATAGTTCGAGTTTCAAAGCCTTGGAATTTTGAATGTTCCTCGAAGGAAAGCCTCTCTGAAGAATGGCAAGGAAAATGTTCAGAGCTTTGACGGGGGAGCTTCCAGATTTTAAATTAAATCATGGAACCTTTCTTTGAATTTGTTGTACATCTGTAATATAGTTTAACTATATCCTAGCAATAGCAATTTATTTACCCTTACTGACACAGTTTTAATTCACCAACTGGAACGCCAGCAAACACCTTCAGCAGCTTCGCGAGACCGTTTAGTTTATTATCCGGCAGCTGCTCGGAGGCTGCGCGCCTCGCATGATACGCAGGCAGGAATTTACGTATCAATCAATCCCTGACGGAGTTAAATTTCGTGGCAGACAATCGGCGCGCAATCAGACATCACCGTGAACGAGTACTTTCCCTCGTCCCGTGGCGGCGCACAGCAACCGCCCCCGATAAGACTACATTACACTGCGAAATTATGCATTCTCCTCGATAAGATCCATCGCGCGAAATTTCAGCGATTGTGGAACCGAGTGTCTCCCCTCGCCCGTCGGTTCCAACCGACGGGATCTCTCTTTCCTCATCCATCCTATAATCAGCCTGACTGTCTCTCTGTCTCCCGTTCGAGCGAACCAACAGCACAAATCAGCTTTATGCAAATCGCCAAATCTCCGCATAATGTGCCTCGTGAGCCTGTCTACGGTTGTCTTAGCTCTTACGGAAAATGGGGGCCAGACATCGCGCGACGTCTCGGTATAATTCCAGCAGTTCTTGGCGCTTCTGCGAGACCTCCATTCTTGGAATGTACACACCAGTAGCCCGGGACAACTTCGTTTCTCCTCCCGAGTTAAATCGCCCGCGAACGTAATTATCCGCGTGTAAATATTTCGCGAGCGTTTTACGTGGAAAGGGGAGCTTAGTACACGCGATTAGTTCACGCGAACGCGTGCTAATACTCGTGTCAATCGTTTAATGTTAGCAATTTAAAGACAATTTAGAGCGATTCAGGGTGTAATGTGTTACTTGACCTGCGGCAATTTTGCGAGGAGAGGGGAGAGAGCGTAGAAAATGTGAAGAGAATAAAAGACGAAGGAGTCTGAGGGGACTTTGGTTTTATGTTTTATGTGAAGAGAAGTATCGATTAAATAAATTATCGAGATTAAGGAATATGAATAGATAAATTGAAACTAAGATTTTATTATTTACGCAAAACACTTGTACTGTAGTTAATCTATTAATTTTTGGCAGACGCCCATATTTCTTCTCAAAATTGTGGCAAATAGTACAATACTTGTAACAAAAATGCCAATACATGTTGATAAAGAGACTGGGACCACTACGAATATTTTACAAAAATAAGAAAAACTAATACTGATATTTAAGACACACGATTTGTAACGCTACTTTCGAAATGATTGCAAATGCTAGAAATTTTCATTAACAGCCATATATTATAAACCTAGAACAGTGTTTCAGTCACGATCTCCTATTATAATATTCAAATAACCTGCAACTCCCCCACCCCCATATAAAGTAAGGCAATTTTAATAAAGTAACCAAAATATTGAAAATAAGCATTTTAGAATATTTGGTGGGGCCTCATCAGTCATGACAGCGGCGCCTGACGGACTACATCAGAAGTTCCGGGCGCCGCCATGAGGCCCCTGGTGGAGACCACCAGAGGGGGTTTTTAGTGGGTATCCCGCCTATTTTACAGGCGGGGAGTCCCACATAACCCCGACAACAAATGTCGGGGTATGCGTAAGGCATTTTCCCCCTCTTCAAAAAAAAAAAAGGCATTTTAGAATATACTTCGAACTTAATAATATTAAAAAACGAAACCCAGAGACATTACGCGACCTACCGGTTGAGAATCACTTGCTATGAAATATCAAAATAGCTAAAATTTTCATAAAAAATATATATATAATAAATTTAGTGATATTCCAGCTAACAATGCCTGCAGGATGCGTTTATAATGCTTCTATTCAAATTCGCTATTATTATGTATGCACAATTCAAATTTGTATCATAGCCGAGACTTTGGCGCCCTCTACGCGCCATGTTTAACACATCTCTATACAATTATTACAGATGGTCGCACGTATTGGGAAAGCAAGAATTTCGATACGCCAACTAGTGGCAGAAAATTAAACTACTGTCAGTAGACCGAAATCCGTCGAAGTCCATACGATTATCAGTGTTTATATAGACATTTTGTGGAAAACGAGTGTTTTTAAATTTTTTTCAACAATAAATTTTTACTTCTTTTATTAATAAATACTTATTCAGAATGTTTGGTGGGATCCGGGCCTACTTGTAATAGTTTGCCAACTTACCACCGCAGCGCTGAAATCTAAGCCACGCCTCCACTTGGTTTCCCAATAATATTGCAATAAATGTGCATATGTATGGCGTTACGATAAATGCTCTTGTGTAAAATGTAGGACAATAGAACTGAGATTGCCGAGCAAATTCGTACACCGAGATGCTGGATTAGACACAAAAGACCGGCCTTTTCTCTCGGCGGTGTACGAATTTAGAGCGCCGTCGGACGCAAATTAATTAGTCGGAAGGAGATACCTTCGAGCGAGTTTAAAAGAGCGACTTACCACTCTGAATTTCCGAGGAGTGAAACCCCACCAGACAATAGCCGTTCCGTGGAGGTCCAGGATCTCTTTCTCTCCCGCATTTTTTCTGCTCACACCATTTTTTATACTGTTTCACACGCGACACTTTCATTCAAAGGAGCACTGCGCGTAAACTACGGAGCACAAAGGTTACAACTGGCGCCACGGTTTCGGGTGGCGCTGCATTCCATCGGAAACAGGAGCGGCAACGCGAGCGGAACGAGGCGAGTTTCCATGAGATGTACAGTTTTGGCCGTCATAGCGCCAGTTTTGAATATTTTTTAAGTTACAATAAAGTGAATCACCAAACTTCAACCTAACAATATTTTTTAAATACGGAACCGATACACGACCGTTACAAACTAATAAAATACATTGCCTTCTTCAGTAAATTTTCCTTGGCAGCCAATATTATTCTATAAAAAGAGCAAAACGCTTCTTAACGATCTATAATTTGGGGGAAAAATTCGAGGAATTATTAACGCTTGTAACTATTAAACACTACACAGTTTTTGTGTACAAAACAATTTTTTTCTCTTTTACTTACGCTAAATTGTACATTTATTTCCAAACTGATAGCATTCTCCTATTTTGGCAAAATTAATCAAGCTTTAGCTATAAAGCCATAGAAATTTGTATAGCTTTAATGTAAAACGAAAACAAGTTCCTTCCTTCTCCATAATTTAAATTACAGCAGCTTTGTTGAAGTGTTCTACTACAACAGAGGAATATATTTGAAATTTAATTTCATGCCCACAGAAAAGATTCTCTTTATCCTCCCGAGAATTCTAATCCTAAACACCGCTGTTTAAAATTACGAATAATAAATATTCACTGCGCACCGTATCGACCAATCACAGCGCATGAAAGATTTAGCAGCGGAAAGGCGCGGGAAGAAATCGCAACATCCGCTCTGGCGTCTGGCAGTAATCGATTCGCAATACAAGCGGCAGATTTTAGATAGCCATTTCGCGATACGGGTTGCTTGGAATGAAGTAAAACGTAGAGTTTGCATCTGAGAGGCGCGAAACGTGCGAGTGAAACGTGTCGGGATATTTTTCGTGAGAAGTTTACGTTTGGCCGTGACATATACCGCGAGACATTCTCGTAGAGCTGTCGCACCGTGGAATGTGCGAGCACGTTCGTTTTATCGGACTCGTCGATGACAAATTCACCACTAACATCTGGATTATTACAGAAACACGGATTACTGGGAATATTCATCGCCCATGGAAGATGAAGGTAATCGAAGTTTCGATCATCCTCTCCTTGTGACTACCTGGCGACACATTTGCTATTGGAATTCAATTTCAAAGCCAGCCGAGGAGCTAAAACGGCGTAGAGGGAATAATTCAAGGATTTGCAGATGTGGGAAAGTTAGGCATTGATTTTCATCGTTTCAGGCCTTAAGTCCGAGGATGGGACCAGTTTGACCTCAGTTAAATATGCAAAAAAAAATCAGAATATGTATGTGTTCTATCTAGATGTATGAAGTACCTTAAAATTTTATGGTGGAATCGAAGTGTGCGAGTTCCTCGCGTGAAATGAAATGGAGAAGTCCTGTATTAGTTTGTAATTTGAGGCGTTGTGCTTGAAATATATGTGAGAAAACTTTAGTGTTCCGATTTGCAAGCACACTTTTTACTTTAAGAGTTTAAGTAGTGAAGGGCGCGCCGCGACGCTTCGCGAGCTCGCTTGTGTCTGATTCGATTTCAATACGTTTTGTAGTTAAAAATAAATATACTTTAGCATTTGCGAATTTTTCGAAATTGATACATTCGTAAATCAGGCATTTCTTAATTGAATTCTACTAGAATATATTTCAGACCCGTTATAATACTAAATTGTTATTTATAATACTCGTGGAATTTATAGAAATTTAACTTCTTCGTGCAATTATCTTAAACTTCTATATAACTTGTGAAAGGAAAGGACAAGTTTGCAAAAGGAATTTGTATATTATCTGTACATTTAAGAATTATTGTAATATTTGAATGCGGCACAAAAATCAATGCAAACGAAAAAGATATTTTTATACTTCGTTACATTTAACTGAAACCACCTGAGCATTAATCACAAAAAGCTAGATATCACAGTAATAGGTATGGATTGAATTCGTTCTTCATTATCCGTCACGGACGAACGTACGGTTCTATTAAAAAGGGATTAAAACCTACTTAGCTATTTATATCAAGGACCGACTGAAAATAGAACGAGGTCTTTTGGCCGTGCAGTACTATATTTTCCGAAGAAAAGTTGGCAACCCTACGTCCGTGTCCTATTTTCTTTTTGATGTATGTACAGATAAAGCTGCTAAATTAGGCCCCTCGTAATTATTCGATAATGTCACGTAACTCAGCTTCCCCTTTCTATCGTAACTCCAGCGATCTTCTATTTTTCCCTCTTTTCCACAGTGATCGTTAATATCCCGCTTGATTAAAAAGCTATTATGTGCCCTCTTGCAATAAAGACGCACGGCAGTAGCGGTATAGGAAAGGCAGACGTGTTAATCCTCATCCACTTTGTGTAAAACGACCGATATTACGCGATAGGTCGATGGATTAAATCCACTTGCTCTCTTTAAAATGCTGTGTACTGTTAATCGATCCGACGGAAATTACGTGTCCACTTTGGTGCACGGTGGCATTTTAAAACCCGGCGAGCTTTCAGCCTGCAAATTGAATTCCGAAGTCGTTCTGCCGCGTTCATTTAACTAACAACGTCGATGCTTGCGACAGGCAATACTACGACGACTACTGTGGCAAATAATCTACCGACACTGAATATGAACTATATATATTTATAAAAATAATATCTACGGTTAAAAGAATACAAGGACTGTTCAGGTCGAACGTTACGGCGGAACTGCTGGTTTCGGACTCACGTGCCGCGAACAAACAAACGCCACGCGGTCTCGCTTGAAGCGCGTATCCCGGCGACATCTCTTAAAACCTACACTACTATTGCGTTTGGTAGATAAAATATACTTTCAGGGGCAACGAGTGTAAAAGGAATAAACTTTTATACGAGATTGTAACCAGAGCCGGATTTACCTTTTCAGGGGCCCTAGGCTGAATATTCGGGGGTCCTCGGTTAAATATAAAAAATAAAATAACGCTGATTTGATTTAATACTCGTACAATCTAAATAAGAATTTAATTTCAAAATTAACATTGAATATCAAAACTAAATATTACATTAACCCTCGGCAAGATTTTTTGGTATATTTTTCGTGGAAAAAAATTAGGCCGAGGGGCCCCCAACTAAACGGGGCCCTAGGCTTCAGCCTTGTTAGCCAAAGGGGAAAATCCAGCACTGATTGTAACCATTCTATAAAAGTTTACTTTGACACCTGGGCAGCACAGTGTTCTTGAATTATTGTTTCACACAATAAATATATTACAAATCTGGAAATCAATCTAAATATCAAAGATGAAAGAGTATGTAGCATGTATTTAGCACAGTAATATTTGTTCTCAGTGTTCAACTTAAATACGCAATGAAGTTGCACGGTAGAATATTGCAGTTAGGAAATAATTTTAGCACATGCACAGTAATTATTCAGCGAGTTGTTAATATATAAATTAAATGTCAGACCACTGTGGTGTCCCATTATATGTGTATTAAAGTAACTTTGCCTGAGTACCTGTTATCCAATTTATACAGTTTAATGTTCATCAACAGCGGAACGAATTAAGTCCCAAAAATGGATTTAATCTGTTTGAGTACATATGTATGTATGTGGCTACTCTTGCTAATTTCCAACCGTTACATCGAGCTGTAAGGCGATTATATACATACCGTAAGTATCACTGGACCTTAATCCAACGTTGGCCTGTATTCCTACGAACTGAGATGAAATAATGTTAAATTTCCGCTAGTTACAAGCGGCATACCTAGGTACAGCACTTCGTATCGATATTCGATTATTTCCACCGTGTAGCGACCATTCCTTCTACTGCTGATAGGATTGGGTAATCCTTTACGATCGAGGAAAAAGGATTGAGACGCAGTAGGATCCTTCTAAACGTGAGCCTTGTTAATTTAGATCATGTATAAGGAAATATGGAGTTAAAAGTACATCTTTCAAAATGAATTCTATAGAAGACAATTCGTAAAGAACCCAATTACTGACACCTGACCAATTACTGTCAGCTTAAGCTATTTTACTTAAAATAACAAATAAATAAACGTTGTAAAGTCATACCAAAAAAAATTATGACAATTTTTTTACTGAACTCTTTAACAGTGTAGATAAAGAATGCTTATTCTTGACATTATTTCTGTGGCGGTTCGTGCAACAAGCACGCCGCCTCATTGCGTTCAATCGTGACGGGTCGAATTTCTGCGCCGATGCCTCGCGCCACGATTTTGCCGCCAAAGGTTTCTCGGAACGCGGCGGGGACCGTCGCACAGTGTGCGATTTTGGACAAAAATCGCTAGACAGCGCAAATCTTGACCGATTTTAATAATTTTTTTTTTAAAATACTCGTAAAGGGTTCAGCAATTGCGGAGGGCTGCGGTAAATCCTGTATTTTTTGGTCTAATCTATAAAAAACATTATTTACCATAACATGACATAAAAATGTGAACTTTGAAATTTAAAGATATTAAAAATTAATTTTTTGTAAATTTAATATTAGCTATAAAATAAAAAATTTAATTCAAATTTACAACATTTATGTGTTAAATAAACCATTAGTGTAGCTGATTTAAATCTAATATTTTTAAATTATGTTTTATTTTTATTAGTTTTGATTTTATTTCTAGTATATATATTATTTTTTAATTTTTTATTTTTTTTAATTACAATCCCTAAAAAAAATTTAAAGAAGAAATAAAAAATTAAAAATTTTTCGGTCAAGATTTGCGCTGTCTAGCGATTTTTGTCCAAAATCGCACACTGTGCGTCGTCGCTGGGATTTGTAAAAACAATCTTTGCGGGGCGAGTGACGACGTTCTCCAACGATCCGCGCAAAGAGCCCGCATCGAGTCAGTCAGTCAGTCGAAGACTATTATTTCTGAATAAATACCAACTTCATTGTAATCAAATTCATTCGTTTCCCGTCACCCACATTTCCAATAATTGACTTCGAAGACAATAATGATTCTCCTTTCGTCAGCTGGTGCCAGCTTCGGCGCAGAATTTTCTCCAAAAACTGCGACCATCTACGACAACCCGTTGCCTTGATAAGTAGATCCATATAATTCTACGGTTTGACAAACATAAAGGAAATTGGAAGCAGCGTACGCTGCACTCGTCTCGATTCCTTTCGCCGAGGAAAGGTTCTCGATACGCGTATCGAAGTCCCCTTGAAATTCTAGAGTAAGAGCCGAGGAAGCCTCGAATCGTCAAGATTCTTCTCCCAGTTTCGCTAACTGTTCTCGACGTCGTCGAGGGGATTATGTCGTGGAGGACGTTAAAGCAGTATCAAATATCGAGTAGCTCAATCTTTGTAGTTAACCCAGTCCAGATGGGATTTAACGGTATTAGAAGTACTCTTTCTACTAATCGACTTCGAAACAAGCCCCCTTCGAGAATTGAATTTGATCGTTCGTAACAAAACGTCGCCTTCTAAAAAAGAACTTTGAGTAATGGAATCAATTAGAACTAATTATCTCTCATCACAACGTGCATCTAAAATCTTTCTGCCCTCTTCCTTTTTACCTTCCACCGATAGATGAGTACCCACGCATTAAACTCGCGATATCACAAACCTACAAAGCCTCCCCTCGATGTAAAATACCAGCGATGGCTTTTGAAAAGCGTGAAACCGAAGTCGTGTAGCGCAGCCACGAAATGCTTGAATAATTTAACACGTGACGCGGGCGATGCACGTGCAGAAGATGTAAGAAGGCATTCAGTTGAGCGGGAAGTCCCGTGGCGAACAGTCCTCGCGTGTATAGTCCGCGAAGAATTTAGAATCTTAGCAGTGAAAGGGTTAAAAGCGTACTTAACCCGGGGGACATAAACTTGCTGGAGCCGTTCCGCGGTACCATTGACGCACATACGGAACCGATAACCTGGTTCCGCGCTGAGAACATGTCGGTACGCTTAGCGTCGCGGGCCGAAGATTGTTTACAATGCATCAGTTTTATGATCGGGGTTACATTACCGCCGCGGACCATTCCCCTAATGAACGGGGCGCGCTTTTATCATACGCCATTTGTCAAATCACACTTTTGCCCGGCGGCTACGACCCTCGGAAGCCGCCCACCCAGGCAATTTGTTTTCATTTCTGCTAACGATTCGCCAACCTCCCCGCTACCCCATCGTCCCCTATCGCCATCCCCGCGGCCCACTTTCAATGCAGTCCAATGTACGAATCCTTCGAAAGGTGTACCTTCGCAATCCTTTCTAAACGATCGATCTTGCTAACGATTCCCTCTTCCTGCGGAGGTCATTTAGCTCGAACATTTCGCGCAGGATTTATGATACGCGCGGGCGTGGGCCCCTCGAGTTTTTTTTTTATGGCGAAAGATAGGCAAGCACGATGTCTCAATTGTTAATTGTGCGGCGCGCGATATGGAACTGAAAGTACAGGGTTGTGATACGCTGGATGCTACGTTGGGGGAGGTTTTAGTGTCTGAGTTGTCTAGCATTTCGTGGGAATTAGGGGAGAGTCGTACAGTACCGACCAGCTTACAGTACCGACCAAAGCTAGTTCTCGCTTCTTGGACCAAATATTAGCACTTTATTTGAATTAACCAATGGAAATTCCAATTCTCTATAACATATTTCGGGGCCATATTGTTTACTCCATTGCTCTCGATGTTCTGAGGCATTAAATGTATACGTTGATATTTGGGAGGTTAAAAGTTATTTTTTAAACCTGATCTTTTGTTTCTCGTGTAAATAAATGATTTTATCCTATTATGTATACTATCTCTAGACTATTAAGTTTATTAAAACGTCCTAGTTTTGCAATATTTTTTTGTACATAATATACCATGATCTAAAATGTTTCCCCGTGTTTGTCGTACAGTACCGACCATCCAACTGTCGTGCAGTACCGACCAACAGACTCTGTCAACCACTAGAGACCAAATTTTTCTTATCAGTAAGTTCAATCTGTTAACAACTCAGATTAATTTTTAAGATGTTCATTTAGCCTTCCTTCTAGCTTTTCCCGCAGAAAAATAAAGTAAATAAGGATAGGTATGATAACCTAACAAACAGGAAGCTGGGATTTAATGAAGAAGTTATCCAGTGTGTTATTTACAAGCAGAATTGGGCATTAACTAAATAAAAAATTATGTAAATAAGGATTAAATAAAACTTACTTTAATTTTAGATTATTCGACGAATAAATTTAATTTTTTCATTCGATGAGAACTTATTGGACGAAAAAAGTTAAATTTTTTATTAAACGAATAAAGTTAATTTTTTCATTCGTTATTAGAAATTTTACTTAAATAAAAATTTTGCCCATCTCTGCTTGCAAGAAATCATTTGACAAAGATTGGGTGTAGTATACCGAATGTGATGGTTGGGCAATATTAATTATTTTACTTGCGAGTTTGTACAAATAAAATTTCAAAAAAATCTTGTATTGTAGTAATAAAATGTGTTTTTATTAACATTGGTCATCATTTAGGCCTAAAATCTAGTAATTTAATAGTTGGTCGGTACTGGACGACAATTTTTCGTTTCTTAGAAATTACAACTTTTTTACTTTTGCGATTTATTAATTCTTATTATTAAATTTCATAAAAATAATTTCACTCCTTTTACTGAGTTCTATCTATACTACAAACACGTGTTTGAATTTCTGATTTTTATCGACTCTATCCCAAGATATAACAAAAAAACTTAAAGGGGTCGGTACTGCACGACTCTCCCCTATAGAAATGAGACGTGAGATTAAGGTCGGGGCCAGATATATTGGCCGGTGAATTCGTTTTCGCAGCTAACGCACACCTATTCTGACGTATGTATCTCTACGCTAAGAGCTCGGTTTGGCCTACGCGTTAAGAGCTCGGCGCCATCCCCACCACTTCTGGCGCACTCTTTTTCTGGCAAGGCGAGAGCGAGTCAGAAAACGTTTTGAATAGAAGAATACTCCTCACGAAACTCACCGGCCAATATATCTGGCCCCGACCTTAGTTAATAATTGGACGGTGGGTGTTGTACGTTAGGGAAGAATGTATTGTAGATGAAGACGAGCGCCTCGGGTGATAGGGATTCGAATAGTGGTGGAGAACTATCGATGGCCACCTGGGCCCCTGCTCGGGAGGGCCCACCAGGGCCCCATCCTTAAAAAAAAATATGATTTTATCCAAACTATATTTTTTTCTTACACTGAGCCCGTTTTCAGTAAACTACCGTTTCAGTTTCTCGAAAAATGGGCCCGCTTAGGAGGCCCCCTAGGGCCCTGTCTTCAAAAACAAATTATGATTTTATCCAAGCATTTTTTCTATACTTTTCTGTACATTTACCCGATTTTAGTAAACTACCTCCTCATTTTCCCGAAAAAATGGGCCCCTCAATGTTTGCCACTTGGGCCTGTTTTATTAAATCCGCCACAGTTAATATCCACTTCAAATTCACCCTTACATATCCCAAGAAAGAAGCCGCAAGCAATCTACTTATCCCCAATTACTGCTACTTAACAAATATCACTGCTTCGAGTCCGTCAATGAACTGCAAAGACAATAGAGAGAGAAAGAGAGAGAGAGAGGGTTGATGAGAGAAGCGAGTTCTATTTCCCTCTGGTACCAAAACTTCCTAGGTTTCCGTTCAGCTTGTTGAAGGAGAGGCTCAAGTAATTCCGGCGACTGGCAGTAGTTCGGTGTCAAGCGGAAAATAGACGGCGGAACGTGTAATATTATTGCTCCGGTGCAAATCACGTCGCCACGCCAGGCGACGAAACGACGTATCGTTATTCCACTCCTAATGCACCTAGCGTACGGTGCATCTGTCGCAATGCAGTCGTATGCACCGTATGTACATACGCGCGGCACATTGTTTTCAGATTTCCTCCTGCTGTGCCATTTTCGACTTCACCTCTTCTTATCCGCTCCCAAGTTTACTGCGCGCCCGTACCTTTCCCTCTGCCTTCGATTTTCTTCTCGTTTACTGTTTACCTTTCGCTTCTGACTTTATTTCGGCACATACGCGCAGCTGGTAATATCACATGTTCCTCCATTCTACAAATACCAGACCATCTCTTCGTACAAAAATAGAGAATATTCAGAAACTTGTACTCATGTTTTATTAACCCTCGGTTGTCACACCTACTTTTTCGAACGTCGTTGTCACACTGGGTCAATTTCACCCTGTCAATTTTCAATCAGTTGTTATTTAAAAACTATTTGTTAAATTAAGTCTCAAAAATTCTGAGATAATGTTTGAACATTGTAGAATATGTGCCCATCGTTGAAAGTTGACATTTAAAGTGTCATCAGGCATAAAAATAAATTTGAAGCAACTAGAGTTTCGACGAAAAGGTTTTTTGCTGAAAAAAACGCAGGGTCAATTTGACCCAGTGTGACAACCGAGGGATAAACGAAATATGCATCTAACAAGTGCAATAGAGTGCCACCTTTTTGTTAAAACAATGCTTCAGCGCTATCAGAATTTAGTAGATTAGCTACAGAATTTACAGTAGACTTCATTCAATAATAAGTGCCATTACTCAAATTTCTACCCACCACTTTAAAACATGCACTCCTCGATTATTTCCTCAACCACTCCCAATATAAGATGAATATTTTCCTTCCGTTTTAAAATCTCCTCGAAGGGTGCCTTTTAATTAAAATAAAATGATAGTAGTCGAAACAGAAAGCGCAAGATTGATCCTTTTCTCTGGATTCCCACATATTACGAATCAACCATTTCTCACAATATGGAATACGTAGATTGCCGCGTCATAATGAAGTTACTTCCCCGATGCACCGTAAATCTCGTTCATTTTCGTCCGTGTAATTGCTCATTGAGCAATCCCACGGTCAACCGAGGCCACGCTCGGTCGGAAGCTCGTAAGACGAGCGGAGGACGAGCGTGTGAGCATTCCACGGCTATGTATTCCCCATGTTACATTCAATCTGGTGCGCTCCGAATTGCCGTTCGCAAACAACGCGCGGTTTCTGCACACATGCATCGAATGTGCGGTTAATTACGATCGTGTGTGTGCTCGCGACCGAATGAAGTCGCAGGAGTAGGCGCCAGTCCATGTCGTCCCGTTATCGAGACTCTATTAATTGGATCCGAGTAATTTGATTACATAAGAAAAGCGCCTGAATACCCACAAATTCATCCTACGGAGCTTTCGCCCCTAATGACGTCCAACGGGGGAAGGAAAAAAAAACAAGGGCGGAGGCACGTCGTATTCCACGGTCGCCTGTGGAATCTAATTTCCACCTCGCTCCGATAACCAGCGTACTCAATTTGATTTTTAAATGTAGATGGGACAAGTTGCATCGCGACGGGGTATGATTTGTGGTATTTCGGGATATGTAGAACTTACCCTTGGCGATTTGCGTTTCACGTTCTCGACACAAGGAAATCCACCACACTGGAATCAGAGAAATTAGATGTTATTAATAGTCTGGTTAATTAGGTGCAGTTAGTACAATAATTTTCATCGCAAAGAATTTAATATACCAACTGTGGTTCTCGTGGAATCTGCCATTGGTTACTCGCGTAGTGGAGGAATTTGGAAGCTACTAGGGGTGTAATATAAATCAACTGTCCCCCTTTATGAAAGGCGAGCACCTACTATAGTATTTAAAATTTATTAATTGGTTCGGAATTTCTGGAAGAGAAATATTCAGGGATCGAATGAAACTGTTAAAAGTTTCAATTAATTATGAAATAGCTGTAGTTTCAGTTCCGAGAAAACTGTTATAAAATACAGTGTAGTAATTGAAACTTTTATACCATACAATTTTGTGTAAATAGGAAACGTTTATTTTCTTGAACGTAGAAGAAAGTTCTAGTTAAAGAGGAACATTTATTCTGCTCTGAAAAAAAAACTAAAGTTATGACAAGCAGATTTGCTGAAGTTGAAACCTTAAACCGATCGGTGAAAATAATTATATAAGAATTAGAATGTGCTTTCTCTTCCATACTTATCCTGATTCCAAGTTCTTAAATAATACTAATTAAAAAAATATTCCTAACTTTTATAGTGTACCGTTAAATATCTATTCAAAAGTATATGATGCCCCAAAACTATTAAAATAACGGTTAAAACTGAAATCTTACAACAGAGTTAAAGTGTTAATGTACAAAGTTAACTTAAAACAGAAAAGAAATGATTTAAATGTTAAAAGTTGGATAATTAACTTTTATTCATAAAAGTTAACAGTTTTATTCGAGCATTCTTTCCAGTCCATTTCGAACAACAATTTCCCTTGGCATTACACAACGAAAGTTGAGAAATTTAAATGGACGATTGCACTATGTAGTCTTTTTCATAAAGCAATTTTAAAGCGAGCCTTTCTGTGGATTCAGAAAATTTCTCACGTCAATGTGACAACGATATTTCGCAGCACGCTGCAGCATTTCTCCCGCAGAAATATACAGCCCCATGAAAAAAGATTTCCCGGCGATCTTTCACGCTCCGCATCTTGAGTCAGAAAGAGGGATATCGTCAAAAAGCTTACAACGCGATTTCGCCAGATCCTTTTCCGTCCCGACCGTTTTCGTTCTTCCGTGTTATCGCGGTATACGTGCCCGCCATGTCATATTTAGTGGTGCACGCGATAAGACAAGTTACACCCTTAGAAGGCGAATCATCCTATCGTAAAAAGCGTTATTAGATCGTGGCGCGCCTGGAAATCTAGCTAATTACTAATTACCCAGTTTCATAAATTTCAAATTTCAGACCTAAGTTATATTTGAGTTTCACGAGTTCCCATTTCAACAACTTTATGTTCCTGGCAAGGTTATTTCGGAATTACTTAGAAATTCTTCATTATCGTCATTACTGTCAAATGTTTTCATCCTTCCAACTATAACAGCGTTTTCTGCGCAGGTAACTTTTATAGGTAATTTTTTTATAGAATCGAGAAATGACTTCTAAACGTCAATGCAACTTTAATCTACTTCTTATATGGGGCGATATTTTTTCTATCTTTGAAATTCAGAATTTCTGTGGAGCTCTAGTTTAGTGTTTTGAATGTATTCATATATGATAAATAAAATTCAAAATTCTAATCTAGACTCTAGAACTTTTTCCTATCACAATAATTCCACACTCGAGAAGAACAGACGTGGCTAAAATAATTGTAATTATTTCAAGTTAAGGACAGTTTCATCCACTGTCTAATATTCGAATCGTTGATCTGCGTCTACAATATAATGACTCAAATCTAATTATTCATTTATATATATAGTATCCTTCGGTTTTTCTACTTAAAAGAAAAAGGACCGAGAGTACTAAAAAGCACGGCTAGTTTAGCCTGAAATACCATGGCGAAGATGAATTTAGCAGCGTGCACCCCCGACGAACTTTCTTCAACAACGCTGCAAAGGTTCAGTCGTGACGTTCGCGGCAAGTAATTATTTTCCACCCACCTGAATGTTCGAAGGGACGTTGGACGTGGGAAAAGGTGCATCAGATGGAAAAGGGGACACCAGATCGGGGCAAGTGGTGTTTGGATTTGAAACGGGAACGGTGACGGTTAATTAGAGCAAAAAATACCGGTCTGAACTGAGAAGGGAAAGGGCGCCGTTGAAACAGCGAACAGGGGGCGAGCATGGCGATAAACAAAAGGGAATTTCCCGGGGTGTGAGTGGGAATCGTGTAAACACAGACACATCCACTCTCCAGGGTGGATAAAGTCGTTGGACCAGATCGAAAAAAGCTTCTCGGAAAGTTGTTTCCGCTCGCCTCCATTATTACTTTCGCAACGTTATCCGTGTTTATTGCAGTTAATTGCACGATCCAGCTTTGCTGACGATCTTGTTGACAGTTCATTCTGCGCTTTTTTACTGTCGATATCAATTCCACTGAAACATCTATTATTATACTGAATATAGGTAGTTATATCGAGTTTTATGTTGTGAAAAGCAGTTGGAGAATTGCATCTTTCGATGATCGTGGGAATGATTAATAATTAAATGAAGCCCAAAGCAAAATAATACTACTTACACGACATTTTTTGATTTTCAGAAGGGACGTTGGACGCAGATTAAGGGATATTTTGACTTTTTAGAAGAAAGACAGAATTGAGAAATATAAACAGAATGCAATTAGTTCGTAAATAAGATAATTAAGAGATACAAGAACTCGTCTAGTATGTTGAAGTAGAATATCATTGTTTTCATTCTTAGAATTTTTATGCCACAGAGGATGAATATTGAACTAATTTTTTTCACGAATTAAGGAGAGCAATTTTTATTCTGTTACGGCGGGAAAGTTTCGGTACGCGGCAATATTTAGCGTAGACGCAAATTTGAAAAGTTGAAATGTAATTAGCGACAGTTAGGGGAGTTTAACGGTGGCGCATAAACGCGGCCCATTAATATTCATTTTTGTCGATTAGGACCCGAACTTCCGGAAAATTTCTGCACGCCAGATTTATCCAGCCGGGCTTAATCCAACGTTTGACTCGCTCGTGGAATTCTGCCAAAATTCCAGGCCGCAGGGACTATGTCGCGCGGAACGCTGAATTTTCAAAACAGGAGAAAAACTTTCGGGGCGGAGGGCGGGGCTCTCCGGTGTAAGAGGATTTTCGAAATCCGCCCTGTGAAAAGGCGTATTGGGATCAGACGTTTTTATGGTGCAACCAAAATTCTTCGAATAAAGACGAGAATCTTTGATAACTACTTCGCGATGCAAAGCTGGTGCCCCGAATACTCTTTTCCCGAGAACTTCGAAATCGCCTTCAGAAGGATTACACGTTTTTTCCAAAACTCGTTACCGTTCGCCTTTTTACGTCACCGTTCCGTGGAAAAACACTTTTCTGGGCGCTTTGAAGCCTGAATCTTTTCACGCGTGAATACGTTGTTACGCCGTCACGACGTGCTGTACAATTTTTGATAAGCTTATCGCTACACGTGGTTTTACAGCAGCCAGTGTAACGGTCGTCTTTGTAAAGTGCGCGCGTGAGTTAGCTTTTATACGCGCCCTATTACATAATGCAACCATTTTCGTAATAGGTGTGCTGTAAAAAGGAGACATGGAAGATAGGTGCTACGATCTATGTAGATCATTTCTGCGCACCGTGGGCGCGCGTGTTAATGATAAATGAGTTCGTACATCCTGCTAGGGTAGGCTGAGCTTTATACGAAACTGATGTAGGTTCTTCAGAATCAATTACCGTTATTTTCAAAGACCACTTTTTGTAGCTTCCATGCATCTACACTTTTACATTTTCAAATTATGCTCTTCCACGTATCTCACAGCAATTTTCTTAACGGGTTATACCTACTTAGGTGGAACCGCTTAAATACTATGCTACTTCGAATTGGTGTCAGGGGTGGATTAAGATTTTTGGGGCCCGGGGTTATCAAGCCTTCGGGGGGGTCCGTGGTGGAAAAGCGGGGGAGGGGGGAATATATTGTACAATTAAGTTTGAGTTAAAATGTTGTTTTCTTATCTTTCATTTTGCAAATTTTTGTATTAAGTCTTCACAATCGACAGATCTTAATAATTCAGTTTCAATTGTTAAAATCCCTTAGAACGGGGCCCCTAGGGAAGTGGGGCCCGGGGCTATAGCCCCCCTTAATCCGCCCCTGATTGGTGTCCGTCTTTTTTTAAATATTCTTCTGTTAGATGACAATTTTATTGTATTTCGTAATCCTATTTATGTTTGTATTTAAACTATATTCTTTGGAAATAGTGCCCCACCCTAACATTTCGCGAAGCACAGACTACCAAATGGAAGAAGCATCGGGATCGTCAAGCCTGTACTTTCAGGATCCTTTCTTCCACCCTTTTCACATAGCCAGAAAATCGAAAGTGGTAAAATGGATTACGTTCTGGCTGACACTTAAAATATGGAAAATGTGCACACACATTTTGATCGATGGTGTATATCTGATTGAGTAACGTTTACTTTTCAGAAGTGTTCACCAGTGTGCTATTCAAATTGCCCAATTAAGTCGTGATGAAAGTTAACATTTGGGGCAAGTAAATGATCAAGTGTTTCATGATAGACGGGGTAGCATCCGCCAATCGAAGTTTCTCTCTACATATCCAAGAAGTACTCCGTCTAACAGTGGACCATATCACCCCGAATTGCTCATACTCGTATCCGAGATCCTCCTATTTCACGAAATGGAGCAACCACGATATTTCAGCTGAGCCGCGTGTTTGGATTCGCAGGAGATTCGTGGTTTATGAGGGTGTTTAATATTTTCGGTTTACGGTCCGCCAGTAGTTGAATAAGGACGTTGAAAGGACGTTGAAATTGCGGCGGCGTGAAATATCCTGTGACCTTCCTCATCCCCTCGATTATTGAGTTCAAAGTCATGGATATGCGATTCTCCACAATAATCTTCCATTCGTCACTAAAACTTCATCCAATGCTCGTCCAAAAAATTAAGTATCATTCCTGAGATCCAATTTCACTCGCAAAGAAAATACAATATTTCAGCTTAAAATTCTTCCTCCCACTGATTTATTCAGATTCCGAATTTATTTAATTCATAAACATGCTCCTCGTAAATCCACGCGAAAGCTGCATCTACTTTGTCAAACTAGAAGGTGCTCTCCTCAAGAGGAGGCGCAGCGTTCTTCCAGAAACATGAATATCTCGAAGACCGCATCGCAGCGGTGGAAATTTATAGCCCGTGTGGGTGCTTAATATTTATGGTTTGTTGTCGTCGGTAAGATACTGTGAGCGCGTGAAATTTCCGCGGATTGAAAAATAGACGCGAATATTCCGTATGCACGGCGAACGGTCGCTAATTAAATTTCAAACTCACGGAAATTCCCCGACGACGGACGGGGGAGGGGAATTTTTCGAAACTTCCAGTCGCCCCGGTCGTTCCAGCGAAGTTCAGAAAACTTTCTTCAATTTGCATTGGAAGCTTCCGACGCGGCGGGGCGGGCGAATTGAAAAACGATGCCGCGACGAAGCAAAGACCGAGGGGGCGATGCGTGGGGTAGTTTTTACGACTCCGTTCGGATTTCTGCTTTCGAGGAATCGCTTGCAACCGACCTAACAAACAAGAGATCGGAGGGGGGGAATGGTCAGGAGAGGGGGAGGATGGATTGAAGTGGTTGAGGGAGTCAGGTGACTTTGATAAAAGGAATCGCGCGGAAAGGTATAGAGGACAAGGGTGGAGGAAAGAAATAGCATCTCGACTGCTCCGGGTGGCGAGAGTAGACGAAGACGTATCGATTATCTCGCTCGACTTTGCGCAAACGAGACCGCAGCGGCGCGAAAGTACGATCGAAGATAAAGCCACGTTCCTCCCTCTCGACGCGGCTGGACGAGACGGAGAAGGACGACGGTGGCAGGAAGGGAGGGACGGTGGTTAAAGCCTTCTCGGCGGAGCTTCTTTCTAGCCTTCGGGGATAAAACTCGAGGGACGACTTAATCATCGATGGGCAAGGCCTTCTTCTCGGATCCACCGTAGGAATAAAGAACTGGCGCGCCCGCCTAACGATCGTGAATCTTCCGTAAAAAAAAAAAGAAGAAATAAGGAGGAACGAGCGGCTCTAACGGAAAACCTATAAAGCATCGGCTAAAAGAATTTCTGTGGGGTGGTTGGAGACAAATCAGCCGTTTCGTGGCAGGAGGTTCGAGTAAAGGCCGATATCCGTCAAACGTCGGTGTATCATTAGCGAGCGACGTCTTGTTCGTAATTAGATTTATGAAAGCACGGATATCCTTTTCTTGCTTCGTTATTCTCGCCAGTCTTCCTTAGTTGTACCTAACAGTTTTCTTTGGGAGATTGGGAATTAAATCCACATCCGTATGAAAGCTATATGTATTCTTATTTTTTATTCATTCTGAGTGATCTGGTGTAACAAACAAGGGGGAATCCACTGTGAAATTTTTTTTTTTTCGTTGATCTAATACGAAAAGACCAAAAGGATTCTTAATTAGGAAGTGTGTGGCTAATTGGCTATAGTCACTGGCAGATTTATAAAAAAAATCAGAACTTTACAAAATTGCGAGACTTTGAATTTAAACTCATTTTTTAGTGTCTTTAAAGAGCCTTAAACGTATGAAAGGAAAACTCTTTCGACTTGATTCTGCTACCGGCTAGAATTAATTATATATTTGCTGAAGGTGTACAAAAAAGATGGCCAACTGAAAAACATCGTTTTGAGAAAAACCCATATCTCCAACAATTATTATTATATACTTTTTTACCACTTACTGAAATTTTAGTAGATACGTGTGGCTATAACTTGATTCTGCTACCGGCTAGAATTATATATTTGCTGAAGGTGTACAAAAAAGGTGGATCACATTGGCCAACTGAAAACCACCGTTTTGAGAAAAACCCATATCTCCAACAATTATTATTATATACTTTTTTACCACTTACTGAAATTTTAGTAAATACGTGTGGATAATGCTCATCGATAAACACTGTGTATGTTTTTTCTGCGCCTTCCCTAAAGAGGATGCCCCCTTAAGAGTCGATGCGTTCCTTTCTAAACTGAATCCAACGATAACAGCGAGTCTAGATAATTAAACATCATTAAACAGAACCCACTGGCTCCGCGGGGCAACGAGTCGCGCGGTCAGAATAAACACTCGACGCGGCACGAGTCTGCCACTCGACCCCATGGCCGCTTTCAAAGTAACAAGGAATCTCAAACACGCGCTATAACTTGAAAATTAAAGCACCGATATATACGCCGCGACGCCACATTCGGCGGATATTTCGGAATTTACGGCCCCAATACCGTGCGTATCCCGTCCTCCGCCACCTCTTATACATGTCCCCATATCGGGGAACGTCGATATCAACATCGCTCCTCATTTTTCCCGCCGCCCCTCCGACGGTCGCCTTTCTCCCGTCGAATTACGCGATCGAGCAGCAAGGTAGGACGAGAGCCTCGGGCACCGAATTTATCGAATTTCTCCAGGGACTCGGCTAGCGGAGCTGCTTCAACGCTCGAGATTCTCGACGGCTGCTGCAACACCGTCCCAGCACGACGTCCGCGGGGGAAAAAAGGAGGACCCGGAGACGTCGCGAAGCTTAGCGTATAAGTGAAACACATAAAAGCGCAACGAGCGAAGGTGTCGGAGTGTCGGGGTCCGAAGAGAACCGGTGGCTGACTGCGGTATATATATCTAGGACGGGGAAATCAATGGTTTATAAATAATGGCAGCGTTGCTCGGCGCCGAGATCTCTCTTCCCCCCTTGCCGCCTCCATTTTACTCTCGAAGTTACGGTATTAAATTCCTATTATGTCGGTGGTGAGTGGATGGCGGCACACCGATGGCAAGAAGACGGTGGGAAGAGGCTCGAGTTAAGGGTGTAAGAAGCGAAAGGCCCCGAGCCGCGGGTATAAGGTATCGTTTGAAAGGAAACTCGATGGCAGTCGAGGCCAGACTTCCACTTCTCCACATTTTCTTCGACCCCTTTCATACATACTGCTCCGCGGCCTAGCCACCTCGTAGTCTCGCTTCCGCCTCTTCTTCTCTCCCAACTAGAGAACGCCGACTTCGCGTGGATGGCCCACCGCTTCTCGACCTCCTAGAGGACGTCTCGAAATCTGACCAGATGCCCTGCTATTTGGCACTTGGTGGCAAGATCTTCTGGCCTGCCTTAAAGTGGAAGCGAATGCAGCGGGCATATTTGGCCATTCGTTACTTACTTCTTCCTGTGTGACGGGGAAACGCGAAAATGCTGAGCTGTTGCTTTCGAAGCTGTGGTTCCATGATAGAGAAATTTCTTCTGTGATCGACAACTACGTGTATTAAAATATTGGTAATACAGTGAAGGACCCAGTTCCTGATCACTTAAGGGGCTATACCCGTTTGAACCCTCGGAAAATGTATACATTTTGTGGATTTTTTTACAAGTCAACGGTTTGATGCAGATTTCCCGTTTTTTTACTGTCTTTACATAGTATTATGAACTACTCAAAAAAAAAGTTTCAGTTAAATAACTATTGTTTTTGGGAAGTTATGCATACACATCCGAAAATCTTTCGATTTTAGACGGCTAAACGGTGGCCCTAAAAACTCGCGCTACGTTCAACCAATTCACTTCCAATTTTGCATGCAGAATCATAATAAAATTCCACATCGTCCAACGTAGCCGATTTTGAAAATTTTGAAAAATAAAGAAATGGTGAGGGATCAAAGGTAAAGTTAAATTTTTCTAAGAGAAAAATCCACCTTTTTTCTTTATAAATTATAAACGGGGAGTTGGAATAAAAAAAGCCTTCATAACCTAAAATATTTTACTATGAGCTATCAAATGTTTGCGTATAAATTTAATAATACTTCATAATTATTTGATAATTTTTTGGACCAAATTTGTATCGTGATAAACTTATTATTTGGTATTTATATACTAAACTGATCAGGAATTGGGTTCTGATCAGGAACTGGGTCCTTCACGGTAACTCTTTTCTATACCGTGCGTGCATAATTATACTAATTGAGACAGTCAGAGCAACAACGGACTAACCCACATTTTTTTTCGAAATTGAAATAGTAGCAATAACGTATTCCAATAGGCTCTACTAATCATATAAAATAGGAGAATTTTTTTTTAATGTGTGTTGGTACGTTGTTGCTCTGACTGCCTCAATTATAAGTCGTGGCGATGTTATCACCGAAATGGAGATGATAAAGGCGCAGAGGAGCAACGGGGGAAGTCAGAAATTGCTGTTCAAGAATAACATCGGGCTTCCTCAGATTTCTCAGTTAGGAGACTCTGACAAACTTCTTCGAGTGGAATCTAGAAAACTTCGTTCCTCGCAGACTTGCAATGTTCAGAAGGATGACGGTGTCGGTGTTTGAGAGGCGTTCTTGTTCGATAAAAATCTGTACAGATTCACGGTAGTTTCTCAGTCATAGATATTCTAAAAACTAGCTCAGACTGGCGTTCGGCCAAGCTGTCTGTTCTTCGACACTTCATCCCTCGGTTCACACTTCGCTCCCGCTTCTGCGAGCCAGCTACCACGTCGTTAACAGTCTTTCGACTTCAACGCAAGTTCGACGGGAGTGGATAGTTCAGCTCCGTAAACAGCGTTGAATTATTCATAGATTCGGGAAAGATAATTCATAAAAGAGCGCGCCTTGTCAGCCGAGGATTTTCATTAATTTTGTGCAACTTAATGCGCGAAGTTTGGTGACTTTTGCGGGGAGAATTCAGTGGCTGTTTAGTTTGAATTATTACTGTATGATTACTGAATTATTACTGTTAGCATTTTATGCAAGAATGCACAGATGCTTCTTTTATTACAAGTGATTGCAAGTTTTCTGATTTATAGAGTGTAATGCCACAAATCCTGGGCCACCAACTTCTACCTTTCGATTAACGCATCGTTATGAAGAGCTTTAAAGTAAAATTGTTCCGAAAATTTTCATTGCTGTAGATCAAGGGTTTTAAGAAAATTTTTCTGTAATTTCTGTACGTATTTTCTCGTTTTAGTTGAATTTATCCAAAATAAAAGAAATAACGTTTCGAAGTGTTTTAATCGAATAGCTACAATAATAAATTATAAAATTCTATAGGGTCTTCGCGTCCCTCAATAAAATTTAAGTATAAGAATAAACTTAATTTTCCTTTTAGGTCAAAAGTGAGAAAATATCCCGCAAAAGGCAGATATGCAGTTAAGAAAAAGACTCTTAAACTTGCATTTCTCTTATTTCATTTCCAATTTGTTTCATAAGTATTTCGCAGACCCTTCACATTTGCAACATTTTACACTCCTGCAATTAAAAACGCGTTTCAGATTCGTTTCAATTAGACGCAGACCTTATAACTCAATATCAAGAAAACGGGGCGTATTCGTGTGTGAAAGGAACAACCTAGTTCTCTGTACTTGCACAGACGACAGCTAAATTCGAGGGAACACGTAAAAGCCCAAAGATCATATCAAGTAATAACCGGACGTACAGGCGATTTTACTTTGAGACGGGACACAATAGCCTCGAAATAAGAAGTCGTAGATCAAGCAAAGTTGCCGTAATCGTTCCGAAAATTCGCGATACGACGCTAACGTTTCCTGGAGTGGCTCTTTCACCGACAGCGATACACAATTTCGCACAAAACTCGTGGATAAATTCAGTTCCGAGATCGAATCGATATTCCGAACTTCTGCACAATGCAGGAGGAACATTTCCCCGGGCATAATTGCTTTCATGATTAGGATCAATGTAATGTACTGTGAAACGGTAATCTCACGATATATCTGCTAGTCAACGTTAATTTGTCTCGATGTGCCATGAAACATCCTTAATATGGAAATCAGGGCCGGGAAATCTTCAAACGTTTCACTTTAGACTGTTGATAGAATTATGTGCAATCATCGAGTGTCCTTTCGATCGAAGGAGTTAAAGTAAAGGAGAGTTCAATTATGACCAATTTTATCGAATATAGTATCAAACATTTATGTTTCTATTTCACACTTTATATATAAAAATTAGCAGAATATATAAATTATCAAAAACATTAACGCTTCTAATTATGCAACTCCTAGCGTTTCTACAATTTAAACTTCTTGAATATAAATCAGCAGCCTTCTTTCTAACCTAGTAACTTCTTCGTATTAACCCTGTAACTCCCAGTGTTGCACCGGTGCAACACTCATTTTGAATGTGCGTAAAATTCTATCGTCTGTTTATATTTAACTTTCGGCACGGAATGGAGAAAAATTGAAATAATCAATATTCAATTTTGATCTAGTTATCCTATAGAACCATTATATGTATATATAGACTAATATATATATATTATCTCACAATTTTGAAATAACGGCTCTGGGCGTTAAAGGGTTAAATCAAATCATAAATAAATCAATGGGAAAAATATTTCAAAATTTCCTTCCCCGTATCCCGCGGATCTCTCCATTCAGTTAACACACATCCATGTATCAGCGTTCATAGGTAAATAATAGCACCCGACTAGGAAAAAGAACACAGCCGCTAATGGACGCATTTATCTTGCCATTCACAAAAGCGAATCTTTATCCTTCGAGTCGACGTTGAAAAACACTCTGCCAGTCGTGCCTCGCTGAAAACAATATATCCCAGCCGATGAAAGCTTAGCCTCGCGATAAATTCGTGGGAACACGGTGTATAAAGGCGATCGTGCAAGCAGCGGTTTTAGGATGATTAGTCACGAGATTTAAGATGTCCGCTGGAATCATCGTAAAAGTTCCGCGGAAACGGCCACCATTAACCGAAAGTTCCAAAGGCCGGGGAACTTCTGGCAGGGTTAAGAGGTAAGAGCGCGGGAAAGCACTAGATAAGTGTAACGTGCTTGGCCGGACGGGAAAAAGCGTTTCTCTTCACGCTCTCTCCGACAATCCGCGACCGTGGAATCGATATCCAAAGCGCAACCGCACCCGTCCCCATTTCCATGCACATATATGTATATATATTTCAATGCAAACATTTGTCGTCTGTTTTGACGATGACAAAATGTTTTCCCTTCGTGCGCCAGCCGTATTTCACCCATAAAATTGCTATCCCAAGCACGAGACGAGAATGTCGTAAAAAACATTTCAGTTTCGCGTTTCAAACACCGATCGCACGCCCCCAACCCTCTCTCTCTCTCTCTCTCTCGGTAGTAATTTTCCACGGAACAATTGTTGCTTTGTTTTTTCTTCTCTTTTCGAGCCGTGTTTACGAGCGTGAAGTATTTTCCAAGCTTTGCTGGCTGTCGTGCAAACGCTTCATACGCTTTACTTGCGGTTCGTATTCTACCGCCTGGTTTTAGTGTTTCGACGCAGGGTCACTTGTATCGATTCTTTGGATTCTGGTTTGTTGATTTCTGAAGACAGTTTTATGGCAGGCTTGAATTTTGTAATGGGTTTAATTGTGCCATTTTGGTGGCTTGCTGTACTGTTTCGTTTCGTCGAAGGAATCGTTAGTGTCACCGTAAACTGGGGTGACTTTGCCTGCCAGGGTGACATGGCCTACTTTTTTACTCTGACTGAAAAATTACCGTATGATTGAATTCGCTATTTTTTTTTTTTCGTTTGGCCTTGGAGAAATGATTGTTATTGATTACAAAACATCAGATGTTCTAATTACTTCACAATAGAATAAAATAAAGTCTTTCGGAAAAGGGGGCAATGTCACCCCAGTTTACCGGTATGTTACTAACATAAAAAATTATGTTAGAGGAGTGAGTAATACCACGTATTTCAGAAAAATTATTTTATCGTTTATTAATACCTGTTCATCACACAGCAAAATATTACATTAAGAAAAGAGATTTCAACCCAGTGTGCGCTACCATACACAATCACAGCTGCCCCCCGTGCTTTATTGACATTGCGTCATCGCGGTACCCGTGGGTTCCGGATGATTCTTCGGAGGGTGGAAAAGGGAGGGAACGCGAGCGAGGGTCGCACGGATCCGGAAGTGCCGTGCTCGGGGAATATGGCGGGAATTTCGCAGGAAACGGAAAGCATTCCCACTCTTCCGCGTTGCAACCGCGGTCCGGTCTGTTCGGGGAACCGCCGACAAAACCGAGCATCGCTTCTCCATCCTCGTAATTCGTCTGGCTACCGAACGTTGTATCCGGCTGTTTGAAGAGCCCGCTCTTTTTCCTTCCATCGGAACGGTTAATAGGACAATCCTGCCAGCGGTTTCACAGACATAGATCTGTTCGATGGAAACGTTGTTCCATTTGTTGGCCGCTCATATGAAATGCAGACTACACAGGGTTTGCACCCTCATTCTTGTCGAATCATTAAGTCGTAAATTATTCTAGTAGTTTGAATTCTCCGCGAACGAGGACCAGGCCTTTCTTTATGCGCAGTTTAAGATTCGATTCGAGTAAACTAAATTTTTTAATCTTTTAAGGTTCCTATATACTGAATACTCGAATGTAGAAACAGCACTGAACCCAGCCAGTCAATTTACAGCAAATTTGCGTAAAGTTTATCGAATATCAAATCACGTAATGCAACAATGTTGTGCGCTTTGTGAGTGCTCACCTTGGCGTTAAATTTAGGACACGTAATGATTCAATTAGAACAGAAAATATTGTAGCAATCTTTATACACTCGATGAGGATATTCTGTTCAGGTTATATTTGAATCATATTTGAGTCATGACGTGCTGCTAATATTTACACAAAATTTACGTTCTCCCTATCTCGTACCGTCCTTGCTCTCTTCCAGTGTCTCTCGCTCGCTCTCGTTCCATCTCGCTCTCGCCTTCGCCGGACAGGAGTGAGACAAAAGTGGTGGGGATAGCGAAAAACGCACATCGTGTACACCAAACCGAGCCCATAAGGAGACAATACTGTACCTTATATTTCTGCAAAATTTACCTACAGTTGTGCATTGAAAAATAGGGATCATATTTGAATCACATTTGCAGCAATCAATGCAGCACACAATGATTGCATATTGACATCATCACTTTACGTTATATTTACAACATATGTTTTAGTCATATTTAGTAAATTAGCATGAGTCTAACGATATAGCAATATTGATCAAACATGTAGTAAATGTATTGATTCATTGCATGATCAAGAATTTAACTCATGAAAGTCTAGCTGGGGAATGAATATTCTGAATATATATACATACAGTGATTGAAGTAGATGGTAAATAAGGTGTCTTAGGCGATTTTTTAAGATAAATTAGGTATCAGCAAGGAAATAGGGTGGATGTACCAGTAAATGAACACGTACCAGTGAATGAACATTTTTTATTAAAATGAGTAAAATAAGTTATTAAAGTAAGCAACTAATTAATTAGAGACTTCTTTTCATTTCTTGCTTCATATCCAAAGAATTTTTGCAGCACGTGGAATCATTCACGCTGCAAACATAATTTTATAATAGTGTTCATTCATTAGCCTTAACTGTTCATTTACTGGTGGGTTTACCCTAAGTATCGTGTACTCTGAGAGGAATAATTTAAAATATCGATGTTAACCTTTTTGAAATTTCCTATTACTAACGAATTATTGTTAAACACAGTGTAACACAATTTTCAGTAAAGAAGATTCTGTTCTTCTATGAAGCTCTCATTACGTCACGCGTGTACACGAGTGGACGCGAGCAGGGTTGACAATCGATTAAGGAGTGTATTGGTATTCCGCGATTCTGCTTGCCCCGAATCGCCAGCCAGACAAGCCAATGCAAATCGGGGGCGCTTTGGAACTAGGCCGATGCTCGCATTAAAACGCAAATACACGGTTCTGCAGCGGGTGCAACAACGATGCCCTAGCTTATAATTGCATTGGCATGTAATTGCCTTTCATAATGACAAACTGTTTCGACTTCTTCCTTCACGGCAAAACTTTCGCGAAAGGTCAGCGAAGTGCGCCGCTCGTGGAATCCACTCTCATCGATTGACAGCAAGTTCTTGCAGCGATGGATTTCAACCACTCGCACCGAAGTATCTTCTAAGCGATGGTTAATGCGCCAGATAAGGTGTTTTTCTTTAGAGTCAGTTTCCATTAAAAAATAAAAAGAAATAATGTTCTTGCTGTAACTGTCTTGCTACGTTTATAAATGTACTTCAACATTCTTTCGTGCATCGAGGTTTACCCCGCAAACGAGGTTAAACTTATTTTACTATTAGCAAGTTAATGGCACACGAGAACGCGGTAAATTGCACCAGGGAACTCGAGGGAACATTCATTTTATCGGAATTTCGTCGTGAAAAAATCTAAAAAATAGTGATCCACAACTTTGGCCGATGTTTGAACGCAGAATCGTCTTCTCTAATGTAGAAATTACGGGAAACCGAGCGCGAGACACTTTCGCGGGAATTTTCCGCTGGCATAAAATCGTAATTTCAAAGGAAAACTCGTTAACGAGTCAAACTAATTATCGGTCCTCTAATATTTCGCCCCGACGTCCGGTCGAACTTCACAGCAAACTGAATCAAACCGTAACTATCGTTTGATGGGAAATATTTCAGTTTCATGAAGCATAATTAATATTCGATCGCCTTTTCGAAACACTCCACTGTGAAGGGAATTTTACTTTCGCTTTAATCAGTTCGTTGTTACAACGTAAAATGCTTCACGTGCTGGCACGAGAATTCCAGGGAGACTGAAGCGCATGCTAAAGTAGGTAAGTTGACGTTCCGATGGAAGTAGGTACTCGGAACACGTTCATAAGTAGCCTAGAAAAGTTATTCGAAACGATGTTATCGAATATGTTACTTTCCTTTTTAAACACTTCGGTCAGTGTTTGTATTCCCAAGCGATCGTTCCGATTCCAAACAGATATAAAAATCAACAAATCAACAGACACTTTCGGATTTAGCGACAATGGAAATCGACTATCAAAATTTATCTTTTAACAGATAATCATTTAACAGATAAAAAAATCCTGCGTATGCGCGTGAAAACTGCGAAATCAACTTGCTGGAGTTTATCAGCGAGGTGATAATAACACGAATATTAATCATCAGGGTTTATTATACAGCCTCGGTTTTTGACAAACGGGGAATACTTGAAGTCACCAAGTTATAGCGATTTCATGGAACTGAAACGCCATTATCTCACCCCAAACAATAACAAGGCAGGTGAAATATACACCGATGGTGTAACGGCCGCGTTTCGAGGAAAATACCCATCGCCAGGGGGAATAGATTTCATCGTGAAAACAGCGACGAGCCGCGCTGACACTAAAAATATTGAAAACAACTCGAAGGGTGGGTTTTTCACTGGCGTTTCATGGCGCGATCGCGAGCTAATATTTTGACGTTATACAGTTTGCGACGTCGCAGATTGCTGGTTAAGATACCGTGCCCAGTCAATAATGAAAGCGCTGCTTTAAATATAACTCGCATAAATTATGCAGCGTGTATTGATGTTGCCAATTTGCTTCGTAAAAATATTGTAAAATTCATAAAATTCAGTAACGTTATTTGAAGAACGAAGGAATCGCGACCTAAAATAACTCGTATCTGGTGCATAAATTTGAAACTAATCAAAGTACTTATCGTTCGATTTTACACCCGAATGGTTGCACGAAATGCATGTCGCATACCCTCAAGCTCCAGCTTTGCTAATGCTTCCATGTACTTACATATCATTTTCGTTTACTTCAGCGAAAGTTTCTACTCGCTCTAGTAAAGGGACAATTAATGCAACTGTGAAGAAAAAAGACCAATGTTCCCTGCTCTCAATTAACGCCTGTTTACAACTGTGGGATAAAAAGTGAAATAGGTTTATTATATTTACAGTACCGAAAAAAATAAGAAATACGTGTTTTTTTATTTTCCCCCGTTTTCATATTTGGGGGGTGAAAACTGCGTTCAAAGTTAGGGTTGAAAAATCATTTTGTGGACTTTTTGAAAATCTGGTGAGTCAGTGATATTTCGCATTCAAAGACACAAATTCGTCCATTCACACTATTCTCCTATCTCTAATAGTTCTCGAGATATTCCACAAAAATGATTTTTCAACCCTAACTTTGAACCCACTTTTCACCCCCCAAATATGAAAACAGGGAAAAATAAAAAAACACGTATTTCTTATTTTTCGGTCCTCTGTAACATATCCAAAAATCAAAATCATCGGAGGTGGACACCTAAAACACTCTCCTTGTCAGTCACTTCGAAGTTTAAGTTCATATAATATGTTCCCGTGACTCGCGCGTAGAAGTATCACACTTTCGGTCTGTACATTTCCATCACATTACATCGCGAATTAATAGCGCTCGCCCTATATTCGCGTCCCAAATACATATAAGAAATGCAAACACATTTATCAATCGCTCCCAAGGTAAATTTTGCGCATCCCGCGATACAGAGGGCACCTGTACGCGTGCTATTGATCGACACATAATCTACAAATTCATCCATCATAGTCTCCTCGTTGATAGATCATGGAACCGTTATCCGTTACAGTGACAGTGATAGTACAAACCTATTACCCCTCTGAACTTTTAATGCCGATGTTTTCATTACCTTGGGGCGGAGTTTTCGATACTGTGATCTATTTGGCACTGGCTATTTAAAGTGGCATAAATAGAGTAAAAAGGTGCTGAGAGACATGGGACTTATTTTATGGATAAAATTTTATAATTGTAAAAAGAAAATTGAGGTTTAGATTGTAGATAGTATTCGATTCATTGATAGTGAGTGGGTAATCGGCTGTTTGAGTTTTAAGCACTGGTAAGAAATGATCTGCTTGCAATAATTAATTGGAGTAAATATGATTCGAGTGTAATAATTCGTTGGAATATAATAAATCGTGTCTATCAAATTAGAAAAATATTTTGTGAAAACATTACGGTAATATTATTCATTCCTTGGAATTTTATATTTGATTAATTATTCATTAGGCAAAAAATTTAATATTTTGCATCAGTCATTGATTCTCACAGATTCTATTTCTCTTCTGAAAAAGTTTCTGCAAATCCCCATGCGACATCGTCATCTGAATCAATTTCAGTTTAGATTACTTCAGATGAGTTCCACGTTGAGTTCGCACTACAATATTGCCCGATTAGATTCAGTTCAAGTTCGCACTACTTAGTTCACTTTCCATCTGTCTTCACATTTCATTAACTGTATATAAATATAGTTGTCAATCCATTACACATTTTCTACTTTCTCGAGCAAAATATGACCGTCGAAACGCTGATTTACGACACTCAGTTTCTACACAGGACTACGTTAAAAATATTGAGCTTTTCTGAAAGTAACAATCGTTCACGATCGATTCGCGATATTTTCTCGCGAAGCTCTCAGCTTCCAGCCGCAGGCAGATCGCGATGCCCCGAACTCTCAAAGCAGCGTTAATCACATCATCCGATCAAGGAAATTAATCAAAGACGCGCGCAAGAACGCTGAATAATTACATCGCGCGGCGCTAATTGCTGCGTCGAAAAATGAAATAAGTTGCCGCGAGTATTGGTGTGAGATTAGCCCGGGGCGATCAATCAACGTCGAAGCGAATACTTATCTTTCCAGCAACGATATCCTTTCCTCGTCTATTAATCACGCTTATCGTCTTTTTCGTTTCTTTCGATACGAGGCGAGCGGCGCGGGCGAAACAGCAGCGGCCGCTCAATATCGCCTGATTGAAACTGGAGAAAATGCTGTTCAAACATGCATAATTGATAGTCCGCCACGCGTGCATGCCGCATACATTAACTTATCATCCCTCGCAGCTTATCGGCTCTTATTCTGCTACATAATGAACTGTTCTTACGCAAGCTAATGACCCAGATGTGCGGCAGATCGAAGGGCGCGATGATTATTTAAAATGTTCCCGAGGAAACGTAGGTAGTAAGGGGCACAGCCAAGTCACAAGTAGGGCGATTCATAAATATTTAAGGTTACGGAATATCGGAATCGAAAGTCGATAACTATTCAATTGAATGCTCCGCTATTAAGACGTCCCAAATCCCGGATATTAAAAGGGATAAGCGATAGCTTAAGATTCTTATCAATGGCCGCGATTTATTAACCAGGAAGTCACCCTGAATCTTGCACGAAAGGGTAATACATAATCATCTACGCTTTCTTTTGTCGTGGACGTTAGATTTCCCTCGTTCGTTGTGAATTCGTTAAGCGAAGTTAGTAAATGTCGCATTAAAGGATACCAATAATGTGCATTACTCGAGCTTTTCTCCCAATCACGTTGAAATATTAATCATCGTTCAATCTTTGGACTACATAAATTATTCGCGAATATTTGCCGGTAGACCGGGGGCGATAGTAACACTTTGACTTTGGAATGCGATTACGCAAGAGCTACCAGAGTTGGAACAAAAGTTATTACACGAAAATGTTACTTACTTATCTGACATTATTGAGACACAACAGTCTCGCTGTATGTCAAGTAATATCCGGGTTATTAATAAAAAAGGAGAAGCGGAGAAAGTTTTACAACTGTCTCTAATCCCGGGTCGATTATAACAGTAGAGAAAAAAAAATACGTATTTACAAAGGGAGTATTTATATTGCATTTTTAAGTCGGTAAGAAAAAGTTACTTTAGGGTATCGAAAAGTTATTTTCTTCACTATACACGTCTATTAAATAAAAACAATCTTCTTATTTCTTTTTTTTTATAATATAAGAGTAGCTTAATAAATTCGAAAAAGATTTATTTCATTATACGTTGTATTTATGGAGAAAAAAATCTTTAAATATAGCTTCATTCTTCGGCTGATCAAAGTAGAATGACCCCTCAAGTTCGGACCGTGGATTCACGTGTCCACTGGCATCGAATCGTCCTACCAACGTCCAAGATTCGCCTGGTCCTCACGAAGCCTTCCGCGGTTTTCCCAAAATTCCTTTAACGAACCTATTTATATTCACCGCTGTCCCACATGCTGCCTACATCTAATCTATTTAAACGAACGTATCCTTACGTGGCCGTTAAGCCCGACGTAGCTCGCGTTAAAGCTGCAACGGTTGCGGAATAGCTGCACCCTACGTGTAATTGCTCTTTCCGCGGCAACTATTTATACGAGCCACGGAATCACGCTCAGCCCTCGTGCACATATACAAACGCGATAATCGGTTTGCGCACGTCCCCCGCTAACTGCCAAGCAATAATATTAACGCGCCAGCAATCAGCCGTGAACGTTACGGTATTCTCACCGTGATCATGATCGAATCGTACGAGTTCGAAACTATCGGAATCCTTTGCCGGGCTCGATAATTCAACCCCTCGAGCCGCGCGGGACCGACGAGCTAATCCCTCGCCCTTTGATCATCGTATCTGTCGCGAATGAATGGGAGAAAAAAAAGGGACTTGGGAAATTGAATTTTTTTTCAACCAGTTTGAGTGGAACGTGCTCCCTGTTCAAATTTCTGCCACTGCGGTTGAGTTGATACGGTGGGTACGCTGGCGCGGTTGAATTTGTTCAGAGTTCATGAGATAAGGAAGAGTTGCGAAGTGAATGTAGGACATTAGTTGGGGCCGTTGAGGGAGTACAGTCGTCGGTGTTTGCTCGTCGAATCTTGTACAGGTTATTGACTTTGGAGTAAGTCTTTGGTTTGGCAGTAGTAATAGTGATGTGGAATTTGGTATTAATGGTAGAAGCTGGCTTTTTTGTACCTTTGACAATTGTTTGTGGGTGGACAAAGAAATAAGTGGAAAATCTGTTTAAACGCCTTTATTATACACGTCTTAAGAAGTTTGAAGTTGCTACTTTTTTCTTTCCTCTTTTTCAAAATGACAGTTTAAACGCATTTTTGTCGGAACCACATTTTTAAAAAAAAAAAAAATATTTTACAATATTGATATTCACTTCGATGGAGAATGTAGTGTAGAAGCTACTATAAAAAATTTAAGAGAATCAAATGAAATTTGTTCAAATGGTGCTGCTGGCAATTTGAAAAACGTGGTTCCGAGAACAAAGCGTTTAAAGTGCCATATTGAAAGAAAGAAAGGAAAAAAAATAGCTTGAAAGTACTTAAGCTGTATATAATAGAGTTGTTTAAACAGATTATTGACTTATTTCTTTCTGTACTCACAAACAATTGTCAAATCTACACTACGCTTTTGTGCCGTTACAGTGTTACTTAATAGAAATAATAGAAGGACTTGAACTCTATGAATGTGCCTAAACCAAGAGGAAGGTGAGGGTAATTGATTCTTGAGCAGAACATGATTGCAACTTGTAACTCGAATGATCGACTACTCTTAACACCTAAATCTAAGTGTTCTAAACGAATTCTACAGAATGATATCGATAGTTCCCTAGTCTTCCGTTAAAGTCAATCCGTTCAATTTACTGAGAGTGATCCAATATGCATTTCTTCTTACCACCTGCTGCAGTTCAGACAAGCAATTCTTTCACCAATAATACAATTCTAACGAATTCACCCAGCACATTTCACTACGAAGGAGGATTCCTCGCGATTCAATCGGCCATCTGAGGACTCAGAAAGCACCGCACACCAAATATTTCATATTAAAAAAAGATGATATAACTCAGCCGCGGTGGGAGTTCTCCCCGTGTAAGAGAAGTGCATTACCAGCAAACTGGATAACGAAAGCGCAAAAAGAATGGGCTCCGTGAAAGGAAATCGGCCATTGTCCCTGCCAACTCCATATTTCTCGGAGTGGCCGGATGCCAAGAATGCATCCGCGCTTGTTCGTTATTACGCTGAACCATTCGAATTTTAACGGCCCTTGCTCGTTCGCCGGCGACAGGGCGTAATAGACGTATCTGCGAGCGATTAGATAAGAAGACAAATCGAGAATATCCGTCAGGAGACACGGACTCCCTCGGACAGAGTTACTCGCCTCCCGGTATAATTCGGTCGGCGTTATCGCCCTTCCTAGATCGGTCCAGTTCTGTGCAACAACGTTGCAACACAATGCACATGGGCGACTTGGATTTATCGACGTGCCACAAATTCTAATCCACCTCCCGCCGTGGCTCATCCTTCGGTTACCTTTGGAGAGGCTTCTTGCGTTCTGGGACCGTTCGAGATTGCATCCCGGACTTCGTACTTCATTCGTATGGGGATGCAATCTACGTATGCAAGAAGTTATATTTTGGGTACATCTGGGATGGCAGAACGTATTGATTTATATTTATGTTGGACGTTGAGGACCAAAAACAGGGGATGTTAATTTTTAAGACGTTTTCCGGGTACTGTGAATGTTAGGTCGAGGCTATTCTTAATTGGTAAACTTAATAAACATATTTCGTTGCTCTGGAGTACCTACACTGCTTGTATCGGGTAAGGGAGACCGGGGCTAAAATTTCCTAGTGTAAGTTGTTCCGAACGTTTTATCTTCAAAATGAAAAAGAGCGTTGTACTTTAAATTATTTTTTCCGTATAAGTTGATCACGCCACCCTGTGGAAAAAATAATTTAAAGTACAACGCTCTTTTTATTTTGAAGATAGAACGGTCGGAACAACTTACCCCTGGAACTTTTAGCCCTGGTCTTCCCTATTAAAATTTCATTAAAAATAGTCTATGATGTGAATTCTTATCTACTAATAATGGATTCGTTTCATCACAGTCTATCGATTTCAGAATTTTTCGTACATTTTCGTAACAATATTCCCAAGGAATTAAGGACCCTCTAAATAGGTCTAAAAAAATGTATCCTCCATTATCCGTCATTTTGTGCACCATTAGAATAAAATCCAATTATTATCCCTCTTAAGGAATGAAATGTAAAATATATTTGAATATCAAGCCTTCTGCAAAATCGACCAAACAATTCGAAATGCATTCTTCCAAGCCCAAGTAGTCTAAATAAACGAAGCAAATATTAAATTATTTTCATAGGTTTGTCGTAAATTCGCGCAGCCCGTTGCATCCGAATGAATAACGCGGAAAATTAGTCTCCTCTTTTGATTAACGCAGCGTAGGGACGCGAGGAGGTTTCGCAACGTCGTTTGAGTCTATTATCGAAGGAAACTCTTTTTCTCAGAAGTAATGGAAAGAAGGGAATTTTCAGCGGTGGTTAAAAAGGAGAAAACGCTTTTTTTTAAACGAGCCTCGCGTTATAGAAGAGTGAAACGGTGTCAGCAGCGTGCGTAACAATACGGCTGCACGACGACTGGCCCAGATTTACGCGACGCAAGAAATCCTCATGCACGCGGTGGATATCACTCGAGCAAGTTATGAAATTCTCGCGATTCATTCATAATCACAGCGAGGTGGGGAGCAAAATTTAATTTTGAGCATCATCCCCGCTGTATGTAACAGCGAGTTACACGGTCGACTTAATTTATTCACGCATATGGCATTCATACGCATCTAATAAATCGAGAGTGGCTCTCCTCTGTAGAGGATGCTGAGTTCTGTTTTCATGGCAGGAAAGTCCTTTCTAATTAAAATTAGTTGATTGGTCTATGTTTGTGCCTGAATAACTTGATTTGGATTTGAACCCAATCCTTGATGGCTCTGAGAATCCATTCTTAAAAAGACACTGCAGCTGTTGCTTCAGTTTTTCAGATACTTGTGGACACACAATTTTGGAAATTGGTGAGCTACATTTGAACCTTATTCTCGAATTACTACTTAGTTATTGAATTCAATTTTTTTATGCAGCTCTGAGGACTTATTACTGGACACTTATGCTCCACATTTTCAAAGAAACTCTAGGGTTAAATGCATATGTTACAGAAAAGCATAAATGATCGTTTATTCTCTGAAAAATGATAGCACACCGAGTGCCACTCTACTACAGTTACCCCACTAGCTGAGTCAGGCTAATTCACCCCAAACGAATTCTTCCTAACGCTCGATGAATTGCACATACGATCGAAAGCCTTACACCTAAAAACTCCCCTCCCTCTCCCCTCGACATCGGAGATACGTATATAGTACACTAAAAATAAACTGGTCATTTAGGGGAGTCGCTGCACCACTTTATCGTCTTCCATCGATCGGCCGTTTCCTACTATTTTTCGACGTAGTATTTGAACGATGGGGCTGTTTGCCGACTCATCCCACGAGGAAACGTGCAAATCGTGATGCTTCGCTGCCCTTACAACGTGTAATATAATCGTGACACCATACTTTTTATAGAAAACCAGAACGGAGAACGTTCTATCTGGGGAACGCTGGCATATTTTTGGAGCATTTTGCTATATAATATAAAAATTAACATTTTTACATCCGAACGCAACACTGCATCTTTTGTGAATGTACTACAAGTGTCAAAATGCATAAAATTTGTATCCCTTTCCTTCTTTAATACGTGCTAATTAGCTGCTAATTTCATTCTATACACATCGGACATCCCAAGAATGTTTCCAGTACAGTACTGCAGAGACCGTCCCCGATAGTAGCATCTTCACCTACCTTAACATCCCGACTCTTCATCTCCTGCCTCCTGGGCACCGTGTTCTCGCCATCGGCGTAAACGAGGTTCCTGATGAACCCGTTGAACCTCGGCTCGAATATCACGCTGGGCAGCGCCAGCAACGTGAGCTTGCTGTTGTACCAGCTGGGCATCCCGCCCACGTACACGTCAGAATTACCAGCCAGCTTGCCGAACTCGAACTCCTTACCCCGCGACGTGGACAGGGCGCTGACACCGTCCACGGTCAGCGTGGTGTTCTCGTTGCACCTGGTGATCTGCACCTTGTGCCAGTGGCCGTCGCCCAGGTCGTGGCCGACGGTGACGATCTGGGCGCCGCCGCCGAGGTTGTATCTGAGCCTGAGCGCGCTCTCGACGAGCTTCACCTCGAAGAAGTCGTACGTACCACCGTCGTCGGTGTACAGCAGCAGGCCGTTCCCCTGCTCGGTCTTGAACTCGAACTCCAGGGTGCCGTTCAGACCCGCGTTCCATTTCCGGAACTGAGCGTAGCTGGTCGACGAGCCCTCCAGGACGAAGGACAGGGCCACCTGGCTCAGCAACACCACCAGGCAGGGCAGCAGGGCGCCCGGGTTGCTGGTCACAAGCGAGGTATGCATGGTTCGTATCGTGGCTGGTCAGACAATCCCCAGGAGCACGGCTTTCACCTCGTACCGACGACACTTCGCTGCAACAGTCGCCCGCCGTTCCTATTCCTTTGTCACATTACGATGAACGATGATCTTCCTCGATGATCATAGGCTTGGGATGAATTTCTGAGGTTGTCTAGGTTGGTTCTGAAGTAGGCGAGCGTGGCCCGGTTCGTTGTGTACTTCCTCTTCGCTAGCCACGTTGCACCGGCTGCATTCGCACGTGAGCACGCACGCGCGGACGGCCGCTGCTGCGTGCGTGGCCGACGGATGCGGAAAGAGAGAGTGACTGTGCACACGTCCGTATGGGATTGGGGGGTAAGTCTCTTCGCGGAGGATCGTGCGCTTCGCAACCTTAGCTGAATGCGCTCAGTTGCACAGCTTACGATCTTTGGAATGGGAGTATTACCGGGGAATCGTTCTTTTTAACGAATGAATATTGTTGGAGCTGGCGTATAGGTAAAATTCCTCTGATTGGGTGACGAGACACGCTTGATTTTCTCTTCACAGGAGTAGCAGAGTATCAGGATATGCTTAGGATCGAGTATTTTACCTTGTCGATTAGAGGATCGATCGTCAGCTTGTTAAACGTGGCACGTGACACTCGAGGACCACACGTCTCCGCCAGCCTCTTCCCTTCACGCGCATATATACGTTCGAATCACACTTCAGAATCTCGAATTAAGTACCATATTCCTTTCCCGGAGTATCACTTCACGATCACGTTACGCACAATTGGACTTCGACGAATCCTTCCTGGTCACCCGTGTGCGAATCGGCACTAGACAGCGGTCGGTGAAGATTCACTTTCCGATAATCAGACCAACGGAACTTTGATTGCGAGATCTCGATCAGCTGGGTCGACGTGCAGTCGGTACTTTCTCATCAAGATCATATTCGTTGCCTAACGAGACATTAACGGTACCCCGATCTGCTTGCGGTGTCCGTCAGGGTTCCCTACTTTACGCTGTCCCTGAAGGAAGATATCGGTGTCAAGGCCGAATAATTTTTACCCTCATCGACCCGGTGGCTTTTACTTGTACATCGACAGTGACGAGGCTTCGAATGTCTCAGCCGCCTCCAATCGTCACGCCAGCGAATCCTCCATTTGGCTCCTTTCGAGGATCACTCGACCCCGAGGGAAGTCTTGATCCGATGATAATTAATGCGACGGTGTCCCAAGGGGTTTGTTATTCTATCCTCGCCCCACGCCGAGGGACTCCAGCGGCGACCCAACCTGAGGCACCTCGAGGCGCCTCGCACCACGTCGCTGACACACTTTCCCCGTCTATCCTCTCGACGTCGACGTCTCTTCGAGTGCCCCTCAACCTCCGGCTTCCTCCGTTTCTGCTATCACTCCCCCCTTTTTTTTCACCCCGCGCACGGCCGTCCCTCCCGGATCTCGAAAACCGTCGCCAATTACGTCCGGGCTTAATATCCTCAGGGTCACAGGGGATCCCGTTGGAGGCTCTGTCGGGGCCGCGTTCCCCTACGCGGAGATTCCTCGGGATATCGCTCCGCCTCGATAACGTGACACGACCTCGACCTCCTAATACACGGTGACACGAGCACTTTCACCACGCACCCTTGCGCTACGTATCCGCGTTACTCCCTTCCCCCGGTCATTCGTTGGCTGGCTCGACGCGAAACGTCGACGCTGGCAACGATGGACGCTCGAGCCGTTCGCGACGCACCGACACCAACCCTGTTCCCCTTTCGCGGCGAGCAGCCACCGGGCGACGTGCACGCGATAAACCTCCCGACCACGGAATCCTCCTCGGAGACCAGCCCGTAACCGTCGCACTATGGCGTGAGTACATTCACGGGCACCCACCGTAACGTCTTCCCCGTCGATCCAGCGTCACGCTGCTTGCCACTCGAAAGAGGTTACTCCGCGTCGTCGTCCATCCAGCGTACGTTTATTTCGCGATCGATCCGACTCTCGTGGCTCGGCGTACGCCCCATTTTTTCCATCCGACCCGCGAGCCAGCCACTGCACCTGAACGTCGACCAGCAGCCACCACGAACACCCGCGCACAGTACAGGGGGGATAGAGAGGGGGAGAGAGAGACAGGCAGAGAGACAGAGACAGAGCAGAGAGAGATAGAGAGAGAGAGAAAGGGAAAGAGACAAAGGGGGAAGAGAGATAGGGCTGTCTCCCCTGTTGGAGAGCGTGACTACTGGTGTCCGCGAGTACGTTTCAGTCGGATACGTCGCAAGAGCGTAGGGTGAGCGCCGATTGCGGAGGTGGATCAACCCTCTCGACGGCTCCCGGCTTGATACTGGCCTGGCGAGAGGAGAACGCTCGGTTGAGACGGTCGTGGTCGGTCCGCCGACGACGTTGGTGCGACGCCCCCGGCACGACGCCGACGCCTCGCGCCGTTTCCGCGCGCATGCGCCCGCTTAGACGCGGAACGGACAAACCTGCCGAAGGAGGGAGCGGGTCTCGCGGGGGAGTCGCGAACGATCTGCGCGGGTGGAGGACGGCGAGCGTCGTGGATGTGGTGGAGGGATCCCTCACGGTGTAGTCTTGTCTGTTCGAAGGGGGATGCCCCAGGAGTAGAGCGCTTGGGTTGTGGTGGTGTACAGTCGCGAGATTGCTCACGGCCCTACTCGAGAGAAATACGCTGGCGGCGGGACGCTCGGGCTGAAAAATTGCTCGGCGAAGACCAATGATCGAGGAGGGTCTGTTGTTTCGCATACGTCGGATTCAACGCCGCTTTGCGCGTCCACGGTGGGCGGGTGACTGGCTTGGATCGAACTCTGCGTGAGGGGTCTTCTCGCAGTAACGGAATGGCATGTTTGTAGGTTGGGTTAAGGGACGGGAAGATTTTTTATTGCAGCCGGAAGGATCTCTTCAACATAGATATCTGTTGCGAGTGTCCTTGTAATATGAATTCTTGCCTTTCACTATCGGTGGCCATTGCTGGAGCTGCGGTAGCTGCATGTTCCTATGACTCAGTTCGATGAAACTCAGTCGAAAACATATGACTCTAGACTGATCATTGGTACGAAGGTATCGAGGTGACCCACAAAGGGAAGCAGTGGTTCAACTCAACCTGCAGTGTCTATTTTGGCTTGTTTGAACAGAGAAGCTCGATATTCTGGGCAACAATACAGGGTCCACTGAATCGCACAGTTTGCTGACCAGCTATCTAAATTCCTCCCGTTTCCGATACATTAAACGCCCGCTAATCTCCCATAAGAACACCCAGCTGCCAATCAAATCGACGCATCCGCGAGGCATGGCAGTTCAATTATTTCACGGGCTAGGCGTCAATAGGACGATGACGAATGCAAGCGGGAACGTTCGATCGACCGAATCGAAACGCGGGAGTCTGAAACGAGGTGGAAAAGCGGTAGAAGGGGAGGAAGAAACGCGGAAGACGGAGGAACTGGAGGAGGAACGCAGAGACCGAGTGTCCGAAGAAGGGTGGCTAGACAGAGGAGGGGAAGGCCGCAGAAGTACCGCACAAAGGTGGTTCCCGGGATGGTCGAGGGAAGTAGAAGGATGGTAGGTGTCTGGCAAAAGGTGGAAATCGACGGCGCCCTACCACGGGCACGGGGCAATGCTGAGAAAGCATGGCACAAGCCCGTGAAAAGCACCGATCCGCGAGAACGATACAACACGAACGGCCAAGATGGCTAACGTCGTTCCTTCCCTCTCTTCTCGCCCTTCGTTCCTCTCCCTCCGTTCAGTCTTTTATGGCCCGAGGAGTGGCTCCAGCTGCGAAGAGGATTGAGTGTCAGGTGAAAGAGTATTTGTCGAGATATCGTCGACACTGGTCGGCGGGGATCGAGTGTCGATTGGAGGACATCGACGAGGGGCGCTAATTAATCGAACGGAACGTAACAGCGGGACGGTCCCTCTGCCCTCTGAAAAATGGAACCGCGTTCCCTAACGTGCTCGCGTGATCATTTTCTACGGAGGGGGGGTGGGGGGTGGGGGGAGGGGGAGGAAAGCGGGCACGAAACTGAAAATCGATTTCGGGAAGATCAAATATTTATAAAGCACCGTCGGGTGTACTGTGCCCCAGCTACCGGGACGGAGTTGTAAATGGGAATGTGTGGAAGGCAGGTTTTAAGTCTCTGTTTCGCGTTGGCGAGGGAAAAGATGATTGAAAATTTCCGGTGAAATTTTATACCTCTGGCTGGGGTTCGTTATGCGTGATATAACGTTACTGCGGGCCGATAGGTCGTCCTTGATAGGGCAAACAAAGTTTCGTACTTCGACGCATTATGTAACGCCCGGATTATTTGCGGCTCGCCCCGATAATCCGCGCATATATCGGGATCGAGATTCTGCGGAGAGTCGAAGACGAAGTTTCGGTATCTAAATGCCATATGAAGGGGTTCGATAATTAGAATGTCTCGTAAGTTGGGGAGTTTCGTTGTTCGGGATAGTAGTGATGAAAGTCAGGTTCGATATTAAAATGATAGATACAGTAATAATTTTGGTTATACTTTTTAGTAGAATTTTAGCTCATAGACGGATATCAAAGTGCACCAAGTTGTGTTTTGATATTTGTAGATAAATTTTAGCAGTGAATTTTGTTGTCATTTGAAATAGCAGATATGATTACATTTCGTAAATCAGATATTTATTAGTCCAGAAATTATAATTTTTTAAAAGCATTCATTACACATTGATAGTCCAATAGACTCAGTTTTCTGATACCAATTGTATTTATTTAGGTAAGGGGTTTCCGATTGGCTGTTCGCGAAGATCAATAAGTCGTCACACGGTTACTATATTCAACTTTTGAATATTTCTGCAATGGATTTTATTACTTTATAATATGCTAAAATAAAGTGCCAAACCGCAAATTGATTGAATTTTTATTTTCCTCGCAATCCGTGTCCGAAAAAAGCATTTTATTTTTATCTAGCACAGTAAGATAACCCTTTAACATATCGAATAAATTCAGACGTGGGTTTTAACCGAAACATAAATATATACAAATGGCAAGTATAAAATTCCCACTAACCCCGCTCTTTGCAGCAAAAATAAGCGGCACGATAAAAATTATTGACACACCACAAGTAGCATTTTTAAAATTCGAAATTTTTCTGAACGCGTTCAGAAGATAACTGATACCAACGAGTACATGGGACCTATAAGAAACGACAAGATGGAACGGAGAAAAAGTAATCCCTTAGGGCTGGGACTTGACAAAAGAGGACATCAAGAGAAAGACGAGACACGAGTGAAGAATAGAAAGTGATAGTCGAAAACAGCGAGTACTATTCAATCTTGCCGAATGAATGTGCTTTCTCCGCCTTTCCGTCTGATTTACATTTAAATACCCAGCATCGCTAACACACAAGGAAACAGTGTTCACTGTAAACCCGGCATTTGTATGTATTTCCACGAAATTGGTGATTTATTTAAATATTCATCATCATAATGTAGTACAACTCTCTGTAACTGCAATTCTAAAAAAAATAAAGACGAATCAACAAAATTTAACACGAGACTCGTAAAATGAAGAGATAAACAATGTGACACATATTTTTCCACTTCTGTCTGTCGAAGTTTCTATTGGCAAACAATTTGATAACTCGCAGTTAATTCCTTCTAAACCGATCTCTAAGGGGTGGATCGACGAATGTGCTTACTGGGTCAGTCAAGGCATCTTCAAAGCAGCGGAAGAAAGACGACGTCTCCGACGAGGTACAGCTCAAGAAAGTTCAATCCATGGATGATGCACGATGAACTCCTCGAGCTGCCCTCGTATCGGGAAAAGGCTAACTCTGAATATCGAACTTGGGTATCTTAAACGTTGTTCCTGTACGTGTGCCCGTGTGTTTGCGAGCCTCGAGTTACTATCCTTGGTGGAACTACGATATTAAAGCATCTCGGCTCTCGAAAGAAATAACCGAATTATTGCATGAGATGAAATACCAACACTACAAACCTGCAGAATACACTGTTTGCCATTTTCAGTTGCATGTTGTACGTATTACATTTTTAAATTCAAAATTTTATAATATTCACAGTAGCTTTCAACTTCCTATATGCAAATTACAACTTTAAAAAGTTTAAGTTTTAAAACTGTTTTTGTCCCTTGCCCTAATTTACAAAGTACAATTTTTTTTTATGTATTATCGCAAATTGCAGGATCGTTTATTTATTCTCTTGCATACAAAAATGCAACTTTCTTCATTTAGGTTCACGATAGGATTGTTATTACTCCAACATATCTCGACTACGTAGAATTATGTGAGATTTTACGAAAATGTTTCCAATTACAGTAATGCCTCGTTAGAATCACGACGATCGGGGCTGGCAGCGTGATACTAACGCGATGCGGATACTTTTTCGTGCCGACGACAACTTCGCGTCGTCTCTTTTGTTCTGTATCGCATATATCGGATTCTCTCACTCTCGACTGAAGGATGCCATGAAATGGTGGGGATAGTGAGCGTGATTATAACGCATGGTAAAAACGTGACACTAACGACGAATTACTGTAATCGTTCTACTGACACGGAATCAAAGGAGAATTAATTAACTGAAACGGGCAAGGGGCGGCATCGATACTCGAGGCATTTCCTTAGTCACGGGCACTGCTCCGCAGCAATAATTATAAAGTCCACCGGGCCCTACGTTGGCGTGTAATTAACCTACAACCGACAACGCCATTTCCTTGAAATGGAAGAAATTTAAATACCAATAACCAACCCCGGAGGGTGTCTTAGCGAGCGAGCAGAGTGGCGCGCACTCCAGAATCCTGGGGCAATCTAACGAGAGAACCAGATGCTCCGGAAAGCTTTATCAAGCTACGCTAGGAAGATCATGCTACGAAGCGAACATTTTATTTTCTTTATTACGCCCGCCCTTTCTACGGTGGATTCCTTTGAAATTTTCGATCGATCGCCGACTCACTATTTCAAATGTTTCCTATTAGCTCTTATTTGTCGGTTGAAATCGTAAACGAAACAGAGTAAACGCAAAGGAGTATGGTTTTAATTCGAATGTACAGTGAGATTTTTATTAATTTATACCTAACGCCCAGCCGGAGGAAAATATTTACTAAGTATGTATTCAAATTTCGAAGAAATTAAAAGCCAGCGCGAAGTGGAAGATTTGATCCAACAGCATCTCGAGGGCTATCCGGAAAAATCAATGGCATTTCTCGTCACAATGTGATCAAAGGAAAGCTTTTATAACGCGGTCCAAATGTTCGTCCAGTTTTACGAGCAAGTCTAGCAGCGAAGAGGATTTCGCGTAGATTCTGGCTTTACTTTTGGACGAAAGAAAAGGGAAAAAGCGGTCGGATACTCGGGAAGCTGTAAAAACAGGATAACAAAGCGAGAAAGAAGAAACGCAACGCCATGGACCAAACATGAGGGAGTATTCATCTGTATATTTATAAAAACTAGTTGTTTTTAAAGCAATCCAGATAAATATCAACGGAGCAACGAATTCGTAAATTTATCAGTCGCATCGTTTCAAGTAAATTATCAAATTTACTACCCGAAACGTTCGCTTCAATTTAAACTGTAATTTTTAACGAATCACTCGGAACCAGTCGGCGCTTTATGATACGAAAAACACAGCGAAATATGAATCTGTTTGATGTATCGGCAAGTGACTTTAATCTTCGTTCTTTAGTAATCAATCGAATTTACTTTGAACCACGGATGCCCCGACACTCAAATGCTTCCGCGGGATTCGAGATCCGGATGAAAAGCGTGAGGGCTGAAAACCCCTCGATTTCGTTCTTTGATATTTTTAAGCGAGAGGAGATGGAGTTGGAGAGAAACAAGTACGTAGTTATATAAAAGAAACGGGGTCGAGGTGAAGCAGTAAAACTAATACTGCTATGCCTGCAGAATAGGATGCACGTGTATCCGATAAAACCCTCGTTTATATAGAAATCGTACCCTCTTATATACGATCAATTACACGAAGAGGGTGAATTGGCACGCGGTGTGATTGCATCGGTGAAATTACATTATGACCGACGGTGCATTTATTCCAGGCTTTTATTCGCGTTTCCCACGGCTACGTATCCGATACGTGACAATTACGAGAGATTTTGTTGTCCTGCGCGGACAATTCACGGCTCTCTCCCCTGGCGTCTGACTAGTGAGCGACTCGCGCTACTGAGCGCCGCGCGGGGAAAGAAAGAGTCGCTAGGGAGACGTTTGATAATTGTTCGGATCGTTATTATCGGATATAGTGCATCCACCTTGGAGGTAGTTTATCGGCAGAAAGGATCGACGAGCGCGGAAACGAAGCAATTTCCCATTAAACGCAATTACGAGCCTCAGACGGGCGACTCTTCCGATCGGGGACCTTAGCTCCGGTGCCCTCCGTCCTTCCTCCTTAAGTTTCGGCGAATCAGACTTGCCCTCTGCTCGGATTCCGGCGATATAAAACGCGGCCGGGCATTCAAATGTCGAGAAATAAATGGAAGCAGAACGGCGCGATGATCAGGCCGCGAGGCGGATGAAGGGGGCAGAGGGAAGTGGAAAATAGTTCCTGTCGAAACCACGCGACAGGAACGCATATCATTGACCCGTCCTTTCAATTTCTCATTTTCTCCCGACCGTGAGAGGAATCGATGATTGCGAATAATGCCGCCCACCCACTCCTCTTCGTCAACGTATGCAGTCGATGTCTGCTACACGTAGACTTCGAGATACACACGCTGTCAGCCGCACAAAGCGGAGCGACAGTAGGTCTCTGACTTCTGATTACGAAATTTTTTTATTTCAAAGATGGAATTAGTTTGAATTGACGTCGCGGAAGATGAGGAATCCAACTGTTAGTGTTTTTTTTTGTTTTGGTTACATACCAGATTGTGCTTATCACCTGCGGCTTGTGGTGATGCAACAAGCTTGTCCTATTTTCTTGTCAAACGAACAATCTTGTAATACATAGTCAACTCTACTTTTTTCATTGCCTAGTGTGGTTACCATTATTACCATATTTTTTATTTAAAATAAACGAAGTAGAGAACAAAGCTTTTACATCAGAAATCTACGAGAGAAAGTATTTACCATGCAAAGTCACTCGTTTAAAAATTTAACAGTCTAATCAACGTCACACGATTCTGAGCACAGAAAATCTTTCATAAAAATTCATAACGCGTCGAGTATTAGTTTTATATCGCTCACAGAAGCTTTTTAACTACTATGCTTTATGATTCCGGCGATTGCAGCTAGTAACAACAAACACCGCGAATATCTGTAATATATTATGAAAGTATTACAAGGTTCGCGAACAAACAAAAATGCGTAAAATATTACGCGACACGTCATAAAGTTGCCTGTCGTCGTTTCGGATATAAATGGTCCACGAGCCTGATTTAATTAATAACGATGACGTGGCGTGTAATATCCATCGTGGTCGGGGGAGGGGGGAGTGTTGTGGCCACCGCATCGATTCAAATTAATTCTGGTAATGGCTGCTCGTAATGTTACGAATTCTTGGGTATTGATTTCTGCGGGTCCAGTAGACAATTCCCTACCGAGGGATTTTACGTACGAAACGAAGGACAAAAATTATATTCCTGCTCGCTTCCACGTGTGTATAATACGACTCTCTTTCAGAGAACCTTTTACTTGTTTTTAATTCCAGGAGGTTGAATTATAGTAATTTACAAATTTTGTTTTAAACTGTAAGATGAACTTTTTACTTTCCTGACAACAGTGTCTCACTAAATGTTGAAGTGCATTTTATAATTAAAGGAATTAAAGGAATTTAGCATTCGTGATTGTGAAATTATACCGTATCACATAAAATATAAATTCAATACGTATTCCAGATTCCTCGAATAGTTATTGAAAATAATTCTGCCCTCTCATCGAATTTCTTCCCAATGTATATGAAAGAAAAAATGTACATTCGGCGTAGAAAATTGAGTACTTTCGACGTCTCTTATGCAACAGACAAAAAGCGAAGAAAATTTTGCGAAACCAGAATATCGTACACTTGAGAATTTCAATGATTGTGCTTCGCTAGCCACGGGAATTGGTACAAATTTCAGGCGGGAGGGGTGAAAACGCGGGCGAGCGATCGATGGCGAATTTATTAGTTTTCAATAATGCTGAAATGGAAGGAAAAAAAACGACGGAAGAGAAACGAACGGAGTCATAATAATATTGCGCTCGATCGTGCATCCAGGAAATGCAGTCTAAGAAATTCCGCGGTCTGTCGAACTGCGAAATGAGCCGCGGCGCTTCATTCCCCCCTTCCCTATTGCGAATCGAGAAACGAAAAACTTAAGGAACCGATAGACCCCGTGGCTCCAGCAATTTTATCAATAGAATTATTCGTGTTCGTCTACCACGAAATTGTTGCCGCGCACACGTTCGCCCTATTTCCCCGCAGTATTCTTCCTTTCTGTTCGATAGGGTCAGCTTTAATCGACTTTCGTTATTTTCTTTTCGAACAGGGACCGACGTTCGAATCGATATTCATATAATCAAAAAGGTAACAGAATCATTCGTACGTATATAATGGTGTATATTACTAATTGGTGTATATTACTGTATTAATATTCATCGTTGCACGATTTATAATTGAAATGGATATATGGAGCAAAATATTACTCCAGTAAAAATGTAACCTCTTCAAATTTAGGGACTCACTGGAAAACAGGCACATGCCACATATCCATAAATTTTCATTTTTTAATTGTAATTATACCATCTCTTAATAATACAATAGCACGTACGTTTTTGAGCAGGGCAATATTCAATTTTCTTCACGCTTAGAAAAAAAAATCCGTAATGGAAAAGGGGCCCATGCCACTCGGCTCCTTGGGAACGCGTGACAGATTTTACATTCTTTTCAAGATGGAAATAACCGATATGTAGAGAAATTAATCATTTACAATACGAAGCAAACATAGACATGAGTGGTAAAAAAATTCTGGGAATGAGAATAAATGGAAAGACAACACAAGAAAAGACAAATATTAAGAAATAGTGGTAAATGGCAAATACATATATCCGGCAAAATGAAAAAGAAAATTAATTTTTCAGCTAAAATTTGATAATAGCATTTACCCCCTAATTCAAGTACAATTTAAAATAAATACAATTTCGTGCCACATTTCCTTCGAAAATACAGTTTCCTTCACCTCGCTTTCCCCTAAAAGCATAAAACAGTGTCATATCCTTGTTTTCCCCTTGGCCCCCCAATTTCATTCGATTCGTTACCCCCAAAAGTTCTTCCCATTCGTCATCCCTCGTTCGAACAAAATTTAATCCCCTTTTCTAGGAGAAACTCAGTGGCTGCGAGCTGCTCGTTAGAACTCGTGGAACAGGATTAGAATATCCCATCCGCGAAAGGGCTAAACAAAAGGAGCATAGAAGTTTGTGGGCTGGAGACTAACAAAGAAGTCAGGCGTGCATCGTAAATCCAATGCACGCCGCTCTTCTTAACAAATTCAACTCTCAGACAACTTAATCTTGTTTAAGGGAGGGGGAAACGAATTTTCTTTCTAATCCTAATCCAATCCGCCCCCCCTAATCCAGCTCCAATTCATTCCGCGAAAATTGAATTCGTATACACCCGCAAGCAGTAATTCGATAGACGCGCGCGATTTACATTCCGCGCTCCTTCCCGTCGCCGCGTATTCTTATTCCGCAGGAGGCGCGCGATAACGAGTTCGTAGCCACGAGGTCGAAGCCGCGACTTCTTTCCTCGGATCCAGCTGCGAATCTTGACCCAGTTCTCCCGTCTCACAAAGGGAGCGACACGGTATATATCCTCGTTTAATTTCAGACCACGACGGGCCACGTCCAAGTGTGTCGTATGCTCGCTCGGCCTCGGGGAACCGGAAGAATCGAATCGATGAAAGTTTATTGAGGCTGGCTGTACGGACACCATAGGGCGGGCTGATCCACAACACGTCCCTAGGGCATCCCTGAAACGTCCACAGGGCGTCGGTGTGCTTCGGTTTAGGCCGCGACTTTTCTCGGGCCACTTCGATCGGCGAGCACATAATCCACTTTCTTTTTACATTCCGATCGTCAACACTGATTTTATTTTAGGTATATATTCCATCCGTTTTTGGGAGTTATAAATGTTCCAGCTTGGGATATTAGTATTAGATTAAGGAGTCTTTTCATTGGACGTCATAAAAAATTACAGGTTCACTGAATTTAAGTTTTTCTATTTATTAATACGTTTTTTGAGAATATACAATCCAATTTTGGATTTTCTATTTTTCTTCAGTCACTGAAATATATTTTGAATAATTATGTCGATTAGTTAGTGCTTGTAAAGTCACGATAAGGTTGAAGGTGCCTGCTGTGATGCGTTTGGTTTTTGTATTTCGTTTTATTTGATTTGGTAATTATTTGTGTTTATATTCTCTTTCTATTATTATTATTGTAACTTGTCATTCACCTCAGGGTAAAACTTAAGTCCACCAAATTGCTGAATCTCGCCAGTTACTTCTCTTCGTGGTTTTGGAGAGTGTAATAAAGTCTTCTTTTTATCATTATTGTTATTATTAATAACAAAAGGAATATTACCAATGTTCTCTAAAAATTTTGAATAATACACACGAAATACCTACATTTTCAATATTATGTAAACATCCTTTTCGAAATACAATTATTTCTCTCATGTAAACCAACAATTCAAAGTTTTTGCTCTATGAAAACGCCAGTAACAGGAGTGTGTATATTTTAACAAGCACAATATTCGCAAATATAGACAATCTAACTTGAGAGATGGCGGCCCAATTATAGCATAAGTGGCACGATCCAGTTTCACATCATCTGTTAGGGAAAGCTCGCCCGATATCGACAAGTTTCCCTTGTTTGAAGGAGACAATATCCTCCAAGGCTGGTTACACGTACCACGTGTTTTCATTTACTCCTCGAAACAGACAAAATATCACGATAATTACAATGCAATCGAACAAAGTAATAAAATAATTTTTTCAACACCTGCATGAAAGGTGTGTTTTTGAAAGCCCGCTGATCGATTCGCAAAAAAATATGCATACTTAATTTCATCCAATTACAGTTCACATCTATTCAATTACAACGCATAATTATCTACGCTCGCCGTGAGCCACGAAAACACTTCATTTGAAAATCGACCAGGTGAAAAAAACTTTAACAAGATTGACCCCAGAGCTGCACTCAATTGCACCACGAAAAAAATTGACCTTAACCTACATTTTACACTTGCATTTACATTACCAAATACACATCTGTCGTTACACTTAATTTTACATCGTTACTTCGAACTCCGAAGCTGCGCACAATCGCACATAACGTTCCCAACGCTCTCCACCCGGTTACCAATTTTTCCGTCCCCCTTCGCGCGTTGAATTTCAAAATGGGACAGATCCGCGGGGCGGAAGATGGGCGAGATTGCGTATCAAAATGAAAAAAAAAAAAAAAAAATATAGCAGAGGTGCACGCCGACCAGCGAATCGACGGAAACGTGCTCGCGGCGGGATGTAGCGTCAGTGATGGAGCCGTGCAAAGGCAATTCGGCACATTCACGGTCAGATCCATCGCTAGTTAAGCGTCGTAACATCGGTATCGGGGTATACGTTGTTAAGCCCAGACTGCGCCCGCCCGTACGTTCCAATCCCCACGTGAAACTTTTCGCGTAGCCCCTCCGCAGTCCGCCCTGCCACCCGATACAGCGTAATTCAATTGAAACTGCGGCTCGATCGAGCGACCGTAGCTTGCCTTGTTGTCGATAAAAAAAGAAAAGGAGTAATCGTTGCAAGGAAAAATGGACGCAGCGATGCTCCAGTCGCGATCTAACCGACGCGTTCGTGTTAAATCCCGCGGTTCCGGACACGTGTACAACGATTATTCTGCGGCCGTTTCGATCCGGCACTGACGTTACTTTCAATCATTAAACGCAGTTTTCTACCGGTATTGTGGAACAACGTGTCACTGGTGACTTTGAAACGGTCTTCCGGGCGTTGCGTATATTAAAGCAGTTATGATTAGTCAGCTTTCGAAAAAGATAGCGATTTTTGGGAATTTTTTTGTGGAATATCTACTGTTTATGATTAGTCAGCTTTCGAAAAAGATAGTGATTTTTGGGAATTTTTGTGGAATATCTACTGTTTATTTTTTTACAGATATTCGCTTAAATTTTTTAAATGCAACAAATCTCTCTAATTTTGTTATAGAAAAACATTAAATAATGAATGAATAATAACAATTCTCGCGAATGTTGTTTTGATATCGGAGAGCCAGATATTTCTATTGGGCTAAACTTTTGCAGATTATTTTTTATATACTAAAGACTAGTAGATGAACGAAGGATTTTTTATTTTACCAAAATCTCTGTTTTCTACCTACTTCTACTTACAAAATTTGAAACTGTGTTAGAAAAGCATCCTTAATAAATCGAGAATTCTATTAAATACAACGACAGAAGTCTATTATTTCGAAAATTCGTTATTCCTGCCCACACACTGGTGCTTTGGTCCTCATATTCCACTCATCTTTAAATATCGCAACGCTGCGTGTATTTCATCCCTAAGAACCGGTGTGTCTGCCTGTTTCTCTACCCTGGAGATACATTCGACGATAATAAAGCCGTAGAAAATGGGAAGTTTCAGTGGTACTTATAAAACGAAAGTCCTCGGTTTACGTTTAAAGTTGCCCCCGAGGCCGCGGTACCATTGGGATTCTTCGTGCTCCCTTGCCACTCGAAGGAGAGGAGTGCGCGAGACAACTGAGATTGCGGATCATCCGCGTTTTGAATATTTCAAGCGGATAAATAATTCGAGTCGCAGCTTTACTCGCATCCCTCCCCCGCTGGGCCCCGGTACACTGGAAACTTGGTAACTCGGTTGAAACGATAGGGGGGATCAGACGATTTGAATCGCTCGTCCTCGATCGCGAAAAAGAGGAGAATGCAAAATTTATCCACCCCCCTCCCCACCTCACCTGGCCGGCAGATGGAAAGTCCGTCGCGCACTGAAATATCTGATCCATTTAAGTTTCTGAGAGCGATCGTGAAAACTGGGTGATGCGAAATCCCGACTAGCAATCTACCGAAACGGTTAATGGCACGTCAACCGACTTCTGAATCACGCCAAACACTCGAATCAATCATTTCGATTACGTCGCGAGGCGGATGGTGTCTCCGCGATGATGTACTGCAGTCTAAAAGTGGCGTATGGATAGCTTATTAAAAGGCCTACTCTGTTTTGATCTATTCGAGAGGTTTCCCATTTGATAATAGCCCGCGTCTCTTGAAATTTATCACGTGTCATTTTTGGCCAATTGATAGACTTTGGGATACGCTGCTTTTGGCAGATAGGAATCTTGATGCAGGAAATTTTATACTTGTAGATTAAAGGTGGGTAATATATGGAAGATCTTAAGATTTAGATAAAGAATGACGATGTCTACAGACAATCGTGTATATTAATTCTCTAGAAAGAATAGAAGACCATACTGAATTTAGTTGAAATTAACTTCGATTTTGTTAAAATTTTTAGTTGGAGGAGCTGAATTTTAGTAAAATTAGTTGAAATTAACTTCGATTTTTGGGAATTTTGTTAAAATTTTGAGTATGCTTGTTTAGTTTTCGTGGTGTGCAAATGTTTTTAAAAAGTGAATCAAATAGTTAAGTATTGTAGCCAAGGTAAGTTATAGAGTATTATCTAGGTATGATTTATGATTAAATTTATTTGTTCTAGATTTTCCAAGAATAGGTTACCAGTAAAATTATTTTCTACTTACAATTAGTATAATTCGTAATTTCTTATCGAAACATGGGTGTACTACTTACGTAATATGGAACATATCGAGTGAATGCAATATCGAACATGTTCCACATTCCGTGCGTGTTGCATAATATGAATATATTTTGTTATATTTTATAATATATTATTACAAACATTATTTTTTTATTTTTTTTTTTCAAAGTGTACCAAATCTGTCAGCAGCTTTTAGTGGGCACACGAAAAATGTGGGGCTTCGCATGTATTATTCACGCGCTCAACGTGCACGAAACGTAGAAAGCAACAATAAATTCCAAGAAATAGTATATATTTGCTTATTTATATGTTCTACTTAATAAACCTTCATTCCTAGTAACAAAAGTAAAGTTTTCTCAGTTTTCGTTACAAATTTTCTAGGTGCTCCATATTATATACCATTTTTTTCGAACTGTTTTTAGTTTTGTTTATATAATTTCGAAACATTTGAATTTTTTATATTAAACTATGTAAATATGATTACGCGTTGATTCCCATCTCCCCTCATGTCAATTTTATTTAAAAAAAAAAGATTCCTCTACTTTTGGCAAACTTTTGAAATCAGGTGTTCCATATTACCTACATACGCTTACGCAGAAATCTTGGTGTTGGCAATTTTATACTAAGAAAAGAATCTTGTTGTTTGAGTCTTCCTTTGTAAAAGGTCCGTCTGTTTCAAGATGGTGGGAATATTTGAGGTAAAATATTTAACTCTGAAGATTAGTATCTTCGTAAATGTAGCTGATAAATTTTAGTTTTCTTTTCATATATTCTTAATATTGCTAAATTTTTGGAAACTACACATTTCGTAGAAGGAATTTCAAGGAGCAAGGTGATATTCCTCGCTGCAGTATAAATATATCCCTTCGCTGCTACACGATCGTATAAAAATTTAATAAGCAATTTTCGATGCAAGTGTCAATCACGGTCCGTCAGCTTTCTCCACCCATCGTTCGGAATACTTGAACCTGAACCCTCAAATCGATATTAGAACCTGCACGTGCATTCACGACATTATTGAGTAACGAACTTGCGAAAGTATCTCCATTAATAGACGCCGGCCACCGTGAACTTTTGATACGTAAATGGATGAGTAATGGGTTAGGTGAATATGTAAATCACCGACTGACATTTCGAACGTGTTTTATCCGCTGCAATGATTAATGGAGAATTTATTATTCCCAAGACGTTGTCTAATATCATTTTTTTGTGATCGCTAATACATAATCGAATCTTTCACCAATTTTTCGTGATCACGGATAATCAATTCCACGTCTCGAGGGTAAAGGAGATGCACCGACTGTCATGACACAAAAAAGGTGCACTATTTCTCGTTATTATATCTTGATTTTAAAATCTAGTCGTATTTTAACTCTTCTCTGCACCGGATATAATACAAAATTGTGACAAACGGAACATGTTCTATTTAAAAAGGGCTGAAAGTCACTCGAGCTGCAATCGAGATAATCCTGTCATATCGTTCCCTTCGTCTGAATTTGACAACACGTCGGGGTAACAGAAAAGTCGAAGGAAAGAGGAGGATGACGTGGAAAGAGACCATCCAGGCTCAAGTTTCGAAAAAGTATGTAATATCGCGCGCGCAAAAGCGCACACGTATCGCGTTCTATAGGGGAGGAGAGTTCTTGCGCACATACAGAAATAAATAACACACCCGTACGCGTGTGTGCGGCGAGTGTGCTACTTTCACAGCGAACAGACAGCGCGAGTATTGCAGGAACGCCTGTATAATCCGCAATATTCTACTTGTGTCGCCGTTCGAACAGTGACCATCCCCTTAAACTCCTACGTGTTTCGCATATTTCGTGCGCGATTTTTCTAGATTGTTCATATTTAACAGGAGGACGTATCTGGATTCAAGGGAATTAACTGCTTGGAAGGATACGACGAGTGAAACGCTAATGTTCCTGGAGAATTTTAAAAAAACTAATTTTAATGTGGTGTGGTCCTTTTTTGTTAATATCTCGTTAACGATACTGATCCGTACAATATTTTCGCTAAGGAATAAGTTGTTTGCAATCACACCACGAATCGCCCCTTTCAAGGAACCGCAGGATTTTTGGGACACCCTTTTATGGGGATGTAAAAATGGGATGGAATATTGGTTCATATTTAAAAATAAAAACGGAACATTTCAGCGAGATATTTTTCTAATAATTAAAATAAGAAACATAATATTTACAGAGATTAGCTGGGTCTGAAAAGGTTCTTCAGATCACCTCGCTTTTCTACCTTTTGGAAGGTAAAATTGGACTATTCCTTGAATTGTTAATATCCTGGTTAGAACAGTTTTGCAAATTACCGCGAATAAACTCGACTGCGCACAAATAGGTCTTCAATTTTGGAAGTACGTTTTGGTCTGACGTCTTCCAAGAATAAAGTGTGTCAATGACCCAGCCCTAGATACTTCTCCCAATCTTTGTGGGTTCTGTTGAAAATACACGGTGGTAATTAGATTAACGAAGCGGTTCGCCGCACGCGGAGATCCTCCGATTATTTCGAATGACAAATGACCCACGAAGGCCCGCCGGTGTGGAAATGTAGGTGGGCACATTTGCTACTGATAGCGCGACCGCGACACTATTCCTGGATGCTGGAACGTCCAGGTGCGGATACGAATAAAGACGATACCGTGGCTGCTCCCAGAGACATATTTCGCTCTGGACCGCGAACTTAGTAAAGCACCGCGGCCGTGATACGTTACGGCCGAGGAATAATGCGAAACGTAGATAATATTACTGAAATAAATTAAGTCTCAGGCTGGGAGCGGCACAATGGGGCGTCCTTGGACAGTTTAGAATTACATTGACTTGAGCTTCGTTTTTGGGAACAATGGGGATATGAAATTAATCCACTACCGCGTATTGCGGCGTAGAGTTGCGAGTGGATGCTGGATCGATGTCCGCGATACGATGCTAATCTTGTGATGAATTAATGCAGCCGTGGCCGATTGATGATAAAGGGATGCATGGAATATGATGTTACACATGGTGGCCAGTAACTGGTAATAGAAACGGAGTGGTGTTGATTCTACATGAAAAAGTAAGTAAAAATTATAGAAGGAAGTTTCCTCTTAACTTCGCTTAATTTTCAAGAAAATTCACTTTGAATTTCGATCAGTACGCATCCACAGAAGTAGTTTTATGAGTTTACTTATCAAAGTCAATTTTCTTGAAAACCAAGCGGTATATCAGATAATTTTATTCTTTTTTTTTACTTACATTTCATGGAGAAATGAAATTTTTACTTACATTTCCTTAACCGTTTGTACCACTGGTTACGGGACAGCCTGTATATTAAGTTGAAGTTGAAGTTGAAGTTGAATCATTCTACAAATAAAAAATTAACTTTATTCGTCAAATAATCTAAAGTTGAATTAATTTTTATTTACTCCGTTATTTGAATAATTTTTTATTTAATTAACATCCAACTCCGGTTCTAAGCCACGTAGATGATAACAGCTGAGTAGATTAAATTTAGTATAGAAATATACTTTGTTCTATCGCGTAGGCGAGGTTCGATATGTACCAATAGATTGGTGTTTATTCTTTGATGCACTCTTGATATTAACGTTGCTAGTTTTCCATTGATTGTTTCCTCGTAAAGTGGAGGCGTATGCGTCTTGCATGGCTGGTGTATGTTTCAGTGGACACGACGATGTACATGGTGTTACAGTATGAAAGGAAGACTTCCACTACCCTCTTCTGAGTATATTGCTCCGGGGTTCTTGGACATCAGCCAATCACGACTAATAGTTTAATTGACCCACTATCTGCGCCAGCAAGATGTGGTGTTCGATTGTTCAAGAATCCCAGTTCAGAATGTTGCCAGCGGTAAAGCAGTTTCTGAAACGTGAGAATTTTTATGGACCTACTTCCCACATCGTTACTTGTTATTGAAGACTCGTGATACTTGCTACAAGTAGAAACTCGCTGTGCCTAAAATCATTTTTGTCAAGTTTGTACAACGAAGTAGAAACAATCCGCTGTGCCTGAAATCATTTGCGTCAAGTTTGTACAACGAAGTAGAAACAATCCGCTGTGCCTAAAATCATTTGTGTCAAGTTTGTACAACGAAGTAGAAACAATCCGCTGTGCCTAAAATCATTTTTGTCAAGTTTGTACAACGAAGTAGAAACATCCTTCTGGCACCGGACACGTGTCAAGAGGCAAATTCAAAATTAGCTGGAGTGTAGAGAATTGCATTCTCATCGGTCCCTTTTTCCCCGCCGAGAATTGAAAACACTGTGGGCCGCAACATCGAGTTGGAAAGGTTAGGGCGACAGTGTATGGGTTCAGCGATAGCGTAAAACCATGGGGGTGGGGGCAAATTTAAAAAGGCTACCGCGTATTGTTCCCCGGCTGGCAGTCATCGAGGGAGAACGCATTTACAAACAGTGAAACGGTAGACACACGCAAACAGCTGCAGAACGTCGGCGTCCCGCAGTTGGAAAAGCGAAACCGACAAAATATCGCGACCGCGCACAATGGAGGGCGCCCTCCGCCGACGTACACATGCGTTTATAATATTCCCCAGACCCTTCCTGCAATGGTGCAATAAAATTCCATGATTTCCCTCTGATTTCGTGAACGGCGGACCGATCGTAACGATTCCAATCGAAAAGATGGATTTCCCTCTCCGCAAAGGAAAGGAAACGTAATGCAAGAAAGGGGGCAACTTTAAGGGGTGCTCCGTAAATGGTGCCAAATTTATTCGTCGATTTTCAAAGGATTTTTAAGGAGGTGCGAAAATTCGCAAACACTTGGAAACAAAAAATCGTACGTTGACGCTTATAAGTATAAAGGATTTTACATAAGACTTTTCTATCATCAGACAAAAATATCAGTAACAACTGAATGAACCGTTTTTTTTTTTTTTTTTTAAAAAAAAGACTATTTTTTGCTATTCAGACTAATAGCATTTTTTTTCAAAACGACGAGTCACTTAACTTAGGAAACTATTCTTTCTATCTTCTAAAAAAGCTCAAGTCGTTTGGATTAATTTTAAAAAAGTTATGCGGTTTTAACAACTGTCCGAATATTTTCGTTACTCACTGTGTGTAGATTCCTTTTAGCCCCTAGGTGCTCGCTACGAAATCTTTTTAAAAACTCCCTCCCCTTCACCGAAGGAAGATATATGTACAACCTAAGCAACGCCGGGAACTTTACGCTAGTTGCTGATAAAACATCGTCGCAGCGAAATTAGTTGAAAAATACATACTACGCGAAACAAGAATAAAGACAGGGTAATAATAGAGGATGAATTCGATGGTAAATCTGTGGCGCCAAACGTCCCAGTTATATAATCCCAGGTTCAATGCAATTCAACGAGAACACAGTCGAATAATAACAATCCGTAGACTTCCACAATTCAACGACACAACGAGCCAACCCTTCGACAATAATTACTGTACGTTCCAGCCGCCCCATCGATCTTCGTCGCGAATAACAATAGCATAGAAACGAGCAAACAGGTGCAAACAAATGCACCGGTCTAGATATTGAGCGAACACGTAGAAACGAAATATTATGGCGGAAGCAGAAACGCTGCTTCCATCCCTGTGCGGATTCTTAATTTCTCTCGAGCTCGAATGCTTTTCGTAAACGCCTGAAAACTGACGAAAACTTCTTCCCACAGTATTGTTGCAGATACTTATTCAAAAATCCACCAAGATTCCTTCGAGGTTCCTGATAGCAGAGTCAATGTAATACTAAGCTATTAAATTACTGTGATATAACGTTATAACAATTGCGTCGAGACCCAATTTTTTAAATATTTTTGTAAAAATGGAATTCATTTACAAGATTCCAATTAAATGTATTTAAAAACGTAGATATCAGTGAATATTTAAAACTTCTATTCTGAAACGTTTATTTATTAAATGCTACCCCCAATATAGTTATTCGGCATACTAGCTTTGCTTAAAAAAATAAATCATCTCGTTCCAAAATCAATATCTCTGCATATACCAATTTCTCAAAAAAAAAAGGAAAAGTCGTTTCTATTCGTTCAAACATTGTCCATAAAGAATACGATGAGATTTTCTGGAAGCTTTTAAGAATTTATGCAGAATCTAATAGAGACGGGATAAAAATAATATTTCACAATATAAACATTGAAGTTTATTAACTAATGTTAAAACTTCTTCCATAAATAATTACCTTAACCCACGAAACTTCAGTTGAAAATGTCAAAGCTAGCTCTAAAAAGCTTTGCATAAGCATTGGACGTTTTCTAACGCACGAGCGTACTGGGCATAATGGAAAGAAGAACTTTTGAGAATTAGCCAACTCTGGGGCACAAACGTATGACGACCCGACATTCAGTTTCAAACAACAACGCACAGTTTCGCACGCGATGTACAACCCCCGATTTTTTATTCTATTCGAATGTGGAGCGGAATTAGACAAAGTTTTTGCACGAAACAGCAACTCGCAGCTGTCGCTCGACGACTAATTAAAAATGTTTGGTCGACGCACTGGCATTCAAACGCGTTATTCGCGAATCCGCCGTTGGCGCGAGGGCAAAAGGAAAGGGTGAAAAATAAAAGCGGGGGAAAAAAGTAATTGGAATGTAACAGTGCGCAAAAGTGACACGTGCGTGCGCATAGAGTGGAATTCGTCGCGTTCAGCTTCCGCTTTTAATGGTCGATGCTAATGGAAAAATGTTTAATTGGAATGAACGAAATTAAAAGTTGGGGGACAGGTAGAACGTTACAGAGAAGAAGGGGTAGCAATTTATTTGGAATTTATTACGTCACTCTGAATAATATTAAATATATAAGAATGATTATTTTACGTGCCATCTTCCCCATTTCTCAAATCTAAGTTGATCTGATCGTACAAAATTTCAACCATAAAGAAATCTGCTGCGGCTACTAAAAAAAAGAAACCATCGCGTCAGTTAATTTCGCGAAAGACTCTTCAATTACTCCATGGAAAGAATTTTGAATAGAAACTACAGCGATTAGTCGTCGGAGACTAAACGCAGCTGGAACAGCAAGGAAACGAATTAAATGAGAAAACCGACGCGATAAAGGGTAAAATATGAGTATCGTCTTTTAGCGCGACTTCATCAGAGACAGATGATTTCTCTGATGCTTGAAATCGGAGTGTGGCTCGCGAAATCCAGAAACGATAGGCATCTACCAAGAGGCAAGGCTACGGCGAGTCTGGCCCGAGACGAGGCTGGATAATTAGAAAGTTTATCTGAAAAGAGATCCCCGTCTCGTAATCTTATTCGCATTAATTATTTTCCCTCCACGCCCGACTGGGATCTGATTAAGACGCCCGACCTCTGCCTCCGCTTCACCCTTTCGGTGAAAAATGCCAAGAGAAAGAAAAGGGTAGATTAGGAGTCTCGACACAAGTAAAGGGGAAAGAGGAGGGACGAAGGAAAGGGGCGAGAAGTAGTCGAGAAAGGGGAACGTTATAGGGATGGAAAGATAAAGGGCGGGGGAGGGAAAGGGAGGGACGCACAAAGGGAAAAATAGAATGGGGTTAAAAGGAAAAGCGAGGCGTGAAGATAAAGTGATCGGCGTGAAAAAAGAAATTTTGTACAGGAAAAAGTGGCTGCATGGAAATTATCTGCGATAATGAAGGGCTAGAACCCAGGCACTGGGACAAAAACGCGTGGAAAAAGGAGATCAAAGAGGAGCTCTGTTAAATTAACACGATAAGGGCCAATTCTTCGGAATATTGTTGAGGGTGGAATGGATCAGAAGTTTTTCACTATTTTTCAAGCTCGATGAGGCGTAGATTAATCCGATATTTCAGTTTAATTAAAATTAATATTTTCGATATTAATTAACTCTTGATTGGTTTATGCGAAATTTCATGACAAAAATTCACGAATACGCGAATTGATATTTAAAAATGGTTTGCAATTTAGAGTAGCCGAACAAATTTCGATTGGCGGTATACTACATTTAATAAAACTAAAGTAACTGCATTGCCCCGATTGAAAATGAAATATAAAACAGAATGGACGATGGAAGTGGTCTTGCAAGTTGTAAACACATAAAGCACGTAGATCAATAAAACGTTTTCGTGACATCGGGAGCAGTAAACGAAAAAGTGAATTCCCAAAGTGAAAATAACTACGTATGTCGGTTTTATGGCTTCACAGTTGCATCGCGACGGGTCGTGTTACTTAAACAAATATTAATCTTTAAATGATAAGCGTGCACGAAGAAGAGAAACGTTGAACAGCATAAAAAGAATGTATAAAATATTAATTCTGCATAAATGTATCACTCTGTTCACGATAATACCACATTAACCTCTTACAAATTAGGAAAAGAGGAACAATAAATTAACTCGACTGCTAATAAAAGCAATCGAAGTCTACGTTTCACCAAACCTTTAACAAAAGACCAGGAATGAAGAAACGTAAAATTTTAAACTATTTCTGTGGCCGATCAGATAAAACGCTTCGAAAGGTCTCCGTAGCACTTGAAAGATTGAAAGGAATCTTTACAAGCTACAGGGGAAAATTGAATGAGTGATATTGATAAAGTGAAATCGAAGTTAAGTTGTGACGGGAATGAAAAAGGGCAATCCGGAGGAATAGCGTGACAAGGGAAGGAAATTGATAAAACCGACTGGCGTATCTAACAATGAAAAAAGGAGTCGCGGGATGGAAGGATTGGTGGCGAGAGAGGGGCGAGGAGAGGGAGGAAACTTGTTCCCAACTTTTCACTTTCAGCTCTCGGCTCGTCGACAGGAACTGACGTCGTTTCGTTTATTAATCGCCTCGATTCTACAACAGCCGAACCTAAAACTTGCAGTTACGCAATTTGTCACGGAGCCGGGGTTCCATTAAAATTGACGAGGCGTTGAAGGGGCTCGCTGTTCAATTAAATTGCGAGAATTTCTCCCCTCAAGTTCTGGGAACGGCGTAACAAGGAATATAGGTAACACTCATTCCGACCCAATACCTGCCGGTGTGTGTCTAATAATATGAGGCGATATTTAATTAACATCACATAGATATGAGAAATGAGATAGTAAAAATAAATTTTACCTCGAATATTCAATTCTTTATTATTAATTATACTATATAGATGCGAATATTATTCGTGAAAAAAATGGACATTTAACGTCTTCTTTCCAGGGTGGGTAATTAAACGATAAAGCGTTTGCTATAATACATAATCGATATCTTTGGTTATTTCTTTCAAGACGCAGCCCCATTTTTCTCTCGGCCTTTGCCTTTCTCTGCCGCCCCCGGAACGCTAACAGGACTTCGAGACACGTCTATCGGAAGGAATGATCGATTGTCCCGCGAATGCGAGTCCTCGAAATATCTTCCAAGGGTTTAATATCTTACAATCAATCAGGATTATCCTTGCATCCACGTGATACTATCGAAGTATATTTCGCGTCAAATTTTTTCCGGGATTTACCGGCGATCCTGCTTAAAAATTCCTTTTAAGCGAAACGCAATTTCCGAGGATTACGTCCTATAAAAGGATGCTTCCCAATTCCCTTTTCCTTTCAAGGGAGTTCCTGTCAATTCTGTTAATGGCCTTTGTCGGGTCCAATATAAATTTAATAATAGTCGTAAAAAAAAAACAGAACGATACTGCGAACGCGACGACACAGTACAATGCAAACTCTTCCGTTTCGTCATCAATAAAGCTTCTTCATCCACGTTAATTGAATTAAATCACGTCCAACAAGCATCCCGCCCCGAACCTATTTCATCAAACGAAGCAACTTGCCAGCAGAAAAACCGGGGCAAAGGTAGAATTTCATCTATTTTTAGTCGAACACTTTCGTCGTGGAACGGTTGGACCTAGTTAGTTCCATTTCCGCGAGAAAGTCGCTCGGTGGAACGCAAATACGGCGACATCGTAAAAAACAAAGCCGCCGATAAACGCGGGCCCTTCAGCTTCGGTGGAAAGAAGCTTCACTGCGAGGGGGTATAAAAGGGGGATAAATTAAAAAGCCTCGCGTGCCTTTGCTTTGTATTCAGTAGGCCGGGAATTCGCAGTGAACGGAGAGGAATCGCAGAAATTCCGTGCGGAAAAATGCAAGGCTGTGTCCTTGGATCGGGGCTTCATGGCCGTGTCTGTGAAACTCGCGAAGCCTTGAAACGAGAAACAGCCGCATTCCGGCTTGCGTGAGAACGAACGTTAAAACTGCGCGAGCTTTAAGTGCGGCGGACTTCGCTGCGTCCCCATTGCTGGGGCAGTCGGTGCACAGCATAAAAGGACGCTCTAAAAATTCAGATCCGTTGCATGATCCAGTTGTGTGACCGTGGAACTCTTCAACCTTTGTTCTTCTTCACTTTCGGCGTCGTCGCTCCCCCAGTTTCATATTTTAGCCCACCTCAATGCGCGAGTTTCCTCGACATTCTTCTGAACTCGTCTCTTTTTCCTCTCTTTCTTGATTAACGGAGATTGAAATCTCTTTTTGGGGGACCATTAGGGTTTGGACGTTCTGTGCAAAGTTTCTTAGATTTGCATTTTTTTATAAACGAAACAAAGGATGAATTTGGTAATTTATATTCTTGATACACTTCTTTGAAGTTATTTTAGGCAGTATGTTTCACAAATTTATGCGTGGGTGGTGTAATGAGATCCCTTGCCATGTGAAGGAAAACGTGTCTGACTACATATAAGCTTGCACTACTTGAACTCGATGTACCGTTTTGTAACTGTTAACTTTTTAGTTTCAAGATGAGGTGTTGAAATTAATAAACGGGGTTGAAAGGACATAGAAACTTATTGCTAGTGTCATTTAAAATTCTTAAATTATAGGGGAAAGTTCTACCGTACCGGCTAAAGCTAGATCTCACTTCTAATGTTAGTTAATTGCACTATCGATGGGGAAATAAATAAATACTATAGTCCTGAACAATTACCAGAGTTTTACAACTTTTTTATTCCAGCGAATTATTAATTTTGATGGTAAAATTTAAGAAAAACTATTTACCCCCCTCCCCTTTTCTTAAGCACTATTTGTCCTATAAATGACTTTTTTTAAATTTGATTTTTACCAACAATAGCCCAAGTTATAGTACAAAAACTTGGAGTGGCCGGTACTGTAGGACTCTCCCCTACTACTGCACCCTACTAGAAATAAACTGTATTTCTCCCTTATATTTATTCCGTGTCATTTCTGTACTTTTTCATAAATACATTATTATTGTAAATGTAATCAATTATTATAAATTTGCCAAAAATTCCATTTGAATTTCTCAGGCATTACTGTACTCACTTTTGTTCGCCATTCAAAAAAAAAATCCTGGCCAATGTCTTGCTGAGTTTTGGATTAATAAAGTTATTTCATATTTTAGAAAATACGAACTCGAAGAGGTAGAAACTCCCGCATATCATATATTCTGTATGCATTTCTCTCTGTCACTGTTTTCCTTGAAAGCACTCGGTTCCTGCATTTCAATAATCTCGAATCACTGTTAAAATCGCCCCACAGACTACTTTACACCTAATCCCTGACGACTTAACCACTATCAAATGAATGGTAAGTTGGACTCTGATATAAATCGTAATATACAGGTTGCTTCGATCATCTTATTCTCTGTCTCCAGACACGTGTCACATTCCCTTGAAAGGAGCCCATATTATTTCCCATGTCTCGTTTCAATTTTCCAGCAATTTTCCTTGTCTGTTGCTCGCCTTGTTTACTTGTGTCGACATATTTCGCTATCACGTGACTGAAACTCGCAAATGCACTCGACGGTATGAAGATCGAAAAATATATTTTTAAGCTTCCATTATATTTACAGAAAAAAAATGCACAGTTAAAGGATTCACAGTTAAACTGGATCGTACAAAAAGTTATAATAAGTTACAGTTGATATTAATTGGGCTTTTTTACAGCGACTGCCTAATTAGTTTTCAAGCAACTAATACCCAACATCGTTCGGCTGAAATCAAATATCGAATCGTGGATTTCGCAACACGAAAAAGGAGTATCAATTCTATGCTCATACATATACGAAGGTACTTGTGACAGAATATTCCGAATGGTGTTTTCAAATGACTTTCCAATACTGTGCACGACTCTGTGCAAGAAAATATGTGACTGATAAGGAAAGTACTAATGGAAGGGAATTGACGCTGATAAGTAGCAAGGCCGAACGCATAAGCGGGCCGAAGTAGAACAAGGCCGTGCTTGGCCAGACGTCATCGTTTACCGCCATCTGAAGCATGAATGAAGAACTATAAAGACCGTTTGTCGGAACGTGATTTCTCTGTCCTTTGTCCTATCGATTTTTCAATGATAAGTAATGTGAAAAAAACTGTCGATATGAAAAGATTCATTTAACAGGAATGGAAGTTAAAAATGGGTTGTTTTTTCTCGTGAATTCGCAATAATCGTGTAATACTGTAACATACGTGATTGTTCATTGGAATCATTATTATAGAAACACTAATTAATGAGAAATTTATATTCCTACTCTTAGAGGATAATAGTTGCTCGCGATTTCACGTTCACGTTACGAATATCGATGATGATATCGATGACTACATCTCGTGTTTCGCGTGGGCCGTTGTTTACAGCGCGATTTCAAGCGTATTCCAGCAATTTCTCAGTCGGATTACATTAATCTCCTGCAGGTATGTGTACAAAGAGATTGGTTATTTACTGGTGGATTTAAAAAAATTGTATTAATCCTCTAACAGGTGGATTTATTTTATTTCTAGCCAAACATGGTGGAATTCCTGCTACATCGAAGTGTAATAGAATTTACCGTATCGACTCCTTTCCATTTCATAAAAAAATAGTCTCTGAAAAAAATTATTGCAATCGGACAACAGGGAAGGGTGCCGACCAAGCCTCAAAGTTTTGAATTCCTTTATTGTTTGAATTTGAAGTGTTTCGCAAAAATGGTAAGCGCTATCGAAATTTAGTTTAAATAATATTAACCCTCAGTTGTCACACCTACTTTTTCGAACGTCGTTGTCACACTGGGTCAATTTCACCCTGTCAATTTTCAATCAGTTGTTATTTAAAAACTATTTGTTAAATTAAGTGTCAAAAATTCTGAGATAATGTTTGAACATTGTAGAATATGTGCCCATCATTGAAAGTTGACATTTAAAGTGTCATCATGCATAAAAAAAAATTTGAAGCAACAAGAGTTTCGTCGAAAAGGTTTTTTGCTTTAAAAAACGCAGGGTCAATTTGACCCAGTGTGACAACCGAGGGTTAATATTGTAGAAAATTGAATGCCCCTTTAATATTATTTCAACAAAATTACGATAGGGTTTACCATTTTCTTTCACGTTCCCTTCGATTCCTTAATTTACATAATTAATCATAACCATAGTTTTAGATACAGAACAGGATTATTACAGAAAAATACGACCACATAATTCCAAAAAGTATAATACTAGCACGTATTAAAAATATCGATCCAGAAAGTAAGTACGTAGCAAAGCGTAATGCAGCTTCACCGCCGTACTTGGTATCTTGTACAGCGCGCGGCGCCGATATCGTGTAACATTTTCGTAAGTCCGACGAAATTTCGGAACAATGTATCCCGACCTATTCACGGAAGATCAGAGATGGCCCAGTTTCCACGATTTCGATCGTCAGGAGTCCGGAAAGCTGATTCGAGGCGACACGCTCCGCTCCACAAAGGCCCTCTCTCCGTGCTTCGACTTCGTTTTCGGCCCCCGGGATCGAATAACGCGCGACGTGACTCCGAAGATTGCATTTTCGCGAGATGAAAACTGCAGAAATAGGGATAAGCGGGCGTCATTCGTGCGAATAAACCGTCGGGGCGTGCGTGAATTCAAATAAACCCCGACCGAGAAAGCGATATGACGTGCTCGAACGGGATCCCGATGATATTACCGTAGTTTTTCTCCTGGCTACGGGAACGATTGAAAATAAAGTCGGGCCTGCGACAGAAGCCATGCGATTGATACTTGAACCAGCGCGAAATTATATTACACGTCGGGAGTATCGAATTCCTTCGGCGTTTGGCTTGAAAATTTCGATGCGAGAGCCACGGCAACGAGATTACGATGGAGTCAGTGCGAAATCCTGTGGATAAGTTCCTTTCTCTTCTTTCCATACACCGATGACACAAAAATCTCACAATGACTGAAGTATTAACTCGTTTAAATATTCCAATTAAATTCTTTCGGCGTTTTAGATATTTCGAAAGCAATTCTGTATAAATAATTCGTGCACTCGCCGCGCAGACTAATTGTTTAACGGTCAATTTGTCTCTAATCACCGGACGACGTCCAGCAAACGGGCACGGCGTCTGCGTGGGTGTAAAATCGTGGCAAAGACGTACGATTAACGAGGGTATTTACTTATATTTTTTAATATAAAAAGCAACGATAAGTATGCTTGTAAATAAAAGTGGACGTTCTATCGGATCTTGGAATCAGATACGATTGCGAGGCAGCATTTAAATTGTAACGAGCAGAAGTGACAAAAGTGAAACCCGCGCACGGACGATTATGTAAAAGGATAACAATTATATAAGGCAGCGAAACAGGTGAGTCACTCGACGCGTTTCCTGCCACCCACGATATACGTTAATTAGAACTTTATGAAGAACGCACACGAATGACATCGAATCGAAAATAAGTGCGAAATCTCATTTGTTATTGTAATTCGATTCATAGACAACGGATCAGACGCAAGCTATTATTAGTATATCTGCACTTAGTTTATGAACCTACTGAGTATCTTAGTAATTGCTATTACAATTTGTTACAGGTTAGCTAATTTAAAATTAATATGCAGGTAAGATTCTTAAAATGTGTACCTATCACTGTTCCACAAATTTTAATTTTTAACGTTCAACTTCCCTGTTAACTTTGTGGTTAATAAAGTACTGATATTAATACAGACAACTTTTAATTCATTATACACGAAATTTTTCCAACAGTTCTCGAACTCACTCAGCTGAAAAATGTTTTAATTTGAGAAAAGGGGTTGGCCAGACACTTGACTCCTTTGCTGCCTTTTATGAATAACTTTTTGGTGTATTCGAACGTGAAACGAACCAACATCCAGCGCTTTCAAAAGGCGGGAACGTCGTAATTACGAAATGGACCCTTTCTCTTCTTCCCCGCTCGAATGGATTCGTTTCTTCGGTTTCGGAAAAAGGAACGAGAATGCTCGGTGATTTCTCGTTAAATACAATGGATGTTTTACCATTTACGTTGGGATACAAGACCCAGCTGAAAGTTTCTGTTTCCGTGTGTACTGACCGTGTGCAACACGATTTAATAAGAAAACCAGAATCGTTGGAAAAATGTTAGGAACCAATTAAAAGAATGAAATGGAATAAATACAAATGTTCTTAATAATTTAGGAAATTATTTACGAAAAATAACGAGTAGACACAAAATGCATTTGCATTTTACGAGTGGTATACAATTTTCGTTATAGCTACGGGAATGGTAAAAAATATTCTGTACGCTATCAGGTTTGTGGATATGAAATTGCTGTTTCACGTAGGGAAGCTGGAATGAAAATATTTTTTGCATCTTAACTCTTTTACTTATTTTATATTTTGAGTTTCTGTGGCTTTTATCGAGTGATAAGCCAGCGTTAGCAATTGTTATTGTATCCCCACTATAAATACAGGAACTTTAGCGCTATCCGCGATCCGCAGTTTCATATGCACCAGTCCAATATCTTTAAATTCGTTTAGAACTCAGATTTGCAGCAAAATGTTCGCATCCTCGGGAATAAACGAATAATTTCACATTGAATTCTTACCATTTCCATATACATTGTATAGAATTATTAAACATCACAGCAGTTTGGGAGCTACATTTTCTAGACAATCTAATTATTGCATTTGCAACGTCATATTATATTCCTGCCACATGGTTAGGTCCCCAAAATTTGATACTTCTTCCACTCTGTACAGAAATTCTATATCTCTATACCATCTACAGACACTTGTTCCTTCTTTACCTCCAACCGTGCAGCCTTGTCGGTTCCACCAAAGCCTTTCCTCGCTACACTGCCACAAAATCTTGTAATAACTCCGTGATCGTATTTCGTAGAAACCATTACTGAGCCAATTCCAAGATTTCCTAAACATCCACCTAGTGTTACCTTCCATAAATCTATATTCCTGTTCCCACAAGTTTCTGCCTTTACAGAAACCAACCCTCTTAATATTAAATTTGTATCATAAATTTGTTGCAACCAAAGCATCCCCTAACAAAAAATCAACTAACCCTCTTAATATTAAATTTGTATCATAAATTTGTTGCAACCAAAGCATCCCCTAGCAAAAAATCAACCAACACCCTCCACTAATCCCCGAATTCCTGAATTCTAAATATCGACCATCTCAAAAATATCAATATCCCTTCCACAGTGTAAACTGAAATATATGTCGAGGAACCGTTGCTGCATGAATGACAGTGAACTTTTGGTCTGCAGAGATCCAAGTGTTCTCGTAACACGATCTGCATGACGAAAATACGCTCTTATGCGTATTCACGTGCGAGGAACCGCGAATACTGCAGGTGCAGGCTCTCGATTCCTCCTAAATAGAGACTTCGAGTACCGTAAGCTCTTACCACAGGAGCATTAATTCGATCCCCTTTAATTAACGTCTCTCTGCCACGTGCGCTTAGAGCCCTTTCTTCCTCGTACCGAGATGTTCCTGCCTCGATACAATATATCCGGCGGTGGGTTAGTTTCCCTTTATTCCAAGCCCCCTTTACTTTCTGCTAAACCGTAGACAATGTTGATGAAAGGAGATCACTGGCCATTTCGCCATAATGGACATTTCATTTGATTCAAGCCTATCAACAATTATTTCACTGATTGTTATCCAGAGTTTACGATTAAGAAATCTGTGGGGGAATTCCTGGTTTATTGTCGTAACGAACAGTAAAAGATGTTAACGTTGAAGGGAGAAAGGGATTAGAGTGAAATGAGTGTTTTAAGTTTAAGTTTCAAAGGATCCTGTGGAAAGAGACATTTTGCCAAGACTGTTTGAGTATTTAGTGAAAAAGGTGTGTAAAGGAAGTAATTGATGTATTTAAACGAGATTCCAGGGATTAAGTGGCTTAAGAGGAGCAAACTTGTGGAAGTTAGTGGACTTTAACAAGAAATATATATACGTGGGACACAGCTTTTCCAGCATTAAAGAGAATGGTTCAAGATAATACGAGTGTGTATATAAATCTGCAAACTGCAATGAGACAATTCACAAATTACACACCTCATCCGCATTCTTCACTCTCATTACTGAATATTACACATCAGTGCCGTCTTATCGTTTTTGGGGACCCTGAGGCGGGGCCTTCTAAATTATTCTAAATTAAATAATATCAAAAATACCGCACTAACACGCGAAGTGAATAATTATTAAAACAATTGAATAAATAAAATTAAACGTGGGGTCCATTTCACGAAAAAAGGCCCCATTTAAAAATCTGGTGTATTAATTATTTTATTTTCGTCGCAGTTGGAGGGCCCATTTTAATTTTTATTTTTTTTTTGTAGCTTTTATAACCAAATTTTTTAAATTTTTCTATTTTTCGGGGCCCCCTTACCAATGTTGCCAAAGCTGACACACCGAGATCTTTTATTTCCAGCTCCCTCTTACGTGATTTCCTGATCCCACAATTTTATACAAACGAACAACTTCCCAAATCCTTGAACACCTCTGTCATTACTCTGCAGTTACACCTATCGACATATTTGAATTCACTGCTTCCTCTGTAGAAACACAAACGATCACATTTAGTTACGAATCTTTCTGGACCCGTCACTCCATTTAAATAACATTGCGTCAGAACTTGTGACAGCAGACGCGAAAACTGCGAACGGATCGTGCTACGTTTATTCCCGGAAATATTTCCACGGGGCTGACAATTTCCCAGCGTCGTCGGGCTTTATGAAATTATTACACGACAGTAACAGATGCCTGAGGGCGGATTAAAGAAACCGTAATCCCTCCAACGGCGTGGGTGTACAGGCGCAAGGAAAGTGGCTTATTTTACCGAAGGAAAGGGAGATTATCTCGAGCACGTCCTGAACAGAAACCTCCGGTTTCCTGATTCATAGGCTGCTTCGTGTTACAAGCGCCTCCGTTCTCCCAGCCGGCGAGCATCTTACCGGCCGCTAATCAAGAGACACGGTAGTGTCTCGCGCCAAGTATATATATAGATATATGCGCAGCGCGAGACACAGAGTGTATCTATTACGGCACGCCGCGCTGTTAAGTACCCTGAGATTATCGAATCTCAATAACGGCTGATCCGATTAGACTTTGAATGGTCTTAATGGATAGATTGGGTTTGATTTACATAAGAAAAGTGTCTTCGTTTTGTTCCTACGTGCCTTAGGAGCTGAGATATTTTGATGTAAAGTTGCAATTTGCTGAATTTCATGTTAAGATCTTTCATAGTCATCGTCCTACGCTTCTAGGCAAGAGGGGAACATGAAACGGAGAGGAAATGTCTCCAATATCCACGTCGCTGATTCGCTGAAGGTTTCGGCACTTTCGGCCAATCGCGTAACAAATCGTTGTCACGTGACAGCTAGCACTGCTAGCAGAGAGCAGAACTGTCGAGGTAAACGTAACCTAAGTAGCTAGTGTCAAACAATTATAACCTGTCAAGTGTGAAATAAGGACACTAGTTAAAAATTTTTAAGTGACAGGAGTTTTTACACCACAGAGGACACTGAATTATTGTCTCAATTAACAAGGTAAGTCGCCAAAATTTTTCAATAGACTATTTACGTAGAGCATATATGTAGAAACGGAGGGAACGCACAGACTTGGAAGTTGTCCGGAGGAGGTTTGACAGTAAAGCATCTTCTTTCCCAGAAGTTTCGACAAAATAATATATTGTTTTTATACCAGCAAACTATTTTTACATTAGAGTTTTTATGTATAAAGCTTATAGAAATGAATGAAGGGGACGCACGGGCTTATATAGAAACGAAAGGAATGCACAGGCTTGGGTAAAAATGAAGGGGACGCACAAGCTTCGATAGAAATGAAGGGGATGTACAGCCTTGGAGGTTGTCCGAAGAAGGATAGATAGACAGAGAAGCTTGAAAGAAATTTGTCAAATAAGGTAAATCGACGAACTTTGTCAAATTAGCGTAGCATTAAGAATTAAGAAAATTATAGCTTACTGCTTGCAATGTAGAGAAAGTTACATTATTGATTGAAGAAAGTGCGCTGAAAACGCATCTCCCTTGATACTTTTCTATCTCTTGTGAAAGATATTTCTAAAACTTTATTTTAAAATCCACCGTAGTTCCCACGCTAATCATTAATTTTATTAGTTTCACATTACCAATATTTAAATTCACTAATGAACATATTAAATTAATTTTATTCCAACACCAATAAATTGTGCGTTAAATATATTGGAGCTCTTCGTTCATTTTTGATAAATTACCATTAGCATTTAAATTTCCTTCAACAAGAGTTTCTGCCATACGCTCTCACCTCCTTTGGACACATTATGTAGTCTCCACGCTTACTATAGGAAAATTCCACCCTTCTTCTAAAACTTCTAAGTTATATTGTAACTAAAATGTGGATTTTATATATTTATTTACAGATAACTGAAGCACAAGATGATGCAGTGTGATCTACGTTAGAAAAAAAATTTATTGTAATATAGTATAATATTAATTAAACTTTAATTAAACTTTTATTCAGCTTCGATCCTCTGTGTGCTTCTTGTATGTTTGCTTCATATTTGAAAACTCAAATTTAAACCAATTCCACCAATCCAATTGTCTTGTAGCTTTGCAGGTGTGCGTAGTTTGGACGACAATATAATATATTGTTAATTAAAAAAAATAACCTCGACGGGGTGAAAAAATTATCCAGTCATCAATAAACACTACAAAATGTGTGAAATCCTCACAAAATTACCTTTTCCAAAAAAAGGTACAAAAAAGAGCGCCAAGTATATAATCCCATCAAAAAGGATCCCATTTAAAAACATTGTCGTAAATTAATAGCTTTACAAAACTAATGATATACACCAATTGCGCCAATTATCGCAATGACTATTTATACAAACAAAAAAATGTATCAAATAATAGTAAACAGATATATTTTTATACAAATAAATATTTTAATACGAATAAATATTTTATTCAAAATAGTTGGCGCTGCTCTCGGAATTGGTGTTGCTAAACTGAATAAATATGTCTGAATCAATAAGTCTGGCCTTGTTTTATTTATTAACCAAGACACTTAACATTTTTTTCAGAGAGCAGCGCCAACTATTTTGAATAAAATATTTATTCGTATTAAAATATTTATTTGTATAAAAATATATCTGTTTACTATTATTTGATACATTTTTTTGTTTGTATAAATAGTCATTGCGATAATTGGCGCAATTGGTGTATATCATTAGTTTTGTAAAGCTATTAATTTACGACAATGTTTTTAAATGGGATCCTTTTTGATGGGATTATATACTTGGCGCTCTTTTTTGTACCTTTTTTTGGAAAAGGTAATTTTGTGAGGTTAAAATTACGCCCGGCTGAGCTCGGCGCGCACCTATGGCTATCGCGATGATTCCGCGTGTGTACCTGCGAAAGGAAATCGTAATTGGTCCTCCTTACGGCTACCATTATCCTGCTCCTGTTTCTTCGCTTTGACCCTATTAATGTGACGGCGAAAGTGCAACCAATTTGTCGTCACTGGATGTACGCGACACGTTTGGCTTTAAGGATTTTTTTTTCTTGAAGTAAATTCTGCTCTTTTGTAAAAAAATGTAGATATGGTTTTATGATACTTTATTATTTTTTAGAAATTCATGCGTAGGCGGAGGGTTGATAAGGTAGTGGCGTGTGGAGATGTCTCTTAGTGTTTTGAAGCTGTGGAAATTTTTGTGGGAAACGACTTTCGGTGATTCTGACTTTCTCAGTTTATACATTATTAGTTTTCTGTAATTTTTTATGGGGGTTTTGACAATGTTTATTTCCTGAATTCACTGTTTCAGAATTCAGATATTATTCAGTGTCTTTATTGCACAATACAAAAATAGAAATAAGAAGGAAAGTGAAAGAAAAAATATCGCAACCTGACCTTAGCATTGAAAATGATTGTTTTAATATACAGACCTAAACGAATTATAATAATTTCTGTGATATCCGAATTCTGAAACAATGGATATCTTCTATTACACCGCGTGTATTATTCTCGTTGCTGGAGAGAGAAACAAGCCACTGGCGTTAACGATGCCAAGATTAATTACTTCGACTATGTCCACTAAATACCTTTTATTCAAATTGAGCCTTGAACTCTTCCTTCAACATCCTACACAAGAATCAAGCTGTGCTTGTTATTATGCAAGTGTTTCAAATGCGAGTCTGAGAAATGGGAAGACATTATGCCCATCGATTCAACGCCAACAATTAGCAATCAAAGGTAATGATTGTCTCCGACATTGACTGTCAGACAGTACAAAGGTGGGTGTACGTAAAGCGAATTAGAATTGGAAGCTGCTCGATGACTCGTATGCTTAGTCACCTGATGAATATTATGACTGAATATTAAAACGACATCGAGACAAGTGAATGTCAAATTTTTTTTTTTAATATCAAACGCCTCGTTCTTTTACCTCTATCTTCCTGTTATTTCCATAATAATCACCACTATTATTAATCAAACTTCCAAAAAATTGAATTCATTCACAATTTAAAATTACCGTCAATTGAAGATCTTGCAGCTCGAGTTTTTACAGTTTTTGAGTTATCACGTGTAATATACGTAAAAAATTCTACATCGTTTGCTGCACGTTTGATGCAAATTCGATAAAAAAAATAAGCGATTATTGCAAACACATAAAAATAGAAATATTAATATTTTTAATATAGAATATTTTTTCGATTAAGTAGAAATAAAAACTTATCAACTCAATATCTACAAATTATTGTGTGAAAATATATATTCTTCGATTAAAGTTCTCTTTTCAATGTTAAGTCAAAGCAATAATTTGATAAACATTTTTTTTCTAATTTACTCGAATTCTTTATACTATTTTCTAAAAAATAAACGTAAACTTCGTCTAACGACCTGACATTTCCTCAACACTTAAACCACTTAAAATAATTTCCTTATTTCCCTGAAATAAAAATTGTTACAGAAGTTCTCATCGAATACATTATTATAGTAGAATTACGAGAACACACTTTTCGGTTTTTATGATCACTTTCTGAGTTCACAGAAGAGGGTGGATCTCGCGAATTCCCTTTGAATACGTTCCCGTCTGCATATTTAACGGAAACTGGATGAGGCTCTGAATCATTAACGCCTCTAGCTGCTTGAATACTCAACGGCGTTTTGCCAATTAAAGCGGGATCGCCTACCGATCCTAAGCCGACGTGTGCCTTTCTAACTGACCGTGGCACAATGGCCGAGTAAAGAATGAACGAGTGAAAATCTCACTGGCATGAATCACGGCTCGTAATAACAAAAGATTCGGCGGCCCGTATTTAGGCAGAGCCGACGTGTCTGCTTTAATTTCTGCCTTCACGCGAGAATACCTAATGAAGGAATCTAAATTAACCATTCAATAATAAAACCGAAGATGTAGAGTTGAACGACATATTAAAACGCTAATTATTTCAACGATCTCCCCTTTTCCTCGTCGTTCCATTCATTCCCTTCGCCTTCGCCAAGCTTTCGGTATCGTTAATAATTTAAACATTTCTAAGCTACCTTTATATACCATTTTCATTTGAATTTCTTATCAATCTATTCGCAACAAACAGATTAAATTTTCTTTTTACCAGATCACACTGCTCAATTATAAATAATAATTAATCTTCTGTACCACGTATTCATGCAAACACATACTTTACAGTTATTTCGAGTAAATAAAACGGAAATGAATGCGTTCGAATAAATAAAACTGTAATGTATAGTCGATAAATCATTCCCCAAGCAAATACTTATTCCAGAGAAAAAAGGAAGCGCAAATGATCTCGAAACGGTTTTAGCGTTGCCATTTATAGTCCTCTTACCGTGATACCTTGACTCTCGCGCATCCTCCTCGGTTCCTTCGGCGTTCCTTTTTCAAAGCGTTGTGCAGTTTAAGGATACAGCTATTTGTAAGTTAGAAGGGGGCAGGTCGCATATGAGCTCGTTACACGGTCGATCCTTTGCAGAGATTCGCAATCGATCATTTCGACGTGCAACCTGTCCGTCTCTTCCACTCGGCTGCCTAGACCAAGCCTTATAGGGATGGACGTGTGACTCGTGTCGTAAATCGTTGTTGGACCTAAAGCCGCTCTCGAGACTTCAATTTCGAACCTATTCCGTCAACTATAAATTACTTCTACGGCGCGACCATTAATCGCCATTAACTTGCAACATTGTGCCTCGGGATGGACGCTTAAGTTTAAACAAACAAGATTGAGGATCTTCCACTGCGATTAAAATACATACGACTGATGGGTGAAATAATTTCAATCGCGTACTGTGCGCGTCACATTTTTGCGGACGCTAGAAAAGTGTTTGAGAATTCATTTCTATGCGTTATCTTAGCTATTTGCCTGACCACGAAATTTCTTTCAAATTCTTCTGCCACATTTCGGTATAAGTCACTTGTAAATCTGGGATAAAAATTTTCATGGCGCTCACTAACCCAATAAATTAAATAAAGACATCGTCAAATATCAACATTTTTAGAATACAATATTAAAATTGAGATAAATTATATTGTTAGTCGCTCCAAGGCCCATTGTTCCCCATGCAAAATGCGAATTATAGTTACCCGTCTATACAGTAGTGATTAATTATAAACCAGAACTGGACAAGGTTTTTATTTAAATAAAATTTCGAATAACGAATAAAAGTTAAAAAAATATTCGCAATGTTTCGAATAAAGTTGACCCGAGTTAACTTAGTTAAAATTAACTTTATTCATAAAATAATCTAAAATTAAAGTAATTTTTATTTCATCGATTATTTAAATAATCTTTTATTTAGTTAATTCCCAACTCTGCCACGAACGAAACTAGACGAATATACCCGAAATTTCAATATTTAAAAAAAAGTGGATCTCGTTTTTTTATATAAAAACTCTTTTTAATATAAAAACATCGATACTGTTCGTCGCGAATAAGTGCCAGGGGTGGGAAACCTGTTACCAGGAACGCGAAGAACGTTGGTAGATAATATTTAAAAAGACGTGACGTAAATTTCCCGCGGCTATGTTGATCGTAATTTTCTGTTTTGATTCCATTTGACAGGCAACCTTACCTGCACCGTCGATTCTCGTCAACCTGAACCACAGCAACGTTGGTGGGAGAAGGACGGAGGGAGGGAACTGTAGGACCAAGCAGAGTGGGAATTCGTGCGAACGAGGAGAGAGGGATGGCGGAACTGTCAGTGCTACATCGGTTCTCTTCACGTAAGGACGAGCCGGGAGGGATCACCTGCGAATTGCCTCTCGTTGGGACACCTCTTCTCAGCCAGGTGAGCGGTGTGACTTTTAAACTCCCTCCAAGATTAATCGCCGCTGATTCCCCGCGACAACTCACGGTGCATCGTGCAGTAATCGGTTCGCACACGTGAGTACTCGTTTACGACACTTGTGATTCAAAGAACGGCGTGTAGGGTGCTTTTTTACAGAAGGAAAGCTTTAAACCACGAGTAGTTTCTAGGGGCGTAGGTTTAAGTTCAAGTTTTTTGTTTGTATGTAACCGTACCTGAGTTGGCTGATGCACTGTGGTGTTTACCAAGTCAAAAATTGCTGTGCTGGATTGCAATTTTTTTTTAAACAAATTGCTGTTGGAATTTTGGAATTTTCTTGGTATTTTGTGAGGTGAAATTAAACGCGAGGAATTGGTGGACAGACAAAATACGTGAACAAGGGGAGTTAATGTGAATCATTATTCAACACAATTCAATTTTAATGTGAAATATTTTAATGTGCATGTTTAAGTTTTCTAAGGTTTCTTAGGTATATAGCATCGTGCACAGTGAGTCAGATTCGTTTAAGTATAATTGATACGGTCTTTAATCGGAATTATATAGTGTTTTACTAAATTGTTTGACCGACCCTTTAGTTATAATTAGGGTCCGACTATTATTTTCTCCGAACATAATATTAGTCAACAATGAAGCAACCACGCATTTCCCAGAGCGTAATAAATTCAATATTGAAGTCCTTAATTTTTTTAAAATTGATTAATTAGCCGAATCTATAACTTTCGAATAAATTTCGTAATATAATCGCATAAACGCAATTAGCAACACTCGGACATGTTTTAAATACCAGATTCTGATCTGACATGCGCATTGCAGAGCTCTCTGCTGCTCGGTGTACCTACACGCCACCCCCAATTGCTTCCGCGACCTTGCTACACTTGCTCCACCCACGATAATGAAATTGTTGCATACACCGAAGGCATCTGTGAGTCACAGTGCAACGAGCTGCTCTCTGCACTCGAGTTCGCCCTCCAAGCGATCCTCTCCAGCGCTCGTCGCAAATACGCGCCCACGAGGACGCAAGTACCCTGGCTTGCGGAGACATAGCGGCTGCCTCAAGGCTCAGTCAAGTGGTGTGCAAAGCAATGTTCGTAAAAATACAAATTGCCAAATATGTTCTTGGCTGCTCATCGTAATGCTGCACTTATTTGCTTGCATTCCTGCGCGCTTTGCTATCTCCGTGTACACGATAGCTACTGTGCTTTGAAGAGATATGGGTCCTAACGTCACAAACACCAATAGGGGCAAAGTCAGAAGGATCCTTGAGTGTTTCGCAGACAAGTCAAACGCGCAGGATTGAATTCGGGATACATTTAGGGTATTAATGCTTTAAGATCCCGCGGCCTGTAGAAATGTGACCAAATAACTTCTTATAACAAAGGGTTTATCCGGTTGAAATATATAAACTTGTTATTATCATATTATTAACCCTCGGTTGTCACACTGGGTCAAATTGACCCTGCGTTTTTTTAAGTAAAAAGCCTTTTCGTCGAAACTCTTGTTGCTTCAAATTTTTTTTATGCATGATGACACTTTAAATGTCAACTTTCAATTTTGGGAACATATTCTACAATGTTCAAACATTATCTCAGAATTTTTGAGACTTAATTTAACAAATAGGTTTTAAATAACAACTGATTGAAAATTGACAGGGTCAAGTTGACTCAGTGTGACAACGACGTTCGAAAAAGTCGGTGTGACAACCGAGGGTTAAATAAGCGCATCCCTGTGATACTGTAATGGGTGGTGAAGAACGCATTTAGTGGCTAGCATCCTCAAGAGCAGAGCCCAATTAAGACCTATTAGAAACTCTAAGCACTTGAAAAATTTTGAGGACCCCTTATACATAGTGATGACTTCAAGGCAAGGTACCATTTCTTAAACATTTCCAATAATTTAACTAAAAAGTGTTTCCAACAATATACCGTTAAGGAACTAGTTTCTGATCAGTTTAGAGGGTTTCCCGCTTTAATATTTATTTTTAACCTAATAAAACATTAAACCATAGACTTTTTTTATACTAAAAGTTGAATTAATGTTTAAACTTCAAGGAAAAATTTTAAAAAGTTGAAAATAAGTATATAATTTAATTATTTATAAGGTATGAAATAATAAGGTGACTAGGAACTAGTTTTTGATCATCTAAAATTAACAATACTAACTGCTTTCACAGACAACACTTATATTTTTGAATTATCAGTTTTTATGTTAGTAATTATTTCAAGCAATTATTTATTGACATAAACTCAAAAGAACGATTTATTTCATGAACTGATCAAAAATTAGTGCCTGATCAAGAACTAGTTCCTTAACGGTACTTAGATTTTAAAATTCAGAAAATTTCTATGGTGCCCACTTTTCTCCTGATCCTCCAAGCACGTGCTTATCTCGCTCATTGGTTAATCCAACACTGCCCAAGAGCATCATCTTACACAGCACAAGCATACCTAAGTCTTACAGTAGTTATTAAATCCCTGAAAGGTACAGTGAGAACCATGTACTAAGTACGGGGAGTTGGGACACTTTGATGCAGGGAACACAATGAAACAATAATATTATCTTGATATCTATAGGGTATCATCTTATAATCTTATATCATCTATCATGATGATAATTTATACTGTCTTGTGATCATGTTTTCAACTCCCAACTGTTTCTAGATATCAAGAGAATATTAATGTTTCATTGTGCCCCTTGCACCAAAGTGCCCCACCTCCCTACTGTGCGTTGCACGGATAAAGTAATGTCACAAAACCCAGTAGGATGTAAAGCCAGTAGGTCTCTTCAGTCCATTGCAGCTAAATCCATAACCCAGGAACATTTTCCATATACGTTTCAGTCATTAGCGTTTTAAGGGCCCTAGGTGTGTACGAAACGTAAACATAAAACTATAAGTGCAGTCGGATGCACAACGGGTGGTCGGAAACACATTTGATGGCTAGCCGACTGCAGAATATTATTTTACACGGTACTGAGAGCCTCGGGTTATTCAGCATCTCTTCGATGCACAATACTCGAGCGCATCGTTCGCCAGCTTATGCCTCTCGACAAGTACCTGCCACTCTGGATACGCCGCGTATCAAAACGTGACCGTCCGCAGACGCGTTTAATTGCCGAAGTCGACAAAGCTGGCAGCGGTGCGGGTTTAAGTATCGCGGTTAATTAAAGACTATCAGAGTGGAGACGGGCAGCGGTACGGAGCTGTCGGTTGAGAAGGAACGCCAACGATCTGCCCGTACCCTCGGCGGGGGGCGAGGAGGACCGAAGAGAATCGCGTCTGCCACACGTCTGGCTTATGCGAGTTCCAGATGAGAGATACGAGGGTTGAGGGACTCGCTTCGAATCACCGAACGATCTCGAGATGCGGCTACCTAATTGCACCGTTACGCGAACCAACCGTTAAATCATCATCGTGACGAGTCCCCCTGTCGCAGGGGGGTTCTTGAAGTCTTCGCGAAGAGTTCTGACTCTTTGAGGACCAACCTCGATGTATTCCTGTCAACGTGTCTGAGAATTAATTTAAAAACACAGTTTCGGAATTTTGATAAGAAATACAAAAATATGCTCATTCTCCATTCAGAAAATGAAGGAAATGCGAATATTACGTAATATTTTTTATCGAATTATCTACATATTATATATAATGTAAAACAATTTATAAAAAAGAAGAATACGAGTCAGTAATAAAAATAATATATAAAACAATTCAAGTTTTAAAATTTTATTTAATTTGATCAAAAATACACTAAGAACCGAAAATTAGCTTTAGTCTGCAAATTGAAGAATTCACAATTCTGTGATAAAATAACGTTTTGATGAAACAGCTGCTCCAAAACTATCTTTTCGAAAATAATTATTACAGTAAAAAGCGTTCTCAGTCCAGAGGGCTATCGCTTCGACACGTTTCGCTTACTTTCCACCCCATTATGGCGTGCATCATTCATGTTTCCATATAAATTTTCATTTCACTTTCTCTGCCACGAGCAGATTTCCCTTTTTGTGAGAATCGTCTGCTTCGAGCGGAACGATGGGAACCTATACCCAGGGTCTTCCTGGACGTATCGAGCGGCCCTTAATGAAATTAATTAGGGTAATTAGGAAGGATTAGGAAGTGAACGCGCCTACGTATTAATTAGCACTGGGAACTCGAGATTATCGCAGAAGTGTCGTGCAACGACTTTGCTATTTTCTGATGCACTTTAGGCAGACACGTGCGTGCCACATGCGGATGCGTGGTTAATTGCACGCGCGATGCACCAACGTTGCATTTACAGTGTTTACATCCACGCGTTTTTGCTACTCAATACTGGGAAATTACTCGTAATTTATCGCTAAATTTCTATTTTAAATTTCTCGTTCTTTCATACCATATATTCTCTATGAGACCTAGGGTAAAGGACCCAATTGCTGACACCTGACCAATTACTGTCACCTTAAGCTATTTTACTTAAAATAACGAATAAATAAACTATAGTATATAATTTATAGCACAGATTATAGGTATTGAATTACATAATTCTTTTTGTGTATGACTTTACAACGTTTATTTATTTGTTATTTTAAGTAAAATAGCTTAAGGTGACAGTAATTGGTCAGATGTCAGTAATTGGGTCCTTTACCCTAACCACTTTTGCTACAGAAATAATCGAATCAATAAATTAGTGATATTAACACCTGACAAATTGAAAGCGATTATACCGTGAAATTTGGTCAAGTTTTATGAATATAAATTTTAAACCGTACAACGTTCAGTTCCAAGTAAAAAGTAAAGGTTATAATGAATAATAGAGTAGGCGAATGAGTAGATTAAGTACGAAAAAGAGATGCGACGGATATCGAAAACTGATAGTTCGATAAATTAATTAATCGCTGCTTCGATGCATCTAGTTACCTCGCACCTGAGGCTCGATCTCAAAGAGGCATCGAATTCCATAGGAAATGGCCGCGTGTGCCACGTTTAATTATAGAGATGCTGTCGTGTACCTGTGTTGGCCAAACTCATGGGAGTAGCGTATGGTAATCCTAGCGAAGTAAGTTTTAGTAAAACTATAAATAATCACGGCAATAAGAGGACACGAACACCGTCGAATACCTGGGTCAGCAGACGTTCCGGTTTAGACTGCTAGATAGGCGGTGGAGTTAGAAGTTGGCCGACGTTATGTTTCTCCATAATTTCGTTGAATTAAGAAAACTAAAGCGAACACACATAATTGAGGCAGTCAGAGCAACAACGGACCAACCCACATTAAAATTTTTTTTTCCTATTTTATATGATCAGTAGAGCCTATTGGAATACGTTAATGCTACTAATTCAATTTCGAAAAAAAATGTGAGTTAGTCCGTTGTTGCTCTGACTGCTTCAATTATCATATCTTTCTTCCACCGCGTAGAAAATATTAATAGAACTACAACGTTTTACTTCCGCTCGCTGCAAACACTGACTCTCGCCGCCTGAAATTCTAATTAACTCTGAGTATCGGAGAATTCAATTACTAGAAAATTATTAATTAATACAGAGGTCTCGAGAAAACAATGTAATGGAGCCACTGAAACACAAAACCGGGTGCTTTCGGGTTGATAAAATCTACGGAACGAACAATTATGAAACAGAACAGCTTTACGCCTGCAAGCAGAAAATCCAAGCGCAGTTTTTCTCAGTTCAATAAATTTAAATCCCTCTGTATGGGTGGTCCTGTTTGAGTTGGAAACTAAGTTGGTTCGCGTTTATATAGCTGCGCTGTGTTTCGTTTGTAAATCTCGCTAGGCCGATCTAATGCATCCAGGCTTCCAAGTGAATAAATAGAGTGTAGAAGGAAATGCGCAGTATATTTGGCATCGATTTCTCGGATGCGCTCGGTGCTTTCTCCGCGAACGAGTCGAGAAGCTCTAATTCCACCGCCGATGACACGAGCGAGTCTCCGTCGTTTGTGGAATATCGAAAACGAGTGGCGAATAAGTCGTGTCGCTCTCGGTTCTTAACCATAAAAGACTGTCAGGATTGCGTCATGGAACGTGACTCACGATAGCTGCTGGCCTAAAAACACTATTGCCACTTGACAGACGATGCCGCGTTAATAATTTCCTGCATGGGGCATCGTCAACGACTGATACTGCGTTGAACCGAATTTAAATGCTTCGATTTCCCATTTTCAGAGACGGAGAGTAATTAAGGATCTGAGAGTCGTCTCAGATTTTAAATTAGAGCGAACTATAATTCTACGCGAGTGTATGGAATGAGAATTTAAATTCTATGCTCGTTAGTTTCGCTTGGAACCAACTTGGCATTTCGTCAGCGACTCTGAACTTTTGAACAGGTTCTCCTAGCAATCTGTGTCTAAGTTTTAAATTGCACTCGAAAATCGAGTCGAGTGTAATATAATTCTATAAAAATTTTAACTAATTTATATCGGCATACCTACTACGTTAAATTCGTGTAATAAAATTTCGATTAACTCGTCACTTGATTCGTGTAACTTGTGGTGAATAAAGACGATTTATTATTATTATTATTATAAGACGTCTTCTAACGTTTTGCCTAAGTTTTACCGAATCTCTAATTTGTGCTCCATTTCGAAGCTTCCAAATTGTTTGGCTTTCAAGTCGTTTTAAAATTATTCAAGTGGACAATTCATTCGAATTATTTCTCCCGGTGTATAATTCTTGCATATATCAATTACCGAATATTGTAATTGATGGATGCAGTCGCTGCAGAAGGGGCACCTCGTGGGTGGATGGGTCGCAGGAGTCGAACCGTTGTTTCTCTTTCAACCGTTTACTCTGGATAAAGATCGAATATTTTCAGCCGTGGGTAGGATCGCCAGCACGTGGGCGCATTCAGCTTTACCGCAATTACGTTTCCACGTCCAATCGTTTTCGTGCTTTCTTCATCCACGGTCATCCGAGTACTTGACCCCTCAGGTAGTTGGAATATCCATTGAACGTTGCAGGCAGAATAGCTCCGAGTTCAGGTGTTCAATGTGTTCCATCGAACGAACCTGCAATTTATTTCCAGTCCTCGAAAGTGCCACTTTCGATAATGGATACTGAATTCGTATTATGAAAGATTTGAACAAACTGTTTCTTAAAAAGTGTGTACATGTGTCAGAAAATAATTTTTCACTTAAAATTTGACAATAGTTTTCATTTATCATCTCATTTAAGTACCGTTTAAAATAAAATAATTACACTTTCGTACCACATTTCCTATGAAAACAATTCTCCTTCAAATTGCTTGCCTCTAAAATCATAAAACCGCGGTTTTTCACTGAGCCCCTCAATTTTAAATTTATCTTATTGTTCATACACAAATGTTATCAATAAATATTAGGTAAACTACAAAGTTAAACACTAATCTTCGCATAAACCTTACAAGAAAAAAATGATTATAACACTTTCAATATCCAAAGAAAAATCAATTTTAAAATCAAAGTATTATCAAGATTCTTATGGCAACCTTCTGCACTCATATTTGCGTGCACCAGAATGCACCCGCCTGTATCCAAAGTAATAATCAGTGCTCAAGTACCGGTATCCCTTTGTGAACGCTACACAGGATCTATTCAGGAACGTTGTTGCTGAAATATTCATCGAAACTATTCAACACAGAGTTCAATTCAGATTTAGAATTTTGCTACAAACGTTAAAAAAAATTCGTTCCATTTATGATTTTTGTGTTGCTCCAGTGGAACCAGAATTCATGAGTCACGTTCTCGATTTGTTTCAGAAAAAAAAACAGAGCATCGCCAGTCGAGTGGTCGCAGAACGATAGGCGTTTGATCAAGCATGGCAGCACCACAGGCCTCGTCCCGTCTCGAGCTGTTGCAGGTATGCTAGTACATTCAACTTCATTTAAAATGTAGAACGTTTGCACGTCAGTAGGATCTAGTATAAGGGACAGGTTCAGTGCTTAACACGTTCCATGCTACTATAATGAGTGATAAGAAAAGTAGATTGTAATATTTAATTATGTATACTTATAAACATAGTAGCTGTGTGATGTTCTTCATAATTTCTGATTTTTGCTTTGCTTCGATTTGGGTACTTAATAAGTGGCAAAATTCGTTTTTCCTTTGAACGAAAGTTTCACTTCTGTGGCATAGAACGTGTTAAACAGGTTCATAGGTTCGTGTAAATTTGTGACGTATTATTTAATGATTCAGTAATAAAATACACGATGGACTGTTTTCTACTCACTCGATCGTAGAGCCACGTCCTCGTGAAAAATCGTATTAATAAACTAACAATGAAAGAATAGAAGCTTTATAATTCAAATTAGTTAGTAGTTGAGTTAAAAATAATTATTTATATGGAAGAGGGTATATCATGATTTAAAATAGCCAGTGGAATATTAATCTTGAATTTAAATCATAAGCTCTTGTGTGTTTTAATACTTATTTTCATAAAATTGAGCTATTACTGAAAAAAGTAGTTGAATTTTTAAAATTGTTTAATATGAAAATGTTAAACCTATAAGGCACTCAGTGAACATTATGTAGTCATATTGTAAGAATAATAGAGACATTTCACAATTTCCTAAAAATTCTTTATATAATTTATATCTGACCATTTAATGTAATTTATATGAAACTAGCATATTTCCACGAATTAGTTAATCACACCATACCATCGCGATAAAGCACGCGAAGCTTACCTGTAACTCGACTCAAGGTTAACGTTCGCACCCAAAGATCAATGAACAGACGTTTATGGATGTGTATCAAGATGGAGAATAATTATTTCGAGTACCTGATATAAAGATATGCAAATAGGAGCTAAGTCACCACAAAACAGAAGCCAAACAACTACATAGTATGACTAATCTCGATCTTCTCAATAAAAATACACTTGTGGGAATTTATGATTGCACAAAAGTCTCATAAGCTGCAACAGATTAGGAAATATAAAAACTGAAGAGTATTAGTATTCTTGTATGTAACGAGGCCTTCGTGGGCCATTTTATTCCGAAGAAAGATAAAACTGTTGTGTGTCCCTAATGAAAGGAACTCGTGTTACATTCCTCGTGACTAGCACAGACCACAGCGTGATCTTAGCCTCTAATTATGTGAGAAAGAAAACTTTTTCAAACATCCGCTTTATAACAATCTAGGGAACGTGAAACTGAGCAGAAAATATCAGTTTCTTTGCTATATCCTTTCGCGATAGTTTTCTGGGATATCCAGCATCACGAAATAATTAATCTTGGGAAAATCGGTCGGATTTTCTTATTAAAACGTCATGCAAACTGACAGCCCCAGCTTTATAACTAAAATAACGAAAATATCTACAAATTCACTCAGAAGATTCTGACTTCTATCGTTGTTAAAAATCCACATTAATTCTAAATTTATACAAAATCTTCATTTCAACACTTTAGTAACTTCCATATAAAAAATTCCCTCAGAAAATCCTACGTCCCACAATTCTCAAAACCTAACACTTGCTCTCTAAAATATCTACAAAATCACTCAGAAGATTCTGACTTTCTATCGTTATTAAAAATTCACATTAATTCTAAAATTATACATAATCTTCATTTCAACATTTTAGTAGCTTCCATATACAAAATTCCCTCAGAAAATCCTACGTCCCACAATTCTCAAAACCTAACACTTGCTCTCTAAAATATCTACAAAATCACTCAGAAGATTCTGACTTTCTATCGTTGTTAAAAATCCACATTAATTCTAAAATTATACATAATCTTCATTTCAACACTTTAGTAGCTTCCATATACAAAATTCTCTAAGAAAATCCTACGTACCACAATTCTCAAAACCTAACACTTGCTCTCTAAAATATCTACAAAATCACTCAGAAGATTCTGACTTTCTATCGTTGTTAAAAATCCACATTAATTCTAAAATTATACAAAATCTTCATTTCAACACTTTAGTAGCTTCCATATACAAAATTCCCTCAGAAAATCCTACGTCCCACAATTCTCAAAACCTAACACTTGCTCTCTAAAATATCTACAAAATCACTCAGAAGATTCTGACTTTCTATCGTTGTTAAAAATCCACATTAATTCTAAAATTATACATAATCTTCATTTCAACACTTTAATACCTTCCATATACAAAATTCCCTCAGAAAATCCTACGTCCCACAATTCTCAAAACCCAACACTTGCTCTCGTTCAATTATTCAAAAATCACCTCAGTGATTCTCAATCTTCTATTCCTCCCTGAAGCTTCGAAACAAATCTATCACCAGATTTTAATATTCTTCGTCCAAAAATTTAGAAATTCGTGTCCAGAAGGATCGAACCATGGCCCTCCACAACTTTTCGATAAATTTTCGCGAAAAAATTCGCTGCAAAGGCAAAGATGATAAGCGCAAGTACAGCGAAACCGTGGCCCAGGATAGAGAACCGTGTCACTGGTATTCGATTGGATTACCTAATGTGCACGATCGCCTCGTAAGAGTCCTTGCCAGTCCCGTAATCTTGAAATGCTCGCGCGAGCTGGTTAAGGCGTCGTTGTATCGCGTTCTCCTTTGGCCCACGTAATGTGTGCGCCGACTGGATGCATATATGGCATCTTGTTCTCGGCTCGTGTACACATAGCTAACGACCCACGTACAGATGTACCCAAAATCGACGAGCACGGACCATATGTTCGCGAGCGGGCATGCTTGTCTTCGAGCCCCTCGCACATGTGATTTGTCAGCCGTGTAGCTTCGGACATGTGCAGCGTTTCGGTGGTCACCGAACAGCACCGCGATTTCCAGAATGTTGGCGGAACGAGGCGTTCGAATCATTTGGCCATTCGATCACGCGCTAACACGAAATAATTTGCTACCGTCAGACTCGTAGTGGTCGGTTAAGAAATTCTTGGAAACGTATTCGCAGAAATTCGATTTAATTATTTTTACAATAATTAATCTATGCTCGTTGTAATAGTTTTTTGAACTCCTCGTGTTCGTGTGTTTTGAAAATAGTGGATGGGGTACTTGAGATCGAAAATCTCAATGAAATTCTTCTTTAATGTAAATGACGTCAGACAGTATTTTTATTAATGAATAGTGTGATTGAATTCTCATTTTATTTCAATATTCTACTATCTTAACGATTTATACGACGGTGTCCGCTTTCGCTTAAATTGAGTTAGTGCTGCCAGGTAACACAAAAATAGTTTAGCCATATGTGTATTAAATAGGAGAGCCATATCTGCATTGAAACTGAAAATATAACAGTTTTTATATTTTCGACGTATATGAAATCGGTGCCTGGTTAAATGAAGTAGTAGTAACTGTAAAATATTAGTGATAAAAGGCGTAACTGCAATTAATTTTTGCAGTGTTATTCTTTAACAGGTTTGTCGCAAATATTTATATAAAATACCTATGGCATAGCAAAAATACTAAAAGTCGGAATTAACTTTATAATACTTTAGTTGGAATTAACGAGACAATACATGCAACGTTAGTTTCTTTTGCAAATTCGAGGTGTCAATGACGAAACTGAAGAATCCTCCAAAGATTTCCTCCGTATTTCTTCCAATAACTAAGACGCTACTGCGCGTGCAACAAAGGGCGCCTTCATAAAACCACAACCCAAGCAAACGTGCCACGTTTCACGACCGGATTTCCAGTTAGGAATAATGACAGGGCGAGAGTGAAATCTCGAGTGACAGTGGTCCCAGCCCGAAGGGCGTGGGCCCTTGGTCTAGAAGAGATGAATGGGGCCGGACATCGTGGTAAAGCGGGGAAAGGGTATGAAAACGGATCGAAAGAGTTACGGTGGACGCTTGGCTTGTCAACCGCGACCGCTCGCCCAACACCCGTAACTATAATAATGTGACGTCACTTCCTTCGTCTTCAGACCGTCATTCGACGGACCGTCCCTGCACCTTCTTCTCAACAGAGATAGCAATCGTCTGCTTTGTTCTTGACCCTTTCGTACGTCGCCCCGAAGAGGACGCTTTCGAACGACAGAAATCGCCGAACCATCGCGGAAGCATAGTACATACCTACTGCAAATATTTATTGCATACTCTCAAGTAGTACGCGGAATTTTCATAGCAAGATGATTGATAAACTGATTCATTTTATATTCAAATTATTTTAGCCAAGATAGTGAGCTGCACATTTTTGCAATAATATTCCCGTGTTTAATATTAGTATTCGAATTTTGGAATAAACCCTTTGCAACCCTTTAAACCCTTTATCGAATATTAATATTCGAGTTATGGAATAAACCCTTTGCAACCCTTTATCGAATATTAATATTCGAGTTATGGAATAAACCCTTTGCAACCCTTTATCGAATATTAATATTCGAGTCATGGAATAAACCCTTTGCAACCCTTTATCGAATATTAATATTCGAGTTATGGAATAAACCCTTTGCAACCTTTGGTACGATCATTGTTGCGAGAGGCATGCAGTTCTGGCAAATTTACTGTTGCATTGGAATCGAGAACCTCGCAGCAAAAAGGGTGCAGCTCCATCTTTACCAACTTCGAGTAAATTAGAAAAAACTTTTTGAATATTAAAAAGAGAACGTTAATTGAAAAACATACAATTTCACACAATAAGTAGTAGTTATTGAGTTGATAACGTTTTATCTCTATTTTTGGCAAACAAATATTCTGTAACAAAAATATTAATATTAATATATTATAACAGATTATATCAACAAATTATAATAAATAATTAAATATATACATATTATATTAATTTATTTATTTGCAATAAATCGCTCATTTGTTATTGGATTTGCACCCAACGTGCACCAAATGATGTAGAATTGCTGCCAAGTCCTCAATTCAGCACTGCAGCGAAGTATTGAAAATTTCATGGTTAATTTTGAAGCTGCAGCTTCTTATGAAGAGACTTCGCGTTGAAATAGAGTAGACGATAATATCATATTATATCTGTTGGACTTTCTGAACCCTCCTATATAATAAATTCCACTCGCTTGCTTTGGAATTAACAGATTCCTACGACTCTCTCGATAATTGGTGTGTGAATAGCTGCAAGACAGAATGTGTTGATAAAATATTGAAATCTTCTTCGTCGGTTCTAAAGCTGCAGCTTCTTATGAAGAGACTTTAGTCTGTAATTACAGAAGGCTTTATGTCTGTTGAACTTTCAGCGCCCTACTCGTGTATTACATTCAGGTGCTTCGGAATTAATTCATTAGTATGCGGTTTGATAGGAATCTTCTACGAGAACGGTTACTGAAACGAGTAACAGTAAGTGTCCCAGTAAATGGAATCTGTGAAGCCGTGAGATTATTCAGAAGTAGAGACACTCCGAGTATCTTGAATCTGTGATTTTCTTGTTGCATCCATCTTCATTATAATGCTCGATAGTATATATTTTCCCAAATATATGACTTTGTACACATTAGTTGAAAAATAAATGCTCAAGAGGAGATATAAGTACACAATCTTCTTAAAATTCAGCTAGAATTCCAGAAAACTTCTAACGAGGGCTAATTTATTATTATGCGACACATTTTTTGACGATAAAGTTTGTCGCTTCGAATAGTCAGTTGTTTACTAAAACTCTTAAATTAATTTAAAACAATCGTATTATAGTTTAAAACTTTTTTCTAACTTAAAAATTTTGTTTATCTTTTCGCTTGATCGATGGGCAAAAAATAGTGTCCAACACTAAATTCGCCGCAGTCTTGCCTTATCGACCAAGCAGAAAATGATCGTTGGTTTAGGATCCGATAGATTCTCGAGGCGTTATGGGGCACGGTTTTCGTGGGTGGACAAGGAGGAAAAGATTTTCTCCGTTCTTTCGATACGTAAATAACGCGTAAAACGTCTGCATATCGAGAACAAGTCGGCGTGGGTCGTTTCTTACCGTTTCTTTCAGCTGCCCACGGCGGCCTAAATTTCGTGACACGTTCCTTTTATCCTTTGATCCTTGTCATCGACCCCGCGATGGATTTTCCGATAGGAAATCGACCTTCGTTGACGTCGGCTTTTAAAAATAGTGCATCCTGCCGAGTTATGTAGAACGGTTATGAACGGTTTATACCAGTGAACGATTGAGACAAGCGGCTATTGAAGGATATCTCGATTCTCGAATACGATCGGGAACTTTTTAATGAGGATATGGTGATACTAAACGTATGGCGAATACTGTTCAGTATGAGTTACCTACGTAAAATGCTGGAAGCTATGTTTGAAGCTGCTAAAAATAATAACAAATTATTTCATTGTCCTTTGTCAGTTACTGAGGCTTCATGCAATTGAGGATCGAGGATATCAAAGATATCAAGAAAGTTTGTAATTAAATACACGACCTAATCTCCTGTCAGCCATTGATAGACAAAATTTTTACTTAAATACAATTTGGAATAACGAATAAAAGTTAAAAAAAAATTATTCGTCATGTGTCGAATAAAGTTGACCCGAGCTAACTTTATTTGACAAATAAAGTTTTTTTTCCGTCGAAACTTTCAAGTTCAGCGTCGAATAAAAAAATTAACTTTATTCGTTAAATAATCTAAAGTTACAGTTGCATGAAATTTTATTATTTTAGATAATACCAAAATCTGTTGTCAGCTAGCTCAACTAACCGTTATTCCAGTCGTCATATAAAAACTAATAATACAGGATTAATTAATAAACCTGCGACATTCAAACATGTATCTTCAGAACTAATTAAAAAAATTCACTGATGCATCTATATAGTAAATACTGCACCACTCCCAATGGCAATAATACCACCTAATTAAAAATTAACAAATTTACGAATTTATTAAGCGTTCCAAGGAAACATTCGTTCAAAACGGAACCTATCTTCGCATCCACGATGACCATAATAATAACCACCGTTAAAAACAGCATCTGTTCATCAAACATCCAAGCAAGAGGTGCTAGAAAGCGAGCAGAGAGGAAACGAAGCTTTCATCTTCATGAAAGATCATCTTCCATGCCGCGCATCGAAGCGCGGCGGAAGGCCGGCGTGAAAAGCCATTTTCCCCGAAGCAGACAGGTGCGCGAGGTATCGTTGTCACCGATTTCATCCGGCGCCCCATCCTCTCCTCCGCAAAAAGAAAATTGCATCTCGAACGTATGTACGCGAGGGGCCAGTAACGCCAGCGGCGTGCTGCCTCGATAACGAACGAGCCAGCTGCCATAATTACGTTGCTTAACTGGCCAAGTATCCCGCGGAATTACAATTACAAATACGCGCGGCTCCCTCCGCCGCGGCAGCCAGCTCATCAATTATTTATACGGGATCACCGTTACCACCGTCGGCAGGACCTCCTTCCTCCAAACCCACATTTCAGATTTATCCGCGATTTCAGCGTGAATACAGTGGGCGATCGAATTATTAGAGCCACGCTATGAGAATTTTTTTTTTTTGTTTTCTGTGGAAATATAATCATCCATGTGACGAGTTATCCCTAGTAGCACAAAATATTATCTCTTTTTGATATTTAAATATACATACAATATTTATTCTAGATCAAGAAGCAAATATTTTTTCCAAATATACTGGAAATATTCATTTTAAATTATAAATTTTTTTTCAAATATAAAGTATATTTTACATTTCCTGAATATTTATTTTGGAATTTTGAATATTAATTTCAGTTCATATTTTAGTTCATATTTTCAAAACATATATTTCACATTTTCAGTATGTGTATATAATATTTGGGATCAACATGTTTTTCATATTAAAAAGTGTGGCTAAAAAAATATTTTTTTAATATTCGGAAAAATATTTAACCAATATTTTGTGCTACTAGGGTATATTGCCTGCAGTGCTTCAAGTGTGGGGGAAAGGTGGGATAGTTGATCAGCGAGGATACATGATCACATCAGTTTATATCACAACTCAAATAATTAAATACAAACAAAGCAAACCATTGTTATTATTTTAATAAAAAAGAAAAACTGTCATCAACTATCCCACCTTTCGACTATATTTGAAATTGAGGAGCTTGCAGTAAGAGAGGTGCTGTTCCATCTTTACCAACTTGGAGTAAATTAGAAAAACCTGTTTATAAAATTTCTGCTTTGAGTTAACATTGAAAAGTGCACACTAATTTAAAAATTTATTTTTTCATCAAATATGTAGTACCCAGTTATTGAGTTGATAAGTTTTTAATTCTATTTTTGGCGAAAAATAGTTTATAATATTATTTTCAATAAATCGCTCATTTTTTATCGAATTTGGATTATAATCGTAGATCTATCACCCAACTTTCGCATCGACCTAATAACTGATACATGGTTGAATAAAATTGATGTCATCTTGTAGACGACTATTGGGAGAAGCAGGATATATGTAGGAGTTCCTGCCACATTTCGTGTTTGTATTTAGTTTTCTGAATAGATTGTCGATCTTCAAGGAACATCTTTCAAATTTCAATAAGGTCAATAGTCTCTTGTGGGTTTGAACGATGTATAGAATCTAGAGATGTCAAGATTGATTTCTTGAAGTGGATTTTTAGAAAACTCGTCCCAGAAGTAGAAATGTAAGAGCTTCTGTTGCATATACATACTTCGTGTTTCTTTTTTAATTTCCTGGATAAAAAAGGGTGTATGTTCAAGAAACAGCTTCTTCATCTTCGAGGAACGTCTTTAGATGAAGTTAATTAATAGTCTGCCTTCTTGATTGATTAATGTATATATCGATGTGTGGGTGGGGTTTATATCACACTAATTTTTATTATAGTATTATTCTACTACGAAATAAGGAATATTTAAGGAAAAGATTGTCAGTGTCTGAGAATAATTTTCAATGAAATCTACTGCCTTTGTGCTTGGAATCTGTCTATAAAGATTGCTATAATTTGGTTTTTAATTGGGTCAGTTTTGTTAAAGAAAATATAGTTTTCATAAATAGTTGCTTCCATAGAATTATAATATAATCATGTCTGTAACTATACATTATCATATTTTATACACATTCATTATGCACAGTGGCATATACGTATACAATGACAAAATATAATGTCGTTTAATAAATCTGGGCACGACATATATTATGTAGATACATTAATTTATGCACTCATTCGCTCTCTTATTATGAACGATGAGCATGTGTAGATATATAATATCATTAAAATTTTAATTCATTCCGTAGACCGTGAAAAATACTTGACTTTTCATAATTACATTCGTAATATTTCACGAACTCATATCTCTTTCCTTATAATTTTCCACTTTATAATAATTTCCGCACGTAACTTATTTTCCACGGCAATAACTGCCAGAAAATCCTAAATTATTCCCTGAAAATCTTATTCCACAACCACTTCTACGAAACAGAAAGTAACAATCATTAAAATACACATTTCATTTGCAATTCAACTTCGATTCCAATCACACAAAAACGTCAACTCTAAATTTCAAAGCCTCCAAGAAAATTTGGCCCGCACCAAAACGAATAATGCAAATTTCTTAAAAAAACGTTCATGCACTTCATTCACTTCATTCGCTCCATTCACCGCCACCAGCCTGTCATCCATTTATCTCATTATACAATAACAAAGCGTTGCTCAGTACAAATTACACGTTTATAATTACTCACTTACAGATGCTAGTCCGATAGCACCGAAGCGATCGCACCATTTATTACGTGCATCGTTTAAGAAACACGAAACAGCTACTAATCGCCTCTCGCGCACTCGCGTCCGTAAAATTGCAGTGAAAATCTAACCCTGAAAGATGCTATCTGCCCGCCGGAGGCGGTGAAGTCAGTGGAGAACGGGGCTACGGTATCGAGCGATACGCGTGATCTTAAAAGCTTAATCGCAGATCTCGAGGCGCAGTTTTCTTCTTCCATTCGGGAATATCTCGGCGAGCGGTTTCCCAACGAGAGCAGAAAACAGTTTCTCTTCGGCTGGCCCGCGCGAATGGTCGAGGTCGAGGCGAACGAATCCTCTTTAGAGGCAAGTGAGCGCCCGCCGGCGAAGGGAAACATCTTTGCTTTGCACTCGGCCCGCGAAACGTAAGAAAGACTTACTGCCGCTTTTTCGGATCGTTAGCGGCCCGCGGTAAAGTATAACGCGGCAATTAACCGTGCGCTCAGTATACTTCTGTTTCGGAACCCTATTTTCTGCTCGCCCACAGCTCCATCTGTCTCGAGCCGACATTACAGATTTTTCTACAATTAACAAGCCTCGGGACGAATTGAATATTAAAAGTTTCTTTGTACTTTCTTCTATCCACATTGCGTGCTTTATTTAAAATAATATATTTAATAGGGTGAACCAACCAGTAATTGACCGCATACCAGTGAATGACCATTAGGCAAAGAAATGTGAATTATAAATTTAAAAATTACTATTTGTTTATAAATATAGTGTAGTTGCACTTTTAATATCCCATATTTTTAGTTTTGCGTATTATACAAACATTAATAAGTATAATAGGTAGATTTGCATTAATTTTTATAGCTGAATATTTAAGAATTATTTTTATAAGGTTTTTAATTTTATTAGAATAATTACAATAATCTTTTGTCTAATTCAATGATGTAGAATTCTTAATAAAAGTATGCGGTCATTTACTGGGCTTCTCATTCAACAATTCGGTCATTTACTGGTTTCTTTACCCTACTTGAGAGGCATTTTCATTTAAAAACGGAAACGTAGGGTTTCAGTAATTAATTTCGAGTACTCGGGGGACAGTTTTATTGAAAATGTGGAGACAAGTGAGGAGGAGAAGATCGAGTGTGGGAATCTGACGGGGGACGATGTTTTATGGCAGGCTGTTGATTTCCATGAGAGGGAATTAAGCTGTCTGCGCTGCGCCTATCGCAAGAGCGTGTAATTGCGCGTATCCCCGAGCAACCACGACGTAACGAGCTCTCTAGGCGGTTTTTCGTTCTCTCGCACCTCGGAGGCTGCGAAGGTCAGGCGTGGGTATCGAGAAGTAAACGTATCGTGGTTATGGTCAAGCAGTTTTGCGTATTAACGTCGCCGTTCCACGCAACAATCCGCGTTCAACTTCCTAGGAACGAACAACCTGCGTGCAAGAATCATCGTTTTTTTCAACTCGTGTCGCGAAAAATAACCGAAACGATTTAATCGAACTTTTGATGCATCGATTCTTTCCTTGAAGACTATCTTGATTTTTTTTAATAGTAATATGAGTTTTTAAATGGGGAAATATATTTGGGTTTCATTAAGAAATAGAATAATCACACGTACTTTGAAAGAAAAGCAACGAGTCTTCGAAATAAAGAATCTCAAATATTGGTTTAATTACGATTCTATTTAGTTTGCATACTGGACGTTTCTACTTCTCTGTTTCGCTCGGGAAGAAAACAGTTCACAAAGAGGGTTGAGATATTCTTCCATGTTTCAATCTTGATTCTGGATATTGTATTATATTGAAATATTTATAAGCCATGGATGGTTGTTAAATCTTTAAGCAAAGGCTGTTTCTTAAATCTTTAATCTCTGTGCGAAATCAGCCTCTGGAATATAAAGTGAATATAAAAATAGTAGCTGAATAAGTTTTGAACTTCACTTTGCAAACGACAAAATGAATCAACACAGCTACGAATTAATTATATCTCTTCACGTTGAATTACATCCAATTTATATCACTAATATCTACTTCTAAATACATTCGCAATTTCAAATTCCAAAACACGCATTTTCCAAAGATTCTTTATGGTCTCGCTGGCGTTAGGGGTGCGTTTACATTGGAGCTGCGATAGAAACTATAAGAGCATCGATCGGACGCTTGTATCGTTGGTTAGGGTGTATGTACCAGTAAATGAACACGTATCAGTGAATGAGCATTTTTTATTAAAATGAGTAAAATACGTTATTAAAGTAAGCGACTAATTAATTAGAGACTTCTTTTCATTTCTTGCTTCATATCCAAACAATTTTTGCAGCACGTGGAATGAATCGCGCTGCAAACATAATTTTATAATATTGTTCATTCATTAGCCTTAACTGTTCATTTACTGGTGCCTTTACCCTATCTCTTAATAAACGTAGCTCTGCTCACTGCTTCGTTGTAAAAATTTCCATTATAATGTTGTAAAATGTATTTCTTTTTCTACGCCTCGATCTCATCGCCGCTGTGATATCGTCTATCAGAACTCTCAACGTAAACTTACCCTCATGGAAGTTGCGCTCCGCGGCAGGAGACGATTTCAATGAGGAGTCGCAAAACTTTCTAGAAGCCAACCACTTTGCTCGCGTGCACGATAAACCGAGTCGATAAAATTACTCTGCATCCTTGTATGCGCCGCCATACGCTGTTGGATCGTGAGCCGAGGGTGTACATACCGAAGCTTCGTTAGAGACGTTCCCCCGGATCGTAGCTTCCCTTTGCTTACGATAACGCGATGCAAAATTGCGTTCAGCTTCGTTACGAGGTACAGTGTCTGCTTTACATGCGCGCCAAGTCCCACTGGGTGTCTGTCGACTGATTTCGTAAACGCGTAACGCTTCGAGCTCGCGTGTGCACGCTAGTCGGAATCGATGAAGTTCACTCGTCTCGTGGGCGCACAGACGCCGAGCAATTAATAAAATAATGTGTGCGAGGTTTCAGTATTTTTAAAAGGGATGATTGCTTAACTCTGAAATTTCACAGCTCGGCGCGAATTCTTATCAATCTTATTTCAAAAGAGGGCTTCGAAGAATTCGATTTTTAAAAATGGAAACTTGAAGTAACTTTGAAAAAATAAACATTTGTTTAAAATGATGACTTCCCCCAATTCCACGTGGACTACGTCATATTTCAGTTTTTGAAAATCAGAAGGGACAGGAAATGTGTAAATCTGCCCCAAATACGAGCCACAAAAGGGTTTCAAGTGGAAAAGCAGTTACCACAATCGATTTTCACCTTAACCTATATTCTGATACTTCCCTTTACAGTTTACTTAACGAAATTTCCTGGAAAGGAATCATTTGTCCATGAATTTATCCTGATTCCATCACTTTGATGCAACGTTCAATGGGACCTTAGTTGTAACAATTAAAAAGTCTCTTTCGTATTTTTCACTCTTCGTGTTCCGGCTGAAGATCCTTCGAATAATGGCATTGTTAAAGAAATTAAAATGGCAGAGACGATGGGCTGCCTGTAACTAGAAACTGTATTAGTTCCGGTCTATTTAGCCTGCAGCAGGTAACACGCGATACACTAAATTCTATCTATCTTTCATCTTAATCGACCCACGCGTGGATTCATTAACGCGTACATATCGCGTTGTACTCTTGATGAATTATGGCAACGGTTTAGCGGGCTTTTTAATCGGGCCTATGCAGCTCGGAGAAATGTTTGTTGGGCTTTCTACATCGCGTTTTCAGAGACTTCGCTCGCGATCCGCTCTTCCAGCGATTTTAACGAGGACGTTAATTAATTTTCATATAGAATTGCTCGATTGGTCTGTGGTTGGTGCCTGGAATTAATTTAGTACGTGCAGGAGGTGATCGAGACGTTTCTGAGGAAACTGGGATAATTTTGTGATAAAATGACAGAAGCTTTGATAAATTTTTGTTGTTCGTAGCGAAGGAAAAGTTTTATCTAACGGAGTGATAAAGATATATGTTCATTCTTCTCGAATCTTGATTCTATTATCCCTTAGGTTCTATATATTTACATTCATGAATAAGATCTCTTATATTCTGATTCGGAGCTCCGACTTATAATCCCTGAGTCTGTGGATCTTCATTTATGATAGTCAGGTCTTTCAATGCTTCTGTTACAGTTCCTTGGTTAACCAGTCATTTTTATTCGAAGAAGAAAGGAGTCTACTTACATGATAATCTATAAAAAAAAAGTTGTAGTTACGAGAATCCCCCTTGAGATCAGCTAGAGTTACCTGGTGTCCAAACAGTTCTCAATGCTAAATTCATTGAAAGATTTTCCCACAGTAATACATACCATAGTAGTAAAAACAGTAATCCTTTGAACTCCAAAGAAACCAAACACAAGTTCCCCCAAAACTAACCTGACTAAAATACATCTCTCAATATTAATAACACAGAAGTCCAAGCTTTCCCTAAATTATTTCACAAAATACATTCACCGACATAAACAGTAATTCATAAACCTTCCCCACATTAACAAACTATTCTACAAAAAGATCGCCGAAACTATCCACAAACACAAAGTCTTATTACAATCAACGACACAATTAGTTTGCTACCACTTCTTATCATTGCATTCCATATTTCCATATTTCCCCAGTAGTCGTTCTCTGACACACCCCTCAATTCAGAATCGTCGATAGTTCCTATTGATCATCCGACCTGTTGACCGAGCAATTTAGAAAATAGCTGTTCGCAACAAAGCGCTCGCGCTGTTCCCCGCCCGTGGCAAACGAAAACGCAGAAATGCCCGCGCGTACAGGGGCAGGTTGCGCGGGAAGGCAAGGCTCCTTCAGTGGAATCATTACGATGGTCGTCAGACCGAAAACCAATCATCTCGCACGACCGACGATGCTCTCGACAAACCTTGAACCCTGCACTCTCCTAAGTTGGAATTTCTACCGACCGGGGACGAATACCACGAATTCCCTGTTTATTCCGCGAATCGCAGTCGCGGATGAAAAGCTGCCCCGTCCGAATCAGGTACATAGGACATGCAGTGGATCGCGAAGGCATCCGAACCATTGCGATCAGGAACTGTAGCGGCCAAGATACATTACCGATTAATGGCAAGAGCTTCGATTTCCTGGTATAAGGAATTGCGTTTTAGATAAATTGGGCAAGACTGCTAGAAAAGTAGTATTAGTCTTTGTGATCCCATCGTATTGGGAAGCCAAGAATTTCGATACGCCAACTAGTGGCAGAAAAGTAAACTACTGTCAGTAGGCCGAAATCCGTCGAAGTCCATACGATTATCAGTGTTTATATAGACATTTTGTAAAAAACAAATGTTTTAAAATTTGTTTGAACACTAAATTTTTACTTCTTCGATTAATAAATACTTATTCGGAATGTTTGGTGGGATCCGGGCCTACTTGCAATAGTTCGCCAACTTACCACCGCAGCGCTGAAATCTAAGCCACGCCTCCACTTGCTTTCCCAATAGGGGAAAGGTGGGATAGTTGATCAGCGGGGATACATGATCACATCAGTTTATATCACAACTCAAATAATTAAATACGAACAAAGCAAACCATTATTATTATTTTAATAACAAAGAAAAACTGTCATCAACTATCCCACCTTTCGCCTACTCTTATTTTAAGGAAACGATAGATTTGTGTATTAAATGTATTAATTATCCCGCTGTAAGGGCCTAGAAAAGAGGGACGTTTTGTGACTACTTCGTGAGAACGGAAAATTAAAAAAAAAAGAAGAAACAAGTCAAGTAAAAAATAAGTTAACTCCTCGAGGTCAAAGACAACGTCACAAAACGTAAATCAATATCGAATACGTCGCGAGGTATTCGCAGTCATCATTATTCCAAAACGAAGTAACGTTTCGACGAAGGTAAACAAGTCTAATCGACTTCACGATCGATTATTGGCGAGATTTATATTTGACTCTTCGTGTTTTCGTTCCCGCGAAACCTTCGACGTCCATCCACGCGATACGAGCAAAAAGATTTCAAAGGGAAGTCTGTTTAAATATGTACAGTTGTTGGAAACGAGAGTAAACTCGACCACCAGTGCCATCGCAGTTTTCTTCACTCGATAATCGTGATTCGTGATAGTGGGCGCGTGTCATTAACATTCCAAGGGTAGGAAAGCCGCACATGCGCGCCATTGGAACGAAAGGAAACGGAGGTTGGTAACAACGCAGTTGTGATGACAGACCTCGCAGTGCCACCGTTCTGTTTTTCCATAGTGAGTCCACGATTTACCCTCGATTACTCTGCAGAGAACTACTATCATCGAAGAAGAGTCTAGAAATCACAAATCATGTGACGAACTCGATATTAAATTCAAGTGCTATGGAATAATAGAAGTTTCTAATAAATATCTTCAAGCACCCTAAGTAGTATTCACATGCAATAAATAATACAAAAAGTCTCAAGACCTACAGTTCAAAAAATATATAAATTGCAATCACAGTGTGCAGTAGATTTCCTTTCGTTTCCGACGATAAATTGCAGACGTAATGGCAATCAGCTTACCGAGCTTCAAAATTTGTATCCCCACAGTAATTCACTCGCAACTTCTAATGAACAAAACGTTTCCCACGTTAGTCACGTTCACACGTGACTAATTTCATTGATAACGCCGAGATACCCGCTGGTTTATCGTGTGCTATAGCTCCGGCCAACTTTCACGGTGGGAAGAGCACGAACTTGACATCTGGAAGGCCGACCTTCGAGGGAAACGTAATATCGCGTCTCGCGATGAGCTTCCACACGTTCCTGGGAGCAGAGACGTAAGCTCGGAACTTTCGCCAAGATCGAACCTGTGTGCACGTGCTAACATTTAGTGGGGAGGTGCGCCATTACGTCAGGGAACAATGGGCCCGTGAAATCAAAGGGTGCGTTCGGGATTTTAACCCCCGGCAATGAAGTGACGCGAGCGGGAAAATGTGTGACGTCTGCTTCCAGCGAAGGGAACCAGCAACGATGTGAATAGATACGGTATATAGTGTCATTCTTCGAGGCAATTGTAGATAGGAGGTGCACGAAAGTCAACGATGAAACGCAAAGAACGTAAGAAGCCAGGCAAGAATGCGTCCGTTCAGTCGAAACAATTGGGGGCACGTGGAGTCTCCATGAATATGGAAACATCCTGGGCGGCCCAGGAGCTCACGTCCACCTACCCCAATCTAAACGACAGGGTACTGTCTCTGAAACTACTTCCTACGAGTTTTTTCTTCATAGTAGTTTCGGGGAATGCGGAGTGGCGCTTTGGTTTGGTATTTGTGGTGTTTTCTTGGCATCCCGGAGATGTAGACTATAGTTAGGGTTCACCCACTCCTTGGGTTAGGGTTGAGAAAAATAGATGGTTGTTAAATGGTAAAACACTTCAATTTATTCATTCTTTTAATTAAGGTAGTTCCTGAATAATCTACTATATTACAGAATTCTTTCAAATTTCGTAGAAAACTAATTTGGAATACAAGAAACCCTTGTACAAAGTTTGAAATGGATTTATCGCATAGTTATCGAGAAATTGTTAATTAAAGTTTATGCATTTTAACACGGTGGCATATGGCAAAGTCAAAAAAGAGGGTTATTCTATTTTTGTGGTACAATTATTTATGTTAACATTGAACTTTTAAAAATATATATACATGATGTTAAAAATTATTATTATTATTATTTCCATAGTCTCATACTACTTTATATTTATCGTTTATTGCCCAACTCTACTTTGATTAACATAGTTGGTTAGGAACTACCTTAACTAAAATGATGGTGTGCATTTACATTGAATTATTGTGGTATTTAAAGGAAGTGTGACCTAAAAATGGCAAACAGGGGAATTTCGGTTTCCCCGAAATCTTTCTCAAATTTCGTGGGCTTATTTTTATATAAAAATCTACTGAATGACGGAAGAATTTTTCCACCGTATAGTTTCGATTTTGTCAAAGAAAAACGGCCATCAGTGTGAACCATAAAGCCATTTTTCGTCCCATTCCTGTCGACTGGGATGACTTCCAGCTGCGCACTAAACTCAACAAAACCCCACGCGAGGGAAGAATTCCGAATCTCGATGTAGGATCGTTGAATTGGAGAAGAAAGAACGCCACAGCTGGTCGTGGCTCACGCATGAATCGGGCGTGGAAGACCATCTACAGTGGCAGGGCATCGTGGCTCTGACACACATGCCCATGTACAGAGGAAGCTACCATTCTCTTTTCCTTTTGCCTTTCAGAACGCCTGCTGGAGTGTCGTTCGCGTGTCATTCACGCGGCTCTCGGCCCGGCGCGTCTTGCCTTTTCTGCTCGCCGGTATTCGCGACAGGCCAGCCAGTGTTCCTCGTGCAACGTGCCAGGACCTCGACCCCGCATTTCCCTGCCGTCCGCAGAGGTCGCGGTGGATGTTCCTAGTGATGGGATTTGAAGCGCTTCGAATCTATATATATGACGAAAACTTCGAAGCGCTTCGAACATGATTCGAAGCTCTTGAAAGCCTTGGTCGGCTTCGAAGTCTCGAATCTCTTTCGGATCCGTATTTACAGAATGCCGCGAGGACAACACTCCCCAGTGCCGCACTGTCCAACACGGGGTGCCAGGCGGCATTCTGTAAATACGGATCCGAAAGAGATTCGAGACTTCGAAGCCCATCAAGACTTCGAAGCCGACCAAGACTTCGAATCATGTTCGAAGCGTTTCGAAGTAGTCGCCTGACACTCACAAGGGAACACCGCGAACCCGGACTCACCGATGGGAACGCAACTTTGTGGGTTTTTAGAGTGACTCAAAACAATAACAACGGTGTGTTTCATTTGTGCCCTATCGCCCTTTAAGGGGGTGAAAACTAACCTCAAAGACAAATAGGCACTTCCACTTTTTCGCATATAACTCCCAAACTACAACAGACAGAAAAAAATGTTTCAAACAAAAGATTAATGGTGCAATGAGCACTGCAAACTTGCTTTAAAAAAAATTTGAAAAAAGTTTTTTTTTCGTTCAGGTACTCTTTTTAAACTCTTTTCAAAATTTTGTTAATTCAGGTTTGCAGTGCTCATTGCACCATTAAACTTTTGTTTGAAACGTTTTTTTCTGTCTGTTGTAGTTTGGAAGTTATACGCGACAAAGTGGGAGCGTCTATTTGACTTTGAGTTTAGTTTTCACCCCCTTAAAGGGCGATAGGGCACAAATGAAACACACCGTTGTTCTTGTTTTGAGTCACTCTAAAAACCCGCAAAGTTGCGTTCCAATCGGTGAGTCCGGGTTCGCGGTGTTCCCTTGTCAGACGGATTCGAAGCGCTTGGAACCGACTCCGGAGTCCCATCACTAGATGTTCCTCTTTCGATCCATGCTTCTCGGTTAATTGCTCGTGGTGCATACGTTGGGTTCACCTCCATTAATCAAAATTCGATCGTCCCTCGTTCCGCTTCTACCGCGACATCACGGGACCAGCCGTGCATCGTTTATTCATCTGGGTTGCCACTTCTGTTTACTCCGTGATCCTTGCTCCTCTCGCTCGCCGTATCCTCGATACGTGCCAAATTGCAGAGCATCGCGAGGTTTCTTGCGAAACGCTCGCCGTTGACCTCCTTTCCTCCGTCGCTTCTCGTTTCTTTAATGTACCTGCGAGGTTTTTTTCCTCCCGTCTCTGTCTTTGCCTCGGACCGCTCTGCGCCTCTTCTTCTGCGAGGTGGACCTACACGGTAACCCGGCGTCTTATTTAAGAGCAAGTTGAACGTACTCCTCTTACGTGTCGGGTTTTCGACTGCGCGGCCGCTTCCAACGCTATTTTCGGAAATAATAATACGTCCACGGCTGTTTTCCTGCCTCTGACCAGCCCGCGGCCTTTGTCTCGGATTCGGGGACGCTCTTTTATTGGAATCTACGGTGCATGCTTGTTTGTACTCGTTAGATGTGGAAGACGCGGTGAAGCTGTGGCTGGATGGGTTCGGGTTTGTTGAGAAATGACGTTTTAGTGTGCGGAGGGGTTGACGAGCGGTTTTGGGTGACAGTTGGGGGATTTTATGTGGGCAATGGAGTGTGGGGAGAATTCTTTTTTTAATTCTGGTAAATGGTGTTTTAAAAATTCCACTGGAGGGGTGTTTCAAATCGAAGGGGGTGTTTCACCCTCCGAAACCGTGTATTGGCAATAAATAATGGCAATGCTCTAGAAATTTAAACCAGTTTGAATGGTAAAGTTCGTAATGTCCCCTCGTTTTTTAAAAATTCCCTGTCCAATTATAAAAGCTGATATAGGTAATCTATTTAAGAGGGGACATATGTCTACATTTGGATTCATCACTTCCAATGTTTATGTCTTCAATATTTCTGCGAATTTCGGCCTCAAATTTTTAGAAAACATTCTTCACATATTAAACTCTAAAATATGTAAAAAAAGGAAATAAATCTTTTTGGCACATCTAGGTGTACGCTCCCCCTTAAAAAGACTATAGTCAATTTTTATATCCTGTGTATAAATGATCCTTTAAGTGTACGAAGGAAATCGTAGCAGCGACAAAGTGAGATCGTGCAACTTTCAGTAAGAAAATTAAATTTAAAACTATTTCAATAGTATAATATATAATTATTACGATGAAACACTGGAGGAAGAGAATTTTATTTAGATGGCAGAAATTGTCATATTCGTGGAGTGCTTCGGAACATTCCAAAAGGGAGAATTATCGTAAAAAGAGAATTACCCTATAAAACTACATAGTTGTCCAACGTTTCCTCGCCCATCTCACGCTTTGAAAATAATATAAAGTCTTTTCCACGAACACGCTACACAGAAATCGCGTGCCCGTAATGTCGATCGATTGTTAATGTTACGTGGACAAACTGTTAACGATTTGTACACGGTTCGCAATTACAGAACGTGAAACAGAGATCCATAATCCAAGAGTGTCAAATCGCCGTCCTGCTCGCGCTGCGAATAATAAGACCCTCGGTGCTCGATGAAAGGAATTTCGCTAACACCTGACGACAAATTTCTAGGAAATTATTAATCACACTAATTAATTCAACAATTGATCGTCGAGTTTCAGTAAATAAGTGATTAAATTGCCTTAATCTATATGATACTAATTTCAGTTTAATTAGTGCATTTATTAGACTGCTATAATATTCTGTTAAATCAGAAAATTATTGCTGAATTTATTTGGATATTTTTAATATTAATGGAAACTGGAAATTTAATCAATATAGAACGCACCAGCGCAATTTTTTACCTAAATAAAACCTTATTATACGAAGTGATTCTAAAACTGACTGTAGCTGCACTTTCATTTTAAGTAAAAATTGAAAAAATTCGCAGCGAGAAGTGTTGCACCGGGAAGTCTATCTTCTTGTGCTCATTTTCGTTTTCAAAAGGTGCACCGATGCACATACGAGCTACAACTCCACACATTTCTCAAATGGAACCAACATTCCCTCCACCAATTTCCTGCATTCCCACTCAGGAAAATGTAACGCATGCAAGTAGAATCGACTTACCAGTTCAGTTAAAAAACTTTTACTCACATAAATTCTTAGTTTCCCAGGAACACACTTGGAATGTTTAAAGTGCTATGTAAGATCAGGTGTTAAAATTTGGACGTGAAAGTTGATAACATATGTCTTGTTTAAAACATATGAGTTTTAAAATATATGTCATACTTACTGGAAAAAGAATTACAAAATTTGTAAATCATTTAGAAATTACAAATTGAGAAAAAGAAACTTTTAGTTTCAACTTTAATTCACAAAATAGAACCAAAATGAAACTGTTTAGCTTGAAGTGAGATATTTTTTTTTCATTTTGACTGGGAATCGCCTCTGACACAGCCATAGTGTAAAAATAATCTTTCTGAGTACATATTTTCTAAAGAGAAATCCTAATTGAAATAAAGATTAATAATTTATATTTTGTACGGATTTTAGTTATTTTTCGTTTGCTTTTATACACAGTGTATTTTATTCTGTTATATTTTTCTAGATCAATATTATAACTCCCCGAATGAAGAAAAGATGACCTACCAACAAAATCAAAATACTTACCTAATATCCCACCATTCAAAAACAACTATCCCATCGAAATTCTGAAATCTCGAAGTCATAGTCCCTGGAACTTTCGTAACAGTGGTGGTCCATCGCTCGCCACGGTTGCAAAACCGAATCGAAGCAATCGAAGCAAGCAATACGAGGATAATTGTGACTGTTAATGGTTACCATCGCGAATTACGTGTAAACACTTGCTCCATCTCGAATTCGTACGCGTACACGCAGGAGACACGTGTACAAAGCAAAGCGGTCAGGGGTCCAGCCTCATTAGGAATAAATCAATTAGTAGACGGCTTGATTGTCGGTCCACCGATTCGGCGTGCATCCAATTAGCAGTTTGCTCTTGATTATCAAACAATGCCTGATCTTTCGTCGAAGATGGATCTCGCTCGTCGCCTTGCACGCAACGAGCTGCGTAACGTTAAGGAACTAGTTCTTGATCAGGCACTAATTTTTGATCAGTTCATGAAATAAATCGTTGTTTTGAGTTTATGTCAATAAATAATTGCTTGAAATAATTACTAACATAAAAACTGATAATTCCAAAATATAGGTGTTGTCTGTGAAAGCAGTTAGTACAGTAATTCGTCGTTAGTGTCACGTTTTTACCATGCGTTATAATCACGCTCACTATCCCCACCATTTCATGGCATCCTTCAGTCGAGAGTGAGAGAATCCGATATTTGTGAGAGAAAACAAAAGAGTCGACACGAAGTTGTCGTCGGCACGAAATAGTATCCGCATCGCGTTAGTATCACGCTGCCAGCCCCGATCGTCGTGATTCTAACGAGGCATTACTGTATTGTTAATTTTAGATGATCAAAAACTAGTTCCTAGTCACCTTATTATTTCATACCTTATAAATAATTAAATTATATACTTATTTTCAACTTTTTAAAATTTTTCCTTGAAGTTTAAACATTAATTCAACTTTTAGTACAAAAAAAGTCTATGGTTTAATGTTTTATTAGGTTACAAATAAATATTAAAGCGGGAAACCCTCTAAACTGATCAGAAACTAGTTCCTTAACGGTATACGCATGTCAAAGTCGCGCCGTTGAAGCCGCTGAAGGCAGCAAATGGCGCGAATCTTCGCTGCGCCTTGCAGTAGGCAATATTTTTGCAATCGGTAAAGTGTACTGCTGGCACACATTGTCGATAGCGTTTATAATTTACTAGACTAATTTGTTTTCGCTGGGTACAATGTTCGCGAGTTTACTTGGGTCTGAAATTTTTACGAGCTAATTTACATTGGCTAGAATCGTCATGCAAGGCCGATCGATCAATGAGCGTCGCGTCGATTATACTGGATGTACTCGTCTTGAATATTTTATACGATTCGACGTTTAATTCCGTTACAGAAGATCGATGTTCTAATTAATTCAGCTTCATTCTTTTTTTTTCGATTGATACATTGTGTTTCTTCGGATTTAATAAATCGAATATCGATTAGAATGTTGTGGAAGGTTGATTCGATACAGAGTGCGCAATTGTGAAAGAATGAAATACAAATATCGGGACAACAATTTAATTTAAAGGCACGTGGAAGGCGATGCTATATTTCCGGTTTATTGAGAGGAAACTACAATTTCTTTTAACGACTCTGATTACGCGCAAAGGTGTAATATGTGGCGCAGGTTTTTAATGCTGTGCACTTTTTGTTTTAATTAGAATTCTCTTTTTGAAAATCAGGCAAATATAAAACTGAATATAACTCGTTTCAGCCCTTTACTATATCAAAGCATTCATTAATTAATTCACTCTTAAGAGATATTCAAAGGAACAATGTCGGAGTAATTTAATTAGCCTCACCTCTTAATTAATTTATCCTCTTTCTGATTTGCATCTTCTATGTTTTCCACCTTTAATCATCTCACCGCCTTTCTGTTTTGCATGGAACTCTATAACGATAAAGTGAGTAATTTACTTTTTCCACACTCATAATTAACAGAACATAGGCTGGGCCTCACTTTCGCCAGCCAGAATGATTATATAAAATTGGGAAGTGGAACTTTGGTGTCGCTACATAATAACTCCAATCAAGTTCCCACATTTTTATGAAAGTAATACGCGTACCTCTTTCAGCTCTTCCACGCGAGACATTTTTTGCCTCGCAACTGGCAATTCAATTATATTGAATTAGCAAAAACAGAACTAAGTAGCTTAAATCAATTACTATCCACGAAAGTATCCCAAACAAAAAGTACTCTTACAATTAGTCTGACGAAAAACCTTCACGTTTACACGCGGAATCCATCGATGAGTTCCCCATTTAATTAGCGCCATAGTAGACGAAAAATGGCAGGCGTAACCGTATCGCCATGTCAAACGATATGCTTTAGCCCTTGGTAACGGGTTTACTAACCCCTTCGCATGTAGGTTAAAAGGAATCGATGAGATTGCACGGTGGCCCCGCGTATGCATCGCTTGCAACTGCACTATAGCGCGTGCAAGTTACACAGTGCAACCATCGTGGTACGAGCCGCGGTTAAGCAGGAGTCGTAGGCCAGCTGTCGTTAACTCCACTCGTGAATCACGGCGTTTGTTTAATTATTTCCACGAAGGATCGTCCTTCAAACCATCCACAGATCCATCGATTCGAATAAAATCCTCTACGCGTGTGTGTGTGTGTGTGCTCTGTTAATGTGTTTCCTACCTTTCTATCGACTCTTTAATTATTTTTAAGAAATCGCGAAGTAGACAGTTTAGAACTTTCGAGTTGCCCTTTGTGGATTTAAAGTGCGGAAAATTGTGCCCATGTTTTTATTGAATTAAGTGTGAAGTCGTATAGTTGAGCTATTAAAGAGAAGACTCTTAATTAATCGTTCTGTATTATTCGAAGGAAGTTTAAAAGAGTTCTAAAATATCTGCATCCCTTAAGATCATCCCCTAATTATCATGGATCGTTCAAAGGGAGTTTACAAATAATTCACCACCCAAATTATTCCCAATTAATACCCTACTAATTAAAAGCCATCGAGGTGTAACAAAAACGAGCTCCAAGAATTCACCACATTTCCTCCTTAAATATTCCAAGTACCAACGCTGTGTTGTTACGTATCGAAAAGAACAAGCTCGAAAGGGTTCACCGAGAAGACAGGTTTCTCAAGTAGTGAAGACATGATGAAAATTAAGAACAATTATACGCGCCTGTCGCAGGCCCGCTTCCAGCAAAAGCAGCTGCAGGAGAAGGAGCAGAAGTTGCTGCAGCTCTACGACCAGCAACAGCAGAGAGCTTATCAGGTGGTGCAGCGAGGCAGCGCCGGATCTAACGGCTCGAATCATGGCTCCTCCATCAGCCAGCACACTGTCACAAGAACTTCGACCAGCAGCCACGCAACCCCGACCTCGCAGGGTGGAAAGGTGAGCGATTCTTCGCGTGGAAACGCTGTAACTTTCGGTAACGCGGTTTCACGCTACGCTTTCTTGAATGGCGCAACGGCCGCATTGTGCTTCCAAGCCGCAATTCACAGTTTTTGCATTCCTCGTTCCTGGTTGCGGGAATGCGACTCTTTTTCATTTATCATTTTTATAGAAATTTGAGATGCGATCTGAATTAGATTTCAGCAAAAAAGGGACCATGACCATTAGTGTGCACAGTAGAATGTAGAATGATTATGATGACAGAAATATGAATTGGTAACTTCAGTTTTGGTTGAACGTGAAACCTGTCTCTTGAAATGCGAAGTTACAGTGCCCGACAGAAGTAGGTACATATTGAGACACCCTTTAAAATAGAATTAGAGATTTCGATGAAATATTCAGCACATATACAACTCGCATAAATCTACAAAAGGAATTTTATTAAATTTTCATTACAGACTCAGATAAAACATGTTGAAAAAATACACCATCACCAATTTTTTTGCTATTCCAACCAATTGCAATTTTTCTTAAAACGTCGAAACACGTCACCCGAGTAGTAAACTAATCATTCTAGCTTCTCAAAAAAGCTCAAGTCGTTTGGACGAATTTTAAAAAAGTTATTCTTTTTTAAAGTGTGTCCCAATACTTTTGCCCATTACTGTACATCGGTGAATGACGAGAATATCAAGATAATGGTAGGTTAAGTTGAAAAACAGTCGTGACTGAACTTCGCCTGTGCTTGTGTCTTTGTTTACTTTCGTTACTTGTTTTTTCTTGCTTGCAATAAAGACGCTTAATAATAATAATAATAATAATAATAATAATTTGGATTGTACTTGTTTTGGAGATAGATATACTGTGACGTTTAACGCGTCGCACGAGTCTTCTCGAAAAAACGTACACAGACTAAACCAGATTTACGTATCTATTATTTATCTGCGACTGAAATCTGTTTCGCTGAATCTCCCTCCAGACCTTCCGTGTTCCCCTGCACGCTGTATATTACAATTATCCAAAATTACAGTGCAGTACTAATAAGCAGACCCTTAACGAGATTTAACCTCGAAGATCACGCTATGAAAACTGTTCGATTCTCACGAACCTACCCTTAACAAGATTTCCAACCGGAAGCAATGCTTATAAACATATCGTTCACGCTGCGAGATGCTTAATCACCTACCGAACCCCCTAATAGTAGATAAGCTAGAGTAATCGGCGAAACTACACCTGTTCCGACCACCAAGGTGAGGCAGATGTTCGACGAGAGGCGACAGACCACCGTGAAGGGCATCGACAGGAGCTACCCGCTGGAGCCGTTGGAGAACAAACCGCGGAAGCAAACGAACGGAAACGGGGTGCAGAGGAACGGAAATTTGACGGTGAACCGGCAGTCCGTGACTGTGAAACGAGTGGCCCGGTCCGACGTGAACAGCAATTTAAACGACGGCAAACCGGTCGTCTCCTATCACGAGGAGGTCACTCGAGAATCGTTTGGTCCTTCTGGAGAGCAGCACACGGACGATGACGAGTTTGGGAACGAGAACCACGTCGCGCAGTACTCGAATGGGAACCACCGGGAGGAGGTGATTCGTTACTCGACATTTCCTTCTCTTACGTAACGCGAGATGACGTAACTAATGAGACGTCTGCTTAGTACGATACTCGAACTACTCAACCAAGATTTCAGGGAGTAACATTTTAACTGAACGTTATTTATAAATTTCGACCGCACTAATTAATATATTTGATTTCGGCGCACTGATTCGGTCAGTTTAAAACAATAAAAACTAGCTATTTTGCAATAATAATTATATAATCTTTCGACGTTTCGATCTTAGTTTAGATCATCTTCAGGAAGGTTTAGAAAGGATATAAAATACTGCTTTTGCTAGTAAATTGAGTCACTTATTCCAACCGACTCGGGAGCCACACGTAATGCAATAGCACAGTGACTCAATTTAATAGCAAAAGCAGTAGTTTATATCCTTTCTAAACTTTCCTGAAGATGATCTAAACTAAGATCGAAACGTCGAAAGATTTTATAATTATTATTGCAAAATAGCTAGTTTTTATTGTTTTAAACTGACCGAATCAGTGCGCCGAAATCAAATATTTTAACTGAACGCGATTGAGTTGCGGGAAAATAGAAATCTGAGTATAATATTTTTTTGTGTGAAGCCAGATTTTATCGTATGTGATAAAAGTGATGAGAATAAATCACAAGTCTGCCATTCTTTTAAAACGAAAGTTCGATGTTCTTGAAATTTATTATCCCTGGGGTCTGAAATTTGGGAATGAATCGTATTAAGAATTGTGTTTTAGTAATTAAGTAATTAAATTGTTTTCGCGGAGAATTGAATTTTATCTAACGGTATTCGTGGCACGCGAGAAGAGGCGTGTCGGGGAGGTTCTGAATGAAGACACGATACAGAGGAACCGCATGATGGCGAAGCTTCACTTGATGGAGTACGACGAAACGCTGAAGCACCGTGTTAAAAACGACCTCGAGAGCGTGCAATTCCCGGATGACTTCATGGTGGATGTTCCTGACAAGCTTCCAAAACAAAGCGGTACCAAGAAGGTATCGCAAGCGGAGGCTCGGCTGGAGCGCTTCAAAAATGCGAACGCGAGGCGTAGCAACGGCATTGCGAAGAATTCAAGCACGATCAGCGTCCCGAAGAAACGATCCGACCCAGCAATCCCGGCGAAGCCTACTTCCAGGTATGTGGATAATAAGAAAACGCGAATGATGATGCACCGAAAATTTTGAGAGATATAATAATTAATGAGATAGACTATATGAATAAAATATAAAAAAAAAACATTTTGTAATATAGTAGATAGTTGTGCTAACGATTTCTCTGTTCTTTCCGGAATATTTCATAGATATTTCCATCATAAAATTTTTCAAAATTCATATGAAGAGTATTAGATTGAGCAAAAGTTTGTTCGGATTTTGTAGATTAGCGTTGCGACACCGCCACATTCGGATTCATTTATCCACAATTTTATAAAACCCCTCTCGTAGATTATCATCCAAGATGCCAACGAAATCAGAGCAAAAACTAACAAGGAAACGTTCCCACCAAAAATTCTGATTTTAATGAAACTTCGCATGAATCTGGACTCTAGATTCTAGAGTATATTGGAGTCTGCAAGGAGTACTTTTTTCTTCCGCGAAAATTCGCTCTGAAAGAGGTAAAATCAGCCCTTAAAGCTGTCGCGTTGTTTTCTTTTTTTAATATAACTTTATAACGCTGCGAGGTAGACGAAAACTTTAAATACAAGAACTGTTCAACTTTTTATAAACTACCGAAAGAAAAGTAAAGTTGGAATCAGAATTTTCGGTTTGGGAAAGTTGGATTTTAAAACACTTGCCGTCACAGAACACCGAAATGACTCAAAGCATCTACTAAATACACAGTCGAACATTCACTGATTAAACATTAATCGCCCGAACGTGGCACGTGTCGCCAACGACATCTCGAGAGAAGTCCGGACGAATTGTTTTACTGAGCTGGCTGTAGGGATCGGGGATGCCTCTAAACGCAAATAGATTATCGAGCCCGATTATCGCATCGAGCCTTGACAAATCACAAATTCTCTGCCCGCTAATTGGCAATCAGAGCTAACAATCCGTCAGCTGCTTTCGTCCCCGCCGATTAATTTCTCGTTGCATAATTGCAATCGCTGACTTGGCACCGAATCGTTTAAACCTACGCAGCCGTAGTCGCCTAACAATACACGAGCCCACCCCCGGAAGCGGACGCCCTCGAAGGAGCACCTAAACGACGCGCTTCCGGCACAAAGGCGCAGCGTCTTCGATTCCTCGCAACGAGAGAAGGATGGTCGCTCCGACTCGCGTCTGCCTAACCGCTATCGGCGAAAGGATAATCAGGCGAAAGGACAGTAAACGCGCCATCAGCATAACAACCCTTCGCCGAAGCACGAAGGATTGTCAGTCCAGCGCAGGGGAGGAAAAGCCGCCGCGAACTTAGCAATGGTCCCCGGGAAATCTCACAGCTTTTCGCGCAAATCAACGGAGAACTGTGGTGGCTTTTCGCGACGCTTCAACCGCTCCTTCGTAACCAACCTAACAAAATCTCGATCGGACGGAGTTCGAAGATCGAAGGCCAACAGAACGTCCCAGCTTTCTCCTGCTCAATGATCTTAATCCCGTCGCGAGGCGGAGTCATACCTACGCCAAAATCATTTGTCTCTTGCCGATTCATTCTGTCTATTTGTGCCCTCTAACCGCAACTTTCTGGCAAGATTAACACACGATTTGTATAATGAGGAAGAGGATAGGAAGATGAAGTTGCAGGGGGATACCAGATAAGGATTCCAGAGCTTGTATTTTAATCTTCAGTTGGGGATTGCAATACATTGGTTGTGATTTCGTAGTGGGAACGAAGCTGTCAAGAATAGGACGCGAAAGGTTTTGCAGAAAGGGTTGGATAGCAGGAAGAAAAGCCCTCAGAGAGGAGAAACACTGATGTCAGACTCTGAAGGGAATCCCAGGCGAAGGAACGACGGTTCAAAATTCTTCTGCAAGGAGTCCGAGAAGTCTGCCACTACTTACGCAGCTGATTCAAAAAAATCTGGAAGATTGTCTCCTGATGTTTCAAAAGATAGAGGACGACGAAGTGCAAGTCCGAAATTCTTCTGCAAGGAGTCTGAAAAGTCTGCCACTACTTACGCAGCTGATTCAAAAAATTCTGGAAGATTGTCACCTGATTTTTCAAAAGATAGGGGACGACGTAGTGCAAGTCCGAAATTCTTCTGCAAGGAGTCCGAGAAGTCTGCTACTACTTACGCAATTGACGTGAAAACTGAGGGGAGATTTTCTCCAGATTTTTCGAAAGGTGTTAAACGCACGGCGGTGAAAGTAGAAGCAAGGGGGTCTAGAACCACGTTTACTAAGCTTGATCAAAATGTACGAAAGAAATCTGCTGCAACTATTGGTACAGACACGGTGGATAGGAATGTCAAGTCCAGTAGAACTTCCTCTCCGGAAAGTATAGAAACTGAGATGATAATTCAGAAGAAGGTTCAGGACAAAATCAACACTAAACCAATTCGAAGTGGGTCGCCGAATGTTTTCGATAGACTAACTAAAGAACGCAGTGCAAGTCCCAGGTTCTTCGATCGAGAAGCTGAGAAGCCAGCCACAAAGATGCCCCACGATGCAAAATTCACTTGCAAATCTCCAGAACGAGCAGAGAAAATAGTCAAGAAACCCAGCGACAGTTCAAGAGTCGTGTTACGAAAGCGAGAATCTTCCAGCATTCACGCTTCTAAAAGAAAATCACCAGATTCTGCGAAAAGAATTTTGAGAAAAGTCAGTACGAGCCCTCAGTTCTTCCTCACGGATTCTAACAGATCCTCCACCATTATGCTGGTGACGCCAGAGACAATCACAAAACCCAGAAGCGACTCCGCAAAGTCTAAGAAGAAGACTCGAACTCCTGGACCCTCCGTGAATAAATCTGACGTAACTGTTTCAAGCAGACTTGCAGAGTCGAGCAGGCGCGTGTCTGAGGAAGACGCGAAGGAGAGCTCCAAATACAATATACGAAGCTCTGTATCGCGATTCTTCTCCGAGCAGTGCGAAAGAGCTTCCAGAAATGAAGATGCTGGTACAAGGGACAGCATTCAATCGCCAGCAACCGGTAGAAGCTCTGATATGCCTCGTGGTTCGTCTCCAGTGTCGCTGAAGGACATGAAAACATCTGGCTCAGCGAATAGAACTGTCCATCTGTCGTCGCCTAGATCGCAGAAAATCGTGGACAGAAGAAATGCGCCCGCAGACTTCTTTTGTTACGAGACGGAAAGATCTGCCACGACTGTGAGACCCAAGTCCCCGAAACACTCGATTAAGGAAGGAACTAAAAATCCTCGACCGAAATCGAGTAATTCCGCGAACGTCCAATCGATGGACGCTGGATCTAAATCATCAAAAACCTCTGACAACTTTACTGTGGCTGAGGACACTAAAATAACTGCTGGTGTTGGCAAAAGTAGCAGTCGAGGCTCGTCACCTGGATCAATGAAAGTTGCAGATAGCAGAAGTGGAACTCCGGAATTTTTCTGCTACGAGTCAGATAAATCTGCCACTACTGTAAGTTTCACACCGAAATCGAGGAAAGACTCCAAAGGTTCCAAAAGTCCTCCATCGAGACCAAGTAGCTCCACAAGTGTCCATCCTCCAGGCGGATCATCAGAAAGCCCTGATAGTTTCAATCCTCCCGAAGATGTTGAAATAATTCCTAATATTCGTGGAAATAGAGAACCCAGATCACAAAAGATCGCGGACACCAGGAGTGGAACTCCTGAATTTTTCTGCTCCGAATCAGAGAAATCTGCGAGAACTGTGAGCCGCAAACCCAAATCGACAAAAGACTCGACGAACGACCGTCAGAAAAGTCCTCCATCCAGACCAACTAGCTCCACAAGTGTCCAACCTCCAAGCAGATCGTCAAAAAGCCCTGACTTCTCTCCACCTAAAGACAGCAAAGCAGCCGCTCGCAGAGGGTCCAACAATGTCCTGCGATCCACCAGGCTGATCCGCGACATTATAAACCGGCAAAAGGGCGGAAGCAGGAGCGATTACGCTTCGGGGAGGGTGGCGAAAGAATCGCGAAGGACTGCATTGAAAAGCGCAGAAGGAAGTATCGGGGGCGTAGAATTGAAACACGGATCGAAAGTGGATGAAGCGGAAGAGCTCAAGGCGAATAGAAGCGGCGACAAAAGAGCAACCACACCGAGAACCCCGGCGTACGAACTTCTCGCCCCAGAATCCACTCGGGAAAGTTCCACGAGGGTGGACATTGGAACCCAAGAGATCGCGATGCACGATCGATACATAAAACAGGAGAGAATTCACCGAGGCCAGCTTCGAAGCACTTACTCGAAATCTTTCGGCAAGGCGACGCGAGACTCCAAGAAGAAGTCGAGCACGGAGAATTTGTTCACGTATCCCGTGCGCAAATCTGCCAAAAAGAGGGCGTCCCTTTTCGAGTCGAGTATCTTCGAGCCACGGAAAAAGGACCGTCAGGGGACAGATGGAGTCTTGGAATCGAGAAGGGCCAGGGGTTCCACCAGGGCGGTGGAAGAAACTGGAGTCGGTTCGAAGGGAAACGCGTCGAGCACCGAGCGCTTCTGCAGCCTCAACGAGTCGGGTTCTCGTAGTTTGAAACGCGGGTTAAGGGAAAGTACCGCGGGCCAAGGGACCAGGGCCAGAGCTCTGCGATCTGCAAGGAAAACTTCCAGCCCGATTTTTGGTGAGTCGAAGAAGCAACGCAGGTCGCCCACTCCTCATAAGCAGGCTGAGATTTTACGATCCATAGAACTGGTTCGGAGGATCATGAAGGGATCGCAGTCGGAGAGGAGCAGTAAAACAGTTGCTTCGAACGTGGTCGTTGTGAAGCGCCAAACAAGGAACAATGCGGAGAGTGAAATCGAAGGGAAGAGAAGTGAATCGATCGCGTCAGCGACGGAAAGTACAAGTTTCGCGAGCAAGAATTATGAAAGAACAGATTCGGTGGAGTCGGCACTCAGACGTTTCGATTCTATTGACACGGAAGCTGGCGTGGCGTCTGCTCGGAGCAGCTCGGGGCGAAGCAAAGACAGAGGATCGATGACAGAGGGAAGAGGAGCGGAGGTTGAATCGCGGGGGGTCGCAGGCTCGGTGGATGATTCAAGAGCGATCTCTCTGAAAGCACTCGATCAGGCGGATGTAAATGTTCCTCCGAGCCCCGAGAACAAACTATCGAGGGGGACTTTGAAGAAAGCATCAGCGGCGTCTGAGACCTTGGGTGCTTCCCCGAGAACCCAGGAACCTCGAGGTCGGAAGAAATTAGCAAAGGCTAGAGACTCGATCGAGATCGCTCGAATCACGGCGAGGTCTAAGTCACCGGCTTGCAGGAGAAGGCTCTTTCCAGACGTCGGTTCGACGGAGGGAACCAGAACCGGAGGCACGAGACCGAGGTGCAGCCTCGAATCGACGAAGACCAGGGAACATCTTTCGTCTCGTAAAAAGGGACGTAAAAGCGAAATGGCGGATTCCGCGAGGGTCGCGACGAGATTCGTGAAACACGCGAAAGAGGCGGACGGAAGGAAAGAGGGTAGAGCGTCAACAGGTGCGTCGGGCTCGGATCGTTCTGTGCTTGTGAAACCGTTGAGATCGATCGAGGATATTCGTAAATCCATCGGGAGCGAAAGTTGCCGTCGCGGGGCGGCCGGGGCGTCGTCGTCGTTCAAGTCAGCGATTGCAAGCGATGCCTCGAGATGCTCGAGCCCGGTTCAACGTCGAGCTAGCAGCGAGGATCGCGTTGGGAATAGGGAAGGGTTATCCCTGTCGAAGCGATCAGAGAGTCTTGGCGGGAGGAGCGAGGCTTCGGGGGATTCGGAGGGGTCTGTAAAATGTGCAACGCGTTCCTTCAGGGTCACGAAGAGCCCGAGTCCGGATTCGACGAAGGCGACGGAGATGAGCGGCCGTCCGAGGAGGAACGTCCCTTCGTCGCCATCGAAAAGCCCGGAGACCGTCACGAGGGTAAGCAGGTTTATACGAATGATCGTTAAAAATGTTGCTTCTGAGAAAAAGTTTAGCGTTTTTGTGGGAAAGATGTGCCTTTGTAGAGACAATATCAGTTGAAAGCTACTGAAAACGTGCTCGTGATTTTGTTTCTTGGTTCTTAAAATTTCTAAGATTTCTTAACGGGGGATTGTCGTCTAAGTGCTCCAAAAGTAACTGATATATAAGAATTTTTTTTTAAAATTGTTAGTCGTATTGGATTAAACTCTTTTAGAATTTAGGGAGGTATCTTTAAAATTGTAGAAAATATTTTTTTATGTCGATTCTTCTTATTATTTATTAATTAATGTTGGCGGGATGTGTATAACTTATCAGGGTCGTCTGATTACAAAAAAAAAATAGAAGTTTTATGTTTTAGTTTTTAGTCCATTTTTGATCAAATGAAATAAAATCGTTTAAAAAGGAAGAAACTCCCATCAACTCCGCATCAATTACAAGTGAAACGTCTGAGAAATTAGATTCGAAATGCAACCACATTCACAATTTTATATTGCACTGTAAGAAATTAAATTGATTATATTCACTATCGCGGAGAAACGGTGAATCGTGATTTAAATGCAAAGCTATTCCGATAATTTTGCGGAGGGTTTTGAACGAGCGCATCCTTTATTATAGCGTCCCTCGACCGACTTCAAAGTTCAAGATACAAAACCGTCGAAACGACCGGTGCCTATGAAAGGCACAGAGCCAATTGGAAACAGGAAGACGGCGACGACGTCTACTACGACGAGTACGAGAAAATCGACGGATGTCGTCGATGGCGCTATTCTCGAGAACGGTCTGCATTTACGAGACCAAACTGCCGAAACGAAATACGATAACGACTCGCCTACGACGAAGAAGAGCGACGCTTTTGTCATCGAGTTCGACGAGCAGCCGTCGAAGGAAAACGATGGTCCACCTAGGAAGCCGTTAACAAGAAAGCAATCCACCGAAGTGAGTAGCTGTTGGTCATTAGAAAATGAAGGGTATTAAATAAATAGTCGCATAATTCTTAATGAATATTAATAAAAATACTCGAGAACTCAGCTATTATTTTAAAGGGACTGAAACTTAAACGCTGCTGCGTGACAGTCTCGCGTCGCAATTTGATAGTAGATCTTGTATTTAAGTGGCAAAAAATTCCCCAACTCGCGATTTTATATAGCGAAGTCTGTGAAATAAAATTTAGAATTCGGTCACACGTCCTAGTACAATAATCTGAATCAATGATTCACAATCTTTTCAGAATTTAATGATCCATGATATAATTAATAATACAACATTCTTATCATACACTCGGCTACTTATTAATTTTTCCAAAACGACTCGAAGTTAGGCACGAGAGAAGTGAGCGTAAAATCAGCTGGTATCGACGAGAACTTACGCGATAAAATGTCGCCCATTCTTTGACACCAATTAACCTGGGTGTCGCAGATTTTATTGCTCATGGATTCCTATTTCATCGTGTTGTGATTAACCTCTGCGAAATTCTCGAGTTCCGCTGATGCAAAATTAAAGGGTAGCCTTGGCAAGTGTTTCGCGGGAAACTGACGTTTGGGGATCACCGGTTCTTCTTCTAATTGGAATTATTTTATCAAATCTTTGTACCAAACAGAAGCAAACACCTCCCGCGCAATCCGGTCGACCTCCGTCATCGGTTTCGTCCACGTCCACCGGCAGTTCCATGCAGGCTTCCGTTAGCAGAGGTAAAATGGCTTCGAGGGCGAGGACGCCAATTTCCGGTACAGCGTCGTCCAAAGGGTCAGCTTCCAGCAAAGGCGGAACAGGCTCGTGTGCCGCGTAAGGATTTCCAGCGTAATTGGTGTTTCCGTCGTGAACTCTTTATAGAAAATTAAAGGACCTCGAGCGTTCTCAGCTTTTTCAATCTACAAATCTTTTGCAAAGAATTTTCATCGCAAGGCTCGAGAGGACAAAGGGCAGTCACTAAAAATTCAATATAGTAATAATATAACGACATATTCTTCTCGAAAAGTTCGTATATAAAATATAAATAGACCGTGTAGTTTAATTGGTTGCCGTTGGAGAAAGAAGCTATTAAAGTTTCTACGAGAGTTTCTGCCAGAGTTTGCAACAACTTGCAGAAAATATTCCAGACAGAGGAAATCTGTATTCTTCTCCATTAAAAAACCTAACTTCTTCGTCTCGCTTTACATTTAAATTCCAAGTTGCTGCAATTACGGAATTGCGTAATTTCATCTTATCGAGATCATTGACAGACGTATAGCACGTCGCTCGCAGTTTCTACTATTCGGGGATCGGTTTTGAATTTAATTAACGTAGAAATACTTTTGCTAATTTCCTAATTACTTTGAGCAACGCACAAGCACCCCTTTAATTAGGGATTATGCCTCCCGTGAGGTCTGAAAACACATATATATTCGGGAATTTTGGGGGAAAAAGTTGAAGGCTTTTTTAATCAAACAGGATTAGAATTTTTTATTTCTGATGAACCAGGTCAAAGCTACAGTTGTCGCCGTAAAATGCTTAAATAAAAAAACTCCATTACTTATTCAGATATCGCGTTGCAAAAAAAACTACAAAAACTTTAATATATATACTTTCGATTATACAACCGTTTATTTAAAAAAGTCTCAAAGTTTTTAAAAATAGATCCCGAAAATACTTGTGTTTTCAGACCTTACAGATAGGCATAACTCCTTAATCCTCGCTTGGCGGATTCAGGTACCATGTGGACCCACCCTAACTATCGAATAACATGTTTCTGACCATTAACATTACTTCTTGAAGAAGATAAGTAACGTAGATTGTAACACGATCGGATTCTAAAACAATCGAATGAAAGTATGTTTAAAAATGCACACTGCACCCGACGTGCGAGCGAAGTAGCCAACACTCATCACTTGAGCCGCGAACCGACTTTTCCGTTATCCAAAATTGTGACTAAACTGTCTTTCAGCGACAGTCTAGTACCCTGCAAAATGTGCGGGCGTCGTTTCGCGCAGGATCGGGTGGGCCTTCACGAGCAAATCTGCGCGAAGACGGGCCAGAAGAAGAGGAAGCAGTTCGACGCGATGATATACCGAGTAAAGGGCACCGAACTCGAGCCATTTTTGAGGAGAGCAACCTGTAAGAAGCCCGAGGTCAGTACGCCTTATTTCGCTTCCTGAACCCAACCGCCCTTCGTCCTCTTCCCGTTAATCCTCCGCAACTTCCGTTTCAATCCGCTAAATCAGCGAGACGAGTACGACACTAGGGTGGCCCTTAATTTCAACCTGCGATTTCTTTTGTTCTCACCTCGTAATATGGTTCCGATGGGGAAGATGACGCAGAGCTCGGCGCAGATGGCGCCACTAGCGCATGTACTGTGGTTGTGCCCGAGTGCGTATGTGTGAATGGGAATGTATCGCAAATGAAACTCGGTCGAGGTGGCGCTCTGATCGTAGTGCTCTGAGCATGCGCGTGATGACGCCGTGACGTTGAACCAATCAACGCCAGCGCAAAGCCAAGCTCATCTTGGCGTTGATTGGTTCGACGTCACGGCGTCATCACGCGCATGCTCAGAGCACTACGATCAGAGCGCCACCTCGACCGAGTTTCATTTGCGATACATTCCCATTGTTTGCGCGCGAATTTTTCATTTATGTATTGTATAAATGGGAATGCGTGCTGATGGCGCCACGGGTGGAAAAAACTTGCAGTCATCTTCCTCATTCATAAAAAAATATTCCCTGAAAAAAGAATTCTAAATTGTAAGGCCTGGTCGGCACCCTTTCCTGTTGTCCGATTGCAATAATCTTCTTCAAGGACTATTTTTTTTTTTTTATCGAATGGCACCGTTCTGGGGGCTGAGAGCAAAGAAATTTCGACACGTATAAATAAGGGCCATCCTACAGAGGACGAGGGACTGGTTCTAAAAGAATGGGATGGTTGCCGTGTCTTCACTGTTTCAGAAATCGAAGAAACCAGAGGTGAAGACCAACTGGCGGCGCAAGCACGAGGACTTCATCAACACCATACGGTCTGCCAAGCAGGTGCAAGCGCATTTAGCAGCGGGAGGAAAGCTCAGCGATTTGCCGCCGCCGCCAGTCAGCGATACCAGCGATTACATACAGTGTCCCCACTGCGGGCGAAAGTTCAACCAATGTGCCGCCGAGCGTCACATCCCCAAATGCGAGAACATGCTGCACAACAAGCCAGTGCATTTGCGTGCGCCGAAACCGAGACGCTAATCGTCGCTCGCCGAACGATAAATCTTCTTTTTTTTATATATACGCGCAGAGTATATTTTAAGCGGAGCGAAAACGTTTTTCCAATCGAGCAAATTCAGGCAAGCAGAACTGTCGTTGCAGGTGTGATTTTCCTCGTTCAAAGTGTCAGGGAAGAGTTATCAGATTTTAAGTAAAATTCGCAAGTTTTTAGGCGGACACTTTACTCGCGATCGGCGCTATTTTATACGAACGTAATTTCGCAACTACAGTGTTACGAAATTTTATACACTCGCCCGTCTATTTGTACAGCCGAGCTCGCCCGCAGAGTACCATCTGTCGTTTTGTAAAATCTGTACGAAGCGTGAAAGTGTTACGCAGAACATCCGCGGTGTGCGCTCGAGTCACACGAGTTCTGTGCGCGTGCGCGTGGATCGGACTTACCCTGCCTCGCGATAAAACACGAACTTCTACGAGTCGTACATATGTACGTGGGGGAAGAAATTTGTCGACTGATATACCACCTTTTTGAATAATATACAGTCAACGCAGAAATTGCGGAAAAAATTTATACAGATCTTTCCGCTTGTGTGAACCGGAGTTTTAGAATTTGATGGTCGAGGTTTTTGAAATTCACGACTGTACAAACCTCTAACGTTCCATTCCGGGGTATTTCGACTACTTGGAACGGACACTTTATACGTATTTATATCTTTTTATACCGTAGCATTAACGAAAATGTTACACAATTGTTTCTAACTTTCGCCTTCTAATAATCATCACGAAATATATTGAAGAAAATTCACATATAATTCAAGGATTAATTAAATGGGATGAAAATGCAGCTTCATTAATACCACGGATATTGTGATTTATTTTATAAGTTTCGGTGAAAATAGGCTGTCTTTCAAGAAGGAGCGTACATTTTTACAGAGCTTAGCGTTCTTAACGAAGGAGGATGTTGTAACAATATTATTATGACGAAATATTGGGAGCTAATAAACTAACTTTTTATTTAAAACAGACGAGCACAATCTTATGCCAGCCGAGTAACGAGTAATAAATTACCCAACATTTCTACGGTTCCGAATCCCCTTATCATTTTCATGTTGCATCCAACGTTATCGATTCAATTTAAAATAAGATTACAATGCTACGAGTGATAGGAATTAAAATTAAATTTTATAGAGTTATGACTACATACTTTCAAGAAACATGTTGCACAATTCCATTCACTAATAGATTTTCGGACATGAAATAATTATGTTGTAACATGCGTCGTATTTTCTATAATAGACAAGTCAGGTTATTAAAAATATTTTTCCTGTTACAGATGAAACTTGGGAATATTTCGACGTGGACAGGAAATTTATGTGGTCAAATGATGGAAACCTCAACAATGAACACAAGAAAATAGTGATTTTATATAATTTATTACTTTATTGTAGTGCTGTAAAGACCTATTATGCGAATAAATTCAGAGAAACTTGAAACAAACTGTATTATAATTCAGAAATACCTTCTGCATATTCCTATCCAAACTCCAAACTTGCAATTTCAAATATCTGTGGTATTTCCTTCAGAGTACCATATGCAGCATGGAAAAATTTGGAAAAAGTTTTACGTCTAAAGCAATTCTTATATCTAATTAGAATATTTGACAATCACAGCTATCGGCTCGGTGGCGATAATGAATTGAGCGCCATTGAATTCTAGTGAATTAAACACGATACGCTAGAGATCATTGAGCCCGTAATGTTGGCAATAGGGATTCATGCGTAGTTCGGTGACGATCCAACGCAGCAGACGACGTGTATTCCCGGCGCAGGGAAGAATATTTAAAAATTACCTCTGTTCACAAGCCCGTCATGATTAAACCGCGAGACCTTATTATGTTTTTGAATCCGTTCGATGCGTAAAAGGAAAGTATGGATCACTTAATTATCTTGGTGGCTATGGTGCATTTATTGTACTGCCCATTCACGAAAGTGGAGGAAAGTTTCAATCTGCAGGCTATGCACGATATGTTATACCATGGTTTTAACCTGACCGAGGTAATTATTACAGCCCTTCTCGAAGGTCTATCATGTAAATAAACATGTTTAAGAATTAAGCCAATAGAGATAGATTACGGGGGAATATTTCTCTTCCCTGACAGGTTGCCGACACGCAATCGAACAGATATTACGCAAAAACTTAGATATTATATTTAGAAGCAGATGCATGTATTTATAAACTCACGATCAGCTGATACAGCTTCTGTGGGCTTAACAGTTCATTAGTGCGTTAATCTCGACTTCTCTCGAAACGCATGGCCCCGAATTTTACATAATATGCGCAGGAGAATCCCATTAAAATCTCCGTTAACGATTTAATGCTGTATTCCAGCTAAACACGCAGCCTAACTACTTGCGATGTTCACGATTGAAAAAGCCATCAGAGTTTTATACTAAACGTTTGTAACAATATTCTTGTTCTGTGATAGTACGATCACCATGAATTTCCTGGAGTCGTGCCACGATCGTTCGTGGGACCAATTATAATATCAGGCTTGGCAACGCCGCTAATAGCAACCATTAATTATTTGCAACTTAATAAATTCTTTGCTCAATACATCGGTAAGTTGATTAATGAACGAGCTGAGTTTATCAATTTACATCTGCGCTTCGATTCTTATTAATATTAGACACGAACGACAGACTAGCTTTTTAATCCATAAGATCTTACATTGTAATGAGAATGTAACTAGATCCATTGTTTTCCAGTAAGAGCGGTATTGGGTTTGTTGGTAATATGTATGTTGAAACTATACAGACACGCTTTGCAGAGCATCTTCGGCTTGCAATTTACAAAATGGTTCGTTGCAATCACCGTAACGCAATATCATTTTATGTATTACTTAAGCCGTCCTTTGCCAAACATAATGGCTGTGCCGCTAGGTAATTCGAATAAAATACACGCATATTGTTTGACTTTGAACGTTCGCTAAGCAACTATCAGTCTTCTATCGTTAATATATTTTAGTGCTACTGGCATTATTCGGGTGGTTGAGACAAAATCACATCGTATTTATTTGGTCATCCGCGGCAGCAGTAATAATATTCAGAGCAGAGCTCGCTATGCTTCTGGGATTATTCGTTTTGTACGATATAGCCAACATGAAACTGACCATACCAAGGTATTTACATATTATATAGCGGGCCATTGATTCCTAGTATGGCTACATAACATTGCGAACAGAAGTGATTAGAATCATCAAGGGACATTCCACAAAACTGCACTGATTTGTAAGCTTCGTTTGCTTCTGAAACTTATTAACTTAACGAAAACCCTTCTCTCCAGAATAACCGAATAAGACACAGTTCCCCTATCCGATAACTGCGATTGAAACCTGTGCTAGTATTGAAATTAGAAAAAAAATAAATGACAAGCATAATCTTATAACACGGGAAAAGTTTCATCCTTTGGAATTTACTCGAGCCGCTTATCGGAGCATTGATTTCATAAATGTAATAATTTCTAGACTACTTAAAATTGCGGTACCGGCTGGTATATTTTTTCTAACGCTAACGGTTACGATAGATTCCATATTTTGGAGGCGTTTAGTATGGCCCGAAGGTGAAGTATTCTACTTCAACACCATACTTAATAAGAGCAGTGAATGGGGTGTATCCTTTGCCAAGCACTGTAATTACGTGGAGGAATCTTAAATATTTCTGCTGATCTTAACATGAAAAACAGACATCGCCGTTTCTGTGGTACTTTTATTCTGCGCTTCCACGTGGAATGGCCTTTTCGTATTTTTTAATACCCTTGGGTATGATTTGGGATGCTCGAGTTCGAACGTTAACAGTTCCTGGTATCATGTTCGTCGCTTTGTTCTCATTTCTACCACACAAAGAATTGAGGTTTATCGTATATGTCTTTCCGCTACTGAACGTTAGCGCAGCCGCTGTTTGTCATAGGATGTGAGTACTTTGAATATCGATTGAGTTCTTTTTATGTTACCGATGTTAATTATATATATTGATTTTTGCGAATAGATGGGAAAACAGGGCGAAAAGTCCATGGAATGGAGCTCTGGCGCTAATCGTTTCAGGCCATCTAGTCTTAAACGCTCTTTTCTCTATGTTTCTTTTATGCGTCGCTGGCTCTAACTATCCTGGTGGTTTAGCTATCGCAAAATTACACAGGCTTGAGAAAGACTGTGACAATCCAGTGCATGTGCATATCGATGTGCTGACTGCGCAGACGGGTGTTTCAAGGTTTACGCAAACAAATGATTCTTGGATGTAAGTCAGTGATCAATTTTACTAAATAGAAAATCAATTATTGACCCAAAACTCTCGATAAATAATCTAATTTAATATAAATTGTCTTCCAGTTATTCGAAACAAGAAAACTTAACCATCGACGATCCAGAGATGCTTCAGTTTACACATCTGCTAATGGAAGCCAAAAGTAAATACTCTCCAAATATAAAACCTTACTTAAAAACTCATGACATTTTGGATTCCGTAGACGGTTTCTCTCACATAGCATTAAATTATAACATGTTACCACCTATACGAATAAAAACCAGGCCTATCATATTTATTATGAAAAGGAAACCTAACATAAAATACGATCCGAAGAAAGCAGAAACCCAGACTTACGTAAAACAACTAGCTCAGGCTGATGCAGACAAAAGTACAGAAAATAAGGATATAATGAATGACACTGTGAAACGTATGGAGCCAATATTAGATGAAATTATGGAGTCGTTAGAGCAGTTTGAAAGGCCGTTAAATATTAGCAATAAGTATGTTCTGGATCCAGAAGTGCAGGAAATAGTAGAATCTAATAATACACAAAATAATTCCAACGAATCCACCGAAGGAACAAACGTGGAACGAGTATCGGCTAATTCGTCTGAAAGAAATTTATCAGATTCGGAAACATTGGTGGAAGCGGAAAAGGTACCGAACTTATCGAAAACAGAAAACAGTGTTGAAACTGAAATTAATATTCAACTGCAGCATAATGTCGAAAATATTTCCAGCGCTGACGAAAAAAGATCGGATGATAAAAATGAGGAAACTGAGAAAGTGGGAACGGTAAAAGAAAGATTAAAAGGCAATAACATTCTCCAAGAAGGCAGCAGCATAAAAGAAACTGTTAAAAAACTTATTCAAGAGAAATTAGAGGCGGATAAGCTGAAGAAAGATATGATGGACGAAGGGAAGTTATTAGAAAATCCAGAAAAGATCAATACAAGGGTGAAGAGAGCAGTTCCGATAAAAATAGAAATGCCGCAGAAAATGAAAAGTATACCGAAACAAGAGTATAGAGAAAAGCCAGCAACTGTTCGAGAAACAGTTAGGGAGTATAAAACGTTTAATGTAAGGGAGAGCATTAGAAGTATAATAAATCAGTTTAAGGAATTCGAAAAAGACTTTGTGCACGAAGATTTCGAAGTAATTAAAAAAGAACCCAGCACTGAGTTTAGCAAACAGGTGACAGAAACGAGTACAAAAATTTCAGAAGATACTGCAGATGTAGCAGACACTACAACAAAGATTGAACCTTCAAGAACAATCAAAGATGCCAAAGAGAGTCTAAGAGATATAATAAGCCAATTCAAGCTGATAAAATCTGAATTGACTTCCGAAGAAGATGACGAGTTTGAACGAATCGAAGCGACATACATGGAAAGACCCATTTCCGAGACACTAATGCAATTTAGCGAAGCTTTGAAGAATTTAATACAACGAAGAAAAAACAGTAAAACATTAGTTACAAATAAATTAAACAATGATGAAGGCGTATCTAAATCGCAAGCTCTGCCAAATGTAATGACGGAAGAATCTCAGTTATCGGCGGAATCGTTAAAGACCTTGAAGGATCAAAACGATAAAAGGGAAAAGGCATTTAACATGGAGAAATTAGGGAAAGTCACTAAAAATATTAATGCAAAAGAAAGCTCAAATTCAGGTACAAAGCAAGCTTCTGAAGAGAAATATTTTACGACGTATACGAATAATAAAAACGTTCCTTCAAATGCTCCAAAATCTACCGAAAATGTGTCAAATAATGTAGGAAAGAAGTATACTTCCGAAGAAGATGACATCGTGATTCAAAAGAATGTCAGAAGTAACATAAGTGATTAAGTGTTGAAAATATTTGACTGTTTCTATGCTTTTTGATGGAGCAATTGTGTAATTTTAGTAACATGTAAATACGTTGTTCTGTGATAACGAAAACGTTGTATTTTTTAATCCATGCTCGTGCATTACCAACGCGGAAAAAGCAAGATTTACTTTTCCGGTGTTATCGCTTGAAATGTCAGAGAATATAGACGCAAAATGGGAAAGCATTTGTCTAATGTATAGTATCACAAACGTGCCACAACTATATGTATGCTATTACATGATATTAATTTGTACAACAATTATTTCACGTATTGCAAAGTCATCTTTATAAGTTTTTATATATATATATATATATTTAGATGTTGAAATATTTATCTATATATTGTTTGATATAAAAGTAATATTTATCAATGCATGTTTGAGCAACCCTATGCAATTTTATTATCCACCCTTGACTGTTACAGATTTTATAAGCTACGATTTAGTAATGAGATTTTATTTCCTTTTTACCCCCATGCATTTAGATTCTGCTTTTCTATATTTTCTGTTTCTTCACTTTTTAGTCGAGATAGAGTTTAGGATTATTCCGAAATAAAGGGATACACTCTGCCACAAGAAGAAAGTGCATCGATTTCCATATTGGTATTTGCAGAGCATTTAAGTGCCTTAAAATCTCTTCCAAATTCTAAGAAAGAATGAAGCACATACTCGATAAATATATACGTGTAATATAATATGTATCGATATTTTACTGTAAGTAAAAGATATTTAATATTGTAACCTATAAGTTAATCCTTGCATTACTACTCGATCAATTAATAATCAATAGCATCGAATTCTGATTACAAATTTTATTGACGAATGTTATACAATTTTTATCATTCAATCTCTTTCTGATGTATTTTTTATATCATTAATATCACATATTAATAATTTAATTTGTGGATTGTATGAATTCCTCTGAACGATTCAAATGTGCTATACGCTGTTAATGTTACAGTTATACAATACAGTATTTTATCGCGAGCACCGCGTTTTAAATATACAGGAACCCCATCTTGATGCTGTTTAAATAAATGAAAATTAATTACGCATTACTTATACACAATCAACTTTCATATATCAATCATTTTACATTCTACAGTAAATATACCTGCATCTTCGCTTGATTTAATTTCAATTTTTGAAATGCTTTCTCAGAAATCCGATTTGGACATCCCACGTTAATTGATCGTTGGAATGAAACAATATTTTTATAAAATAGCCTTGAACGTTGAGTCTATGAATATCAATTTTACAAATTCGAATTATTTATTATTATACAAATAGTATTCATCGCAATGAAATGAGAAATATAAAATAACTTATTTCAAAGGTTTGTTTCGTTTAGTTCTACATTACACAAAATAATCTTTTTATAAATATTTGAAAATCTAGCATTCGCCATATAAAATCCTCCGTTTGAAATTTTACCCGCCCCTCGAGTTAACACCTACTTCCCACGAAATCATTACTTTAAAAGAACCGTTACAAAAAGGACCAACTTACAAACAACATTTTGCCTCATCCGCGACCTCCAATAACTTCTAATTCTTCGTTCGGCTCTCTCGGTGTATCTAAATAAATTTTACACAAAGAAAAGCGAAAACCGTCACGTCGCGACTACTGTTTTTCAAACGTGCGTGCGCGCATGCAGCGTCCGCGGAGGGGGGTGGCTTTTGCCGGGGCAATGTTGGCCAACCTGAAGCGCAGTTTACCTAGGTGGTGGGACAGGGAGCGCATGCGCACTCGTTTCGCGACGCAACAGTCGTAAACAACATTTTTTCCATTCAGATACCTCACGAGTTTACGCTTGCACGGTAAATAGAGCGTCCCGGCGGGCGCAACACGATTTTTCCGCGTTCTCGTGCGACTTCGCGGAAAAAATGGGGCCGAGCTTGCACGCTCAGTGTACGTGATACGTAAACTTATGGGTTTCTGGGATGCGGTGACGTCATCCGGATCGTTCTGGAAGAACCCTGCAGGACAATAATGGCGGGTACGTATATTTACTGTCGACTACTAACGGAATATCGATCTCGAGGGTGGCGAGCGTCCGCCGGAGACCTAATGTACCCCGGTTGCTCCGTTTCAGATTTGTATGCTAAATACAACTGCACCTATTGTCAAGAGGACATCACGGGTTTACGCGTAAGATGCGTAGAATGCCCGGATTTCGACCTCTGCTTGCAGGTGAGTCGAGCGAACGCCTGTTTCTCGGTCACGTGTTCGTGTCTCTCTCCCCCCCTCTTCATCCTCCTCTTCGACCTCCGTCACATCTTCGTCTATCCATCCGCCCTCGCCGGATTTTGCGTGCGAGATTCCTTTTTCGCTTCCCACCTTCCCTCCTCTGTTTTTTTCATTTTTTATTACTCTGTGCCGGCGAGTTATCCTGTATTACCACCCTACTACTTATCCGTCACTTGAATGAAACTGCTGATCGCGGGGAAACACGTGTACGCGCCCGCTATCGTTCGTAAGTCATCGAACCGCTAATAGATTTAAATGAACAGCGAATGTATCGTTATTAAATTAGCGATTTCGAACGAAACTTGTCTATATTGTGTTAGATATTAAGAATCTTACGAATAAGTGTATGGAAAAATTAATTACATTACCTAAACGAGTATGATAGCAGGCAGAAGTAGCATTCTCTATTGTTAACTCTTCTGGAATCTATAGTTACAATCATATGCGCACTGTACGTTAATTTTTCATCAGGGAAATAATGCTGTTAAATGTTAACAGTGTTTTTCCGCCGGAGCTGAAATTGGTCCACACAAAAATGATCACTCTTATCACTTTATGGTGAGTGTTAAGCTTGCTGTGTCTCTCATTCTAATGGTGGCTCTTGTTGATCAGAGAAATAATTAATCTTCGCGTGCACAGGATTCTGGTACCATTAGTATATTTAATGGTAGAGGAAATTGGACTGCTAGGGAACAACTTAGACTGTTGGATGCCATTGAACAATTTGGTTTTGGGAATTGGGAAGACATTAGTAAACATATTGAAACGCGTACACCAGAAGGTACAGCCTTTCTTTTAAATGCTTAAATCTTTTTGCTTGAAGTATTTCCTTTTTTATATTAATAATTGTAGAATTGTGTCTGCAGTTTCTAGCGTATTTTATGTAGAATCACAAAATGAAAATTACATTTAAGAGAGACTTAGAATAATAGAAAATTAAGGATTTTCTTTGGTGAACATTTCAAAATAAAATTATTAATCTATTATAATATCGCGCGACTAAGTTATCACGATATAGTACACGCGATTCATTTTCTTCTTACAGAAGCAAAAGAAGAGTACATTGCCAGATATCTCGACGGCAATATCGGCAAAAACACGTGGCCACCAACAGAAAGCTACAAACCAAATCTCACGGATCAAACTAAGTCAGATCATGGACCTCTGTCGCCCGATCTCACGTCTCGATTACCACCGCTGGATATCACTCCAGAGGAAGCTGCACAACTGGGTTATATGCCTCAACGCGATGATTTCGAAAGGGTACATTCACGAAAGTACTTTGCGTTTAGTAACAGAGTCGAAAAGTTAGCGGCGTTCGCCTAAAACTTTCTGTCTGTAAGAGATATCTCGATGAAATTTGATTGTAACAGTGTAACGCCACTGAAATTTATCGAAGCAGGAATACAAAAACTCGTGCCACGCTACGATAAATGTTTAACTGAACTTGATGATTATTTAAAAAAAGTAGCTCTTGAATTGCACTTGCAAATAAATAAAACTATAGCCCGCGATTGCTCGCTACTTCTTTTTTTAATGCTAGCGCAACTGATATTAGAAATCTTTTCGCAGGATTACAATCACGAAGCGGAATCGCTCGTTTCTTCGTTATTCCTGAATCCAGCCGAGGATGACGACTTGGACATAGCCCTGAAACTTGCACAAGTTGATATGTACACCAACAATTTAAGGGAAAGAGCGCGGCGAAAACGGGTGGTACGGGATTATCAGCTTGTATCGGCGTTTTTTGCTTCGTCCAGAAAGCAAGATAAGACAATGAAGAGGAAGCAAACGAAGGAGGAAAAGTACGATTATATTTGTAATATAACCGGACGGAATGTTATATTTTGCTGCAGTGTTCTAACGAACATATATCGTTTTCAGAGAATTTAGAGACAGAATGCGGGTATTCGCGCAGTTTTATACAGCGCAGGAGTACGAGCAGTTCTTATCGAACCTCGAGAGGGAAAGAGAGCTGCGGTTGCGTCTTTCGGAACTATATCGATACAGAGAGCATGGCATAACAAGGCACGAAGAATGCGCTCATTTCGAGCAGGTGATGGCACAAACTCAGGGACAAAATGACGCCGCCGATCATTGGAACGAAAAGAAATCTGTAAGTATTCATTTCCACTTGTCTCGTGAGTTTTTCCATGTTGCAATAACAATTGGAGTCATTGTTTTTCGAAATATACACTTCACTTCGTTCATTTCGCTTCACGGGTTTATAAAATAGTTCGGAAATAATCATCTGTAAAAGCTAGTAGGCCATCTGGATTATCATTTAAACGTTTTTCAACCGCGCTTACGTTTTGAACAAAAAGGGAATATGAATAAGTAACACCTTTCAAGCTTTAAGATTAGAGTTTTTAGTTTAACGAGCATCCTTGTTTTGCTTCTTATTATGTACATTGATTTATAAGGAACTCGTAACAGATCGGTGTGTTTTATTGATGATAAGTTTCATAGCTGATATGAAATAGAATTTTATAACGTCGATAATTTAATATCCATAAGATCGAGCAAGAAGTTGTTTCTCGTATATGAAAGACCAGAGCGTTAATTATACCGTACGCGCTAGCTTTCGCTTCTCCTTTAACTAATTCCATTGTTTATGGTGCGTGTTGCCAGGCATTTGTGAACAGATTGTATCAGTTTGCATTTCACTTAGGGCAGCAGTGGGCCGTCCACACCAATACACCGCCACACCTCAAAAAAAAGGTACATGACCATTTGAAACGTTGAATCTATTACCAACATTAACCCGTGAAGATCGCGTAAACAGTAGTTAGAGAAAAGAAACGAGGTTGCATAAGCAGTAGCTGGACCTCTAGTCCAGGTGATATCGGGTGGAGGGTAAATGTGTTTAATTGTACCTTCCAGAGAAGAAGAAAAAAGCTACTCTTCCATCGACCGAAAGTACACTGTAAAAGACTTGCCCAGCAGCAGCTCCTCGGCCAGTCAAATCAATCCCAATCGGACGACGACTCCAGCCAATCCGTGGGCGGAGCCGGATAACAATTTGAATTCTTCCAGCCAGCATTCTACCAGCTCCAGTTCTGCTGTAGAGAAGAATCACGCCGCGACAACGTCCGGGAAATCTTGCTCGGCAACGGGAGGGGACTCAGAGGAGCAGGACGTAGAAATGGAGGCGGCTGCACATTTGTTAACGAAACAAGAGAAATCCTTGTGTCTCCAGCTTGATCTAAAGCCAACGCAGTATTTGACGCAGAAAACGTTGTTGTTGCAAGTAAGTCTCTTACCGGACTTCCGCGTCATACACCCGTTTGCCCATGCGCATGCTAATTTGTACGCGCGTGAATTCTGTGGTTGCAGGAGTATCTAAATGGTAATAGGAGATCTGGCGTTGTACCTCAGTCGGAACCAGAGAGTAAGATATTGCATTATCTGGTAGCGAATGGCTGGATCGCGGCCAACTGATTAAATATGTAAAAAGAAAAAGATTAATGACCATTTCAACTCTAAGTCACCCATCTTGCAAACTAAGTCCTAGGGTATAATTGACATTCGAGTCTGATTTAATTAACGTATAGGGCAGGTAGAGAGAGAATGTGTGTGTATGTAAATTTAATGCGTAAAGATGTTCATTTATTCTTCTTTTTTCTTTTAATATTGTAGATTTTTCCGTGCAGTGTCGGCGGAGCAAATTGTTACAAACGCAAAGACGATATAATAAAATATATTTTCAAGATCGTAATCATCCCATTACGGCCAACAAAATAAATAATACCATTTTAGAGCTTGAAGTTTGCAACAATTTGCCTGTCGCGCGTCGGCATTCTGAATTGCTTTTCAAAGATTCACGTTGGATCAAATTTTTTTAATCCAGTTTCTTGGTTCGAACAAGCATCTCGACGCATTAGATTACGTTTCCTAGGAATTATTTTGTCACTGTTCAAGAAATTCTCTTACACTGCCTTTATAGAGCCATTGAACGTATTGCTCAATTAATTCTTCCACCGTAATGGTTTCTTGTACAGGTTTATTAGTTGCACATACTCCTTTCTATCTGTTTCGAATGTGATTTGTTACCATACTTGACAATAAGGAAAAAGTAGGGGAAAGTCACACGTTAGTCAACGTTACTGCGTCGTTGTTTAGTTGAACGCGGCGAAGATCGAACTAGGGGCATATCCTCCCGGGAACCGGTCGATCGGCGTTTCGTATAACAGTTCCCGAAAGTTTCCGGCTGGATATGCGTTTAAAATATTTAATTAAATAAAAGAAAGAAGACACTTTAAACTATTTATATAGCTGAGATTCATGAAAGTATTGAATATTATTAGTTTAATGATAGATATAATGTCCTTGGTAACGAACACGAAAAACCTAGATAATCCTCGATAGTCTCTGTTAAATATTTCTCAATTCAAACGATTCTGACACACACGACACACCTGTCATACACGCAAGCCATTGCATTTTCTTCTGCAATCGTTGAGTTACTCTTTAAACGATTCAAGGGATTCCTTATTGATAAGGGATGGTACAAAGAGCAGGTCATAAGGACATTTGTTATCACCATGAAAAAAAATATAATATTAGGTAATTTATTTGTTGCCTCTGTAATATTTGTACATAGGACGAGAAAAAAAATAGTACCTTCCTAGTGATACTACTTCTAAAGCACAAATTATAATGGTGGTAATCGAACGAAGTGTTTGAGAAGCATATAGTGTGATATAACGATGGTGTTCTAAGCCAAAACACGTATTGCAGAAAAAAAAGACATAAGAACTTAAGACACTTTAAGCAAGTTTTAAGAAAACAATTATTTGCCGTTGCTTTTAATATCACTAGCAAACCATAGCTTCTAATTAAATGTGAAAAAAGAGAACGAATTATTGCTGTACTTCCGAGGAACGATGCAGTATCTCGCCCTGCATGCTTCGATTTCATATAAAAAATCACAATTTGCAGCTTTCATTTAGTACAAATTGGTCGCAGATTTTGATACACGTATCTCACATTCTGATATGCTTAAAAAAATCCGAAAAACATGAAAAAACAAGAATATTAATCGTTTGCTTTGTAGTATTTTTGTCTTTCTCTGAATCGTCACGCTTACAAAAAATCTTGAACCGCGAGTTCAAGCTACAGGAAAAAAAAACAAAGATCATTGTTTAGCTTATGTCATCGCATGGATGTAAAAAAGGTTAAAAAAAAGTATATATAGATATATAAATATATATATCTGTGTAAATACATAAAAAGGAAAACTACTCGCGGCTGAGTAGCTATAAAAATCTTGTGTATAAAATAAGGGATGAGAAAGAAAGAGTCTAAAAACACCTTCCATCGGGAAACAATACTTATTATGGCGTATTTGCTTAAGTAGCTAAGTGACACGAAATAGGGAAATAGCTGCTCATATTTTTTACGGAGAGTAGAAGACTATTCCCCTTTGTTCGATGTAATTTATTTTCCACGGACTTCTGTAAACAGCGAACTCGTTTCTCAACAGGGGTAAACTATTGTTTACAGGCGAATAATGCTCGCGTTCGCTTTTTAAAGAGACACATTATTTACTGTATTCTCGCTGCTTATTTTGAACGGCGCAGAAGTCGATCGATGTGAGTTTAAGTTTCTCGTCGCACCATTTTTAGTGGCATCAATTTTAATCTTTACTTTTGCTTCTTGTCTAACGAATTTTTCCATCTTTTTACGCCACTTCCTTCGGACGCTAATCACGCTTGAAAGATAGGAAGTTTTAAATCTTTCGCCTATTTCTCTTGTTTTTTTTTTATGATTTACCTGCATCAACTTACACGGATCGACTAGCCTGTTGTTTGACTGTAATATTCGTAATAAGAAATGGTCCACGAATAGGCTGTTTAACTAAACGGATAGTGGGTACTCCGTAATTCATGGTGAATGAAAGGCGATTCTTCATGAAAGAATGATCTGATCTCTTGCTGGACAGCCTATTTAATAAAAATTCATTGATATATCCACGTACTCGGAAGTTACTCGTGCGCGCTTGGCAAACCGCGAAGTGAATTGTTTCGAAGGAACGGTGATTTCACCCTCTCGACTTACTGTTTAATGAAGAATCGCCACTTTTTGTTTGCACCACGAGTAACAAACACCCTGCGTAGACGAAGAGTTATCTTAAATAAAAAAAACAAAAGTGATCAGTACGCCTTCCTCTAGCTATTTAAAAGAATAATTTATAAAATTGAGAAGAAACTGACGTAGACAAACAATTACAGCGACGTTGTAATTGAACAAGCACCGTGTTTAATATCTAGAAAGTTTTAATTTAGCCACACTGTCGTCCTACGGATTACGAATTGAAACTTTCGAAAATTTTAAGTTTTTTGTAAAGGTCGGTAAGACACATTTGTGATAATTTTTTTTTTTTTTCGTCACACTCAGAAACGATAAAGTAAGTGTTGATTTGTGAAAACAGTGGGAAGAATGGAAATATGATCGCGAGACTCGAATCATTTCAGAAATTGATGTAACGTTAATTTGACGAATCCGTTATGACACAACGAGTTTCTTACTTCTCATTGTTCTAGAAATAATGGAGAAATTAATATTTCAATGCGATACGGCTCTCAATCTTGTACTTGAATCAAACAGTCGTTAATGTATGAAATAAACTGTACAATAGGTATTTTCCCTTAAAATGATGCCATTATCTATTCCAATATTATTCGCATCCTTTTCGAACTTTTTCTCCATTCCGTTCCATTTTTACACCTCAATTTTCAAATTACCAGTCCCCACAATCCCTACGAAACTATCTTTGTGTGTTTAAAATTGAACCTTCGATATCTGTTCCTGCGATTATTTAATCGATTAAAAGATTTCCTATTTACCATTTCGTGAAATAATTATGTATTTTGCTTTGTAATTTTGAAACCTGCAAATCGTGAGAATCATTTGTCCACAAAATTCTGCAACGCGATTCGACGCAATTATCTTTTTGAGCGAATGAGTCAATATTTGTTCAACTTTGGGATAAAAAACTCATAAGATCTTTTATATTTCCCGGTGTTTCCTCGACGAGGGGACTTCCATGGTCCTACGTAGGCTTCAATGTGACTCTTATCTTTTTATAGATTTCTTTCCTGTGCAATGAACAGGGAGTTTATTTCCACTGTAACGCTCTGCAATGTCGCCAGGGGGGACCTTTTTCTTCTGTTTTGAGATTAGCTCATCTTTCATAAGTTGCCCCGTTTTTGCTATTATAGAATTGTTTCTTTAAGTACTTTATATGCGCAATTACTTACGCGGAATTATATCTACCCTCTAATTAAAATTATCCGTCACACTTGTCAACATTCATGTTTAATGCATCGCGCAACAATTTATACCGCGCTGTCTTCAAACTATTTATCAACAATTTCTGAGTGACGGAATTAATCAATTTATTTATCGAATCCGCAAACCGTTCGTCGCAATCACCCTCAGTTTTCGAGAATTTTTTTTTAAAAAAGCTGTAATAATTCTTCGTCCTTCTCTTCGTAACTAACACTCAAGTATCATCGCAATTAGGAAACGACTGGAGAAATTACTACGAATCGGAGAATCTAACCCTGCGCAGCTGGAATTATCGTCAATTTTGTTTCATCCTCTGCGAGCAACAATCTTTGTCGCCGGCGATGATCAATTTTCTAGGCGTTGACGCATGTGGTCGGGTAGCATAATCAGGACGATTCGCTATTGAAATGACATGCAGAACTTGCCAGAGCAACAAAGAATCACGATCGAATAAGTGGAAATGCATCACGCGTCACGACGCGTTGACGCTCGCTTCTTGGATCTTCAGGCTTCTGCGATAATTAATTGTCCTTTCTACGTTTGTGCGGTGTCCTTCGTCGCGTCGACATTCAAGTAACGTCCACTTTTTTCTTTGTCGTTCTTAATCTTATGCGCGTTACGATTCCACAAGTGCGACGCCACGATTGCGACATCCTGATCCGCGCATTCAAATCTCCTCTGAACAATGATCTAGACGGGATCCATAGTCAAAATCTGTAGCAGTGATTTCCAACAGGTGGGTCGCGAAGTGTTTTTTTGTGGGATCCCCACGGCCTTTTCGTTTTTTTTTAATGTTATTAAATTAGATTTGTATTCTGATATATCTATTTTTAATGTGTTTTTTTTACCTTATTTTTACCTTTATATTTGGGGGGGGGGGGGGCAGAAAGTAAATGTCAAAAGAATTAGAAAATTGTTTTTATTTTTATTAGAATTGTATTCTGATATATCTATTTTTAATGTGTTTTTTTTACCTTATTTTTACCTTTATATTTGGGGGGGAGGGGGCGTAGAAAGTAAATGTCAAAAGAATTAGAGAATTGATTTTATTTTTATTAGAATTGTATTCTGATATATCTATTTTTAATGTGTTTTTTTGACTTATTTTTATCTTTATATTTGGGGGGAGGGGCGCAGAAAGTAAATGTCAAAAGAATTAGAGAATTGTTTTTATTTTTCTTAGAATTGTATTCTGATATATTTATTTTTAATGTTTTTTTACCTTATTTTTACCTTTATATTTGGGGGGCGGAGAAAGTAAATGTCAAAAGAATTAGAGGACCGGCGTGAGTTGCGTGGAATGTGTTATTTCACACTTGAAATTTTACTGTGGAAAATTTGTGGAATTCTACATTCAGGAATTTGAAAAGCATTTTACCATTTTTTATTTTTTTTTGTTTGCGCACCACTGTTTTTTAGGCGGTTGAAATTTGACTATTTAGTTTGTACTCCCCCCGCCCTTACAACTCCACACTCAGGAAAAATGTGCTCCCAATCGTGAAAAGAAAAGAATGTTGACCTTAGAGTTCAATTAATGGATGTTCGAGGGATCTTGATGAATACTCCGTGTGTTAAAACTATCGTTTACGAATGATATGATCTTTGAAATGATGCTTGCCCATGTAGCCGTTAATAACAATTTCATGCATATTTATTAATTTCACAATCCTTCCTCGACTAGTAATGTTGATCAATTCCGTGGACCACTCGACCGATTCCAAGAACCTGCGATAAATTTCCTGGTTGGAGACGAGATCGAGACGGGTTGGTCCACGAGATCCTAATTGCGTTGCAATCGCGGAAGATGTACTTTTTTCAAAAATTTTCTCTGATTAGTTATGATGCTTTCATTAAATGGTTGTACAAGGATATTCATAGAAAATCTTGACATATCAAAACACAACGATTTATTTCAGACATCTGTAAAGGAAACCTAATTGACTTTATTATTTTTTAAGAAACCATAGTCGTTTATAGAGTGGCCTGACAGGATGAAATATCCCAAAGCTTTTGTGTGAGCGAAATAAATTTCATTTTATACCCTCCGCAGAAAATGAAAGGAACGAATTCGATGACTTTTAGCAAACAGCAGGGTGTAAATTATGTTTTCCGAAAAGAACAAACAGTTCGGTTAGGCAAGATTATGCAGGGACCGTTAATTTACGTATTGGAATAGTTCGTTAACATCAGTTTTTGTGGTATAAACATTTTTGGAGCTGTGATTATTGGAACACCGTGTTGACATAATTTATTTGATTTGTTTTTGTATGATGTAATTTGTCTTCCGACGAAATTCTTGCGTTTTTACAAGCACAGGCGCGGGTGGTGATTTTAGCCACTCTAAATTTTGTCCTTTTCAATAAAACCACACGTAGCATACTTGCGAGAAATAATGTTAAATGATAGTAGGCAATACGTGATCTTACAGGTTCTTTAGCACGGATGTACAAAAAACGTTTTACACGTGGGCACTAATGGAAGTGAAAGAAACAGGCTGTGATTCACTGGTTCATGAAAATTTATATTAAAACATTGCAAATAGCGTTTTATGAAGTTGACGACGTAGCCGTGACATCGGTTCCGCTATTAAACCGTCGCAAAAAGATATGAATAAAAAATATTGTCGCATCCAAGGAGCAAAGTTTAAATATTTCTTGCCCCCTTAAACGACTCACTCAACTGTAATGTCTAGGAACATAATAATAAATAAAATACAGGAATTCAATTGAACCTGTCATCTTTTATGCGAATGTTCCGAGAATTATAATAGCATTATGTGTTCCTAATAAACATTAATTGTTTGAATTAATAATGGAAACATTAATATGTTCTTAAGCAATAACGTTAAATAGAAATAATTGAATAATCCAAATTATAAGTCACAAGGTGGAAGAAGAAGAATTTAAATAACAGAGCAGTGAAGTATAAAATTAATTGTCGAATAAAAACAAGCTTCTGTTCCAAATTACATAAATCTGAAGATTATTATAAAAAGCGCACAACGCGAATCATGTAACGCTTTCGGTTCAGACATATTTATTAAGCCATGAGTCATTACAACCATTAGTGTCAGATATATTTCAGCCTTCGTCATCTTACAGATTCACCGAATGAAATATTTATTTTAACGAATTGTATAATACTCGCTTCCCGCAAATAATAAAGGAAACACGACTTTAATTGAGACGCCCGAATACGCACTAAAACTCGATTCATTAAGGAAAGAAAAGTATCACACAATGACGCAAAAAATTTCCTTAATAAATTCATGCTTCCATGCCATAAAGTATAAACAATACAACCGATTCATCATCACCCCGTAATTTTATTAAATTTATGCTGTCCATTGATTGCTCTTCGTTATTAATAATTCTACTCGATGAAATTTGTTTACCCCAATTATGCATATTCTCACAAATTTAAGAACTTATTTCCTTAAGTAATGCAGGTCGTAATAAACCACAGGCGTTATGTACATTCAGGAATAATATTCTAATGAGGTCGACGCGCGAGCGATCAAGGGTGATTTACCCTCATTATTAACAATTAATAATCCTCTCGTTCCAAGAAATATCTCAAAGGAAACAGACCCACGAAAGACATCGCATACGAACCTAAACACGGTCATCTGTAGGTACCAGCATCGGGAAACCAAAGTCGTCGCAAGGAAATTATGCCGAGCATTCATTCGTGGCGAGGAGGAGAGAAAAAAAGCTGATTAAAATGCGCGTCATCGTCGGATCAACAAACAAGTCGAATATTTTTCCGCCAGTTCCGACAACACAAAGAAGAGGAGGTAACTTTCCAGGTGGGGTCGAGCCGTATGAATCGTTGTTCCCACCTTGGACCACCTCGATCATCCGCGTCTGATCCTACCACCGGCGATTGGGGATATATAAGCATCGCCAGCCAGGAAATCTGTAGAATTGCATCTAATCGCAGCTAACACGTTCAGGTGAGTGAGTGTCACACGCTACAGAGCGACACGGAGTGTCTCTCCTCCGGTGCCTCGCCAGTCGTTCAGATGAATCACTTTGGCGCAGGATAATTACGAGTCCCGACAATCAGCCGGTTCCAAATGAATTCCTCCATCGAGTTAGAATTCTCGATTGCCTTGAACGCAACTAGACCAGCCGCGATTCAAACGATCGTTGTAATCGCGAATCAGCGTCCGAGCTAGTTGGTCGTCGTTGGCCGACGTCGTAATAGTCAATTCAGTGTTGGGATTTTAATTAAAGGACAACGCATCCCTAAATTTCTACGCTCTGTTAGCGGATTGTGTTACGAGGCTTTAACTGGAATTTCGTTTGTTTGGTGCAGAAATGAAACTCGCAGTGGTTTGCTTGCTCGCGTTTGCGGCGGTCGTCTTTGTGGCCGCTCGCCCGGAGGAAAAGTACACGAATAAGTTCGACCATATCGACGTCGACCAGATCCTGCACAGCGATCGATTGCTGAACAATTACTTCAAGTGTTTGATGGGAGAGGGAAGATGCACCTCGGAAGGCACTGAACTTAAGAGTAAGTACAACACTGCCTGGCATTTATTTATTTATTTATCACTGCTTGTGCACTGAGAAGTTGTGGATTTTTGTGTTGGGAATGTCCTTTATTTCGCGTTTCAATCTTGCAAGGAGACTCTGCAACACGTGTGTGGAGGCCTGAGGTTCAGAGTGGGAACATTATCTAAAGACTCAAAATGCTACCATAATAAATATGTGTGCATATACTGATAAATTTAAAAATTTTAATTTTCAATTTTCAATTTTCAATTTTTAATTTTCAATTTTCAATTTTCAATTTTTAATTTTCAATTTTCAATTTTCAATTTTTAATTTTCAATTTTCAATTTTCAATTCTCAATTTTTAATTTTCAATTCTCAATTTTCAATTTTCAATTCTCAATTTTTAATTTTCAATTCTCAATTTTCAATTTTCAATTCTCAATTTTCAATTTTCAATTTTCAATTCTCAATTTTCAATTTTCAATTTTCAATTTTCAATTCTCAATTTTCAATTTTCAATTTTCAATTTTCAATTTTCAATTTTCAATTTTCAATTCTCAATTTTCAATTTTCAATTTTCAATTTTCAATTTTCAATTCTCAATTTTCAATTTTAAATTTTCAATATTTAATTTTCAATTTTCCATTTTCAATTTTCAATTTTCAATATTCAATATCCAATTTTCAATTTTCAATTTTTAATTTTTAATTTCTAATCGCAATTATTGAATAGATTAATCAGTGAAATTAAGTTTAATTACAGCCCTCTCAGGTCCTTCTTGGATACATAAAATGGAGAAATATAGAAAAAAATGTCTTTCTTAACATTATTTTTTATTATTTATTTAATATTACGGCTAACAATTAGATACCAACGAGTTAGAGTCAGTCGGTCAACATTGATTCACAAAATTCACAATATCTCTATCAATTTTAAAGACACAGCAATGACATTTAGAGGACCTACGTAGAAAGGAATGAAGAATCTAATTACGCGCTTTATGCAAAAAGGGGCTTGAATGCCCTGAGGTCGTTCTCGCATCCAAGAGTACAGTTCAGCCTAGTCGCATTTGTTGATTTTTTTATGACCAACTAATACGAGTGAATGATTAAATCACTTCGACCTCATCTAAAATTCAACCAACCCTCCATACATCCTCCACTCATACGTATTCCTGACCATTTTCTTTCGACTGCCCAGAAATCCTGCCAGACGCCTTGGCCACCGAATGCTCCAAGTGCTCCGACCTGCACAAAGAGATGTCGAAGAAGGTGATACAGTTCCTCACGACCAACAAACCGGAGATGTGGGAGAAGCTGCTGGACAAGTACGACCCCGACAAGAAGTTCAGGACGAAATTCGGAAGCGAGGCGAAGAAATACGGCATCAATGTTTAAACACCTACCGGAAACCGCGTTCTTCGCACCCGACGCGATCTCGATGGCAATCGGAACCGTTCGAGAGGATCGTTTTCGCGCCGGTTACAAGCGCGCAGCGGACAGATGGAGGGGGCATTCTAGTGACGATTAATGACTACTTGTAATATCTACGGCCACAAAAAAAAAGCAAGCAGGAGACAATCATTAGCAGCTAGCGGATCGTGTAATTTTCTTCGGTATACACGCTTCACTCGGGGACGTCTGTCCAATGCAATAAAGTGTCGATCAATTTCCAATGGGCCTTGTGATATTCCGTACTCGTGCTCTCCTTTTATTTTCAGCCCCGCGACGCCGGCCGGCCACGCGCCGAATAAAAAGGCGCGGGCTCGACCCGCGCGATTTATATTCGCCGAGCGTAGTTTCAGCCGGTCGGCGTGTCATTTTCAACGACGCTGAAGGGTATCCTTCGTCGTCGAAACTCGAGTTACGTAATTGGAACGAAGGAAAGCGATCCACGTCGCTTGAACCGTTTCGTCGTGGCAGCTATGGCATTAATAATGTCAACGTGTCAGGTGGAAATTTTCCTCGGCTCCGATGTTGACCGGCAAAAACGCGTCGCGTAACGAGAAGCTCGTGTGCGTGATCCAGGTGTCTCAAGAAAATTCTCGTGTGTTAATAATTAATTGTGTGCAGGGAAGAGGGGAAGCTTTTAATTAAATCGATAGACACTGGGTTAAACATGAATCATTTGCTTGTCGGAGGACTGCTTTATTAAAGGGTCCATTCTACTTTGCTATTTTGATGAATTTTTTTTCAAGAACTAATGTACGGATTTTAATGTTTTTTGGGGGTTAAATGTTTATTATTCCTTGTTGTATAGAATCGTATTTTTGATGATTCGAAAATGTAATTACAAATTTGTAGATTTATATCGCAAAGTTTGTGCCTCAGTGAGAACGCAGGTCCTCTGCGGAAAAAATGATAAAAATAGAATGATTTTTAGGTGTGTACGCACTAGAATCATCCAGGTATCAAAAATAATTTTTGTACCATCCACAAGAAAAATCGAAAAATAGGCAAACTGTCAACGAATTTTAAAAAAAATTTTGGAATGTTAGGGTATCTTATCAGTTTATTATTTCTACAAAAAAATAGCATTTCGTTACTATAGGACATCGTAATTTTAAAGTCATGAAATGTGATAGTGCATATATACCAGTGTCACTAATAATCAGGATTTGTATATAGACGAAGTAGGGTGCAGCTTAGGGTGGCAAAAGAAATTGAAAAATGTTTGAACACGGAGGTTTAAGACAACGTTAAAAACAAATCATTTTTTATGTAACAAATTAGCAATAACTGGTATGTGAGTTGTGACACTGAATCAATTTTAAAATTGTCTCAACTCTTTTAAGTTAAAATATTTAATGATATTTCACCCAAAGGACGGCAGACGCTTGTTAGCCTAGGGGCGCCAAATCTTCAAATCCGCCCCTGCTAATAAAGTATAATTCGTTTGTCAGACGCTTCGATAGGCATCGAATAAATATAAATAGTTACCGAGCCAATGGCTGATAAATCTTGGAAAATTCACAGAAGATTTCCCAAGTAGGTATTACTAAACACCCTGACCTATGTCATTTAAAAATCGCGCCGAGGAGCCACTGCGTTACTCAATGAAAAGCGATATAAAGGAAGGGAAAGTGGAATTAAGAACTGAAGACGACATATGTCAAGGATTTCTTCTCTAACCATCGAAGCGATTGCACCTCGATTCCCGTTAATTGCGCGAATCACTTGCTGGAAACGTTAGAGGTTTTCTACAGCGAAGAAACGAGATGCCAGGATTGGAGAACGTGACCAATTTCGGCCTCCGAGTCGAAAAGTTCAAAAAGAAGTTCTTCAAGTACTATTTAAAGCACTTTCCAACCTTGTTCCACATTTGCTACGATCCAATAGGCACGCACAAAAGGATGCGCGCGTTCATAGGCTTTCTTCTCGGTTTCTTTATGGCCGTCTTGTTGTACGAATTCATCATCGTTGATCTCCAGTTCGATATGTACACTAGTTTCTGTCTTGGTGTCGTACTGGTCACGATGCTGTCGATTGGCTGCGCATCCTCGATTCAGGTACCTAAAACAGGTGTCTTATCAAATAAAAATCTGAATCGAGGACCTTGAAGCAAGAGGGGTGCAACTCCATTTTTAACAATCTTTGAGTTGTGATGTGTAATGTACGTAAAAATATTCTACATCGCTTGGTACAATTTTATTTTGGGCTGCTCCAGATTTGAAAAATTCGCCAAAAATAGAAGTAAGAACTCATCAATTCAAAATATATATTTTTGAATTAGGATTCTCTTTTTAATGTTATGTAAAAGCAATAATTTTACAAACAGTTTTTTCTAATTCACTCGAAGTTGGTAAATATGGAACTGCAACTTTTTGTTGCAAGGTCCTCAACTCTAATTAAAATTTAATGACTTCTCCAAAATAAAATATTGAATTTTCTTCTATTTGATTATCGGTTAGCAAATGCTATAAACTAAAAAAAAAAATAAAGAGTAGAACTATTTCTTATGATTTGAAACTTAATAGGTGAGGTGCATTAGCCTTCTAACGATTCCATCTTTTTGCGGCCGCTCGGGTCGCAGTATGCTAAGGGCAATGATTCTAGGGTACCTAATCGCTGGACCCTTGTTTAATTTAATGTACAACGCGAAAGAAGTGGTGAGAACGTTCGCTTGCACCTCCCAGCTGACGTACAACCTCACGAAGACCAGATTCGATTTGATGTTCAAGCCTTTTCAGCAGGTAGCGTTTCAAGTGGCACAGCAAATTCTCAAGCCACGAAATATGAATAGATATACACTCTCGATTGATTTTCTATAATAAGAAGAAGCTCGTTTCACTTCTAAAGTTCGTGTATCTGTCCGCAGGCCATCCTTGCCATGAAGACGGACGCAGAGGAAATAAAGGAGACTCTGTCCTCGGTGAGGGACCTGATGAGCCCGATCGTGGAGGAGGTAGAAGGGGAAGAAGAGATGTTGCGATTAAAAGAGGAGAACGATTATCTGGACGAATTGCTAGACGACACGAAAAGGAGCAAGGAGATCGATCAGAAGCACGAGAAGGAAATCCAGAAAGCTAAGTCGGAAGCTGATGTCTACGAAGCCAAGTATAAGAAGAAGATTGAAGCTCGATGCGACGAGCAGCTTAGTCGAGGCGCGGAGAGGTGTAGGTGCGTTTTGAAAAACCATTTGAGGTTTCTGACAAAAGTAAAACATTTGTGCCGGTGATTAATGAAAGTAAGCTCATCCACCAATCAAAAAATCGCAAAACATTGGCAATATAAATTTCAACATATCAAAATTTACATTTCTACGAAAAGACTATTGTTAAGAGATTAAAAATTGCGAAATTGATAATTCAAAACTGACGCTGAGGTGCAGTGAACCTTTAAATCTCAAAACAAAAAATACATGACTTACACCACTCTCTTAATCGCCAGCACATTTATAAGTCCAGCAGTAGGTAGTAATCAATTTTCCCTGTCCCACTATTTAAAGGGACATGTTCAGCGACGCTTACGACAGATGTTACGATAAAGTCACCGTGTTCGTTGCCTGGCTCCTTTGTTGGCCCATGAAGCTGACTTTCGTCTGTAATCTGGTCCAGGCACTGGGTGGTTCCAGCATCTGTGATCCTGACGGAAAGGTCGACAGCGGAATCGGCGAAGGTTACGCCGCCCTGAAAAGTAAGCGTTCGAGCATCAACATTCTTTGTAACTCCTTCAAAGCCTAGATCTAGATAAAGAATTACTAGATGATACGATAGTAACAGATTTTGAATAAGAATCTCATGGTAGGGACGAAGCTTGAATATTATATTTATAATTCAGCATTAATTGTATTCGTATGAAGAAGTCCTTTAAAAGTACAATTCTCTTACAAGGGAAGTTCGGATACCCGATTTCTCATTTTGATTTTTTAGTAACTGTGCAGATTTGTAGGGGACCTCGATAGAAGAATCAGGCAATTTTTTGTTTGTACCCATTTTCGGTTCTTCAGGATGGAAAGATCCCCTAGAAAGGTATTGAGTGTTTTCCCATTTTCCAGTATATATAAAAAAATTGTTACAAAGAAAATTTAATAGATTTTTACGTTGTATAAAACCATGTAATCGAATTGTTTACAATTTGTGGTGGGGAACATTTTATTATTTAAATTACAATTTTTAAACAATTTGATTACACAGTTTTATAGGTCATAAAAAGCCGTTAAGTTTTCGTTATAATAATATTTTTATTTCCACTATAGTTTTCAAGATATAGAATAAAATGGGAAATCACAGATTAACCTTTAGGGGGTGTTTTCTACTACTGGGCTACTTCTATCGATGACCTGAAACCTGCACGGTTGCAAAAAAATCGCTTCGTTCGAGTAACCGAATTTTCCTTGTTGGTATTAATTACATATCAAGTCCTTCCCAATTAATAAAAGAATATCATTCCAACTACCGTCTGTGTACCATACTTTTATGTGTTTTCGAAGTTGAACGAGCCGATCCTTCTTCAAAGGTGCCCGTGACGAGTTCAGCAGGAGCTTGAAGGACGCCAAGCTGCAGTACAAAGTGAAAAAGCCTGCCGTGATCCTTGATCTCGAGGATTCCGCAGACGCGGCGAAAGCTGTGATGCACGAGTTCGCCTCTAGAAGAAGGCTGTTCGAGTCTGTGATGGTGACCATTAAGAGGTGCCTGTCCTTCATGTTCCTGAAGATCCTCCTGAGTGCCCAGACGTACCACCACAAGTATTTGGGCGAAATCGAGCACGACAACGTGTACGTGACCCCCTACTTCCGGAGGATCGACGCGAGGAGAAAAGCACGGGGTAGCGCGACGCTGCTGCCGCTGAAGAAGATCGAGACTAAGAAGTTCGTCGATCCTTACAGCCTGCAAGCGAGCAAGACGGAGGGAGCTCATCTAACCGGCCAAATTATAAAGCTAATTCTCGAACTAATCACCGCGACCACTTTCATCATTCTGGATTGGCTCTTCTACGAAACCCTGGATCTCATCAGAAGGCACGCTTACATGGAGTACACTCAGGCAAGGTTTATTTTAATGCGCTGTTTCTGTGACTGGAAATTGATTTTAAGTCTTCTTAATAATAAGATTCTTAGAAGGAGTTCTTTTACAAGCAGTATAAATTTTGAGATTGTTTACTTGAAACTTACCTTCAACTTCTCAGCTTTTTCCTTAAGGAGTAATGCCACTGTAGAGCCCGGAAGGGCAACCTGGCTTGAGAATTTTTTATACGAGTATAGTGAATGGAACACAAAATATGTTTCAAGGCTTTTATTGTACATACCTTGAAGTACGATCACATTTTCTTCATGATCTATAAACCAATGATTTATAAACTAATTTCAGGAAGGCCAGCACGACTTAACCCTGGAGATCCGCGGGACGGGAGTGATAGCGACACTGATCAGAAGCGCGATCCGCGGCTTCAACGTGAAGAAGCACATCAAAACCGTGATCTCGAACAGCGCCTGCCTGCCGAAACCGACAAAACTGCCCCCTTCCGTAATTTTCAAGATCTACGGGACTTTCGTTGGGATCCTCTTATTGATCGTGGCGTCGATCTACGTGCAGAGAACTCGCAGAGGCATTTGCTCGTTCTTTTATCGGAAGAGAGAGAAGAGACGGGTGCTGTACCTTTACAACGAAAGTCTGCGACGCAGAATAGGCTTCGCGAGGTTCATGAAGGCGAGGGCGAGGAGGCTGGTGAGGACTCGTCGCTTGGAGCACGACGTTGATTTCTGGATGGCCCTGAGAAAGCAATGGCCCAGGCTTTTCGGATGGCTGAAGCTGTTCGCCTGCGCCAGGGAAAGGTGTCTGATCTGCGGCGAAACGGAGCCTAGAAAAGGAGCCAAGCATCGACGGTGCACCACCCCTGGCTGCCCTTTCGTGCACTGCTCCGATTGCTGGAGGGACGTCGGGAAAGTTTGTTACGCCTGCAACGAGTCAACGGAGACTGACACTGAGGAGTATGACACGCAGCGTAGCGAACTTTGACACTGCTCGTTGCAAGGATATGTATTATGTATCGATCTTGGATAAATCGTTGTAATACGAATGAGAATAATTGGAGGGTTGGGATATTCAGCTTCTGGCAGACGACGAGTGGCGGTGAGGAAAGAAGTTGAGTGAGGATAGGTCTGCGGGGAAGGTCTTTGAGATCCGAGAACCGTGGAGTTTAAATTTTCTTTGGGAAAGTTAATTAGAAATAAGAAAATGGCACTCGAGGAAGCATCTTTTTATTTGGAATCTTTGAGGACGAAGATTCATAGGAATAATGCGAATCGCTGCAATAAAAGAAGGAGTGGAAACTTTGATTTCCTGGATATTGAAATTAATTTGATTTATGTGGCATTTATGGCCATAAAGGATTCGTTTACTCAGTTTACTCAGTTTACTCAGTTTACTCAGTTTACTGTATCATATTTCTTTCGAGTGATCATCGATGTTATACGATATAATTTTGATTAGAAGATGCTATTTTCGTGGCAGCAGTTTCACGTTTCGAAGTTTTGACGACACAGGCCGGTGTTCCAACTCGCCTAGGAGGATTTTTTAGGGAACTACGATACCGTCAGAGATCGTAAGGCCACCTCTACGTATAAATCTCACGTAGTGAAGTCGACAAGAAGATTCTCAGATTTCACGAGGAAGGACCGAGAACTTAAGACGCGTATGTCCGCCATGTTGAATTTACGAAGGCTGCGATGCCTGAACGGAATACGAAATAATGCGGAGGAAGAGTCATTATAGTGTCACGACGTCTTATCGATTCTGTGGAACTCTATATTCCCATTAAGTACCGGACGTTTCCACGAAGCTAAGGAAGCGTATCGTATCAAGGGAACGTCGAGCCACCGTAACAAGTCTCGAGCGCGGAATTGTTTAGCGGCGTCCGCGAATGCAAAAAGAGTACGTTCTTGCTGGAGAGGAAAATTTATGACGGGACCTTGCATTTCGTCGCGTCAAGAATATATGAAAGAGCTTTCCTCAGAATCGAATTAAAAGAGGACAACGCATTTTTGGATCTGTCATAATGATTATATTAAATCCTAATTTTAGTTTCCATTTCCATAGAAAAATTCGAAATTGTAAAAGCATTGCAACTTTTTTGCATATCATTTAAAATTAGAAAAGTCGTTCCCCCATTTAAATAACTTCAAGAAACGAAAATTGAAAATACTGACAGCACTGTAACCAGAAATTCTTTTTCCTAAAAATCGATGAAGATCCAACGAATCATCGATGGACACTCGCTGCGTTTAAATCGACCACTGCGCATGCACAGAAATGTTCCTTTTATCTAATGTCTCGGCGTAGAAGAAAATGATCGGCCAGTGCTCATTTTTTCTAACGAATTGTGCGATACGTACAATTTTCTTGGAGTATTATAGCAAATTGACCACGATTTCGTGCCACTAACGAGCCATGGACAGGGCGTATAAAATGTCCGTTCTAACAAGCTCGGTGTTCAGTAATCGAAAAAGCTAGCTACGAATTTCAGCAAGATGAAGAACGTCCTGGTCGTTCTTGCACCTTTCGTCTTCTCGTTCGTAGGAGTCCTCGCTGAGGACAAGTATACGACGAAGTACGACAATATTGATATCGATACGGTCATCAACACTGAGAGGCTTCTGAATGGATACGTGAACTGTCTGCTGGAACGCGGTGCTTGCACCCCAGACGCTGCTGAACTTAAAAGTGAGTATTTCTACTTGAAATGGAAAATATAAATTGTAAACTTCTGTATAATTTCTTTAGAGTAGTTTCTTATTTTATACAGCGTTTTAATTCTTCATCAGAATATGTATATTCAACACATACCATAGTTCTAAGTTGATGCTAGGAAATAACAAAAATAAAAGAAATTGAAATAGTGGTAACTTTTTTGTCTGCTATTGTACCAGCATTTTTGGGAATAGGTGTAATTTGAAGTTTCTTACAAGGGTGGCTCTACTTTACAACCCTATTTTCAATAACTTATTTTGTCATCTTAGTATATTATATATTAATGCACATTTCCAAGCCATCACCATATTTTTAAAAAGATACTGAATCATAAAGTGGTATAAGTTTATATCCTGAGCTTTCAACTTGCATTTCTTCGACAGCTCTAAGTAACTCTGCTCTACTTGTATTCTGAATTTTTATTTTTTCAAAATTTTGTCAGTGACATATTGTACTAAAATAATTTTTCCATTCATCTGACATAGTATAATATTTCTAATAAGCAAAGTATTGGACCTGCAATCGGGAAACTCTGGCATTTGAAGAAAAAAAAAACAGTTTTCGTTTTTACTCCGTACAGAACCCATTAAAAAAAAAATTAAAGTAACTAAAATCCGTATAAAATATAGATTATAAATCTTTATGTCTTGTAATATTCTTCTTCTGGAAATATGAGCTCATGAATATTAGTTTTACAGTAAAATTTGACTAACAATATGCTTGTGCCCGAGGCGATTTCACGTCAAAATGTTAATGTTTTTAATTAAATAATCAACCGATATTAATACTAGTATTAATATTATATATTAATTCTATTATCCAAAACCGGTTTCCGAATTATCCATATGTATGGAAAAAAACCGACAAACCCCATCTGGCATAACATCGAACGGCAGTCCAATTTCGTTACCCTATTTCAGAATCCTTGGAAATGTCCATCGCTTACGCGATAACCTAATGCAATATGTCGGGAGACACGTATCAGATACGTGCTGGTGCACTTATATGCATATTCCAGCGGTGTTTTACGGTCGACTGCAGTTTTATGAGCATCATTACTATTCACGAAGGACAAGGCCGTACCGTAACGCATCCTTTGCCATCTGGAAAAAGTCTTCTGCATGTGACACAAAAATTACTCGAGCAGACGTCTTTCCCAATGCGTTTGCTTAACTCGTTCTTCGAGCGGTGAAAAAGTTCGTAGAAGTGGAGCACTGATGCAACTTTCATCTATTCTATTCTAGTCCGATCTAATAAAATCTAGTCTCTTCGTGATTCCAAAATAATTCCATAAATTGTGCAAGAATATTTTTAAATTTTTAAATTTTTAAATTTTTAAATTTTTAAATTTTTAAATTTTTAAATTCCCCGTAACACTATTTTATAATTTATCGTTTTAATTATAGTTTTCTATACTTGCGAAGCAAAAGGATAAGCGAAAAGTTCTGAAGTGGAGTTTGAAGCTTTTGCCATTAGACACAATACTAATGTATTATCGCGTTGATACTAATACAATTGGCACTTTGATTGATAATTACAGAGAACCTGCCCGATGCCTTGGAACGCAATTGCGCGGCCTGCAGCGAGAAACAGAAAGAAATCGCGGATAAGGTCTCCCAGCATTTGATCGATCACAGAGCCGAGGATTGGAGCCTCCTCGAGGCGAAATACGATCCAACAGGAGGTTACAGGCAACGTTATCTTCAGAATCGAGCTAAGGACAGGGCTATAGACTAAATTGCCGCCAAGCATCCGTCAAATCGTCCTTCTTACCTCTAAATGTATAATCGCTTGATAGTGAGCATAAATCTTTGGGAACGGTGGTCGTCATCTTCCTTTCTTAGTCGCGATGCATTACGAATCACTGCTTCATATTTTTTCTTATCACATAAAATGCAAATCGTTCGTCGATAAACTCGAAGCGAAATAACTTCTGTTAGTGGCTTCAAGAAGAGGAATATTATTTCTTGCACTCCATGCGACTATGAAAGTCCACATAATAATAGAGGATAAAAAAAGGTGGGAATATTCAGAGTTAAGAACACCAAAATAAATCTCCTCAATTTTTCACTTCAAGGACTTTATTTCCTTTACACTTTCCTACGGAACTCTACAGGGTGACAAAAAGTAAATGCATATATTAGTTAAAACTTTACTAAATCTGAATAAGTTTAAAAAGTAAAAATACATAATAATATACGCCTATAAGTACAATATATTTACATATATTCAAAATGGGTGACTTTTGCTTTAATGCATAGATTCAAACGCTAAGTAAAATTTTCGTTAGACATTTTGTAAAAACCAAACGACACGAAATAGAAACGTGAATTTTTTTAAACAATTTTCTTTTAAGACAATTCAAATTTAGTGCATTTATTTTTTGTCACGCTGTATATAACAGTACGAATCGCAAAAATTCGGAATATTCACGGAGACGAAATTTCCCTCGAATCTTCAAATCTCCGGACCCCGTTGCAACAGATCGGTAATCCCAAGGATCTTCCTCGTGCTACCGTTCACGATTCGGAGAGCAGAAGGGGGCGGAGAGGCTGTATAATCTTGTGCTACATTTTGCGGTCTAAAGTTACCGAAAATATCCCGTATCCGGATATTCGGGGGAGGCTGTAAAGCCACTCGACGTGGGTGGTCAGATCCCTAGGACAATCCTTTGCCCGTTTCCTAGAAGCCCGTGATTTCCAAAGAGGGCAACAGAGAAGAAAAAAAAAAGGAGGCGGTTTAGGGTCAGCTTAGAGGAGACGCGTGTCCAGAAACAAAGGGCGCCGTGCATCCTTCCGAATGTCGCGTTAAAATATAGTTCGACGAAGAAGCATCGCCTGCGTCCGCCTAATGACTGCGCGGTAGCTCTTGAGTAAACTGGAAAGCGAATTTTCTGTGAATCCGGTGACGTTTATGAACTGCTCGGCGGACTTTATCTGGCGCGGTTGCTTCTCGGGTGCGCGATACCTGAATTCCACGTAGATAGACCCGTCACCCGTGAAACGTCTTTGCGGTAATAAAAAGGATTACTGGGGCCCCCTCGGAGGGTGGGGCCCCACTGTGAAACTATTAAGCCGACGTAAATCATGTTTCGGGTGAACGATCGCCTGGTATCTAAATCCGTAATCCTCTTCTGGAGTGGTGGAATATTGTTGGGCAACGACAAGTCTGCTTAATGTGAGGGAGAAATATGATGTATTATAGGCTATAAACTGTTGTGGAGCAGAGATTTTGGATATCAGATGTTCGTATTGAAATTGTTTCTCGAAGAATTGGGTGGGCTTGCGTGAAAAATCTGTTAAGGGGTTTATTAAACTAAATTTATTACTAACATTCAAATTTAAAATTGAATTTAAATGTAAAATTAAATTTAAAATTGAATTTAAAAGTAAAATTAAATTTAAAATTGAATTTAAAAGTAAAATTAAATTTATTAAATTTCTAGCGAAATTTCATTAGTTTCTTAACGATTAAAACGAAACTGTGGCTTTAGGAAAAAATCGGTATGAATAAATTAAATTGATTACATTTCTATAGAATAATCGTGCCAAGTTCCACTGAAATTGGTTCAGAATTTTTTGAAATATCACTGACACCAATTTGACAAACATAGTTTCGAGAAAACAGCATTTAAAGTTTAAGGTACAGGGTAAAGTGAGTCCTGTAAAGCTCGAGGGGCTGGTAATTAAAATTGTCCGTGACGGACATTTGTGTGTTTCAATGTTGGAGTTTTAAATGTGCAGCGGAATTGCAAGAATTCGCGTTGCAATGGAATCGACTATTCATCGTACGATAAAGGGGCAGGGAAGCATTTTGTATAAAGTGGAGGCACAGGTCATCAGAAGGACCTAACTCATCAGAAAGAGTTGTCTGTTATTCGAGGGATAAAAAGACCAGGCAGTTTTGCTCCAAAGCTCGCAGGAAAAAAAGTAATTTTCACGTCAGAGTTCCGAGAAAAGGACCATATATCAGCGGAGGAACTGAAATAAGACGATTAAGTCCCTCGCGGGGATACGTTCCACGGGGATTCGGGACAAAGTAATATTTCCAGGCAAACGTGATTTCAATATCTCCCGCCAAGATTAATGTGCAACGCAGAGGGGCTGGATAAAGAAAGAGATACCAACTTGTAATTGCGATCGTTGGAACATTTTCGTGGCTATCTTTTGCGCAAAGGAATGCAGAGGACACTTCAATTTTATCGCAAGTGCAACGATGCACCTGCGCGATGTAATTGCCTCGTTTCCTTTTTTTAAACCGAGCCGCATACTTTGCTCCTTCTTTTCTTTAATGAATCGATACTTTTGATCACTCTGTGCATTAAAGTATCCAGATAAAGTGTTCGACAAGTGAATGCTTTATGACTTACTGAGTGCTCAGGCTCGAGCTACCAGATCAGTCATCATCGACGAAATCAACGAAAGGAATGTTGGGAATCGTTTTATCGACCGTATCAGTCGGCGAAGGGTTAATCCGCAGAAGCTAATTTCGTAATCTTATTAATAATGCAGAACTCCGCTGGGCTTCCTCGTTTTATACCCCCCGATCCTATTTTACGATAGCATAAACCTGAGACTCGATGGCGTAGCTTTGATGTAAAGCGTGCTCGATGCTATCGTCCGCCGCGATAGCTAAAAAGACCGTCGAGCAGGCATCGTTGCTCCTTCAAAGTAGCTCCGACTGTCGTTATCTCTTCCCGAAAGTCAATCTGACGCAGCATTATACGAAGCGGCCTGTGAGAAAGCGCAAACGTGTCGGCGGCTCAAGACAGGTAGCCCCTTCCGAATCTTCCCACACGTGGTCCAGCCGTGTTCATAATTAATGCGCGACACGGTACAACTGGGAAACATAAAACGATTCCTTGTTATCTGTAGGACTGGAAACCGTAAAAAATGTCCTATCCACGGCGCTAGGCTTGTACAAGTGCAAGGGGACTTAAATCTGTGAATTTAATGGCGAGTCAGTGTCATTTTATAACACTTTTTTAATTGCGATGGAATAGTTTCAGTTTTGCGTAACGAATGATTTTCTGGAGGATTACAAAACTTCAAAGTATAATAAAAAACGGATTGGCTCACAATGAAAGAAAATTAATCTTTCCTATTTTATATCATTAATACAACTGATTGGAATTATTGCCATTATTGCCATTACTTCAGTTAATTTCACATAAACTGTGGGTTAGTACGCTATCGGACGTTTTTAGAGACTATCGGCGCAACAGTGGCGTAACCTACAATTTTGGATGGCTTGACATTTCAGCCTGAACCACGTCTTATAAAACAAAATTTTAATTTTAATTCTATAGGTAGTGTTCTGATTACCTTTCTAAAAACATCCACCAAATGATAGCACTATAGAACGTGTTTTTGCACTGAGAATTTTGTTGATTTACGTCGGGCAACACTGACCTGTACAGCATATTTGGTCATAATTTTATATACTAAATCATACCTAAGTACCTAAAAATAGAAATTTTAAGCAACGACTTCGGACCGTCAATAATTTCATTAATCGTTACCGCAAGACAAAAGTTTTTTGAATTATGAATTGAGGCTTGCGAAATGGTGCCATTAATTTTTGCATGCAATTCCCTCTGATCATAGGTACTTCTTAAAACATTTCTATACATCGCCACCCTTAATAATCTCGCCCCACTTTCACAGCCCCGTCTGTCAACTACCCAGCCACGACTCAGCAATACAGAAAAATCGTCCACTGACGCGAAGCAACCAGCGGCTCCATATTGCTCGAATTTTCAGAAACCACCCCGTGAAGCTGCGTTTAGACCAAACGAACGAATGCTCGTTCGCCCCACACATCGACAAAATTCAAGTAAAAAGTTGCAAGTGAAGATTGCCGTTTACACTAAATGAGCCCGAATTTTGTCGATGTGTGGGGCGAACGAGCATTCGTTCGTTTGTTCTAAACGCAGCTTAACACGCGAACCCCATAAAATTGCAGAATTAAGTACAACCCCCTCGCTCTTTTTCCCGCTGAAGCAGCCCCGGCAATATTCGTAACCCGCGAGTGGAATTGATAGGGCGCGTAACAGTGCGCGTAATCGTAATCGCGGTGCCGTTAAATCACGATAATCAGCGGCAATTACAGGCGGCAGAGGAGTGCGCGTCCACGCGCGGCCTGTTTGCGCGCGTACGTGCACGCGCGCCCCATTTGGTGCGTACGCGCTGATCCGGCAGGTACACCTTCCCCGTGGCGGGCCGGAGCACGGGCCTCTATCGTGGTTATTAAGGAAACAGACGAAGGAACGAAACGAAGGAACAAGCGCGTTGGGTGGTCCCGCCCCGCTGTTTATGGGGCACTGCATCTGCTGGCCCCGTATAACCCTCCGCGCTCGACCTGTGTGGTCCCACCTTACGTCCGACTTTACATTCGATTCACTACTTGCTAATGGTAGTTGCATTAGCATTAGGTGGCCGCTCGCTCGGCCGGATCGGCTGTCTCCCGTGGCATTACGCCGCGTGTGGACGGCCCCTGCTCTTACGCGATTTTTCCACGCCGATATTGGCCCACGCTAGGACTCCCGGCGGCGAGGCGGCGAGGCGGCCTGCGACAGCTGAGAAAAATGAACAGCGGCGGCGGACGGAGAGGGCAGTCGTGGCTGTCGTTGACTGGTTGAGAAATTTCGGGAGGACCGATTCCTGATGGGCACGATTAACATCATTTCGGTGGGACACTGATCCTCTGGTGGGGTTCACGGGGTTGCACGGTGCGGCACGTAATGGACGGAAATCGAAATGATATTCAATTCGGAGATATATTAGTCTGTAAATAAAGAATGTGAAAGTGAGATATAATACTCGGAAAAAGAATTATTGTATCAATAATTGTTATAACCTGAAAACTAAAAAATTAGCGTCCTCGAGTATTTTTCGTTCTTGTTTATGATTTTCTTTTTAAATAAGTGTTTGTTATACCTTAAATAGAGATAATTTGAACAATAGTATGTATAAGTATAATTTCCAATTAAATAATATCATTTTTTTTAAAAGGGAGTTTCAATAAAAGTGGTTCAAACCATTGTGTAATTTATATTGTTCTGTATCAAGAAACTATATACCTGTTGTATCACACTGCCATTTAATTTTTTTCTACTGCAAACTACTACACTGAATATTATTTATCTGTTTGCCACGGAAATCTATTCGTAATCGCGACTTAGTTGAAGATAAAATCAATAAAATAATGTATTTTTATTTGTTTATGTATATATGTATTATTTATCTGTATTTTGTATACATTTAAAAATAGTTTTTTAATAATATTTAATTATCTGAATATACTTAAAGATACTCTGGAAAGAAAGAGAAGAAAAGAAAAACGAAAGCAGAATCTTGAGTTAACAATCCCAGAAACACTTACGCACACAACACATGTAACCCCATTTTCAGGCCGAAAGGCAAAAAATAAACTTATTTACTACTACCTAAAGATACTTAATACATTTAATTAACTTATTTAATGTGACAGTTGTGATTGCATCTTGTTCTTCTCTTCATTTACGAAAAATCATTGTCACATCATTAATAGAATATAGCAAAGTAACCGTATTAAAATAAATAAGTGTTAAGAATCGTCAACTAAAAATAACCGCGGCGACGTCGCAGACAACACTTCGCGACTTAACGCTCCCCTGGGGGTCGCGACCCCACAGGCTGAGAACCACTGTGTTAAAGGAATAAGGGAAGTAGGGTTCTCCATTTCTCAACCAAATTATTGTTAATTTTCCGTCAACTTCTCGCACTCAACCGACGGTGCTGCGCGATATCCCAGAATTCAACTCAATGCCCGCGATCCCTCGATTACAAATTCTTCTCTGAAACGTCCGAGTGGCCAGGAATCGTGAAGAGTCCTCCCCAGTGCAGTCTACTCGTATCGCCTACGATAGCGGCCGGATGGCATGGGACCCGGTGGACCGTCGCCGCCGCCTGCAGGGTGAAAAATACTTGTGCGCCCGAGCGTGCCACGTACTCGATTGGTCTCGACCGAGAAGGCATCGATCTCGCCATTGATCGATCGATCCGGAGGTCTCGGATAAGATGCTGTCGTCGTCCTGGTCTCGTCCTGCTCGTCGTCCAGCACGGGGTGGACCACACGCGTCGTGTCGCCTCTCCTTTCCCCCCGCCCCTCCACCCCTCCCTCTCCACAGATTCGGGCCCTCTCGTTCGCTCGCTAGCCCACTCTCACTTCGGTTCCCTCTTTCTTCTTGCTTTCTTTCCTCCCTTTCTCTCGGCCCAGCTACCACGACCTATCATGAATCCTTTTCCCTTGGTTCAACGATCCTGTCGCTGCCCGACGTGGAGAACGTGGAAAGTAAAAGGGTGAAAGAAGCGGGCCAGGAAGGGGGGTAAATAAAATACGGGATATTACTGCCCCCCACCCCACCCACCCTTCGCGAGACGTGGCATTTTTTGGCTTCTCGTATACATCGCTGCTCGAGTTGTACGTTCGAGTTCTCCGCTTTTTTTTTCCTCCCCTTTTTTCTTTGCGTCGAGACGTAAAAACCCCCGTCGTTCTTACCAGTCGCGTTATTTATACGATCCGTGGGCTTTTTCCATTTGCTCGCCTGCCGGTATTCCATTTTCGAATCCCTCTTCCTGCGGCGATCGAAACACACCATCGGAAGTGGCCTGCCTTTCGGTTAGCATTCCGTCGCGTAGCATGGCCCCGAGGGTGCTAATGGATTCCGCAAACCATCCACTTAAAGGGACTTCAACCCTCTGCATTAGCTGTTCGAGGGAGCTCGCGTCGATTTTGAATTTTGACGCAATAGTAGTTGGAGTGACTATTTTTATTCGGAGCAGGTTTTATTCCTTTTTATAATTCATTTCTCACAATACGAGTTAATGAAACGTGTGAGTGTTTAGAAAATTGTTTATGCAGGAAATAGTAACGTTGGGGCACAAAGAAGGTTATCAGATCTTAAGAATAAAATCTTCTCCATCACAATAATTGCCCCTCCGAAGCAAACATTTTTCTCCTCAGACATGTTCTCGCATGATTAAAAACAACGGAGATATTTTAGCTTTAAATGATAGCTGCAACACCCTGTATATTTCCATCGCTTCAACGTTTGCTTGAACTGTAACAAGAAAATTAGTGATCATTGGCAAGTACGTTATTATTTTCAATGTAGAATACAAGCTCATCAAAATTGATAGCCACGTATACACATTACACTAATCGTAAAACTATAATCACTTCTTTCCCCGACAAGTATAATCGTACGAATAATAGCCATCGATACCGTGCACGGAGCTAGCAGAAGGTCCAGAAAAATTACAAGCTATTAAGTAACAGTCTGTTATAATAAGGCCACCGATATCAATAATCAACGGAGTATTAAAAAGACTCTGCCTCTCAATTAGCAATTACCCTCCCCACAATGGCCTAAGCATCCGCAAGAAAGTAACCAATTCCCCCTTCTGAACTTTAATTTCCCAGTGAAATGTTAAGTCTATCCTGAAACGGGTTGCCCAGGCTACCCAATAAAGCGAAAGGAATGGCTTCGAACACCGATCATTACGGCTCCCATCCATCCAGACCTCGGCAACGCGGTAACGTCTCGAAGCATCCCGGGCTTCGGATTCCGCATACTATTTATTACAGCGTAACAATATCTTTCATTACCTTTACCCATAATAACGCCCATTCATCCTGGGTCGGGCTCCCTTTGCCTGGGACAGATGGAGCTCGATCACTCTGTGCCCCAAAGATCAGCTCCTCGAAACTATCAAAAGAAACTACTTCCTTCTAACTCCAATAGAACTCTCCTATAAAAAAATGTATGGAATAGGGTAGATGCACCATTTGTAGCCACTTTAAGGATTTCAGTGACTTTCGTCGTAATTATCTTTAAAACTGTACTTCAAATCAGGAAACTGAAAGCTTTACTAAATTTTACACTATCTTTACTATTAATGTCTAAGTTACCATTAACCCTTCGTGGTCACACGGGGTGTATTGTACCCCAAGAGCCATTTTTTATTTCAAATGCCGCACGTTTACATCTTCCAAAGGGGATTTATCGCAAAAAAAAAAAAAAAAAAATTTTAAAAAATCTGTATTTTACCACAACGATGGAAAATCGCTCATTTTCAACTACAAATTTTAGCATATCAAAATTTACATTTCTAGAAAAAGACTATTAGACCGTGACTGTATAAGTATTACGAATGTAGAATTATCACTGAAAAGTTAAAAGGTTCAAAAATAAGAAAATGGTAACTCAAAAAATGACGCTGGGGTACAGTGAACCCCGTGTGACCAACTTGTGATTATAAGAAGGTGTGACCACGAAGGGTTAACAAGAGAAATCGTTAAAGAATTAATAAAGTTAAAAAATATAAGAAATTCATTTTTCACCGTTTCTGGCCACTTGCCACTTTTCGCGTAAGCAATAAATGTAACCTTATATTTCTGGTGGTATACTAAACAAAATATTTACGATTTGAAATTCTACACATAATTAAGTGTCTGCAAGCAATTTCGAGCGAAAAAAACGCGATAATTATACACATGGCCAAAAATGGTACAATGGCCACAAACGGTACATCTACCCTAACTTGTAGCAGAGAAGCGAACTTCAAGCTGTACCTATAATAAAATAAAACACGTTCGTTACAACAGGATGATTCGCAGCTCTCTAAAATCTAAATCACACCGGTGACCATTCCACAAGTGTCCCTTGATTCTCGCAAATTCGCAGCTGCCACGGACCGCTGTTCCGCCAAACGATAAACCATCCCGAAATGGCACGTGATTGAAGGTGCCCTCGCTAACGAGCGCGTACCGCATAGAGAAATCAGAGCCAGAATGAAGGAGGACGGTAGACAGCGACAGCTCGCTCCTGGAGGACGAAGGAGGGCGAGCCAGCCACTCCGTAGGAGGATGAGGATTCCCCTTGGCAGAGGCAGCGAACGAGAGAAAGAGAGAGAGTGAGAGAGAGAGAGAGAGATAGAGGGCCACCCACGTCGAGGGCGCAAAGGCGATATTTAGCGGAAGGCAAATCTCTCTCGGGCCACCCACGTCGGCTGCTCCGTTCGTCGTCGGGGCTACCTTATTTCAGGGTGCAACCCGCGACGGTTGCGCTGCCTCTCTCTTCTATACGCTAGGGGGCCAACGTGTGGAGAGACGCGAGAGCCACTCCAGGGCTGACCGATCCAACGTCAGCGCCCCGATTCTCTCGCTAATGGGACGAACCGGCGAATTCGTTTTAATGATCGGACCGCTGACAAATTTGCCATGAAACGGGCTACGCCTCTGTGGCCGGGGGCAAGACAAATTGCGCCCCCTTCGGTCGGATGTGTCGATATTCCGTTGTGTTGCTTTCGTGGAAATTGGGGTGGTGGTGGGGAGGCATTCTTCGCTGGGACAGATTGCAACGTGGGTGTGAGGCTTAATGTGATCATCGCTTTCTCCGGGGTCACTCGATTTGGGTAACTGGGTATCTGAGTGCCTTGTTCGTGGGCGGATTTATATCTTCTTCTTCTTATTTTGTGGGCATTTCGTTGCTTTGTACGAGGTGAGTCGTATGTGGCTTGTGGAAAATGGTAGAAATACATTACTGGGGTTCAAGGGTTATTATGGATAGAAATCAGTGCGTCGTATGAGTCATTGGGGATCTACATGTCGATGGCTTACAAGGGAACATCTCGAACTCAGAAATTCAAAAATTTCTGAAACTTTGTCAGTATGTCTATGTACCTACGGAATTTCCTCCTGATTATAACGCGATTTTTGTTTTCTGCCCAAATTCACTCTAAGGGGTGTAATTGACCCCTGAAAATCCGGTTACTTTCCGAGTTTGTGTTATAACTCGTGAACTGTAAAATAATTTTTTTACCAAATGATAGATTGAATTAAAAGAAGTGACTTTTGTGTTGAAACTATTTTTCTATCTCTTACAGTTATTCATTTGACTTGGGATGTCCTTTGAGGTTTAATTCAAGCTTTAAGCGAAGCAAAGAGCCAAGTCAAGTTACTTAAAATCAAATAAAATAGCATCTTCTGTTAATAGTTACTTGAGTGTCCTAAAGCTACCCTCCTAAGCCTAAACTACATGTTGTCGAGCAACGTTACTCTTTTTGTAAAATAATAGTTGGTAAGCAAGGAAAAATTAATTTAAAAGGAAGGGTATTTAACAGATTCTACACAGTTTCATATAAATTCTTAATTTAATAAATAACGTTTAATTGCCATACTAAATAGCTGAGTTTATTGTATCTACCTAAATAAATATTAAAAATTGACACTACAACATCCAAAGTAACACAACTAACGAGAACGAGACTTTAGGCATCGCTTAATGCCATTGCGAAATGTTTCAAGCTGCTACGAATGCTACAAATTGCCCATAACTGAATCGCGCCGCGGCGCTCGGACGTAAAACGTATAATTAGTAAGGTATTTCCGATCGATTAATAAATTCTTCGATCACCGTCTCCGTACACGGTGGCGTATAAATATTTTCTGAAAAATAACCGTTACGTTAAATCTGGAAGCAGCGAATATCCGTACTCGTGACACTTCTAACATTCTTACCCCCTCCGCGCTGAACCTCGCGTTTCACGAATAATTTATAAACTCTCGATTTTACGGTTGCTCGTAAACCCAGAATTAATCGGCGTATACTTTCGTACGCGCGAGGTTCCCCGTGCACCGCGGATTCAATTAAAGAGTTGTAAAAGTCCGCCATCCAACGGAGGATAGCAATAAAAAAAAAAGGGAACGCTCACGATAAAGGAAGCTTCCCGCCAGTTACACGTTAAATCGACGCGTCCTCCGCTTCAGTCGCACGCGAAACTATCGTCTCGTACGCGTGCACTGTGTCATCGAGTTTGCCCGCGAACCACCGTGCGTCGGCCACCCGTTCGCGCACTGGCTCGTGATTGGACGATTAAAAAACTTAATTTCGGCCTGATACGCCGGCTGGCTAATTAAAGCAATTCTGCTAATTAAAGCAGAAATCGTAGCTCGCGCGGCGATCGACCGTTAACGAAAGATCCGATTAAGGATTATTGCGCTGGGCGGGCTGCCTACCGAGGAATTTATCAGGATTTTAATTTACAGACGTTGCTGGTAGACGAATTAATATACGGCCCAGCCACGGAGCAGCCGAGTAACTGTAACGGTGCAGAAGAATGTTAATATCGCTCGGCGAGATTAATAACATAATCGGTCACAGTGGTTCGATCTTGGTGGCGATTGGGAGAAGCGTAGGAATCAATTCTCTGCTATCGCGATTTTATTGGGAAGGGTACTAATGGCAGAGGTTTTAATTTGTGGATCGATAGGTTCGCTTATGAATTGTGTAGATAGGTAGGGAAAGGTGGGATAGTTGATCAGAGTTTTTCTTTTTTAGTAAAATAATAATGATGGTTTGCTTTGTTTGTATTTAATTATTTGAGTTGTGATATAAACTGGTGTGATTGTGTATCCCCGCTGATCAACTATCCCACCTTTCCCTTACATATTTCCTTTTAACTAATGTCTGCTTTCCCTTTTGTCATTCATTCGGCTAGAGAGCAATAATTAAGTAAATTAAGATTCTTTTGCTTCTATACTACTGTAGTAATTCCATCAAGGACGCTTTATACAATATTTATAGTAAATCAAAGACATCTTCACTATATTTTTCTATATTCACTTCTAACCCTTAATATCATGAATTTTTATTTTACAAAAATTCTTATTCGTCCATTTCTGCCCACATTCCATCATAAAAATAAGCAAAAATTCATAGTGTAACAATTTTCTATATAAATAAAAAAGCCCCAATATATTATAATGTTACGCCAATGCTCCGTTTTGCGGAATGTTTTGTGAAATAACTGAGAAAAAACATTAGCGTTTACCTGGTGCTATCGAAACTGAGAGTTGTAATTAACAATACGAAACAGTGTATCGCGGTAGAATTTCTACGGATGTGTTTCTGCCCTAAGGACACTTGTAACATAATTGTTAATAGTACCTAAAGTGACACTTTAAATTTCATGAAAATGCCCCCAAACGGGGAACACGATTTCAAAACAACATTGTCAAACGGAGAATTCTCAGCCGTTGCTGAAGAGTCTCAGGCTTAGTTGCAGGGTTGATCGCGCCAGGAAGCTCGACGTGATTTTAATAGCAGTGGTTGCCGTTATTCGGAAAACAGGCAGAATGTAGCCGCGGTCTAACGAGAACGCTTTCATAAAATTCCAGCGGGATTTTATGGCGGAGTTTACGGTCGATCTCTCGTGGCGATCCTGGAATGTCTACTTACTGACGAAAAAACACCGCAACGAGAGATCTCGTATCCCCCGGGCAGCCTTTTCGAGCGCGGAGGGAGCAGCGAGCAGGATCGAAAGGAAGTCCGTGATTCAGGACGATTTGTGAAAACTCCGGCTCCAGAAATGCGATCAGCTAATTACCGTATGGCGCAGGCCTGGTGTAATTGAATAAAATTGGCATGGGGGAACACTTAATGAGGTTTAATGAGCGCGTTAGGTCTGTAACTCGCGGTCCTGGAACAAGAGCGATTTCGATGATTAAGCCCCTTTCGCATGTAAATGCATGTTAAATAATTAAAAGGGAAACGTGATGTAATCGCAGGGAGGATATTACGACGATTAAATTAAGATAGCACTTAAGGGTGTTCGAATCTGCAACGTTTTCTCGGATCAAAAATAGCCGAAATCTGGATTAAGTAGTTTCCAACATTTACTTTTCATAGGAAATTTGGTAAACTGGTAGAATGAAGAGTTCCACTTCTACGAAAAAATACTTTGTTCTAATATTCTAGAAAAGATACTTAAACAAGCTAATAACTCTAATATTCAATACTTTTTAAAATATTCAAATTTAAGTTTGAGACTAATTTTAAAAACGCGACCATCTCTACCGGAATTACCCTACGGTACATTTTCTTGACAAGGAACGATCGACCGCGAAGAATATTGCATCAAAACTTCTCACTTAAAAATTAAAGAATCAAAAAAAGAGGAAAGCCACTTTACCAAACCTTTTACTCGATTTTCCACGCGACGTTCGTTGCCACAGGGCACGAAAAAGGGGGGATCCTCCCCCCTCCCGCGAGGAAGTCGCTGTTCCCGGGTACAGCCGTGGGGCAACCGAGTGGAGGCCCGGCTTATGCCATTCAGCATGGGTTACGAGAGTTTGCGTGCCCGGGAACGTCATTACGCGGGCCCCCTCGGAATAACACGTTGCACTCGTCTCTGCTTACACGGCGAACATTGTGAGCGAGGTAAATTAATAATTGGGGCATTTAGTAGAGACGGACGGGCTGTCGTGACACGCCTCAACCCTTCCCCTCGCAAACCGCAAACCCTCCGCGCGCCCTCAACGAAACGTGTACCGCGGGGCGACGTGGCCACGTCCCTCAGTGTGATGTACATTTGAAATTATAATGCAGGAAGAGCGGCCGCCGCGGAGGGTGGAAATAGGGGGGCAGAGATTGATACGCAGCGAGACGTTCGCGGCCGATCTTGTTCCTTTCCGCTTATGACGTGCCGCGACGGGGGTTTCCGGGGCGAGGCAGCGGCGCGCCGCGCGGTCTGTGATTGAAATTAATTCGTACTCTCGAGTGACAGACTTTTATCGACGGTAATGGCATTGTAACGTTAACCGGCCGACGAGATACGAGCCCCGGTCACGAATACCTGCTCGCATGCTTTGCAACTCCGTGTTATGCAGATTTTTCATGGAACGCGGCCGCGCTCGCGATCGTAAATGTGCGACGGTGCCGCGCTCGCGGCTATCGTTCGAGTTTTTACTTGTACCTCTTTTACTTCCCTTTTTCCACTCGTTCCGTCGAAACGCCGCGCCGTGATCTCCACGCGCGCCGAAGACCGCTGGGTCTAATGTCGTTTAATTTATGGCCGCGGACGGATTGGTGCCATTTGAAACAAGAAAATGAGCGTTTCTTCGGATCGCGGGGCTTTCGACTTCCACTTGCGTGGTCCTTGATGCAGTTGATGCCAGAAGACTTTTTTTTCCTGAGATAGGGAGTTTGAAAAATATATAGTCGAGTTGCCAGACGATTGGATACTTCTGTGAACCCATTTCGTAGCGCCAATCTAAATTCTGGTTACGAATTTAAGAATATTCATATTTTTTAATTCAGTCGAATCTCGGTAACTCGAATCTCAAGGGAGGGGATAAAAGTTTTGAATTATAGAGGGTTCGGCTTATCGAGTTTTCGAGTAAAATTTCTGAAGTCTAAACGTATATAACCCCTGCAGGGAGTCGATTTTAATTTCGAAATTTCTAAGGGGATTGCAAGCTCCATAAGTTTTTAGCCTTTGGGTTGGATAATGAAGGAAGTAATATTCCACGATTACTTGCTTAGGGGAACATCTAAATCTCGTGGAAGGCACACGAATATCTCACGCAACCCTGAAAAAACTGTAGCCAGCCAAAGATTCCTTATTTACCACGGAGAAGCAGAGCTTCCAAAAACCATCGATGCTGAAACCTGAAATCTGAATCTTGTACAAAGTTAATTCGCCTGTCACTGTTATCATCCAACAAGCAACACGCGGCGGTCGCCGTACGCCTTAAAAACGTGTTCTCGTCACCTCGTAAATCATTTAGTTGCACGGAAAGTTGACGCGGCGCCCGGGAGACGCGTGTTCCGCTTAGAGACGAGCGAATTAGGGAAATTTTTGCCGCGAATACCATCCGCGGGGTCGCAAATCTTTCGCGACCGAACGATCCTCCACTTCCGTGGCGACGGTGCCGGGTGGTCCCGCGAACAAGCCTCTCCTCTTTTTCTCTCGCGAATTTCCGAAACGCGCCACAAGCCGGAGAAAATGTGGCCCGGGTATCGCGGGGCCCTGATAACACACCTGGACAAGGGCTGGGCCCAGAATGGGACAGTCCCGCCCGTTGCGTAAGTCGATCTACCTGTCGAAACCGACCGATTCCCCTTTTTATTTATCCCCCTTTCCTCCGCCAAGGTATATCCAGCCGGCGTAGAAACGATCGAATTAGGCAAATTTCTCGAAACAAGGGACACAGATCGGCGAACCTTCTTCGGTTACAAGCAATCCTTCTGCCGTGATGCATGGTATCGCCGGCGCTATTATTCCACCGACTCTTATCATGGGAATGCATCGGGAGCGGGGCAACAGAGCTTCTGAAGGCTCGGTGTCTATCATAGTTACACTTGCCGTTTCAATGCGGACTTTGCGACTACTTAATATATGAGGTGGGGAAGAAATTGTGATGACAGGTTTTAATGAATTATTCATTAGGTATTTTTCAGTAGTAGGTGTGTGACATTTATAGAATAAAAAGTAATATTACTTCCATCCGTAACATTGAAATTTTTAGGGGGCATGATGGTGAAGCTGTAACCCACACAGCACACTTCGTTGCAGGAGTATTGCAGGAACGTTGCTGCAATATTGTGTTGTTGCAGGTTGCATTGCAATATTACAGGAACGATGCTGCAATATTATTTTGCATTATTGGAGTGGCAACGCACCTGCAATATTACAGCAATATTGCAAGTTCGTTGCCGTGCAATGTTCCGTTTGCAACGATCATACAATATTGCAAGTTCGTTGCTGTGCAATGTTCCGATTGCAACGATCATACAATATTACAGCGTAATGTTGCACTGGCAACGATCCTACAATATTCCTGCAATATTGCACGCACATCGACGTGCAATGTTCCAGTGGCAGCGATCCTACAATATTTCAGCAATATTGCGCGCACATAACCTAACTAACCTAAATATTCTCACAATCGATACAAATACCTGAGTAATTATTATTGAATAATATTGAAATTCGAGTCACAGGTCACGCATATAAGTCTCCTTCGCACTGCACACCTTTCTGGCAGGCAATTAAAATCTCGATTACCCGCAGCCGCGATAATTCATCCGACGTCAGCCTACTTTTTCCCGCAGCACAATGTAGCGGAATATTCCAAGTGATTTATCGCGTGCCCCGCGAAATTACGCAATCAGGTGTACGTACGCACAGCAGAAGCGTCACCCAGGGGCGCATTTGCATAGCAGTTGAACGCTCCTGTACAGCTGACGGTGAGATAAAATTTCAATTATGTAATATCTCCAGCGCTCTTATGCGCCCCCCACGTACCCGCTCACAATTCATCGTTAGTACCGCATTTCTATCAGCTCGCGAGCTAACGATTTCAAGCGCGTACGTCGCCGGTACGGAGGTACCATACGTGCCCGACGGGGTGTGCGTATAAATGCGTGTACGGTCTTATCGAGGTATCTAATCCTCGTATTCCCCGATCGTGGACCACCCAGGCGGTACACCGCGGAAGTTGGCACGCACGATTTGCACACGCACACGGTCGCCAACACTAGCCTATCGCCGCTGATATACTGGGTGTGCCTTTTCGAGGTCCCAACATTCCTCCGCAGGCCCGTCGCATATTCTATTCTATGTATTGGGTAACCAAGAATTTCGATACACCAACTAGTGGCAGAAAATTAAACTACCGTGAGTAGGCCGAAGCCCATACGATTATCAGTGTTTATAATAATAATAATAATAATAATAATAATTTGTCCTTATTCATCACAAATTCACATGAATTAAGGGATAAAAGGGCGAGGATTATATAGACATTTTGTGAAAAACGAGTGTTTTAAATTTTTTTCAAAACTAAATTTTTACTTCTTCGATTAATAAATACTTATTCGGAATGTTCGGTGGGATCCGGGCCTACTTGCAATAGTTCGCCAACTTACCACCGCAGCGCTGAAATCTAAGCCACGCCTCCACTTGCTTTCCCAATACAGATTACAGACCAGTGCGTACATACCAGTGGCGATGATTTCTCCAAGGTCCCGCTCAAATAGAACTGCCTAATAAAATGAACTAGGTAAGTACACCAAGGTGGCGCGAGTACCGGAAGCTGCCCACCAGTAGTGAAGAGTTGGAGACATCTTCGCACCACCCGCTTGCAACGAAGCCATCCAACAGACAACAACACAAGTACCCTTTCATTCGAAAGGATGATCCTTCGAGCAAACACGATCTCTCGAACACCCAGTAGAATGGACAAAGCCCACAAGGCCGTGTCTTGCACGTGCCGGTACCAAACGAAAGAAAGTGTCGATGGTTGTAGCGAATAAGCGATAGCAACGGCAACGTATATTAATGGCCAGCGGATAATTATCCGCGTGTAGACGATCGATCGTCACCGTTCCTCGCACCTTGCCCACGTATTTCCCATCGGCTGCGAGGCGTCCTAGAAATCCACGCCGAACTTATGTATCGTATATGCGTGCACGGTGCCCCAATCTGTCCTCCCGACTCGGACCTCCCTTCAGAGGCGAGACACCTTGATGGATGGTAACAAGCTGAAGCGTAGAAAACGAGGATGTCCTCGTTGCTGTTCGATTCGCCTTCGGGGATCAGTTGGTCAGGGTTGAAGGGGTTAAAAGGGGGTAACGGCGGAGTATCGGATCGAGGTAAAGTGCGAAGTAGAGACGGCCCCCCCTTGTAATAGCGCGGCACGTTGGGTGGTCCAGCTCGGCCGCCGTGGGTGGCCACTCACCAACACCGTCTCTGTATTACAGCACGGCCGCGTGTAACGTATACGTATTCCCCGCTGATACGGCCACGCACACCGCGACGCGGCGCGCGTTTAACCGCAATATATCATTTTACTTAGCACCGAAGCGGAGAACCTCCAGCCGGTGGCCCACGGGGCCCAGCCAGGAACGTAACAAGTATGTTCCGTGTCAACTTTACAACGACAACGTTGCAGTATTTATGCCTGCCGAGGTGAGTTGCTTTCTCCTCCGCGGCCACGAATCGGCTGCAGCTTGGCCCCGGAGGAAAGCAGGAATTTCGCGAGCCTTCCCGTTCGTCTCTTTTTCTCCCCGCTCCTCGCGCTCTCTCTCTCTCTCTTTCCTGTCCCGTTTTCCTTTCCACCCGGGGCCAGTCGGTCCTGATGACGATGTAAGCGTTTTTTAACGAGGATGTAAATCGCTAGAGGATGGAATCGAATGCGTGTAAATATAAATGAAATGGGGGAGAGGGTGGAAGGGAAAGTCGTGCGTTGTTGGGAGCTGAGGATGAGGATGGTGTTTCTCTCGGCGATGCTTCGCTGGGATCGCTGGGTGGATGGATTTAACTCGTGGAATGCACGTGGTCGAGGGTGAAGTCGAAGTGCTAGAATTTTTGGTAAATAATTAACAAGATTCCATAGCACAAACAGTAACTCTATATGAGTACCTACTTGATGGAGTGTAGAATAAATTAAAAGAAGAAATCATGAATCCTCCAAGCAGTAAGTCGCCAGACCAAACAAACTCTTTATACATTTCTCTGGAATCTTCCACTTGAATTCGTATCCTTCGAGGGCGTCCCCGTTATCAGCCCGTAACTTCGAGCCACGTCGTTTTCAAGGATCCAGGGAAACGTAGCGAGACGAAGTCTCAACTCTCGAGCGCCCTACGTGGGAAGCCGTGATCCTGTCGACGAACAATGAGCTGAAAAATAACGCCGTTGGCCAGGTCGGGTTAAAGGTTTTCGCTGTTCGCGTACCAGCCACGGCTCCCCGTTCCCCGGTGATTCTCGCCCTTCTGCCCGCCCGCGCCCCGGATTCCGCTAAGTCAATTCCACGTTGAGGATATGGCAGAGGCGTCAGGCGACCTGGGTGGTCCCCGTCCTACGCAAACAGAGCGGTACAAGCGGATACACGCTGGTTGAACAGGTAGTGCGCTCGAAAATTTACTGGCTTTCTGGATTTCGAGCGCCCGTGGCTCCAACCACCGTCGGGACGGGGGCGGCGGCCGGTGGGTCCCCGGAACAATGCTCCCTCCTCGACGGATTTTTATGTCCCGGACCGACGGGCCCACCCCGTCCCCCACCCCGCCAGACCGCAAACGAGCCTCGCGTCACGGCGACGGAAAACATTCGGCGCGTGGAAACAATGTCCAGCCTTCTGCTCCGATAACTTCGGCTAAACTGGTCGCTCCGCCAGGGGAACTCGTCTCCACCGCGATTGTCAGGCTTATTTTATGGGGGCGGTTAATAATGGAACCTGTATGTTTTGTGACGCCGCACTCGTTCGAGGCTAGTATTGGACATTCGACGCGGGTGTGTCTGCGAAAGAAAGCTTTCTGGACAATGTCGAATGTGAGTTTTGTTTTACTCGCGCGGTTAACGGGCAATGGTAAGTTTTTCTAGGTGATTCCGCTTCGGCAGGGTAAGTCTGGAAAATCGGGAGATGATGCACAATAGTACCTATACTGTAGTGGCCACCTAAAAATTGGGATACTTTGCCGGCCATTTTGGTGATATATACGCCTAAATTTTAAATTAATAAATTTTACAATTTCAATAAAAAAATCCCGGTCCTCTAAAGGTTAAGGGGGAACATGACTGTGACGGCCGGAAAATTGAGCCGTTGTTAAGAATTTTTTCTGGAATAATTTACAGTTTTTATGGAAAACTTTTATTATCTACCTTTAATACAATATCTTAAGAGACCAAAAAAAAAAAAAAAAAAAATAGAAAAGCATGCATGTGCAAATTTTAATATATTAATTAATCTTCAAGACCCCCCACGCGCGCTGGTCGAATGTGTGACTATGGAACAGCAGGTCCGAATTCAAATTTAATTTTTTTTTAACTACCTAGATGAGTGTAGTTTCAGTAGATTTCCCAGAAGCCTCTGTAACTCGCAACAATGATTTTCCACTCGTCACACCAATGCACCATGCCCGTGTTAAATGCGCCGTGAAAAGGTCACGACTCACGAATGAAAATGAAATCAGGATAATGACGAAAAAATGGACGAGCGCTTTCGCGCGTATCACGTCTGCGGACCACCGTCGAGCTCACCCGCCTCAAACACGCGTACCCATACATACGAGCGCTCCTCCCCGTATCCCCGTCGCTGGCCAACACTTATAAAAGCAGGTAATGCTAATGCAAACAAAGTTATCGTTCGGTAGATATATATATTTAATTCTTTTCTCATTTACATACGGCCAAGCGCGGTGGCAGCGGCCGGGCACAATGAGCCATTGTCGAGGGGCTCTGGTCCAGGTTCAATGGAGGCCGGGAGGGCCGTCGAGGGGAGGATTTCAGTTTAGCAATAATTCTTCTCGATGAAATTAGGAACGCCGCTTAACCGGCCAAACGGGGCACCGCTTTCGACGGCCTTCTTCCGGATGCAATTTCCAAAATCGCCCGGTCAATGCTGCCCCGCGGCGCCAACAACTGCGAGTCAAACCTGAGATCCCGCCCTTTCTACAAAAACCTCCCCCTCTGCGAATCGCTCTTCACGCTGGCACGAGCTGCCAAATGGTCCCGAACCTTACGCTGACGGCGTCGGGTTTCCCTTGTTTTCACCGAATGCGTTTCACGCGTCGGTGTTAATTTTTACTTGGTCAAAAGGGATGCGCTAAATGTGTGGAATGAATTTTCATTGAATGGAGAGTGCTTCGGTTATTCTGTGTGTGGTTCTTTGTGATGTTCTGACTCTCTGATTGAAGATTGCATGTTGCCTGTAAATCTATTTCAACGCATTTTCATGTAAAATTGTAGGGAAACTTTTAATTGAAGAATGTGTTTAATTACTTTTATAAATGCAATATGGCAACAAAATTAATTTTTACCAAATATACCTATATACACTGATTCTGAGATTCATTTATCTTTTTAATCCCCACATGAGGGATTTAAAAATGATTCCTCTTTAGAGAAAGAAAGAAAATTGATAATACCTACTTCCTACTTCCTCAATTCTTAATGGCCACTTTTTAAATTACTCACCAATAGATCTTTTCACAAGGTTTAACGAGATCTCTAAGAAGCTAACGAACGGAGCGAATTAATTTGTGATGCTACCAAGTTTAGAGGTATCCATCCTCCCTTTTCCCATCATTTTTCAAATTTTAAAAGCATCTAAGGAGGAACTCGGCCTACTGCCTGCGAATCGACGCAGAATGATCGCGAGAGCATACATAGTGGAACGAAGTAGCGTGAAGCTCGGATTATCTGTTACACCCTCGTCAAAGCGTCTCGTGTACCCTTCAAGATATGTCCTGATAAGAATTTTCATGCTACAATAAGTACCTCGTTAATGTAAGTTTTTCACGTCTGGAGGGGCAATGAGCTGGACACGAGGAGGATAAAGAGATTTCAAGCTCCACGATTGAATTACTTTAACGCGAACATGAAAGCTCAAGAATCTACAGAGTCAATTTAAAGGAGTATATTTAGTACTAACTAGCGCAGCGGTGAGCAAACAGCAAACGATTTAAACATTTTAAACAAATAACTAACAGATCATTTCTCACCCCTTTCGTTTTTCTATTTAAAAGGGAGCGTCGCAACCTCTGTTTAACGAAATTTAAAAAGATCTCAATTCTTCGATTCATTGTCAGATTTCTAAATTTATCTGGCGCATCGGTGAATTTATCTTACCTCTGGCCCCATATATGACTCGAAGCTCGTGTAGAAGTATGAATAATGACACGCGTTTTCGAGTCCTTGCTTCTGAATCGCATTAGCTCGGAGCCGAGCGGCAGCCGCGGCTTTCTGTGAAGGCTACCTTGAAGGAAACGCTACAAATCGTCCGCGTTGAATTTACGATTTCGATTCGGGGTAAGCAACGGACATGAAATCCGAGGTGCCCTTGGCCGATTCGCGTCCAGACCATATCGCTTTTCGTCATGGCCCGCGGTGCGCCGTCGGACCACCGACGTCGTCGCAATTAGTAAGTCGGATATCCTTCTCCCTTCTTCCCTCGCTCCTACTCACCTTTACGTTCTGCCTTTCTCTTCTGCCTGCTCTATTTCTCCACCTCTTTCTTCTCTACTCGCCTCTTTTTCCTCCCCCCTTCACCGTCCCGAGCCCTTTCCTTCTTATTCTAAATCTGTCCTCGGACAAATTTGCTTGAAAAGCTTGGGTCCCATCGAACAACATCTTTTGGGTTATTCAATTTGGTCACCTCGTGGCAATCGTGGCACCTTCAGATTTTTAAATAATTTTCTAATTTGAATATTTACTACTTTGAATAAGTCACTTTATCTGTTTCTTTTTTACAGTAGGTATGCTTGTTCTACATCTTTCTTTCTGTTTCTTTATTTTTTTCTTCTCACCGAGCCTCGTTTTTCAAATTCTCCGCTTTAGATTTATGAACGCTGTGTTATCTACCTACGAAATTCACTTTCTCTTTTAATTCCCCTCATTTTTCTTGCCTCGCGTTATGTCTCCTTTCTCGCCCGTTCTCTTTGTACACCTTATACCCTTTATTTCGGAATTAATGATCGCGGGAAATGAAAGGGCCCTTTCCTTACTCGGTTACACAGGCCCCTCTCGTGCATCGAAAGCTATCTAACACGGTAATTAGATACAAGTACCCATGCGGAATATCGCGAACAGCTTTCCAGCACTAAGGGTTAGAGTAACCAATATGGCGCAACACGCGATATGCTACGAAATTAACGTTTATTGCGAAAATCCGTTCGTTAATGCGCGCGATAAGTGTACATAGGTTGCGGGTCCTGTAGCCTTCGTATCTGTTCCTTTACTTGGTCCTCTGCGTAAAGTAATGGAACGTTTCTCTTTCTTCTTGACCTTTCTCCGTAAATTTCCTTCAACAATGTAAAAATTTTTAATTGAATAGGGATAGAAGATTAGAATAGTGAATAGTACAATTAATATTATTTTAACTTTTCTGAGTTGCTCTATGGGTTGGTAATTTTTTGCAAAATAAAAATCCCAAAATGAGGAATTGATCCCTAAATACTGTGTTTAACGATTTTTTTATCACTCTGAGGTTTAGTCGCTTCCTGCGTAACCAGGCCCAATTTTATCTCGCAAAAGTAAGTTTATTTCGAGAATACCTATTGTATTCGTGGGTCGAAATAGATCCCGCGTCCGTCTCGCGAGCAAGCGATCCACGGCTCAGAGATTAACTACACACACACGCCGGATCGCGGAAGCGGCGAAACCATCAGGGCCCGTATAATCGTTCCGTAATTGCCAGTCGCTAACCGTTCGCTGTCGAAGCATGAGAAGTTCGCTACGAGTCGCAGATCGTATCGCCGTCAAGCGGCGCGCGCGGCGAAGGGGAGGAACAGGGTCGAGGACAAAGAATCCGCCGAGTCAACGAAGATAATGACAATTCCTCGGCCGGAACGGAATTCGTGGAGGGCCCGACGAACACCGGAAGTGGGTGTCCCCGGGGCCCTTCGGCGCCGCGCGCGCCGTGCGGCGGACAATATCGACGCGTCGTAGATAATCCATCGGGCGGAGAGCAACGGTAGCGTAGATGCAGATAGCCGCGGGTTACGATCTCCTCTCGGTCTATCCCACCCCTTTCTTCGGCGCCGGCTATACCCACGGCGAGGAGTAAAGATTCGCCTTGTTACAATGGTAAAGGGCGATCCTCTCCCGCCTGGCGCTCTGCTGCCAGCCGCGCTCCCCTTGGCATTAGTCATCGCTGGACGAGCTTAACGATGTTGTTGGACAATGCTTGCAGATAGGGAATCGAGGGGCAGAGAAAAGACGGAGGTGGATGAAGATATTGCGGGTTGCGGCTGTTTCTTTTCTCTGTGAAGCTGGGTTTACATTAGTCCAGTCGCTGGATCCAGTGAGTGGTTCGACTGGAAATCACGTCGACGTCTACGTTATTCCAGTCGCTGGATCCAGCGAGTGGTTCGACTGGAAATCAGGCGATGCACAGTGGTCTGGGGATATCTACATTTAGCGGCCAAAATTCTGATCTTTCTGAAACTTGGTGATTATGGGTTTTTGAGGTCGCTGATAACGAATTTGGCTCCAAAAATTTAAAATTCAAAATGGCGGATTCAATATGAGGCGCATTGTGGTCTGGAAAGCGGTATTTTATAGCCAAAATAAAAAATTATAGCCGTACTAGAGAAAAAAAGAGAAAAATGAATCTGTTCCAACATTATCTTTGACTTAAAAAAAATAAGATATTAAAAATACACGCGTTCGGTACGCCCAAATACCTCGAGCGTCATTTCTAAAAGTCTGCATAAAATTGAAGGTTGCAGGAAGTTGCACTTGAAATTTACATGCTCTTGTTAACAATTGTGTAAACTTTAATGTAAAATAAGTCCGATGTTAATTTCGCTTAATCATTTTTTTATAAGCCTTCTGAAAGTTTAAATTCATATAAACATTGCACTATTTGTTCATAGACTAAAAAATGCCTATGACACATATAAATAACTGAAATATACTTCCTTACCTATATAACTGTATGATATAAACACGTATTTTGATGTTCTATAACGAGTAATTAAAACAATTAGATTCACATAAAATTTCATGATTTTGTCTTTGTAATATTATATCTATTCAAAGATTCATCTGAAAAGGGAAAGCTATGCGGATTTTGAAGCTCTGGAGGGTTGTCAATTCATAAAAAAAAAATGACATTGTAAAGTTGAAGTTGAGAAATTGAATTTTGGCCACCATCCAGACCACTGTGCGATGTCTGGATTATTCCAGTGGTTTCTGAACCGTTGAAAGTGGTAGAGTGTAATAATAATAGATTCACGCAAAAGAAGGATAAAAAAACATAAAAGTAGACTTTCGATCCAGTCGAAATCTGCTGGAATGACAGCACTGTACTCGAATCAACACACTGTTTACATTATTCCAGTTCTAATCCAGTGCTGTACTGGATCACTGGACTGGACTAATGTAAACCCAGCTTAACAGGCTACCCTTTTTTATTTAGAGCAACTTACCTATGTGCTCCGCGTGCCCATCGAGCTTATACTCTGACGGGTTAATTATTGCCCCCTCGGGAAGGTAGATGCGAGAGCGGCGGCGAGGGGGAGGGGGGGGGGGGGAGCGAACGTGCAATTGGATTACGTGGATGCTTGGGTAATACCGATAATGTGCGTTACTTTTACGAGTCCATAAAGTGCTCGACAGTTTTATTAGCGACGGTTATTGATACTTTCGTTGGTGAGGGTACCGTTACAGATTATATGGACTCCCCATTCGCGGTGTACTATGCCGCGAATGCGGAGATGACGTCCCGAGCGGGCCTCTATCGGTGAATCGTTATCTTTATTTGATGATTTGATGTTTAAATTGCGAAGGGGTTGAGGCGCCAGGCCACTGGCGTGGCGAGTAAAAACGAGGACTAGAAAATTTTAAGCAGCAAACTACGGCCTAACACGTTTGTAGGTCGAATCGTTAGGCGGTTCGATTAGTATGCTTATCATATAGCGTATTATATGATGACGTGCAATAAAAGAAAAAGACCTAACGGTATTCCAGATATGTACAGGATGTACGGAACAATAATTGAGTAATTTAAATAATTCTTAGTAATTTTTCTAATAAGGAAATTCAAAATTATTCAAGACTCTTGTTCTGGATTCACGGGACACTTTATTCACATTTAATAATGGAAGTGCGTTCGATACACAAGGGTAATAAAAAAGTACTGGAGGAAAAACACATACATCCGAATGGTAATCTTACCTTGCCGCGATAAATAACGCGGAGCCGCAGTTTTCATCGGAAAGAGACTTAAGAACGCACGATTTAATACCACGATAAAGTCATATATCAATTACCAGGCTCGTAAACATCCGCTTTATTTCCCTCGTTAAAACAGCTGTAAAGTAAAATTTAAGGCGGCGGCCTTCCCGAAATGTCCCGGCCCCAATTCGACCGGGAACATTTATCCCAGCATGCAGCGCGCACGCTATCGAGGATCGCGTGAAATCAGGACACTTTCGTCGCCTCTTCGTTCAGCAGATTCTAAGCAATTTCGATTGGATGCACCCGTTCGTTTTCATGGGGAGATGGAACGTCGGTCGCCAGTCCTCGAGCCGCTAGCATTCTGCCACGAATACGTCCGGCGCGTAGCCCGAGTTCGATAGCGGCGGGGATGGTAGCCGATCGGTGATAGCCAGCTGCGGTATCGACGGGAGACCTTATTTTCGATGGTATCTGCGAAATAGAAACAAACGAATGGACGAACGAGCCGACGGACGTGTATGCCGCATTCCGTGTTTATTATTTTGCCGGTGGGTGGTCCGGAGAAGTCCAGGGCCCGTCTTGGTGGCCGATAGCATCTCTCGCGTCTCTCATGTGCACGCACCGTTGAACGCCGGCCGACGCAGTGAACGAACGTGGCGCACCGAGTCGTCTTGCGTAAGGAAGTAGTCGACTTCGCTCCTTCCCCTACGCCCATTCTACCTTCTACCTCAACGAGGCCCCTCCCGCCCCTCCACGGGCCCACGAATCCCCCTTTCTCTCTCTTTCCGCCTCGTTACCTGCCCCCGCCTCACCTGCCAGCTATCATCTTCCTCCCCTCCTCTCCCCTTCGTCGGGCCTTCTCGACTCTCTGGTTATTTCTCGGTCTTATTGTTCTCCAGTGGCCCTCGTGTATGACTACTTGCTGCTATCTACGCTCGGCCTGATTGAAAGATTGCATTCGCTTTCATCAGATGGCTCTCCTTTTGTCCTACTCCTGTGGAGAGGAAAACAGGGCTGCTATTGGTTTTTGCTCCCTGTTGCTTTTATTTCGGTAAGGCCCAGTTGATCTTCTGTGACCACTTTTCTGATAATTTGGATTTCTCAGAATTTAATGAAAACAGAAGGGGATTCCCTTCAAGGAATATTCAAGCTTCAAAGGATTAAACAACGTTTAGGGTGACCGTACCTAGTATCGCTCATTATCAATCGAATAAAACACAGATAAAAAAGGAACCCCACATAAAGAGAATAAAGAAATAATTATAATTATTCTCTTTAAAGGATGAACATAATATATTCCACCATAAATCAAAAATATAATTCTTAGTATAAATCCTAATTGACTTAAAGTAGGCAAAGCAATAATTTTCTTTAAATCAAATTCAAAATTACCTATTAATTCAGACATTATTATTGTAAAAACCAAAACAAGAATTAAAATTCTTATATGAAAAAAAATTATAACTTCATTATATCGAATTATTAACCCTTCGTGGTCACACCTTCTTATAATCACAAGTTGGTCACACGGGGTTCACTGTACCCCAGCGTCATTTTTTGAGTTACCATTTTCGTATTTCTGAACCTTTTAACTATTCAGTGATAATTTTACATTCGTAATACTTATACAGTCATGGTCTAATAATCTTTTTCTAGAAATATAAATTTTGAAATGCTAAAATTTGTAGTTGAAAATGAGCGATTTTCCATCGTTGTGGTAAAATACAGATTTTTTAATTTTTTTTTTATTTTCTTTTTTGCGATAAATCCCCTTTGGAAGATGTAAAGGTGAGGCATTTCAAATAAAAAATTGCTCTTGGGGTACAATACACCCCGTGTGACCACGAAGGGTTAATATTGCATGTGATCAACAATTATAGAAAGGGAAGTATTTTAGTGACTCTTAATAGTGTAAAAAATTTATTGAACGGCCACGATACAAAACAGATACAAAAGTTTATCCATTACTCCCGAGACACCCGGTACAACTGGAGTGCCGCCTGTTAATAGTTGAAGTAATAAGAATTAAGTGTGCCCAATAATTCCAGCATCCCGCGAAGTTTCGTCCAGGTAAATGGGGACCTACTGTATTACACCGCAATAAAACGGCCGGATGCAGAGCCGCGTATGGCAATGCCTGTGGCGATGCAACCCGAGATGCAGAGGTGCATATTGTAGAAAATAGATCCACAGGGGACTGCAGTGAGGCCAGGCGCTCTGTTTCAGGCTGCCTCTCCCGCTATCTCCCTCTCGTACTCATTAAGCCGATGCAGCGTCGGCGAAGATCAAAGCCTGTCTTCTACGGAGGACCGCTTAATACTGGGTGGCGAGTTAAGAGTGTCGTAAAAATTATTAACGGTCCCTCCGCGCGGTGTGCCTTATCGCCTGATCGCCAACTACAGTGGGGTGCATTCGTCGAACCCGCCACCGCAATGTGCAATGACACTTCCTCCCCTCCCACCCCCACCCTTCACGCGTATTTGGGACTTTGTACCGGCGAGATTGACTGAGCCGCCGGTCGGTGAGTCCCCATCGCGCGATTTCCTTGGAATGCAGAGGAGAATCAAGTGGAACGCTTAAACGCCCTGTGTAGATTTTAAACAAAGGAGATACGCGACGCGTAATTGTGATTCAGTAGACGCTTTGTGGTGTTCCAAGATCTTACTAAGAATTTCAGTGCAGGGGAATATTTTCGTCACCCGTTTTGTTCCCATGCGACGTGGCCTGTATCATACTTGAATATTACATTACGCAAACAATGAACGGCGGTGTCCCTTTGTGCCATTCTCGGGACACGCAATAATACCGATGTTTACGCTTCGAAGAATAATCATACATTTTTATAGCCGCGTGACTGCTCGGGATATTTTCGATCTGAAAATATCGCTTCCTCCGTTAATATCTCAATATCCCAACAGAGATATATAATAATTATACCGAGTACAGAAGTAAGTCTGCCAGTAAAACATTGGTCCCAAAAGTTTGCGCGTTAGTGACCAAAAGAATTCCATGCTCCACGGTTTTGAAGAAGCGAACGGGGCCACGAGCGAGGACTCTCGGAGTCCGAAGAGCAAAATGAAGACACGCGTTCTGTCCGTATCAGAATCGAAGATTGTCTCGTATTCAGTGGAACAGGGTGTCGGGCTCGGTATCACGGTGGGTGGTCGCGTATTTACACATTACCTCTTTCGATCTGCCAGTTTGCCTCTCTGTCTCTCCCTTTTTCTCCCTCTTATTTAATTTTCTCCGCCCCCTCCCCGCCGGCCGCGGTCTTTGTCCCGCCGGAACCCACTATCCTTTTCGCGCTGCTCCCTCACCGCACGTCATACACGTGCGCCTGAACATCGGTGGTGCGTGTGAGGCTGCCCGATGAGCGTCCGGTGTGCACACGCAGGCAACGAGCACGCACACGCGGAAGTGTTGTACGACGCCTAATGAAGTCGCGTCGTTATGCAGATATTACGAAGACAGGTTAATAAGTTAATCGTCCGAGGTAACGTTCCTCCCCGTGGCTTAATGCACGCATTCGGAACAGTTGGCTGCTTTCTCTTCCGCACCATGGGGCACGCACTGTATTTAGACTCTATGGTAATGGCTTCGTTGTTCGTTCTGTCTCATCACCGGCCACGGGTTGGATCATAACAGATGGCACTGGGGGACGCGTACCGAAGTCGCGCAGCGCTGACGTTTCGACTGTGAAATACGCGATGCGAGAAAGTTAACCGCGTCTCGTTAACCTGTAACCGCAGGCCGCCTATAGGCGTTCGCCGTACGCGCTGCGGCGAACGAGCGAACGCGTGCGAGCGCGGTGCACAATGGCTTGGATGGTAGACGAAATCTAAGGCTGTCGTTCGTCGAGAACGTTTATTCGGTTATGCACAGCAGGGGATGACAATAATAACACGGGAGGGAATGCAGCCGAGCCGTGCGCTCGCGGCCGCCAATCAAATCGTAACCAGTGGCAGGGGGGAGACGCGTATAATCAATTATGCAGATTCGCTGGAGCGTGCGTGCGGTGGCGGTGACGGTGGCTGGATGCAGTAAACTCCCGTATTTCCGGCCTCGATCATCGCCGCCCGGGGGCAGCGGCGATTTCGATCTCCAGAGGCCCGTAAGGGAGTCGTGTTTACGTTCGATACATCGCCGGTGCCCTCTTCCGCTCGCCTTCGACTCCTCCTGACTCCTCCGTCGCGCGACGGCCGCGTCCACTGCGCTTCGAACCGATCGTCCGGACCTTTTCTACTAACGCGGAGCGTGCGAGAGGCGTGTATAGAAAACTCCTCGGGGGAGACGGCTGTGTAGAGGCAATGACGAGGAGAGAGTAAAGAAAGAGAGAAGGATCGAGTAGGAGGGAAAAGGAGATGCTGCGGCGATCCCCGAGCGGACCTATGTGTGCCTCGTTCCTCGCGTAGCCGCTAGCGTTGTGTGGGTAATGTTTTTGCTCGAGGGGAAATGGTACCGCGTGTGTGGTCCCGCGTCGTCCCCCCCTTAGCCCCCTGTGATGGCACATCGCCGTATCCTAGCAACGTAGAACGCCACGCCGATTCGGCCAATCACGAGTCAGTCCCGATAGCTTCGGCCGAGCTCGGCTCACTTCGGCCGCGACATCATCGGTACGCGCAGGGACGTGCCCTCGTGCCGCGAACATTGGGATCCACGGGGTTTCTGTTATGAGAGAAACTTGAAATTTAATGTCCAACAACCGTTCCTTTACTTAAACATCTTTACATTCCGCGTGTGTGCTACTGTAAAGAAAATTTAAGAGTTATTAACGCGGTACACTTTACGTACACTGGCTTGTAACAATAATGTAAATTCAGATAATCCCTTGACATTTTATATTTTATAAAAGGTTCCGTGACGTTTCCAGTTATACAACAGTATTAAACTTGAAACATTCATCGCTGCATTCGAGCCTATTCGGAATAGGGAGTACATTTACGCAGAAATTATTACACCGCCTTAAATGCATCTGTTACGAGAAGATTATCCGTACAATTGAAGGTGCTTGTCGTTGTATTTTACCAGAATTATATTTAAAACGCAGAACGACGCGAAGTTCCTTGTTTAAATTAGGCGCACTTCGGCTCGGCCGTGGAACACAGCCCTGAATGTTTGTGCAGCTCCGATCTCGGCGAGTGGCGCCGATGGAGGGGGGGCCGTCAACTATGGCCGGCGCAGAAGGCAGGCCACGAACGAAATGTGGCAGCGCGTTTCGCTTAGTACGGACTTAGACTGCTCTAAGTGGCGGTCGTGCACGCCGGTGTCCAATCCACGAAGACGACGACGACGACGACGACGTCGTCGTTACAGAACGCGTGACAGAGAGACTCCCAGACTTTAACGTTAGCCACCAGCTGCCCTCGCCTGGATCTTGGAACACTCTCGTCCTCTCACTGTCGCCTACGCCACTCTGCGTAAACCGGATGCCCGTAACAGGCGCGTCAATACGAATTCGGTTGCCGCGGCGGATCACCTGGACCGATAGTGTGAATTACCGAAACAGATGAGAACCGTGTCGAGTGACAACGAATCGTGACAGTGACACCGAAGTGCGCGTGGCTGCGTGCCATCGTTTAACAGAGACACCACTACATTTCACCGTGACTGACGTGCCGCCGTCCGTATTTCGTTACCGTTCCTATGACACTAGACGGGGCTACTCGGCTCTATCGAGCATGATGCGAGTTTCCCGCGAAAACACTCGACGATCGTTGTCCCGGGTTGTCGCGTGATATTTCAAACAAGCGAAAACTCGCGTGTGCGCCCTCGTGCTTGTCGGCGGTACCGTGAGTCCCGCGAGAGGGAGATACAGAGGAGCGAGAGAAATAGAGAGAGCGAGAGGGAGCAAGAGGATCCGCGTATCGGGCGGAAAAGACGAGAGAGAGAGAGACGGAGTGCGGGCAGAGAAAGAGACGGGAAGAAAAGACGAATCAGAGAGTGGAGGGGAGCAGTCACGTATTTACTCTTCTACGGTGGCACGAAGCTAACCTAAAAACCGATTCTCGGCCCGTTTTGTGCGTACGCCATCGATGGGCACGATACGGCCGCGCATGCGCGGGACAGGTTGTGCCTACCTCGTGCGCGAATTTCGATTACTGTGCTGGCGGCACGCGTATACGGCAGGTCGCGATATCGCGCGGTAAACAGAGGGAAGACTGATCGTCAAACGTGTGCTGTGAGATGTGTTCGTGCGAGAATAACGTGTAAGCCCCGCGGTAACAGTGAGTGTGCTATCGGTTTATTTTCGTGTACGGTGAAGGATAGAAGTAACCGAGGAAGTCGTCCCAGGCGGAGAAGTATATTGCCAATAATCCTACTGCGAGTTGTGCCGGGGCGAATGCATGACGGATCATGGTTTCTGCGTCCGGCCCCACAGGGATCCTAGCGGGACGCCCTTCTGGTTCCCAGTGCCCCCAAGGTTCCCAGTCCTCGCAGAATGGAAGTGCGTCCAAGGTACACAGCGAGAAAAATGTCAAAATCAGCCTGGAAGACGCGAAACAGCGGCACGAGTCGGATCTTTACATCAGGCCGAGTTGGACCGATGCGGCGATAGCGTTGGATCAGCTCGAAAAGGTATGTTTCTCTATTCACCAACTATGCGTGCATAGCTTTAAACTAGTCATAAATTTAACACCGAAATTCAGTATATAAATAGATTTAAGTGAGGCAAAGCCAATGCAATGTTTTCAACGTGAAACATGAAGTTAACGTTTTGTTCTAAAATGGCGCGTAAATTTGTAGTGATATGACTGTTCTAGTGGAGTATATTTAATCGAACAGATTTTCGTTTATTTATAGTTTATTTAGAAAAGATGCTTACTTATGCAATATATAGACATTTTCTCATTGGGAAATGTCTGTTTTACACTTTGTGTTATTCATCAATTTGGATAATACTAATTGAGAAATTATTCTGTGCCAACATCACAAATACTCCGCTAGGTGGCTACGAATAGTAGAAATTCTCACTAGTTATTCATCAATATCATTCTTTTGAACAGTAGAATTCTTTCGTGTTTTAATTTTAATATTTTAACGATTCAGGTAAAATTTACCGTATTGACAGTTTCCTTGTTCCCCTCTGTTCGTCCCTTATCATCTCTCAACCGCCGTAATTCAGTTTTAAAACACATCATAGTAACAAATTAAGAAAATTTGTCAAAATAGGAGTTGCGATGGGAAGAATATTATACTTATACCGCCGTTAGTATCATCCAAATTCGATTTTCTCAAAACTCCGTATGAACGAAGTTTACAAAAAATCGTCCACTGTTATCAAAATAAATAACTTTACTTTTTCTTATATTAGTATATGAGAATACAAAAAGTGCATTATATCTTGTAGATCTCTACACAGAAAATTATATTCAGAGATGGTGCAAGTTGTTAGTTTACCCTGATTTGCATGTTAAAAACAGAGGAACATGGTAGAATAGTAGATCTCTGGAATAAATCCGACGTTTCCTGCGATCGGTGTTGAGATCTCTGGTAAGCTTCCTATCGTGATGCATCTGATCGATGAAATACAAGTTCTCTGCGCTCGTAGCCTGTCTCCCTCTGGTCAGTTACGCTAACTAGACGTAGATAATAGCGTGATTGCACGCCACTTCGTGAGCTCTCCGTTCGTCCAGCTGGTATAAATTCAATGAGTAAATCATATCCCTGGATTACGACTAACTATTGCTGTTCTTACTCTCTATCGGGTAGGTATGATATTACCTACAACTCCACGATAAACAGTGCTGGATTTACCCCTTAGGCTAACAAGGCTGAAGCCTAGGGCCCCGTTTAGCCGGGGGCCCCTCATTCTGAATTGTTTCCTCGAAAAATTTATCAAAAAATCTTGCCGAGGGTTAATGATCAATGTTAATTTTGAAAATAAATTCTTATTTAGATTATACGAGTATTGTGATAAAAAAAATCAAATCAGCGTTATTTTATTTTTTATATTTAACCGAGGGCCCCCCGAAAAGGTAAATCCGGCTCTGAAGATAAACATAATTCGTAGTCAGGTGACTTCTACTTCCACTTTACATTCTATATAACATCCACCGTATAATTCAATGAATCTGTAGTCAATGCATCTTCACGATACCAGTAAAAAAAATATAGCGCTAGTAATTTTTAAAGGAAAGAAACTGGGGTCAATATCGAACACTGAATAAAGAAATAGTGACCAGATTTATGGCAGTTGATCGAAACCCATTTCTATTGAGGTGCCCCTGTGACCACAGTGCGGCCTTCGAGTGACCTTGACAAAGAAAGCTGAAGAGAACATGCTCCGTCGTGGGTACCGGGGTCAGAATAAAAGAAACGTTCAAATCCCTCGTCCCTCGGTTTTAGCAAAGCGTTTCGAGCCACCCCTATTTCGAGACACCTCGCGCGAACGGATCCTCCGTTTCCCCGGCTGGGCGTCACGGATCGGTCAGATCCTTTGCGTATCTCCTTAAGGGTTCGTCGAAAACAATGCTTCACCGCTGACGAGAAGGAGCATTCATGTTTCGTTGCACACTTGGGACGTACCCTTTCCACGAACGCGCCTCTCTAAATTCCCCAGCAGCTAGCTGTAAACTTTCACACACGCGGGTGGTCCCGGGGACGTGTTTTCGAAGGTGAGAGGGCCTTTGAGGGGGCAGGGTAGGGGGGGAGGGGGGTTGTGAGGGACGACGTAGGAAAGACAGAAGGAAGGTTGAAGCATAGATCGACGAAGGATCGACTTCCTGCCAAGGAATACGCACCCTCCTTGTTTTCTCTGACACGGGCCTCTCCGTCCCCCTTGGAGGCGTCTCTCAGCGAGGACGACGACGATCGGGGAGGCGCGAGAGAGAGGGCAGTGTTGCGACACAGAGATCGTCCCCTGTGATCTTTCCATCTCGAATGCCAGGCAAAATGTGCGTGGCACGTGAACCGGGGGCTATCACCTTTCTAGACGACACGAAGAGGCAGGGAACCCCGGCGCGCTTCCGACAGCAGGCCTTTTCTTCGGCTTTTCTGGGAACCTCGGGGCACCCTTAGCGCGCTACGGACACCGTCTGTTGTCGCTCGCTTTCCTTCGGAACCCGCCGTCTCATTTCCCATTTTCGCGGTGCGCTATTTTCTGTTTCACTTGGATTCGTGACTGGGGATGGTGGACTTTGATGACGCGCGATTTTTATCGATATTTCAAACTAATAATTACAGGTGTCGATAATTTTGGGCAAAGTATCGATAATTTGGGGGCAAAATATCAATAATTTTCACTGCACCTTCTTTCGTTACAAAAAAATATTGTGAAAAAAGCCGGTCACCTGGTAGTTTTAAACAGTGCCAAATATCGCTGTCGCGCACAAAGGAGAAAAGTGGCGCGGAGGGAAAGCGTTGTAGGGTCTAAAAATACTGGTACAGGCGAAATTCTCGAAGCGAGGAGAAACGGAGTAGCGCAAAAGAAGAGCGGGCACACGCGGAGATTACGTACGTACGCGCGCGTTGCACGAGAGCCGAGCCACCCAGGGCGATCGGTGCGAATAAAGCGAACCGATCGCGGGCCGCTTCTCGCTCCCGTTTTATCGTTTTACGCGATTGCACAATTACGGTGCCACCGGCGGCGGCGGCGGCGGCGGCACTGGCGGGAGGTGGTGACACTGCTCCAGCCGGCGTTACGGCAAGGGAAAAAGAAGAAATTCGGGGTCGACGGTCCACTTTTCTTGTCGGGCTCAAAAGGGAGAAGGAGGCCCCGCTCTGCGGCTCGCGTTCATGCCGGATGAGTCAGTCCACGTCTCACGGGCACTGCCCTTACGATTCTGTGTATGCATGCTTGCACGCGTCCACCGCGTCCCGTAACCCTTGCAAGATCGCGCACAGGGCGCTGCCTCGGGCCACTTCTCAATTGTACACCGGTATTTAGGAAGTCCTTGGAAATGTTATTAAAATTTTTATGGCTAATTTTAGCATTTCTGTTCTTGCTTCGCGATAGTTCTACGATTCATTTTCGTCGATATTTTGTAAATATTAGATAGCGTAACCTTCGTGGATTGAAACAAGGATAATAATTGCTGGATAGACAAGGTTTATTGGAATTAGTTATTTAATTTTTTGTATTTAACCGAGGGCCCCCCGAATATTCAGCCTTCGTGGATTGAAACAAGGATAATAATTGCTGGATAGACAAGGTTAGGTATTAGGTGTTAGGGATTAGGTAGGAATACATGCTTTGGTTTCTACGACAGGACTACAAATTTGAGAATTCAGACGTTGCGTCTCGCTGCGTTTATACAATTTTACGGCACTTGATTTTATTCTAATTAGGTGTCTAGGAGGTACTCTCTACTCTCCTGTTCGATTGGCGTCCAGGTATTGTCGCCGAACTCTTCGTTCCTCTCTTTTCTAATGAAGCGTCCAGGAGTTACTCTGTACCTAAGTACTCTCCCGTTCGGGAAACTTCTCGATGGTCGGCGTCTCTCGAAGCTTCCTTTTCTCCATGCTACGATAGTAGTTTGGGCGATTTTGTGTATGCGTTGTTGCATATGTACACCGTGACGTGTTTTGAGGCAGTTCAAATCAGGCGATATCTTAATTATTCCGGTCATTTCTGAACCGTTGAAAGTGGTAGAGTGTAACAATAATAGATTCACGCAAAAGAAGGATAAAAAAACATAAAAGTAGACTTTCGATCCAGTCGAAATCTGCTGGAATGACAGCACTGTACTGGAATCATCACACTCTTTACATTATTCCAGTTCTAATCCAGTGCTGTACTGGATCACTGGACTGGACTAATGTAAACCCAGCTTAACCGCTGAATCTGGCATACATAGGGTAATTCCGGGTGAGATGGCTCGATCACGCTCCTTTTGCAAATATATTTTTGTCCTTTATAAAACCACTAAATTTACGGAGTGCTGATTTTTTTAAAAACTGTGCCATCTCTCCCCGACTTACCGTTATTACGTACACAGGCGGGAATAGAGCGTGCCTTTTGTCCCCGCTCGCCTGTGCCTAGCTACATACGTCTGGCTACGTAGAGTTACCATTCTTCCGGGCCGAGTAACCTTGATCTTGGTGGCGAGTGAACGTGAACCGGAAGCGCGCGTAATTTCTTTCACGTTCCCCGCGTCGATAGTATTTATGCACCTGTGCAGTCCACGTGCACGCTCGCTCGCGCGCGCGCGCGCTTATGCATCATCGCGAGAATCCACTTACTCCAATTTGTTTACCGTCCTCGAGGATGATTCAGTTACAGGCAACGACCTCGACCTCTCCCGCACCCACCGCCTCCTATAAGCAATCGTTTGCTCATGTACGGTTGCGTGATCGTGTTCCCTATAACCATCGCGGCGAGCCACTACATTATCCTCATTATCTATTCAGTGCAAAACATTCTCCTTTTTCACCGAGAACGAAAGACGAGAAATTACATTTCTCAATGCTCCCCTCTGCCGATGCGCGCTCTGCTTTCAATTCAGGGGAGACGCCACTTGACTCTCGGCCCATAAATTTGGAATATTTACCGCGCCTAATAAAACTGTGACGCTACGAATCGCGCAGCCCTTTAAGTGCGTTTTAAATGCCCGGACGCGTGATGATTTGGAGATTCAACGATAGGGCGACGTTCTTCTTGCACATTTTGTTTGAACATAATTTCTGTGCGATTTTTTTTTAATATTTAAAATTTAGTTTGGCTCCTATTGTTAGCAGAATAGTAGAAACTGTTGGAGGAATTTTTTTTAAATTATTTGTTAACTTCATTATGATTATCTACTCCACTTTTTAAATGTAGATTAGTGTTTGCTGCCCAGGAATTTGATACTTTGCGTGGAAAAGCGATGTTCGTATAATTTTGTGTTTCTTTTATATTGAAATTTTATCGAACGATTCGGAAGTGGACGTAGATGATTTTTTAAATGTCTGGCGATACTGTAGACTCTAGGAAGGTTAATCAATTCACGGATTTCACGAGCAGAGCGCAATTCACGAGCGTGGTTTGCATAAACCGAGGAACAAGAAACGCTAAACTGGTTTGATAAGAAACATTTTTATCTTTTTCATCCTTTCCACGGTTTCTACTACGCAATTAATTCTGCATTCATAATCCCACACACTCCAGATGCTAATATATGTAGGTATTTATCCAACACATAACTCGCAAAAGAACTTGTTGAAATTTATGTCGCAGGTATCAAACACCTTTCTCACTCATGAAGTCGTTCAAATGAATCTTCCTTTGATAAGTGAAACTTCGATAGACAATTGAGTTCTAAAATTAATCTCAGTGCCCCACTATCTGCCGTCCATTTTTTAGCAAACTTTACGCTCCCCCCCATCTCCCATAAATTTCCAAATTATATAAAATCTTCACAAGTGTAGGTATATCTTGTAATTCCAAGAAAAACCTTTGAATACCAGTTTGATCTCGCGATAAACGTAAGACGAAATAAAATTCATATAAGGTAAATGTCCCCATTAGCGGCCGTTAAGAGTGCGACTGGTTCGAAATAGTAATTTTTTACTAATATAGGACAATGTTTGAGTAAAGTATGGATCATTGTATTTTTTGAAATCTCTAGTTTCTTAATCAAATTAGATTTAGAGTGATATTTGACTATTTATACAAAAATTATGGTGAAAATTATATTGGACCTGATGTCCCCTTTATTCACCAACTTACAATTTATCGATTCTCTGCTACAATAATGAAAGGAAATGAATATTTTCTGTTTATTTTATCATTTTGTATATATTTCTAGTTAATTTGAGTAAGTCCATGTATTTTTATTGTAAAATTTGCGAGTTTAATAATATCTGTGGTATAACCTCACATTGAAATTTACATGTGAATTTACTTAAAGATGGATGTACGGCTACTTAAATAACGTATGCAACTATAAATGAAATACCTCTAATTATAATTTCTGAACTTTCTGGTTGATATTTTGCTTTCTGTGTTGCAATAAACAATATAAATGAATAATTGGTCACTAATGGGGACGCGGTCAGTAATGGGGACATTTACCTTACAAACAATCGTGAAATCAGGCGTAGGTACGCGAGAGCGGCAGATAAAGCGCAGAGCAGACAACGGGTCAACGGTCGGCTGGAAATTGAACGCGTTTTCCACGAATCGCGCGACAACGAGAACACCCGGATGGAACGGCCAGATGAAAGATAACGACAAAAGCTGCACCGTACTATTTTATAATCGCATCTTAATTTCTGGCAGCTGAAATCCCCTTGGTCCCCGAGCACAATGCCGTACATTCACGCACGTTGCGTCGGCCCCGTCCATTCGAGTGAGATTAAAGGGCGCCGACTCTACGTGTGAGGCTTTTACACTAATAATACCTACCAAAGAGGCCCTCGTAAACGTCCAGAGGGTGGAGGCGATGCCGAACGGAGTGCACCGCCTTTCCTCGGCGACGCTCGGTCGCACGATACTCTCAGAAACTCAAATCTGCATGAGCGGCTTGGTGCTCGTGTTAAAAGAGACTCTAAGTAATTCAAATGGAAACTGTTCGACGATTTGGAGCATTCGAGTAGTATGAAAGCAAAGAAACAAACAGAAGAGTAGAATACAAAATCTGTAATTTATTTATTTATTTATTTATTTATTCATTTCACGGGACCAGCCCAATAAGAACAAAACAAGAGTAGGTAAAGCAACCTGTAATTGACCGCATACCAGTGAATGACCATTAGGCAAAGAAATGTGAATTATAAATTTAAAAATTACTGTTTGTTTATAAATAGAGTGTAGTTGCACTTTTAATTAGGGCTGGGACTATTCGAATAATTTAATATTCGAATATTTTACAAGTATTCGAATAATACGAATAAACTTCGAATATTTCAGTATTCGAATGTTATTATTCGAATACTGTTGTATTCGAATACTGCTATATTCGAATACTATTCGAATAGTATGGTGTGAAGTGGGTCAAAATTAGCGTATAAGATTTCACCCTGACAAATGAACCTAAAGAACTTGATTTATAATTCACACCATACTATTCGAATATATCAGTATTCGAATACTTGGATATTCGAATATTATTCGAATACTTGAATATTCGAATTATATTCGCCAAATAATTGAGCAACTGAAGTATTCGAATATTCGAATACCGAAAAATTCGACAAATAGTCCCAGCCCTACTTTTAATATCCCATATTTTTAGTTTTGCGTATTAAACAAACATTAATAAGTAGAATTCTTAATAAAAGTATGCGGTCATTTACTGGTTTCTTTACCCTATACACACTAGCGAACTGTTACAAAAGTGTACAGACAATTTCTACACCACGGGAACGGTGTAAGGAGGTAAAAAGGAGGTGAAAAGCGAGGTAACCGACCGTCTGAATATATCAAGTGACGAACCAAAGAAATTAATCCGGTCGGCTACCTCACTTCCCCGCACACAAACCCTAGTGATAGAATCTCTTTGACGTATGTTTGTCCTTAAAAATCTGTAATTCCCGAAAACTGATAAACTACAGTTTAGACGCCGCAAGCTTCAACTACGGTTTAAACCAGAAACATTGCATCATCTCGCATCAATCACGACGGAGCCGCACCGAAAGCGTCCAGCCACAGTTCGGACAAACACTTCTCTGTCGGTTCTCGAAAAGTTTACAGACAGCCCCGCATTGTGTCGCTTTGGACACGTGATGGTCGACGGTCGGCTTTCGTTCTCCTGGGTTCTCGTTGGGTCCGTTGGATTCTTTCGCCCAGCGGCGAGAGCGGTCGAAGGCACTCGCGCAAAAGGGATAAAGGGGAGGACTTTCGCGTGGAAAATCTAGAAACGCGGAGCACACGGATCGCCACGGCTGCTAACGGCGCAAATCCGCCGTAAAGGTCGGTGGAAATAAGTCAAAACGAAATGGATGGGACTCGGGGAACGTTGGGTCGGCCCCGTCCCTTTCATCCTTGCTGAGGGGTACACGCCCCTTGCTCGCTGGAACCTCTTCAGCCTGGACCGTTTGCGTAGGGTCAGTACCTGATTGATGCATCTACCTATCGCTCAAACCTCGGGCCTTTGAGTTACAGCCAGGACTCTGTCCTCCAGGGACCGACAATTACGAAATTAGTACTCGCCGCTCCTCCGGCGTGGAGCTCCTCATTCCGCAAAGAATACCGCGAATGTAGGCACGCTGGTCAGGGTGATTAAAGGATTAGTTACTCGAACGGTTGCGTTGCTCATTAAGGTAAGCGATACTTGCAACGCGAGGCATTGGATATTCTCGGTAAATTTTACTGCCAGGCCATCCTTCAAACCATGCAAATTTCGTGGCGTGTTTGTGAAGGATGAAACGTGGGATTTTGTATTTCCCTAGTAGAAATACAACTGGGGGAAAAGTGGGGCACTAGGTAGTTTTTCCCTTGGTGCAACTAGCGCTCTAATAGGAATCCCTACTAGTTCCCTACTAGTCGTGTAATGCTTTTCCCTCCCAGGCGATAGTGTGGAGAAACTGGGAGGGAAAACTAGCTTAAAACTAGTGGGAAAATTAGCTTAAAACTAGTGGGGAAAACTAGCTTAAAACTAGTGGGGAAAACTAGCTTAAAACTACTTAGTAGGGAAAACTAGCTTAAAACTACTTAGTAGGGAAAACTAGCTTAAAACTACTTAGTAGGGAAAACTAGCTTAAAACTACTTAGTAGGGAAAACTAGCTTAAAACTAGTAGGGAAAACTAGCTTAAAACTAGTAGGGAAAACTAGCCTAAAACTAGGGGTCCCCCGTTTTCTGTGACATTTTGCTAAGCGTTTGCGAAAAGTTTGCTTGATTCCATTTTAGGATGCGGTAGCTGTGGTAGATATTATTTATTCTTTATACCTACGTTTGAATAACGATGCAGGCATCTGGAGTGATTGGAAATTAAGGGTGAAAAGGTGGTGTTGCGTTGGAGCAATATCTTCTCGACAAGCTCCTTCGTTTTTCAATACCTATTTACGCTGCGTCCCATAGCCTCTCGAAGCAAACTTCTACAGCAATGATTCAACCAAAATCGCAAATTACTTAGATCGATACTCAACACCCACTCCTAAATACTCCTCGCGTCGGACAATTAGTCGCCGGTGACAGGAGACGAGAGCAAAACAGCTAGTTAACCAGGAAGAAGCGCATTAATCGATACGCGAGCGCGCAATAAAACCTCGATTACGCGGCCGGTGGATTCATTAGTCTGTTAATAAGAGGGGATCGCGTCCAAGCGGATCGTAGAATGCTCGATCACAATTACATTTACGAGTAAATCGTCTCGCTACTTATTAAGCGCGCACGGAGACAGGCTTGCCCCTGTCATTAATCACGCACGGGGTGCGCCTCTCGATGCGAGTCGCGGATCAAACAGGAAGAAAACCGGCGGAGCGGTTCCGTTCTTACCTCGTGGCGGCCGCACGAGGTGGAAGCTCGTTACTGGAATCCAAGCCGCGGGCTTTCCCTTCGGGACTAGGCATCGCCTGGCTGGAATTCTTCGGCCGATTAGAGCGCCAGTCGGATCGAGTTTCTTGCGGACACTTTCGAGCCGTACCTACCGCAAGAACCTATTCGTTTATCTGGCGGACTCGCATGTCGTATCCGCGTGCGCGTATAGAAGCACCCGGCCTCCTTGCTGCCCTCGCCCGGTGTGGCAATTTTTTTCCGCGGCACTTACCTCCTGTAAGGAAATAATTCTGAATGCACCGTCAGGGGACCGTCTGAAGCCCGGCATATCTGGACGAGCGTGAAGATAAGCATCGCGCTTCATCCACCCACCCACGGCAATCCCACCCAGACTTGCGTCTATTCAATTCTGTTTCACCGCTGCGGATCACTCGGTCTCGTCTCTTTGCTCGTTTCTTTCATTAAGGGAATTCAGGGTTTTGTTGTCGGCTGAGGGGTGTGGTTTCGCGAGCTTGGATTCTTGGAGGGTTTTAGGGGGAAGTGTGTTTCGTTGTTGGAGGAGTTTGGAGATTTTGTATTCTGGTTCGGGGGATTTGAGTGGTGAAACGTAGGAGTGAGTGGTTTGTGCTTAACAAGGTGCTCAATTTTAATATATTTATTATATTAAGATTATTGGATGTGGTTCCCAAACGTAAACAAACCACGATCATCTCAAAGTAATTTCTTATCTTCTGCCTGTTCCTGCCACCTCAGCATTTATCTCATAAATGCAAACAAGGTCTGTCTTAACCCTTTGACTACTGTTGACGCCTATTGGCGTCCGACACATGTTGTCTTCCCGGTACTGTTGACGCCTATTGGCGTCCGACACATGTTGACGTCCCGGTATTGTTGACGCCTATTGGCGTCCGACACATGTTGACTTCCCGGTACTGTTGACGCCTATTGGCGTCCGACACATGTTGGCTTCCCGTTACTGTTGACGCCTATTGGCGTCCAAATCAAATTTCGATTTTTTTTTCTTTTTAATCTTACATTTTCAGTATTTTGAATATTTTAATATACTTCCTCAGAAATGCATGTCTAACGAAAAATTTCGCCGTACCCAGTAGACGTCGCGAGTGAATTCCTACCGTACCGTACGGCCAGTGCGTGCCAAAGTCTTCCGTAGTCAAAGGGTTGACTACTGTTGACGCCTATTGGCGTCCGACACATGATGGCTTGCCGGTACTGTTGACGCCTATTGGCGTCCAAATCAAATTTCAATTTTTTTTTCTTTTTAATCTTACATTTTCAGTATTTTGAATATTTTAATATACTTTCTCAGAAATGCATGTCTAACGAAAAATTTCGCCGTACCCAGGGGACGACGCGAGTAAATTCGTACCGTACCGTACGGCCAGTGCGTGCCAAAGTCTTCCGTAGTCAAAGGGTTAATTTACTACAGAACGAATTATTTATACATATTAATATGAATACTGAGTGCAATAATGCCATGGAGTTATTTAAGAATGATAAAAAGTTGTTCTGTAATGCTAAATGCAATAAAAATATGTTCTACATGATATATTCAAATTTAATTGAGGGAAGTAAAAATTGGATATAATTTACGTAAAATTCAACTGAAAATTAAAACTTAACTCGAGGAATTAAAAATTTTTTGATATAAAAGAAATACATATAACCTAATAAGATTAAAATGTCCTTTTAGTTTTTTCGAACGTCCATTTTTTTGTACTCCACAAAACCAAATTTATTTTATATTCTCGTGCAGAAAGTGTCAACCGTAAGCATCATCCACAAGTTTATCCAAGAATCACGGTGGAAAAGCTTCTGAATCGAACAGATGATTCTCGAGTGTAGGAGAACGTGCTCGAATTTTCGCGAGCCGTTCCGTGGTCGCCGAAGAAACCGAAAGGGAAGGCGCGAGATGGTGGAAGGTAGGGCAGAGCTTGGGCAAAAGGAGAAAAAGGAAGCGGAGACGCCACGAGTCGCTCTCGAGACGTCTGTATAGCTCGCGTACGTGCGGAGGGGCCGGCAGAGGGAAGGAGGAATTCCCCCTTTTTCCCGTAAGTGGTCCCCGCGGGCCTTATGGGGTTTCTCGTGGCGGGCAATATCTACATATTACAACCTCGTGGCGCGGGGACCACCGTCGTTGACATAAGATCCTGTTATGCCGTCTGCTATCTCCTCGCGGACCTCGTGTCTCGTCGTAAAAAACATTAAAAGTATGAATAACATAAATTCGTTAAGGGTACCCGGCGCAGGGGCGGGGCGGGGGAGGGGGGGGCGCTAACCCCCACCGTTCGCGGATTTTAAATTCGTCCGGGGGTACCTGAGGGACGTTGCGTCGCCTGTCCCTTCAACCACCGCCAATTGTGATGCAACTTCTTCCTCGATTTCTTTTTGCCCGCGCCCTCTTTTACCGGCGCGTTCGATTGTTTAATCGAGCTCGCGCGGCAGCCGGGGATCCACAGAGCCCGGGATACGTGTCACGAGGCTCTGCCGCTACCATCGGATTGAGTTATTATCCCCCCAAAAAACTTTAAAAAAGTAAAAAAATTACGCCAAGTACATGAAATCAAGTAAATCACAAAATAAAGAAAATAATACTAATAAATACAAAGTAAAAAAAGATGTGAAATCAGAATGAGCTGCAAGTACATAATGGTGCTTTCCCGCAGCGTGCAAAGGCGACACTGTGTAACACAATAAAAGACAAAAAAAAGATGTCCGCGGCCTGGAAGTCAAATACTTGGCGTGGCCAGGCAAGGTCAAGGTGTCGCTGAATAAGAATTAGTTAAAAAGGCAAAATAATGAAAATGTATTCATACTGTCAGAGTTTAAAATTGACAAATTATGTGAAAGGTTGTGAGAGGAAATCTATCGGTGTGGATGAATGATCTTACAATTATTTTAAAACGCAATATAATGAAAATGTACTCATATTGTCTGAGTTTTAAATGGACAAATTTTCTGAAAGCCTGCGAGGGGGGGGGGGAAGGGGTATGGGTATTGATGATCTGAGTATACCTTGCCTCAGTGATGCCAGAATGAGGACGGGTCCTCTCGAGAATTTCCCCCACCACGCATGCACACTACGCCGGAGTGGCGTGTCCGAGCTCACGGATCGGAGCTCCGGCATTGTGTGCATGCGTGGTGGGGGAAATTCTCGAGAGGACCCGTCCTCATTCTGGCATCACTGCCTTGCCTGGCCACGCCAAGTATTTGACTTCCAGGCCGCGGACATCTTTTTTTTGTCTTTTATTGTGTTACACAGTGTCGCCTTTGCACGCTGCGGGAAAGCACCATTATGTACTTGCAGCTCATTCTGATTTCACATCTTTTTTTACTTTGTATTTATTAGTATTATTTTCTTTATTTTGTGATTTACTTGATTTCATGTACTTGGCGTAATTTTTTTACTTTTTTAAAGTTTTTTGGGGGGATCTCACTTCTTTTTACAAAGATAATTTGCATAGGAATTGACTTCAGATAATTTTTAGTTTGATCCGATTTATATTAAGTTTTTTTTATGGGGATTTCAGAAAACTCTAGCAAAGCTGCAAAGTGTATGTTTACAATCATATATCAAGATAATACTCATACCTTCCTCCTCGCAGGCTTTCAGATAATTTGTCAATTTAAAACTCAGACAATATGTAGGTTACACCTCGTCTGTGACTTTACGCTGCGATTATCTACATATACATAAAATCCTCAATTTAGTTACAAATAAAAAGCAGTTCGATGATATACAAACATGTCGCAATTCAAATTTTGGGAACTTACCTTGTTTTTGAGACTGCATTTTGGTTGCAATTCAATGGTACAACGATATATATTTGTAAAAACACGTGGTATCTCAAATTTTGACAACTTTCCTTATTTCACACTCGCCAGGTTATAATCTGGCTGTAAGATGTCAAAATTTGGAGTAGATTGCATAGTGAAGGTAGCGTTTGACGAACGAAACATGTATTAGTTTCGTTTTAGCTGAAGGTGTGCGCGTAACGCGTATATACGTAGAAGAACGAAACATGTGTTAGTTTCTTTTGGCTGAAGGTGTGCGTGTAACGCGTATATACGTATTATGTTGACGAAAAATTTATCCAAGAAGGAGAAGAAAACATGTATTAGTTTCGTTTTAGCTGAAGGTGTGCGCGTAACGCGTATATACGTAGAAGAACGAAACATGTGTTAGTTTCTTTTGGCTGAAGGTGTGCGTGTAACGCGTATATACGTATTATGTTGACGAAAAATTTATCCAAGAAGGAGAAGAAAATCTTACCGTTTTCGACAGATCCATGAGACGATATTATCATATCTCTGATATGCGTGAATCGATTTTATTGATTTTGGTCTCATTCGAAAGCTTATATGCGGTTTATATCAGAAAAATGCCTTTAAATTTAGAAAATATTGCTAGCGTGATGAGATATTAATGAAATAAGTTTCAGGTTAGGTTGGATTAGCCGGGCGACGAGTAAATGATAGCAGTAGCGACTAGCGACAGTCGACATGTACAGGGTGTCTCTTATGTACTTGGCGTCGAGACGCTACCGCGTCTCTAGATAACGGGCTCGCCTCTACGATTTTCTTCGCGCGCGATGAAGGAGAGGAGGTGGAGTCGCGAGCCAAGGGAGACTGACTCGACAGGAATTCCGTTGCGGTACCGTCCTGTTCCTTTCTGTGGAACAGCGTCACGCTCTCCTCGATCCAAGATAAGATCCTCGTGAAATATCAAGTTGCCCTTTAACTTCGGGTCAAGATTCAATCAAGAGCCGCGCGTCTGTCGATGGGCTCGCGCTCCGGCTGAGTAATAAGTTCCTTTGCATTTTCGAGGCGAGTATGCCCCTAGGGGCATTCCAACGGGGATATTAAATGGTAGATGATCGTCGAGTACTTTGCGCGCGGCATAGGTGAGCTTTGATTTATGGTTGAAGTAGAGAATTTTGGTAGGCAGGTACAGTGTAAGGAAGATATTCGGTTCTATCCGTCGCTCAAAAAGTGGTGTGCAGATGACCTCATCACTGAAGAATATTTAAAAAGGGAAGTGGAAATGGAAGATTAATAGAGATCAGTAGACATCTACTCACTTTAATTGAATTTTGAAAATCATTATTGCAACTTGCAACTGCGAAGCTTTCCTCATCCCTTAATTCTAATAACACCCCTAATTCATCTCGCACGTGAGATCCACGCTCCACCACAGAAGCTCCAACCAAAATCATACACATCTCCGAACCTAATCGATCCGAAAGAACAGAGAAAGAGGGCAACGAGGCTCGAAAAGTTTTGTAGTCGTGTCCAGAGGTAAGGTGGCCGGTATAGGGCCACAGGGGGCAGAGTTCCCCGGGGACCATGTGGTCGACGAGGATTGTCCGCACGTCTAGAGTTACCCCCCCTCGAGAATCTGGCCAGCCGCGAGTCCGCGGCACCAGAGTTAATTGGCTGGAAAACCTTGCTATCCGATACTCGACGCCCTGCTACCGCCCCGAGATACGTAAGGCCGCTCGTAATCTGTATTTTCATCTGTACGCCTATCCAGGCCCGTACGCGCTGGGCCCTACCCCCTCCCCGCGTTCTAACTGTACTCGAAGCAGCAGCGGCGTAGACCAGAGGAGAAAAGCGTCCGCGCTCCTCTTCTCCCCGAGCTCTCGATTCCCTTCTGATCCGTGCCTCTCCTCGTCCTTCCTTCGCCGTCTTCCTTTCCCTGTCGGCCAGGAAAGATAGGTATTGTTGCGGGTGGTCCCTGGTGCACATTGTCAGACCGGCCACCAGGTAGTGTGCAACGTTGCCGCTCGCAATGTTGCTCTCCCTTCTATCCTTCTCTCCCATCCTTCCCCCTCGATCCTTCTCTGTACCCTTTCCTCCCCCTTTTTTTTCCTTTTTTCTTCATTTCATCCGTTTCTCGCTCTTTTGCGAGCGCCCGCGTCCTTCGTATCGCTCGGCTTCGGGCACGCTAGGACGTTGCTCGGGGACCTTTTGCGCCCGGAGGACTGGGTGGTGACTCCTGTGAACCTTTCCTTCACCCTTCTGAAGGGTTTAATTAATTGCAAGTGTTTTCCTGAGCCAGTGTCTTCATCTTCAGTAGCTTTAGTTCTTGTTCCCTGATTATTTGTCTTATCTATCCTCCAGTGGGGTGATTAATAATTATATTCGTGCTCTGAAAAGATGTTGGTACCAAGTGATTTTCATTTTCTGTGTTAGAGTCTCTATTTGAATTCTTTATTTAATTCTCTTGGGCCACTATCGTTACTGTTCAAGGTAGCTTTCTTGTTTTTCCTTGGGTCTACCATTTCCACCAGTTTTCTCGACTATCAGCTTCCCTTTATAGAACCTCCTCTGTCCTTTCTTCTTTATTTGCCCGCCTCGTTCCTGTTTCTGTTGGACTATCCTTTCCCTCGTATTTCGTCCAATCTCGGCTCCTATCTCCTCTCGCCTCGTCTTGCTCGTTTCAGTTAAGAGGTAGTACGTACACGTTGGTACGTACAACCCGCGGCCAGCTACTTATCATCGTCAAAGCCCACGCGGCCAATTTAAAGTGCTCCGGCTGCTGTTCTGTGCCCAGCCGCCCTTTAACCGCTGGAATCTGTTCGTTTTCTTGAAAATCGTAGGCGGTATCGGGCCGCAGTCGGCTCGTAAACCTGTTGGGATCAATCGGACGATCGAATCGTCGCGACGCTGTTCTGTTGTCGAAACGATTTGACGCCGCCAATAACTGCGCTGCTTTAGACGCCGATCTTAAGTTCTCGTATTCAATCTAGAAGTGTAAATGGAATATAGTGTCTCTAATTGCAAGTATTGAGACAGAATGGTGGCACAATTTCGCGATACCTTTTACGTATCGCAAGACCTTTGATCTGGTATTAAATTAATTGATAGCTTGTGACTTTATGCACGTTAACCCAAGGTTAACTGATTAATAAACTGTTAATAGCGAAGGTGTAATATTCAGTTGTTAATAAAGAGTAAATTCGATTTATAATGACAATGGGAATTCAATTTAGTGTTTATTATTTAGTACTACAAATAATTTTAATGTAACTTAAACTGCTGTGTGGGAAATAGGGAAGTAGTAGTGGTATAAGAATGATATAATCTAAATAATGAACTTTGTTAACAACGTGAGTGACATAAATAATAAGAGAAAGCAGCATCGAATTCAATGACCTAATACACTTGGTAGTTTCCCATTTCTTACAACGGTAATATACGTATATGCACCGTTGCAGGGGCCATTACCAGTTTAGGGAACACTTTGATGGGAAGCTTGCAAATTGGCAGCCCGTATGTAATTAGTATTCGTGGCACGCAACGTTCCCATTGAGCTGGAAGCGAATAGGCTGACATTACCGTTCCCTTTGTTCAGGGCAAAGCGGAAGGACAGAGGTCCGCGGTGTGGATCAGGGCAAGGCTGCAGGATCAGCTGAGTCAGCTGGGCTACTTCCTGCAGAGGCACGCTGGCAAGGTCCTCTTCCTCGCGATCGTCGCTTTGGCTACGTTCTGCGTCGCCCTCAAGTCAGCACAAGTTCACAGCAAGGTCGAGCAGCTTTGGGTGCAAGGTAAGTGCATTATCGAAAAGAATATCACTCACTATCCTCGATCAACGTACTCAGAGCCGGATTTACCTTTTCAGGGGCCCCAGGCTGAATATTCCGGGGGCCCTCGGTTAAATATAAAAAATAATATAACGCTGATTTGATTTTTTTTATCACAATACTCGTAGGATTTAATTTAAAAATTAACATTGATTATCAAAACTAAATATAACATTAACCCTCGGCAAGATGTTTTGATAAATTTTTCGAGGAAAAAATTTAGAATGAGGGGCCCCCGGCTAAACGGGGCCCTAGGCTTCAGTATTGTTAGCCTAAGGGGTAAATCCAGCACTGAACATACTCGAGAAAAATTATCTTCCTGCATTTTATAAAACGGAACACCACTTTGCGTATGAATGATCTTCGACTTCTGCCCAGATTATTCTTCGCGAATAATCAGCATTAAATCTGCAACAAAGGCGGAGCGTCCGTTATCCCTCGGGATTGATTATACCCAGCCCGGTCCGACTATTAAAACGCAATCTAATTTGACTCTTACGTTTGGTGTTACATCAGTGAACCTCAGCTACGGAGATTAGTGGGCCGGACGAATGACTAAGGGGCTTTGTAACGCCGTGATGTTCCGACAGTTCGTTCTGCAATGCAGTAGCGCATCTTGTACGGGATGCATTTTCTGCAAACCCTTGGTACCGCGCGGTGTACGACACAGCGTGTATGTTCGCGGCGACAGGGACATTATTCTCTCACTTCCGACACTTTTCGTCGTCCTCCCTAAACATCCGCGAAAATTTCATCTCTTTATGACGCTCCTAGCAGCTAGGAAGCAGTCAGACACGTAGACGAGTTGCTTGATAGTTTAAATGGAAGCGGACCAGGTCGAAAAACGGACACTTTCGGATGGAAAATATTGGGGCCGGTGGAGGGGCGGGGATGGTGTGACAAAAGGAGAACAGGGAATTGAACGAAACTCTGCTTTACCCCCACGCTTGGGCGCACGGTACATTAGTTAGCTCGCTGGGTGGCCCTCTATATTTATCCGTGGTCCGAAACGCTAATTCGAACACCCTGTTGCTAACTTCAAGCGCGGGCGAAATCCAACGACTTTGAATTGCTTGACGGACTTGTACAGATATTCTTGAAAAAGTGAGTTGGAAATGCGAGATAAATGTTCTGTGGGCGATGCTTTGTAATAAGTTGTATTCCAAGCTCGTACTTCCTAATATTTAACTCCTTATTCAGGAGTGGCAATGATTTTTCCTACTCCTCACTATCGAGAAGAAATTTTAGTTTTCCAAGGAATAGATCGACGCTGCATCGCGATGTCCCAAGCTAACTGTTCTAAAGATTCTTTCGTCTCGGTCCGCTTGCCACGAAGTAGCGCCGTCGTCATTCGCCTAGGATCAAAGTTAAGGCCATCGGATTTCCTCGAGCGCGAGAAACGCGCACCTCTGGTAGATTAAAGGCGTATCAACGTTTTATGAGATTTTAATGAGCAAACGAGTTTGCGCGGGATCGCTCTCTAATAACGTCCGAGCATCGTAACGAACCTCGAATCAAGCGTAGGTACGTTCCTCGAACGAAGAATTTGCAAAATTCCAGATCCCCGAGTCCGATCTAGCGGGAGTATTTTATTTTTAAACGTAGAGGAAACCGCAAGTTTAGCGAATGTGTAGACTTAACCATCTTCCGGCATAAAGCCGGGAATCCACCTAGAAGCTAAGCTATGCTCCGCGATGCTATGCTACGTTTGAAAAAAATTAGGTTCAATACATTCTCATGGAACCGTTTTCCCCAAAAGTTAAGCTAAAACATAGAATAGCATAGCTTACCTTAGTTTCCAAGTGGATTCCCGGCTTAACCCTTCGTGGTCACACGGGGTGTATTGTACCCCAAGAGCAATTTTTGATTTGAAATTCCGCACCTTTACATCTTCCAAAGGGGATTTATCGCAACAAAAAAAATAAAAAACTTTTTAAAAAATCTGTATTTTATCACGACGATGGAAAATCGCTCGTTTTCAACTACAAATTTTAGCATATCAAAATTTACATTTCTAGAAAAAGACTATTAGACCATGACTGTATAAGTATTACGAACGTAGAATTATCACTGAAAAGTTAAAAGATTCAAAAATACGAAAATGGTAACTCAAAAAATGACGCTGGGGTACAGTGAACCCCGTGTGACCAACTTGTGATTATAAGAAGGTGTGACCACGAAGGGTTAATCCAGCAGCGCTCGCTCAAAGCTGGGTTTACATTAGTCCAGTCCAGTGATCCAGTACAGCACTGGATTAGAACTGGAATAATGCAGACAGTGTGTTGATTCCAGTACAGTGCTGTCATTCCAGCAGATTTCGACTGGATCGAAAGTCTACTTTTCGATGCTAGATTTATGTTTTTTTTTATCCTTCTTTTTCGTGAATCTATTATTATTACACTCTACCACTTTCAACTGGAATAATCAAGACATCGACTGATTTCCAGTCGAACCACTCGCTGGATCCAGCGACTGGAATAACGTAGACGTCGACGTGATTTCCAGTCGAACCGCTCACTGGATCCAGCGACTGGACTAATGTAAACCCAGCTTAAGGATCAGCGGAACTTCAGCCGCCACGAATTTCTCCCCCCTGCCTGTGCCGCGGGATAAAACCACCGGCGACGCGCATCGAAGCGTTCGCTGGACTAATTAATACCATATTACGAACGTGTAGCGGTGTCCACAAAAAACCACGGAGCAATTCACGCGCCAGCGTCTCGCGGCTTTTTGCCACCGCGAGCAGTTGTTGCACGCGTTTAAGGGCTAACGCGCTAATCGTCGAGTGTGGTTAGCAGGGGGTTGGGGTTACCGTGGCCACGTGAGAAGTGTGCCTCGGCTGGTGAACGATACCGCATCGCGCCGGGGGAAGACGGGCAAGACGGGCAAGGCGGACAGGGGGAAGACGAAGAAGAAGAGGCCAGTGGAGAGATGGTGATTCGAGATGCGTGCATGCGTGCGCCACGCGGATCAGTACCGGATATCCGTGAGGTGACTGCAGCCTCTGGTGCAGTCGAGGCGGCGGGATATGCGGGCGCAGTGTGCCTGGCCCGGGGTGCGGGCCACGGGGGGACTGATCGAGCGTAAAGGAGCGGCCACGAGACGGAACGCGCGACGATCCCGTCGGGAGATGGAAAGGAATTTAACTTTACGACCTCGCGCCGCGATTTGACGATATTCCAGGGTGGATGAAAGCCTGGCGGGCGTAAATTCCGCCGCGGAGAGATCGATAAACGCTGCTTTACGGCCCCTTCCATCCCTCCGCGTCGACCAACCGCGAGCGTACCGGGCGCGAGTAATTCGAGAAGGTTCTTGTTCATCGTTCGGCTGACGCACAGTGGTCGTTAACGGTCGCTTTTTAATCGCCAGATATCGCTCACTCGATGCCAGCTTTGTGCTCGTACAGCGCATCTTGAAGCTTTGGGGTGTCCGAGGATCGTGGGAGATCGGAGAACGATTTCAATCACCTGCCTCCATACCTGTTACACGGTTTCTTCGTACGGCCGGGGTCTCTACGGTCGGGCGCATGATTCTGCCGACCTGGAGGGGGAAGATCGCGAGGCAATTTTCGGCGTATCAAAAGGCAATGGGGGATAGGAATGAGCGGAGGCAATAATTTTCATCTTGTCCCTCGCAGCTGCAACCGGTGCAATTATGTCGACAGCGGCGTGGAAGCGGGGCGCATTCGAAATCAATGAAAAAACTCGGCGGCACCGCGCGGCAGAACGTGGAACACTGTCTTTCTAGCGGCACGCGCAGGTGGCGTGCCGTTTTCGTGAATCAAAAATCGAGCGGATCCACTTAATTCAGTCCCTTTCGATCTGTTTTTTTTTTCCCCGTTCCTTCGTACGCTGGCGCGGTAGGTTCGCTAAACAGAGAGACGCCGGCACACGCGCCAATATCTCTCGTCCCTCTCCACCGCGCGCGGTCTCTCTCTCCCAACATGGACATCCGTATACGGCGAAGGCGGTTTCGTCTCGAATCCAGAGAGGAAAAGGCAGGTAACGCGGAGCAAGGAGATCGGACGAGTAAGAGTGGCTCTTTCTGCCTCACCTTTCGAAGATAATACGTTCGTATAGGCCATTCCAAGAAACGAGAACCTTTCTTTGAATGAAACTCAGCGCGTGGGCTGCATTGACGTTTGCTTTGTCTTGAAATAAATCGGCAGCCACGGAACACGATTATCAGATCAGAGCTTGAAGGATTCTTTGAAAAGGGAATTCAATGCACAGGGATCCTTGGATCAGACATCAAACATTTAATTAACAGCCATCGAACACTATTAGTGTCAAATACTCTCAATCTGTATCGGGTGCTAGTCGGAGGTCAAAGTATTCTTCATTTCCATTTGCCCGCTATTTTAGGTTGAAATATTCGACAACTCGCCCTGCAAATTACACTTGTACCTTGACAGACTCTATGCTAACTATAGCATAGTAGTCGAAAGTACCAAAAGTGCTATCGCGGGCCCACAGTTTTTGAGTATGTAGATGTCGGAGGTGTTAGCTGAGGGTCAACGTGGAAATGAATCCCCCGCCGAGGGAGGAAAAGCCTGTCCTCCAGGAATTAGCATCGCGGGGCCTAGGACTCGGAAGTGCCTAAGCAGCGTCTTCCTGGAACGACCTGTACCGAGGGCCCGGGCGCAAGGAGGCCGCCGCGGCGGCGTTGGCGCGACAAGGACAGACAGAGGACGAAGGCACGATCGTGCACGAGGGGCCGGCCGACTGCTTACATCTTCATTAGGCCCCCATGCCTCCGAGTGCGAGGGAGAGGGCGCGCGGCTGACGGAGGGACGGAGATCGGAGCGGAGAAGAAGAAAACGATGATGAAGAGGGAGCAGAGGAGACCGAGCGCGAGGGACACGGGCGAGAGCGAAACGGAGGGATTCCGTAAGGCCGCAACGGGGATAAGAAAGTCAGAAGACCGTCGTCCAAAGACCCACCGGGAATCTGTTGTTGTTGCACCGACGGACGGACGGACGGACGGACGGACGAACGGCCGCGTAAACAGAGGATCTCATCTTCTGTTTACTACGTTCTGCAGTTATCGGAGCATCGGTTGGTTGGCAGATAACGACGCGAGTGTTCGGTGGCCATCGGGGACTCGCTGGGACTAGGTCCGAGCGAAAATTTTTAGGAAACGTGGGAACAGTAGGGAGGTTTTCGTTTTGAAGGTACTTTACTCAGCATTGATGCTATTCGGTACAGACTTCTACTCTACCTTGATCGCTGCTTCCTAATACAGCATAGATCTCTCCGCGAGAGTCATACTACCCAGCTTGATCGATGTTCATTCTTGAGATGAACGTTGAACGTGAACGACAGGCCCCCATCGAAATGGAGGCAACATAAATCCCAGCGGCCGTCGAAAGTTGTCCCCCGTTGGACCTCCCCGCGGAGGGCAGCTGGCAAAAAGGCAGTTATCAGCTCTGAGACGCGTGGTATCGGCGGCGAGCGCTATTTCCGCCGGGGAAAAAAGTGGCGTGGCACCAGTAAATGAGAACCGCTGGGATTGGATGGGGCTCGGTTCCGGTGAATGGTCGCGGTGGGTGGCCCGGTGGGCTCTCTGTGTGCGCCAAGCCAACCCAGCCAGCCAACCAGCGGTGGGCCTGCGTGCCTGAACGATTGAGCCAAGTCTCAGCTCCTCCGTGAGCCTCAGAGAGAGCTAAGCCTGCTTCGAAGGGGCCCCCTTCGTTTTCTTCTCTCGTCTTCCTTCTTCTCTTCTCCCTACTAGCGGTGCCCCGGCTCTCCCTCAAAACTCCGTCAGGAACAGTCAGGAAAGGGGCCACGAGGGTTTGCTACGCCAAGTAGCCTTAGCCCACCTTCATCTGGGCCCAGCCGGGCGCGCGCGCGCGCGCGCGAGAGAGCTCGCTCTTCTTCTTCCTTTTTCCATCTCGCAGGCTCCGTCTCTCTACTACCCGTCCGGTGGGCATCAACCCCGAAACTTTATCTACAAGACCTACGATAATGAAGCCACTGTTGGTAGCGTTTTATAGACCAGCTTTCGCGAGTGTAATTGGCTGTATCGGCGGCGGGAATGCTTTCTGTTTCCTTCGTTTCTTTAGGCCGGCCTTTTAACGTCGTGTCGCGTTGCCGTAAATCTGGTTTTATTCACTCGATTCGAAGATCCTCGAGATCGGCACCGCGATTCCCTAGGCCTTCAAGCTTATTGGACGCTCATCTTTTCGTGGCGTTCAGTAGGTGTTAACGAAGCTTCTCGCAGCTTCGATACACGTTGGTTTGTTTGATTTATCGCTTCCCCTTTGAGAGCGGGTGGTAACGATCAACGAAGATCCCTCGACCTACGCTGAGAAGTCGAGCTCCGTGGACCTTGGTGAAGTTACGCACGGATCGGTACGCGTCTGCTTTATGCCGCCCTGCGTTACATTTAATTGGCAATTAGGGTAATATGCGCGCGAGTAAGGCAGGGCGAGTCAGACTTGGAAAAATCCAATGTACCTGATTTTAACTCGTGGTTCTTACACGAAGTGTCCCAAAATTTACCATTTTGCAGTCTGAGGATTCATTGTCGAGGTATAAACTTCAGATGCCTCTATGTTGAAAAGGAAGCCTGGGATCGCAAGCTGCTAAGTGTCCCATAATTCTAGGACACCCTGTACTTTCACACGCCATAAAGCTGTCCACACGTGCGTTTCCACGCCACTGACAGACGTTCAATCTTGTTAGCCCCCCGGGATTAGCTTCCAAAACGGAAGAGCCGACTTTCCGGAACTTATTCGTAAACTGTCAAGAGAGGCCCGGTTCGCGGAACGTTTATTTAGCAACAGATGGCAGCCACTGGGCCCGGCACAAAAGTTCCGTGGCTATCTGAAATAAAATACCGCCGCCTCGCGATTTCCGCTTCACCCTGGTTAATTCTACTAGACGCACCTCGGCGCCCGCCGCAAATCCCGCAAACGGCCCGAGGACCTTCCAGGAAGACGCGGGGAGTCGTTAAGGCGAGCCGAAGACCCGGGGCACGAAGGCCCTACAGCGACAACTGATCATTCCGTCTTTTTAGACAAGCGTTTCGTGGTCGACCGCTACGTGCTTTTGGCTAGTAATATCGCGAAATTAACGTATAACCGGTAATTGGGCGGAATATCCCTTTAACGATTCGACGGTCGTGTCCTGGCTTGTCCGGCTTAACAGCCTCCTCGTTTGAAATTTAAGGAGGAGAACTTAAGGAGGGCTGCCACCATCGTTGCTTCTGCTCCTGCCGAGGCATTTAAGGACGAAGCACGAGAACCACGAAAAAGGGGGTGGGAGTTGGCCATCTCTTTCTCCCTCATCCCGTTTCTGTTCGTCGCACGGCCGAAAAGGGCCGCTCGTTGCACCTGCTCTCCCTCATAGTACGCCCGGCGTCCCTTCGTGCCGGTGCCGGCCGATCCGGAGGAACACGCGCGCCTTCGTTTCTTCTTTCTTTCCTCCGTCTTCCGACTCCGCTCTTTTACCCCGTTTCTTCGGAGTCCACCTCTGTTGATCCAAGGCAAGCCTCGCGTCCGGGCGGCCTCCTCCCTCGGGGCGAGCATCGAATTATCGTTAAACGTCGGTTCTTCCTCGTCGCCGCGAGCACCAGACGCTTGTGTCGCGCGCGGGGGGACCGGAGGACCCGGAGGACCCGGGCTCGCCCTTGGGGACCTTCGTTACGCGATCGCGTAATTATTTCGCGACACGTGCAATTTGGCCCCCTGCAACCCGAATAGGCGGCATCTGGACCGCGACGGTAACCGTGATCGGGTACTGTTACCTCTAATTGCGCTTTCCTCCTGGGTAGCCGGTCCCATAGAGACCCCTGCTCGCGATAATCCCTCAAACAACGCGAAAGCGATCAGCATGGGATAAAAGGGGGTGGCAGGTGGGGAACAGCTTAGTACAAGGACCGTGCTGGTTGTTCACGTGAATGAGACAGTCGACAAAGCTAAAAGACGCGGCCATTCAAGGGTGCCCCGGAGGGACAGAGACCAAAGGAGATTCTTACACGGTACGATCACGGTAGCCGGAAGGGTGCGGATAGAACGGGAACGACGCTGCCTCGCCTCCCTGCGCCAGACAGGGACGGAGAAATAATTACAGAGACTACCCGCCGATAAATCAAGATGCGCGTCTCCTCCCCCTTTTCCTTTCTCTTCCTCCTTCTGACTCCGTCTCTCTCCCTCTCTCTCCCTCTCTCTCCCTCTCTCTCTCTGCTGAATCACAGGGCCCTTTTCCCTCTCCTCCTCTGCCTCTCTGCTTCTCGGTCCCATCTCGTCCTCTTCGTCTCGCCAGCCCCTTTATCCGTGCTTTCCTCCGTTAAGACGCATGTTTCTTGCTACGCGGAGCGTAGAGAGTAGTGTCTTTATTACGCTCGATGGTCCGGCTGCATTCTACAGGTCGATTCATACGTCGGCGAGCGAGAGAAGGGGGGGGGGGGCTAGGATCGCCGGGCCCGTGATGTCTCGTTTCACGTGGGCGGCTAGAGAGGCTGAGAAACTCGTTGTAAGTGATTCTGATCGTAAGGAAACGCTTCGTTGCACTGGCGGAGGCCGCCGTAAAGCTGTCCGGCTGTAATATTTAGTTCGTTTTGTCGCCGGGGCCGCGATTCACCGTGAACGGTGCATGCGGGATAACTTTTGTCGCGTGTTCGTGCCTGTCGCTGGTCTCGGCTCGTGAAGAAGTCAACCGCGTAGAATGCTACGTGTAGTTTTCATCCCTTTGCTTGGTATAATTAGGTGGCTGGTGGTTCTCGGAGAAATACTTGGATCTTGTCGGAGTCACTTGTATCTCCATGCAAATACTTTATGGGACGACTCAGAGATGTGATTGAAGATTTCAGGGCTTCTCACTTTCTCAGTACCTAATACAAGTCACGTGCTTAATTCAATTTATTCGATTCGTTCTCTGACGAAGTATCACCTCCCCTTTTAGTCGTGGCACGAATCACTCCTCAATCCTAACCAAGTATTTTGAAAATGATTCCCATAATTCGCTCAAACAGTATCAATTTCGTAATACAACGCCCCATTCTTTTTGCGAATTAGTCGTACGCCATTCAACCTTCCTCTTCTTCTCGAGCTGCGGTCGACCGATAGATCCTAGCAGGCGGCTCGTGTATTGTCACTCGGAACAAATACGTAGCGGTTTTCGACATTCCACAGGGGGACGGGCAGAACAAAAGTGAGGGAGGAGGGGAAAAAGGTCGAACGTGCGCAATCAGGTTCCCTTCTTCTTCACGCCACCTTCATTACTGTTCGTCCCCCGAGGTTTACGGTCAGGGTATCTGTCCCTGTTACCCAGGTCGGTCACGATGACCCCTCACCGCCACGGAACACTATCCTTTCCTCCAGCATCCACCAGCACGGCGCCCCTCCCCCTCTCCCTCTTCTCTCTTCCCCTTAGAACCGCGTTACATAATGCCTCATAACGACTTTCATTAACTCACATCACGGTACACGTCCATTATATAAACAGTCTCTAGATTCGGGCGTAGATAAACGCGGGCAATTATTTCTGATTAATTATCCGCTCCGTTGCACGGCAATAATTCAAACGCTCGTGCCCCCGAAGCTGCCCGAGAGCCGAAACGTTTTTTCGATCCACGCGACGGTGAAAGGTTCTCTCCAATTTTAATTACAATTTCCATCAGCGTCCCCGTAGCCGCCAAACTCTATCCTGCCATCCGTAGAGAATTCACGGAGCCCGGGCGGTTCAACACACTCGTCGCCGCGATGTCGAAACGCCGAGAGATTCGCCGACCGGTAATAGGGGCCCGAGGTAGCGGCCACAGTAACCCAGGTCGTTGTTTCCTCGCGCCGCCCTCATTATTGTTCGTCCTTCGGGGTTTACGATCACGGTATTCGTCCCTGTCCCTCGGATTGGTCACGATGAGGCCCCGTCCGTTCGTTTCCACTCGTATACATCCCGGAATATCGGCTCGAAAGACCGCCCGTTGACTCTTCCAGGTGGTTCTCCGCGGGCACGCGGGGGCCCGCCTCTCAGTCGGCGTCCCGTTTGGAGGGGCCTGTACCGTGCAGGCCCCGGCGGATGGTTGAGAACCTGCTTGATAGCGGGCAACACGGGTGGTCCCCGGAGGCCGCGCCGTGGCGGAACGAGCAAATACGCCGTCGGCATTTTTGACGGTGAAATCTGACTAGGTGGGATCCCGACGTACCCCGTGTCAGACGTCATTCTCGTGCCCTTCCTGCGTTACTTTCCGATGAATATACGTATCCCCGGTTCGCGCTTTCGACCGATCCTTGGCCACCCTCTTCTCGGCTCACCCTGCTCCACATTGGCCTCGTGCTTCGAGCAGTTTTTTCGCCGGTGCTTGGATTTTGATTAACTACTCTGGTGATGAGTTCTTCGTGCGCTGTGGAGTCTGAGATAATTGATTTGGACTTTGTGGCAATGTTTAGAACTGTGATAGGAATATTTTTGGTGGCACCATTTCGATGAGGAAGATTTAGCTTATTGATACCAGTTCTTGAGGATTATAGTAGCTCAACTTTTTTGCCAGTGCTTGGATTTTGATTAACTACTCTGGTGATGAGTTCTCCGTGCGCTGTGGAATCTGAGATAATTGATTTGGACTTTCTGACAATGTTTAGAACTGTGATAGGAGTATTTTTGGTGGCACCATTTTCGATGAGGAAGATTTAGCTTATTAATACCAGTTCTTGAGGATTATAGTAGCTCAACTTTATTGGCCAGTGCTTCGATTTTGATTAACTACTCTGGTGATGAGTTCTTCGTGCGCTGTGGAGTCTGAGATAATTGATTTGGACTTTGTGGCAATGTTTAGAACTGTGATAGGAATATTTTTGGTGGCACCAGTTTCGATGAGGAAGATTTAGCTTATTAATACCAGTTCTTGAGGATTATAGTAGCTCAACTTTTTTGGCCGGTGCTTGGATTTTGATTAACTACTCTGCTGATGAGTTCTCCGTGCGCTGTGGAGTCTGAGATAATTGATTTGGACTTTGTGGCAATGTTTAGAACTGTGATGGGAATATTTTTGGTGGCACCAGTTTCGATGAGGAAGATTTAGCTTATTAATACCAGTTCTTGAGGATTATAGTAGCTCAACTTTATTGGCCAGTGCTTCGATTTGGATTAACTACTCTGGTGAGGAGTTCTTCGTGCGCTGTAAAGTCTGAGATAATTAATTTGGACTTTGTGGCAATGTTTAGGAATATTTTTGGTGGCACCATTTTCGATGAGGAAGATTTAGCTTATTAATACCAGTTCTTTGGAAAATTATAGTAACTCAACTCTCACTTACTAACCATCCATCCTCCAGGCCTTTATTTATTCCAAATTCTATGAAATTCTTGCAACAAAACGCTACCCCAGAATTGTACAGTTGTTCGACGATAGAAAGGAAGAAAATGCCTCTTCATCATCGACGATACAGTAATATCTGGCTAATATGTCTAAACGAACTTGAGGCTCGACTCTATCAAGCGATTCTAATTATTTCTCCGAATAATCGCCAGCGGGGATAATTAATATACGACACCCAGTCGCGTTTCTCGCGAAGATAAACGATTCGAGCGTCGTTGAACGTCACTGATGACTTATTTAGTTAAGATCGATGTGGTCGTCGTTTCAGCCACGGGGTGGGACGGCCGTTCTGAACCATAACAGAGAGCTATTTCCATGTCTTCTTCTGGGAACGCTTTCATTGGTACCATGCCAGATATTTTTCTCGGTATATCCGTAAAGCCGTAGAAACGCGTGTTACGACACTGGCCAGGGTCGATGTTTCTCTTCGGGGAATCGTCCCGAGCAGAAACATCACCAGGCCCGTCGAAAGCTTAAAGTGGCACGAGTCGCGAATAAAGCGACCAGCCAATGGCGATGGACCTCCAGGCTTTGCTCGACAACTCGGTTTAGGTTTCCAGAAGGTGGTCAGGTGGTGCCATGTCGTTCCGAGGGAATACAACTGCGCTTCAAACGTGCACTCGGTGGTAGTTTTAAGGAAAATTTGCGGGGATGAGTTTGTGTGTAGAAAGAATGCAAGACGAGTGTTTCCATTGGCGACTTTGGCCCTCTTAATCCTTTTCCTCTGTATTTACTTTTGTGGATGGTGATAGATATTTCAGATGGCATTTAAAATACCAGCGATGAGGCATGGAAGTGCTTCATGCGAAAAGGTTGGAATACTTTCCACACTATCGTGGAGTTTTAGGTTCTCGGTGGAAGGTTAACGAGTGGTAAAACTTGAAAATCTTTCAGGTTCGAGTATCGTTTTAATGGATAAAATTAATATATTTAATATGTATATTGTATATTTAAATATACAATAATATTTAAAGTGATTGGAAGAGTTTCGAAGATCATTACTGCTCTATAGATTCGTTAATATTATTTGTGATTGTTTGTTTAAAAATGCTCTGTCGTAATTCACGTGTCGCGATGACGTTTTTGGTCGCAGAAGGCGGAAGGTTACAAAAAGAGCTGACCTACGCCTCGGAAGCACTGGGTGAAGCAGCCGCCTCGACGCATCAACTCGTCATCCAAACGCCAAGGCATTCCGGGGCGAATATTTTGCACCCTGCAGCGCTCAAGGAACATTTAGCGATCCTGAAGGCGGCGACGCAGGTCACTGTGCACCTGTTCGAAATGTAAGTCCCTTTTTTCCTTTCCCGAATTTCTCTGTATTACGCTTTCCGCGAGTTGGCAAGAAAGAGCGCAGGGCGTGGTTCAGTCTCCGCGTAAAATGTTTATTGCTGTACCAATTAAATTATTAAACGATACTAAATTATACATCGTTCTTACATGCAATGGGCTATGAAAAAATCTTCAACTAGCTATTCAATGCCTTAAATTAGATAAATTCAAAATTGAGTTCCCTAAGCTAGCTGATCACCATTTGTCAATCAATTTAATCCCACTTTATCAATTATACAAATCAGTACAATTCACTTTCTATAACTCTATAACTTCCATAACTTCTATGAAGTATTACAACTTTTATATCTCTATAATTTCTCTTACTCTATAACTTCTATAACTATCTACTATAATTCACAAACGAGCACCCAACAGTGCCAAAAATTTCCAAAATTAAAAAACACAGCTCGCCCCTCTCTCTTGCTAACTGCGACGGACACCCCGCAAATGCCTAAGAAGTGGCTCCGAGGATCTGCTGGCATTGTTTGGGAATTTTTGTCAGGAGGTCCCCGAGCCGCTCTCTTATCGGCGAGACACGGGGGTTAAAGGGATGCAAACTTGTATTCATGAATGCACGTGTTCCGTGTCGCTTGCAGCACGTGGAGGCTGAAGGACATGTGTTACGCGCTGAACATACCCAACTTCGACATGCACTACATCGACCAGGTAATTTAAAACTACCACTACTTTGTATACACACAGCCGATACACTGCCGCGCGCGCGTGCATGTTGTAACGCGTACGTAACTATTCACGTATTCGACGCGTGCACCGTGATACCGCGTTATTGCGCGTGCACCGCGACTTCTCGATTTCCATTAAGAAATCTCCGGCAACTAGCGATGGCCACGACGAAACCCATTGATCGTTTATCGCCCCTTGACAGCAACTAGCTTAACGCAGGGATCGAAAAAGTTCTCGGACCCTCGTTTTTTTAAAAATTCTGTTAGAACTTATTTGTTTCCATTCGGAAAATATATGTTTCTGTGGAATTTTTAATGAAACAAATGCTACCTTCAGGAACTTCTTTAAAAAGTGTTCTCATAGGACAGATATTTTAGAACCTATATAATAAAAGTTCCATGGAAAAAAGTTACATTAGAACATTTATGTAAAAAATTTTCAAAAGATAAAGAAAAGTACTCAACTATTAGGTACAAGTTCTAATATAATATATAATATATAATATAATATAATAAACGTTCTAATATAACTTGTTTTCATGGAACTTTTATTATAACGATTCTAAAACATCTACGTAGGTAAGTATTACATATAAATAACACATTCAAAATATCAATTTAACTGTATGAATTATTTAATATTCTTGTAGTACTACCCATTGAATAGTATTTAGTGTTTGTTACAACGATTGAGAACTATTTTAATATCGTTAAACAAAATATCTGTTCCTGTTGTACAGAAATTTTTTATTCTTATATTTTATAAGTTCCATTCCAACTAGAACTTTTATTTTCAAGAACTTTTATTTTATCGGTTCTTCTGAGAACTTATAATGTGAGAACATTTTTAAAAAAGTTCCGCGGCATTTGTTTTAAATGGAACCTATTGAAAAGTGTCAGAACTTTTTCGATCCCTGGCTTAACGTTCTCTCTGATTCCTTCCTTTTGCTTCCCTCTGGGCAATGTGAGTTCAATTGAAGGAACTGTTTTGCGAAGACAGCGTTGTCTCTGTGTTGTAAATTTGGAGGAAAGTTCGATTAATTGTTTTTGAAATTTATAGCGGAAATAAGGGCGATTGTTATAATTATAGTAGAATTATAGGGAGTTTAAGCGATTTTTTTTTGTCGAAGTTAGTTTCAGAATCTCCCGTTTTTTAACTAAAGTTTATTAACACACCAAGAATATTGTTCTTGCGATGAACGTTGAAAAGAAACGTGGTGAAATCGTTTCCATCGCTAGATTTTAGCAATTTCTACAATTAGGACTGCCACTCTTTTAACTTTCGCCCAACAACTCGGTTTTGATTAATTACAGTGAATTTTTTAATTAGAATTTGAATATTAAATTGAAAATCTTCATCTTTATGGATGGATATATTCAAGACCCCTTTTCAGTGCGTTCATTATAAAATTCACAGTTACTTAATACGAAGAATTGCATTTCTACTGAAATTTTGCAATCTGTCGAAGAGTTCAATGATCTCTGAACGTTGCGGCGCGAAAATGTGGCAGTGCTATCTACGATGCTTCCCCTCGATTTATCTCTCGATTTCCGGTGACCACGTCGTTCCCCAACGAAGTCGTAAACGTCGAAGACTCAATGCAGTGCTTGAGAAGTACAAGTCGTTCGTATCTCGCGTGCGCTGTGCCGTTTCTTGCGATGCTAACGAGCAAACGCGTTAAAACATCGCCAGGCACATTTCTAGAGGAAGGGAAAAGAGGAAACGGACGATTCACGTCAGAGGTACCCGCGTGTCGAACCACTTCCGCGATGTTACGAGCTCGTCCCTCGAGAGCATTCGGTTTTATGCTTCATTTCTTTTTTGCTTTCCTGCTACTTTGGGGAACGACTCATTTCTATTCCAGTTTCACGTATTTATCCATCCAGCGAGTTCACAATGTGTTTTAATTGTTCGATTCGGTCCAAGAGAAACTTTTGAAAAATCCACGATGGTGTAATTAGGGATAAAAAAAAAACACGAAGCGATTCATTAGCGTCTGATGAATTCAATTTTGTATACGGTACATTTTTTATTTAAATAAAATTTGTATAAAATTTTCCTGGAATTAATCTTCAGCCAAAATTTACTCATGTTGGTTAAAACACTGGTGCAAGTCCGAAGAATATTTTCGGAACTTTTTTCAAACATTTTCCAAAATCGTCACAGACGACACGAATATCAAACGAAGTTTAAGGGGAGGTTCTGGTCTAAATGTCGATTTTTTTTTTATTTCATTTTTCGAATGTTCAACCTTTTAGGAAAACGTGTTTAAAAGGATTTGTTGAAATTCGTAAAATTCACGAAGTTATAGGCATTTGAGTAGCGGCAAATGCATGGGAAAAACCCGGCCACTCGGCGCTCACGTAAAACTTCAAACGCGTTTTTCTCGAGACAGTGTTCTCAAAACGGTGGGACCTGTATCTTCAAAAGTTATTATCCGATACGACTGAAACTTTTTTTATTTTGAAGAATATACTTCTGGCTAGGGGGGGAACTAAAAAAAAAATACAAAAAGTTGAAAATTTATAATTTTTAAAGGCGTTGAAAGGACGAAAAATACAGGGAAAAGTGATTTCAAACGTGAAGTGTCGTTATTTTCTAAAAAAAATGTAATTTTTGTAATTTTTTTTTAGTTTCCCCCCTAGAGAAAAGAATAATCTTCAAAATAAAAAAGGTTTCAGTCGAATCGGATAATAACTTTTAGAGATACAGGTCCCACCGATTTGGATCAATTTTTTGACGCCTTAACTTTAACGACTCCCCAGGGCTGTTTGCACTAAATATATTTCTATAACATAAGACATCCTTAATACAATGCAATAAGTCCCATTAAATTATATATAGTAGTTTTCCTTTAATTAATTCCTAAATATCACCTATTTTTTGGGGCTCTAGACCAGAACTTCCCCTTAAAGAAGGGAATCTAAATGTAGATCCATCCATGTAATATTAATCTGAAAATGGTTCTCGACGGGGATGAATAATAACACTCCTCACAAAATCATGTGATCGCGATCAGTCCTGGAATGTCACTGCCTCCGCGGTTCATCAAGTTTCAATTTTAAAACGTACGCCGAATGATAGATGCTCCCTTATGCAAGGATCGCCCCGAGCAACCGACTAAATCACACGGCGGTGTCCTGTATCTCGGTCAAACGGGAATATTATTATCCTTCAGCCAGGACACAAGCCGTTTCATTTTTACCGAGAACGCGTTCTTCATTTCTGTTACCTGACACAACTCCCGAGTAATTCGTACGTACGATCGCTAATAAAGTTACTACCACCGACCAATATCGAATATACATGGCAAATCACTTAATTGTAGATAAAAAAAATCGGTAACCGAAGCGTTAAACGATAAAACACTCTGGTAGAAAATCAAATTGTTCTTCGCGTACGCGGTTGCAGTGTCACAGGCACTTTGCCTCGCCAAAGGTGTTCCTTTTGGGTGTCCCACGTTCTATATAGGATTCTTTCAGAGGCTTCAAACTTATGTTTAGTTTATAGTGTGTCGTAAATTACGACTGCTTTATCACTCCATAAAAGCTTTCGCGCGCTGTCCTAAAGTTCATTCAACGAGTCGAGTCATCGGGTGTAAACAAATGAACGTGATGGCCATCGAGCAGAGACAGGTATAACGTATACAACCGGCTCATTCGATTCTGGCCGCGTGCCTTCGATTATAATATAGTAGTCGGCTCCACATGCTTGGCTTCTTTCTTTGGGAACGTTTCTACAGTATTTCGTGAGCATGGAGTAGGGCATTGCAACGCCATAGGTTTTGTACGAAATGATGGAATAATTAGTTATCTAAATTTTATTAGAATTTCGACCGTAGATCTTTCAAAAATTAAATCTTGTGGTATCGGCGCACTGATTCGGTCACTATTAAAACAATTCAAAAGCTATTTTTCTTTCCTTGATAAAGGTCGGAATTACGACCGAAACGTTGGAAATTTTAATGTTTTAACTAGCAAAATAGCTTTTGAATTGTTTTAATAGTGACCGAATCAGTGCGCCGATACCACAAGATTTAATTTTTTATAATTAGTTATCGTTTTATTACGGGCTGTTCTATTTCCGTGTGGAATTTTATACGCCAAGACGTTACCATTTCTTCGATTTGTTTTATTTTTGTTATTTTTAATCGACCTCAAAAAGAGGAGATTATAGATTCGACTCGCATAGGTATTTTTTTATTTTATTTTATTTTTTTATGGACCGATTTTGATAATCTTTTTTTTATTCGAAATATATCGATTCCCCGATACTCCCATCTTACACCGCAGCAATATTGGCCCCATATTCTGCCAGTTCTGGTTAATAATAAAGACTATAGTCGGTTTTTGTTTGTTAATTAAATCAATTCAACTTTAACTGGGTCTCATACATCTTTTCATTCTCTATCGGAACACGTACCTATATTGGGCAAAATTGCCGCAGCTCTGAGTTAATGTTAATAAGTAAGAGAGGTAGAGCGGATCGAAAAAATGGTAACTTTTTTGCCCGCCACTGTGAGTTAATTGGACTACGGCAACCAAGGAAACTGTCACGCAGAGGAAGGATGAACAAGGACAACGAGCTCGCGCAATAGGTATTCACTGATCCGAGCTCGCATTTGCGTATAATAAGGACGAGGGAGGAGCAAGAACAGGGACCACACATGACACTGTGCGCCGATACCCCGTCATTACGCCAGGCTAATTGCACCGCCGTCCGTTCAGCTTAGTCCTTGCTCATCATTCTACCTCCTCCTTCTTTTCCCTTCTCCTCTACAGAAGCTTTTCATTTACTGCGCGTTTGTACTTCCTCGGCATTTCAACCCTCCATTACTGGATCATGCTGCCCTTTCAAAGCAGTCGCGTTCCTTTACGAAATTATCGTTTAAGGGGGTAAATTCTCCAGTGTAACTGCCCGTTTTTCAACATCTTCGGGAATTTATTTAACGTAAACTAGAAGCTTATACTGTCTGGCGTTTTGCCTGCTTACTCTTATAAAAAATAATTTTGAAGAAACGAAAATAGCTAAGTTTTTAACAAAAATCGAATATTTTTTTCAAAAGGCTGTCATTCTGCAAGTGGAATTGGAAGGCAGGATAAATATAGAAGGGAAAGCACGTTGTGATTTTTGTATAATTATTTTCACCGAACGGTTTAAGATTTCAGCTTCAGATCTGTCTACCCCACAACATTTTCAGCAAATCTGCTCGTTACAACTTTAATTTTTTCCGAGCAGAATAAATATTCCTGTTTATGTAACTGAAACTCTTTTTTACTTTCAAAAATATAAAATCTTCATATTTACACAAAAATATATGGAATAAAAGTTTCAGTTGATACACTGCATTTTATAACAGTTTTCTCGAAACAGAAAAGATACTACTTAGTCATAAAATGAAGTTATTTCCTAATTAATTGAAAATTTCCCACCGTCATTTGACTCCTCGTGAAAAAAGTCGTCAATCAAGGTGTTAGTATGCGTTAATCGTTATCGTAAATCGTTAATAAAGATCCAGAAATGTGGAATTGCGAGCTACAGTAAACATCAGAGTTTCTACGCTATCTACCAAGTCAATGTGTCCGAAACTTAACAATGTTATTACCTAACCAGAGAAGTGGTAACGTACACTGGATCATCGACGCGATTCCCTCGAGTTCCTCGAAGCACCGGAGCTCGCATCCGAATTTGACAAATGTCCACGGCGTTCCCCGAATTCTATCCGAAATTCATATTATTCGTGAATCGAAGGGGCGGAAAAAAAAGAAGGGCGAGAAGGAGAGAGAAACGAATGGTTTCAGCGGAGGTCCGCCCTATTCGAGTTTCCAGGAACACACAGGTGGCCTCCCCTCATAATGCCCCGCTACCGAGAAAAGCCTTATGGCGATCGTTAGTGTCCACTATCGAAGGAAACGGAGAAACGATCGTAAATCGGAGCCGCGAACGTGCGACTCGCCATTAACCGATCGCGATGATTAAATACGTCGGATCGTAATGATCCGCCTCGCCCGCCCTCCGACCGGGCGCGGTTATTGCAATTAAATTCAGGCCGGGCGTACGATAATTCGCCGAGCGATCGGCTCGTTGGTGGAACTCGCTGAATCGATTATTCCCCATAAGTTTTCAATTACACCGCGGAAAGGTGGACCGTGGCGCTTCCTGACGAGCTCGCTCTGCTTTCTTCTTCAGATCTTCGATAGTATCATACCCTGCGCCATCATTACGCCCCTCGACTGTTTCTGGGAAGGCAGCAAACTGTTGGGACCGGAATACCCAGTTCAGATACCGTAAGTACAAGAAACGCATCATCGCCCGGTTGCAAATTATGTATCAACTGGAATGAATTCTGCTGTCCGTCCCCGCTTTGCCCGACAGCGATGTGGATTAACGTCGTGCCAGTAAATTGATTTCCTGGGATTCACGTGAAATCCATTTGCATTCCGTAATTATCGGACAGTAGTCGGTTAACTTTCTTCGTGCAAAGTCGCGGCGGAAGCAGATGCACGGTAGTGTTGGCTTGGGGAGACTTGCAATGGTTGTGTGTCCGATCGGAGAAAACAACATCGCTCGAATGTAATAAACTAGGAACAGTTTATGGACTTCGTGGATTTCTAATAAAAATAACCCTCGTTTCAATTAATTCCGCGGGCACAACTTCTTGTAATCAGAAATAAAATTTGTCATGCGTGGTTCGCTGCACCCCAACGTCATTTTTTAATCACCATTTTCGTATTTTTTAATCTTTTATTCAATACTCATACAATCATGCTGTAATAGTCTCTTCCTAGAAATTTGATATGTTGAAATTGGTATTTGAAAAAATAATTGCGGATAAAGGCGATTTTTTCGTTATCAAAATTTTATTATTGTGGTCAAAAAATTTACAGAAATATTGGCAAATACTTATCCTGGGGTGCGATACACCCCGCGTGACCACGAAGGGTTAATAATCCAACTATCTAACGTCAGAAACATACCCTTCCTCTTCGAAATCTTCATTCTCGGCGAGAAATAAAACAATAAATTAACACAATTGAAATATACTATCATTGCAATCGCTCAACCTGCACTGCTGCAGCAAATCGAGAGAACCAAATTTTAATTTGCCTCTGTTCCGATAAAACAGTCCATTTTCTAAATCTGTGGTTGCCTTTCAGGGGCACGCAAACGAACAAGCCGGTGCAGTGGACGAATCTGAATCCGTCGATGATGCTGGACGAGATGAAGAAGCTGCAGTTCATGTTTCCCTTCAAAACCCTGGAGGATTACATGAAGAGGGCCGGGATAACGAACGGCTACCAAAGCAAGCCCTGCCTCGACCCGGCGGACCCAGAATGCCCGGAAACCGCGCCCAACAAAAAGTCCCAGCAGGTAAGCAACCCACCGTCGTCCCGTAGATTTTCGTTTCGTGGCTGCCAAACGAAAGCGGCGAAGAGGGGCAAACCGAGATAGAGAGCAGCAGCGTGTTCCGCGGCGTTGCTGGACTCCCGAAATTCGGATTAAATCGCGCAAAAACGGGCCAGTAACGCCGCAAATTGCTCGAGTAAAAGCTGCCTTCCAGCGTTCGCGTTTCTCCCCTCCGTCGAGTCTTTGGGTCCATCGCGGTGCTCCCTCTCGTTACGCATTCACGATATCAGAAAACTCTCGAGCGCGGTGTAATTACGCGGCGCGGCCGGGCTTCTTTCCCGTGTTCCGCTCGCGTTGCCGGGCCCCGTTAACCCGAGTAGCCGGGCCCGTGACACGTATTACGCCACCGTCGAGGCCCATTCGTAGAACGCGCCGCGGCGGCCGCCGCAAAAAGCTCGCCAACCACTTATTAGCACGCTCGCCCGTGCGTCAGATAGTCGGATCGATGTTATAACTCATAGCGTACGTGCAATCGCGCCGAACCTATGCGCTCAGCCGCCTCGGGTTCTGTCTCAGCCTCGTTCACGGCCGGGATTTATGCCCCCCCACGATCGATCCCGGGCCCCTCGATTGATGCACGCTGAATAATTACACGCGCTATCTGTATTACGAAACGTTATTGCAACGTTAAGTCGGAGACTGCTCGAGAGGTGCTCGGGATAAGGATGCTTGCAGTTAGCGATACCCGAGTTGCTGATTGGTAATTAAGGGATCGATACCTGAAGTGTTGCGGGAGCATATGTGAAGTGGTTCACTCACGATTTCTTATTTCAACTGCGATGAATGCTGGAATAATAAATTAGACTACCGTGAAGGACCCAGTTCCTGATCAGAACCCAATTCCTGATCAGTTTAGTATATAAATACCAAATAATAAGTTTATCACGATACAAATTTGGTTCAAAAAATTATTAAATAATTATGAAGTATTTTTAAATTTGATAGCTCATAGTAAAATCTTTTAGGTTCATCAGAAACTGCTCCCTTTGCATCTTAACCCTTCGTGGTCACACCTTCTTATAATCACAAGTTGGTCACACGGGGTTCACTGTACCCCAGCGTCATTTTTTGTTACCATTGTCGTATTTTTGAATCTTTTAACTTTTCAGTGATAATTCTACGTTCGTAATACTTATACAGTCATGGTCTAATAGTCTTTTTCTAGAAATGTAAATTTTGATATGCTAAAATTTGTAGTTGAAAACGAGGGATTTTCCATCGTCGTGGTAAAATACAGATTTTTTAAAAAGTTTTTTATTTTTTTTTTGCGATAAATCCCCTTTGTAAGATGTAAAGGTGTGGAATTTCAAATCAAAAATTGCTCTTGGGGTACAATACACCCCGTGTGACCACGAAGGGTTAAGTGATCAGGAATTGGGTTCTTGACGGTACACACGGGTGTCAGGATCTGGAATTTATCTGGAAACGAAGTGGGGTCTTTCGATTTCGAAGTTCTGATAGAGTTCTAGTAGATTAGAAGTAAGTAGGATAGAAGTACCGTTTGTGGCCATTGCACTGTTTTTGCTCATGTGCGTAATTATCTTATTTTTAAATTGCTTGCAGATCATTATTATGTGGAGAATTTCACATCATAAATATTTTGTTTAGTATACCGCCCGAAGTATAAGGTTATACTTATTGTTCACACGGAAAAATATTTTTTTTTTAAGAAGTGGCCAAAACTGGTACAATATCTTAATGTGGCCACAAACGGTGCATCTACCCTAATGTTCTGGAAATTATTTATATCCAGTGCGATACTATCTCGGCTGGTTCCGAGATGTCTGTTGTTTTCCGTTTTGGTGGCCTTTTGTTTCCGTAGATATCGCTTACCAGGCTTACCTTATAGGTACCTGGATTTCTGTCAAAATTATTTTCTTTAATTTCCTTTTTTACTTGAAAACTGATTTTTATTCTAATAATCCACCATTAGAAATTATGAAATCCGAAGATTAACAGAAAGTCCACCGCTGCCTTTTATCATTACGAGAAAATGGAATGACGCCAACGAGCAAAATAAGATAAAAATCGGTTGAGAATTCATTGAGAATTTTGGCCAGAAAAATTCATTTTGCCGAGGGTTAATCACTGCAAAATCATTCTCCTTCGAAAAGGAAGAATTCTATTCCCCGGCACCTCGCCCCCCGCAGGGACACGCCACGAAAATACCGGCTCGTAGAAACAGCAATCCCCGGAGCTGTAATGGAACAATGTACGGGAACCTGGCCGGTAAGATTCGTTCATAGGGCCGAATGTACAGAATAATAATTGGCCACTTGGAATTCTGCGGCCGATGACGGCCAGTTGCGTGGCACGTTGCGAGCCCGGTAGGTCCCGGATGACCGACGTCCATTCCGCTTTGATGTCTGAAGAGTATTCCGCGCCCGAAGCCGACGACCACGGTAATGAATACTTAATTGAGCGTACCCGTGGGGGGGATATTGTGTGCACGTCGAGGCGCGATCGAAATCGAGAAACTTTCGTCACGCGAAATCAGAGGAGAATACTGATGCGTCATGCACGAATGTCGCTTCCTTGCCCGCGGCGGGGGTGTAAGGGGCCGAGGAAAGAAGGGTGCCAGCGGGGAAAATCTGTCGAACCGGACGTGAAAACCGGACGTCGATTATTCAAGCGGCGTCTCGACGTGCCGGGGAGGAAGCGTGAGTGCGTATTTGGGGGAGGAAGGCAATTATTCGGTCGGTGTCGGAGCTTGTAATCGGTCGAATGAATGGTTAACGCGCGACTGTTAAGCCGCCTTCCCACGTGGCCGCGACCTGTTGCTTGGAACACGCGTGGACTTAATTCTTTACTCGTGAAATTAATGAAGAGATCTGATTTTGATTTAAGAATATTTAGTAAAGATGTGAGTGGGAGGGGTACTTTCTTTATTCTTCTTTAGGGTTGTTTTGAAGCGTAATGGAAATCAGTAGTCGAAAGATGGTGCGTGTATTTCAGTAAGTAACTCGTGTTAACGAACGAATGATGACACTTTTAATTTAAACTTGTAATCGTTGTCCGAAATTTTATTTAAATATCAATTTTGTCCATCTCTGGTGTGTTTGCATATCGTTTAAAAGTGCAAATCCATGATGAGACAAAATATCGTGACTCTAATCTCATCAGACAATTACCTATTTCGTCATTTTATTATTTTTTAATTATTTTATCATTAGTTTCATGAAATTAGACAAGTTTCATAATATATTTTGAAAATCTCAACTCTCGTGACTAGTTGGAAACCGAGAAGGCGAGGTGTATGCTCCTTTTCTTGCCAATGTGGGCTACTTTCAATGGTTTCCGCTGGAAGTGGGAATGGTACGGGCCTCCAGTAACAGTATCCGAAATGTTTCGCGGGGGAAACGAATTTTCGGGCGTAATAAGATACCGAAACGACCAATTTTCGGCCGTAAAGTCGCGGACGAGGGCGAAGAAACGGGAGGACCGCGCCTTGAATGAAACGATTCCCATGCGAAATCGCCGATGAGTATGCGAGTCGCGTGGGCCGGGGCCACGGAGGTGCATTAAAATAATAAAATCGAAAGATGTGCGTCATTATTGCGCCACGTCGGTGGTCGGACCCTCGCGTATACAGGGTGGTCCTCGTGCCGGTTACAACGATATTTCAGCTACTTTCGATAATTCGGCGTGAAAACGTTTCCAACGAAAGTTCCATGTTTTCTCGTGGACCACAAATGAGCGTAACGAAAAACTCGATTTTTTTTTCTACTAAAAATTTGGGTCAACTACCGTCAAGGACCCAATTCCTGATCAGTTTAGTATATAAATACTAAATAATAAGTTTATCACGATACAAATTTAGTTCAATAAATTATTAAATAATTATGAAGTATTTTTAAATTTATACGCAAACATTTGATAGCTCATAGTTATCTTCTGTCTCGTTTGCTTACTACTTGATAAAACAAATGGAACGAAGTACAAAGCATAAACTAATTCATATCATGTGTAATATAATAATTCAGGTACTAACTGAATTATCTTAATTCACGTTTTTTCACGCGTCTTTCGTGGAAAAGTAGTTTCAAAATTTTGCTCTTCTGTCGCATAGAAATCAGAGAACTTTTATTATAAATGTCTTCAATTCAAATATTGCAGCGAGTTCAACTAACGCTATAGAAGAACCACCCTGTATGTAGACACTGTATATACCATTACGTGTATACCTACACTTTTTAGCGAGCATTGGACGGCATTACGCACCCGTCATTTCACTGTCATTAACATACGGACAGAATCCAGTCGCTTTCACGTGCACGCATGGATCACGGCGGATTATATTCGCGTAACGACGAGGGTAATCGTTTCGCAGAAATTCTTGATAGAGAGTCGCTGGAACGCGAGAGAAGTCGAAGCAGCAGGGCTGTTGAATGAACTCCTAGCAGTCCCAGCGTAATCACGGTGTAGATCGTATGGATAATTGGACATAAAAGTGTGATCGAGAAATAATTGGGTTATTCGATCATTCCTCGAACTAAGATAGACTCCCTTGATAACCGGGTGCGCGGACCCTTTCTCCGAATAATGTTTCCAAATCTATAAAAAAGTAACCCCGAATATTACTTCAACAGTCATGGATTTTTTTACTATTAAAGTCTATAGACTCCTTGAAATCTATCCACGGATTCCTTGGGAGTACGCGAACCCCAAGAACCTCTGCTTCAAGTCACTATAAAGCACAGTCACCCAAAACTCGAATTTAGTAATAAATACCATCGGACTGAAACTTCCATTCAGGTTTCTCAAACCCTTCAAACAATATTCCTCCACTAAAGCATTTACATTTGCATATACATAGGTGCATTATACACTGCTTGCATAAATCTTAGAACCCCCGCTGCATTTGCAAAAAGTTTGATATTTGCTACAATGGTGATTGAATACTTTTCACTGCCTCGAATTTAAAATATTATTATTATTATTAGACGTCTTTATTACTCAAGAGAATGAAGGTACAGGAAAATTAGAAGTGATAAGTCAATAAGAGTAAAGGCGAGGTTGCAGTGGTGACACTGTCATGAAACCTAACCATATCAAATAAAGTAAAATTTCTTGGAGTCCTCCAATAAATCTCCATCATTTTTCACTATATATTATTCCACGCAGAAGTGTCCCGGTACGCATGAACGGCAGTGTACCCGCGCCACAGGCGCACGATTCTCTTAAACGGATTTCGTCTTGCTTCCCCTTTACGAAGATTACCTCGTCAGGCTGCCAACAAAAGGAGAAGAGGCGGCGAACAAAAGCATGCAGAGGGTACAATGAAATTTATCCAGCAAAGATGCGCGTACATCGTTTCGCTCGATAACGGGTGGCCCCGCGGTGTACACGCAAGCACGGAAAGACGAGGAACGAGAAGGCAGGGGAGGAGGAGAGAGAGAGAGAGAGTTAGTGGGATCGCGGGGGGAAGATATAAGGCGCGGTTAATTAATTTCGCATAATTGAAAGCGTGGATTTATGTCGTCCGACGCTGAAAGGGGAGGAGGAATCTTTTCCCTCTCTCTCTCTCTCTCTCTCTCTCTCTCTCTCTCTCTCTCTCTCTCTTCCTCTGTTCTCTTCGTTCGATACCTCCTTCTTCTTGCGCTTCCTTTTACCACCGACTGGGGTATCTCTCTTTTCCCTGGCCTCTCATTTCTACTTCTATTTCCATTCATTTTGAGCACAGCCGTACTTAAGGTGATTACACTTAATGGCCGCGTGGTGCGTCGTGGCCACGGTGCCTTGGGATATTTCGAGTGTAGCTGCGGGCACCAGAACGTCCCCTGGGAAGCTTCGGCTAAAGGGGAACGCGTTTCGTCCCACGTATACAGGGTGTTGGCAGAAATGAGGGGCACCCTTGCAGGGTGCAGTCTACGCGGCGAAACAATGAGAGGACTTGCAATTAGTCTGCGCATGTGTCGAATAGCCTTTTGTCTTCTGGCCACGGGGCCTCTTCACGCGAGACACCTGTGTGGGTGGCGATTAGTGCTTCAGATATATTCACGCTTCTTTATCTCTTTCCAACTCTTTCAACACAGTGATGTTTCTGCAAAGTGAATTTATCTACGATATTGAGGGGTCATTCCGGTTAGCGCGCCGATAAATTCAGCGATTTTCAGGAATTTATTGCGACGAAAATAATTATTTTACTTAATGGAATAAAACTGTTTTCGCCATTCCGGTTAAATTCAGCGATTTTCAGGAATTTATTGCAACGTAAATAATTATTTTACTTAATGAAATAAAACTGTTTTCTCCATTCCGGTTAAATTCAGCGATTTTCGGGAATTTATTGCGACGTAAATAATTGTTTTACTTAATGGAATAAAACTGTTTTCTCCATTCCGGTTAAATTCAGCGATTTTCAGGAATTTATTGCGACGTAAATAATTACAGTAATGGAAAAAAAGTTTTCTCTATTTATTAAACTACAATGCTACAGTAAATAAAAAATATAGAAGTAATAAAATTATTGCTTTTGAATGCGGTCTTCGAAATTGAATGCAAAATGAAGCGTAAGGATAATATAGGATTAAAAAGAAACCCCGAGGAAGGGTTACATATTCGATTGGTCGAGCGTTAAACGCGCGAAGATCGAAACAGAGGATGGAGCTTTTGAAGGTGGATGTTTGGTGGCTTAATTGCACCCGTGGGTCAATTAAAATCCCGTTGTTCGGGGGTCGTTGGAGCAGGTAAACCTCGTCGTGCTCCTCGCGACCCGGGTGTTCCTTGCTGATCATGCATCCGTGGCTCGTTAGGCGATCACAAGGAGGATCCAGCTTTCTAAAGAGGCGGCCTAGCCCGCGGCCTCTCAAAGATTCCTGCTTTTCACGAGTGCTTAATGGAATTATTATCCGATCCATGCTGATCGCATAATTAATGAAGAGACCGGCGAGGGAGCCGGGGGATCGATAAAATCGTCGATGGGCAACTGATACGCGATCTCGGAGCTGTGCACGGGGGAAAATCAGCGACCGAGGGAGCAGCTGCGACACCTTCACTGAGCCAACGGGATTCTTACCCCATCACAGCTAAATCGAATGAAATAGGACAGAAACGATATAAATTGCCTGCGTTCATTATAAAAATCTATTTCCTATTCACCGTTCCAAATTTTATTCTGCAATTCTTTATAAGACTTGCCTGTACAGACTTAAATCTACTGACACTTCTGGTGCATCGTGGGAGCTGAACTGAGAAAACGTAGAAACAAGAAATTTTTTATGAGAAAAAAATTGTGTTAAAAAATCTGTTACAAAATCGAGAAAACAGCATGGATATTATTCTGTAAAGTTCGTCTGTAAAATCGCTAGACGCTAATCGGTAACTATGCCACGTAGTTGGGCCAACTGAGAGCTGTTCCTCGGGCCAATGCATATTCCCGCAAGAGTATCCAGGTGTATAAGGGACGATGGATTCGAGTGGAACGTTACGCGACTACCGGTTTGCTGTTAGCCGCTCGTGTCGTCGGACACGCGGAGAAAAACACGAGCAGCGTGTCACTAGTACTTTGACGTTTAACGACATCCATAGTGCCCGCTCATGGAACTATGAAACGCGCTGCATAGGTAGCGTCCATGTGGGACACAGAGTTCGCAGAAGTCGATCGCAATCGCGTTGTGAAACCACGATTCGAATCACATGGAGTGATAAACACTCGCATGGCCCGCCACAGATAACCCGCTATACACGTCGATACTTGGAACGCGCGGTAATCGCCGTGGGTGGGCTCTGTCGTTACCGCTATTAGTGAATGCTCGAGCATTCACTGACACGCGGGTGTCAGGCCATCGATATGTCAGGGATTAAAAAGTACTGGAATATCGCGAGAGAATTCTTGAAAGATTACGTGACAGTTGAGCGTAATCCTCCGCCATAATATACAAAGTAATTTTACCATTCGACAAATAATTAAACCGATTTTTGCCACCCTTTCTATTTAATTATAAATCTTTTTTTTTTTAAATATAATTAAAAAGTACTGGAATATCGCGAGAGAATTCTTGAGATTACGTGACAGTTGAGCGTAATCCTCCGCTATAATATACAAAGTAATTTTACCATTCGACAAATAATTAAACCGATTTTTGCCGCCCTTTCTATTTAATTATAAATCTTTTTTTTTTAAATGTAATTAAAAAGTACTGGAATATCGCGAGAGAATTCTTGAGATTACGTGACAGTTGAACGTAATCCTCCGCTATAATATACAAAGTAATTTTACCATTCGACAAATAATTAAACCGATTTTTGCCGCTCCTTCGATTTAATTATAAATCTTTTTTTTTTAAATATAATTTTTCACGGTGGATGAAATTTTGATCGCACCTTTCCCTAGGATAATAGTAATTACGTGGATGATTTAATAACAATTTATAAGTTTTACCTACCGCTTTTTCAAAAAGTTGTACTATTTTTTACAAGCTTTTATTTAGCTTCACTTGTGAGTTTTTATTCGTTTTTATTGATTTTAATTTTCTCCTTCTACCAAATTTGTCACTCCAGACAGTTGCCCTGCTTGGACCTCTATAAATCGGGCCCCGACTGTCGTTGAAATACTAAAAATTACAAATACCTACCAAATATCTCGTCGTCGTTCTACCACTTCGGTTACAAACGGCAGTGGGTTTTTTTCGGTGGGTCAGTAACCGACAATCTACGAATCTGTGAAGCGTGACCGTGGCTGGGAGCCGGTGTGAAGTCACGTTAGGAATTCTTTTGCTTGTCGAAGGAATAATTCCGAATGGAAAGAGGGTTTCGAATGGGCGTTCCTTTGTGGCCCCGAGAAATGATAAAAACGCGATCGTAAGTGAGAGACGACGTCCTAGGGTGGCCTCCTCTGGGGTGTTGCGCGGACCTCACAGCGAGATTTTATGGGGACCCATAAAAGGAGCATACCAGTCAGGACTTTAAACGATCGCCGTCTAGTTGCTTGGACCTTGTCCAATGTTCCCCTATATCGTGCCAAGATAAATAACGCGGACAGGATGAGCCGTGGAGGAGATGTTTATCCCTTTGTAACGAATGCATTGTGACGGCTGCACGATTCACAATTCATTAGTGGACGTTTAATGAGACTTGGGGAATGGTCATTTAAACAGTGTGACGGGTTACTCGGGAGTAACGTGCTTTTCTGAATAAACAGTCCAGATCCCCTTTGCGAGGTTGATCGATGCGATTCTCTCTCAGTTTTAGACGTTACAGAGTTACATAGTTCATTGTATACCTAGCGCTCGATATAATTGCAAGATCTCGCATTGATCAGATACTGGAATAACACTGTTGATTGAACAACTCTGGGTAATTCTGAATTCTCGATTCTCTATGTAGTAGCGAACTGTCGATGAAGTTAACTTAAGAAACATGAGTCCAGCTCCGAATTTGCAAACCCTACTAGAGCAATGAATTGTCATCCAAATTTCCAAACTCTGTGCTAAGAATATTCCATTCTACCTAAAACCTCGAATATAATTAATAAATACGACTGCAGGCTGGTCACACGTGTATGCTAAAGCTGCGAATCCACCTGAAAGCTAAGTTAAGCTGTGCTAGGCTATGCTCTGCCTCAACATAACTCTGAATCCCCGGCTACGTGGAGCTAAGTTGAGCTTTTGGTGGAAACGGATCCATAAAGATGCATTAAAGCTAATTTGTTTAAAACTTAGTATAGCATAGTACAGTTCAGCTTAGCTTATAGGCGGATGCCCGGCTTAAGCGTTGAAATCTCCAAGCTTGCAGGGTGAAGTGATACTACTTCTACTTTCGAAGAAAATATACTTCACACAGAGTTGGACGATTTGGATGAATTTGAGCATTTGAATGAGCCGCGAGACCGAAAGACTGTATTTTGCCGTGATGCTTATCGCGTAACGTGTTTTCTGCCACCAGGTACCAGACGTTGGAGCCGAGTTAACGGGCGGCTGTTACGGTTTCGCCGCGAAATATATGCATTGGCCCGAGGAGCTGCTCGTCGGCGGTGCCAAGCACAATAAGACTGGCCACTTGACCCGCGCAGCTGCGCTCCAAACCGTGGTGCAGCTGATGGGAGAACGGGAGCTTTACGATTACTTCGCCGGCACCTACAAGGTACACCACATCGACTGGTCCCAGGAGAAGGCATCCCAAGTGCTCGAGACCTGGCAGCGTGCTTTCAGCAATCAGGTGAAGAGGCATCTGCAGGCGAACGGCTCGGCGCCCTACAATCTGTACGCGTTCAGCACTACGACCATGAACGACATACTCGGGAAGTACAGCGAGGTGTCCGTCATGAAGATCGCCATTGGCTGCGCGATTATGGTTGGTACAAGTCTTTGTAGAATAATACTCGAATAGTGGGAGCCAGAGTTCTGCCTTGGCTGGGTTTCCAGGTCTACTCAATGTATTCGAGTTTAACGTGTTACTTGTTCGGCTAGCTCAGTATTCCTCTTGCCTTGAAATAAGAAAGAATGAAAAACAGGTAGTAGAAACTTGGAAACCTGAATACCCTTTCGATGTAGAAGTCTTCTTAAAGCAACGAGTCAAGCTCTGGGAATATAAAACTAACCTATTCTACTACTTATTGTATAGTAAAAATGTGTAGACATAAGTTCGTAAACATTCGAGTTAAATTTCGCGTTAAAGTTTCTCCAAAACTCTTCTACTATTCACACGAAGCTCAAATTTTTCGAGAATCCACTGAGTAACGCTACAAGTCAGAGTAATGGCATGTTGTACTACTGATTCTCCTACAACGCCTCGCTCTAGCTGCCAAGCTATAACAATCCCTCGTGCTAAATACTTTTAACGATAACCACATCTGCTTTGTTACAGCTCCTGTACGCCGGTGTAGCCCTCCTTCGATGGAAGGACCCCGTGCGTTCTCAAGCAGGCGTCGGCATAGCCGGCGTAATGCTGATCTGCGCTACTGTGGCGGCCGGTTTAGGGTTCTGCGCCCTCCTGGGGATCCCCTTCAACGCCGCCACGACCCAGATAGTCCCGTTCCTGGCGATCGGCCTCGGTGTTCACGACATGTTCCTACTGACCCACACGTACGCCGAGCTGTCCGTGAACGAGGTGCCCAGTGGAGAGCAGACAGGCGTGGTGCTGAAAAGAACCGGGCTGTCCGTCCTCTTGGCCGGCTTCAGCAACGTTTCAGCCTTCTTCGCCGCGGCGATCATCCCGATCCCAGCTCTGCGCGTGTTCTGCCTGCAGGCCGGTGTGCTGTTACTGTTCAATCTAGCCGCGATGCTGCTAGTCTTCCCCGCCATGGTCAGTTTGGACCTGAGGAGACGTCGCTCGGGCCGCTCGGACATCTTCTGCTGTTGCCTGCCGTCGAACGCCAGCAGAAACAAGTACGCGAACCGAATCGGCACCGCGAAGCAAACGGTGACCAGGGCCATTCCGCCGGAGCGTCGCGAGACCTGCACGCAGATCCTCACGTCGCAGAGCGCGCAGAATGAGTCCTGGGTCGGCGGGAACATCGACGTGGACATGGAGAAACAGTGCACCGAAGAGGACACTCTCACCGGATGCAGCCAGGATGACTGTCTCAGCTTCTCCTTGACGCAGCTGGCTGCGAGGCACTACGCCCCCTTCGTCACCAAACCAACCACGAAGGTCTTCGGAATAATGATCCTAATAGCCGTGCTAGCTGGAAGCGTCTGGCAGGCGATAAAGGTGAACGACGGCATGGAGCTGACCGATCTGGTCCCGCAGAACTCCAACGAGCACGCGTTCCTGGCCGCCCAGGCGAAGCATTTCGGCTTCTACAACATGTACGCCGTCACAGGGAACGACTTCGAGTACCCCACTAATCAGAAGCTGCTGTACGAGTACCACGATGCTTTCATGAGGATAAAGAACGTGATAAAGAACGACAACGGTGGCCTGCCGGAATTCTGGCTCAGCCAGTTCAGGGATTGGCTTAAAGGGCTGCAGAGCGCGTTTGACAAGGACTACAACAATGGCTGCATCACGCAGGAGAGGTGGTACAAGAATGCCAGCGACGACGGTATCCTGGCGTACAAGTTGCTGGTGCAAACCGGCCACGTTGACAATCCCATCGATAAGACGCTGGTCACTCAGGTCCGGCTGGTCGATTCCGAAGGGACCATCAATCCTCGTGCCTTTTACAATTACTTGAGCGCCTGGGTGTCCAACGACGTGCTGGCTTACGGTGCTTCCCAAGCGAACTTGAGGCCGGAGCCGAGGCAGTGGATTTACACCAACGACCACGAGCTGAAGATCCCGAAGAGCATGCCTCTCACCTACGCGCAGATGCCATTTTACCTCCACAAGCTGACAGACACCCAGGAGATCACCGAGCTGATCGGCAGCGTGAGGAAGCTGTGCAGAAAGTTCGAGGAGAGGGGTCTGCCCAATTTCCCTTCAGGCATACCGTTCCTGTTTTGGGAACAGTACATGGACCTGAGAAGTTGCCTGGGCATCGCTCTACTCGCCGCTCTAGCTGCCAGCGTGGCAGTGGTCGGTATACTGTTGCTGAACATGTGGGCAGCTCTGTTAGTCGGCTCTTCCTTGGCGGCGGTGGTGCTGCAGCTTCTTGGGATCATGGGCCTCTGCGACATAAAGCTGAGCGCGGTTCCAGCTGTTCTATTGGTGGTCAGCGTTGGGATCGCTGTGCATTTTACGGTGCATATCTGTCTGGTTGGTATAACGATGCGGACTTAAATTACAAGCTTCTATCCTTTGATCGCGCGACGGTTTGTTTATATGCTGCTTGTTCGATTGTTGCAGAGCTTTGTCACGAGTATAGGGAACAGAGATCGAAGGATTCGGCTAGCTTTGGAGCACATGTACGCGCCAGTGATACACGGGGCTCTGACGACTCTGCTGGCAGTGGTGATGCTGGCTTTCTCCGAGTTCGATTTCATCGTTCGATATTTCTTCTTGGTGCTAGTCTGCGTCATCGGGATCGGCCTGGTCAACGGACTGTTCTTCTTCCCCATTTTATTGTCTCTGATCGGCCCGTCCCCGGAAGTGATACCCAACGATCATCCGGATCGTATTTCGACACCGACACCACCTGCCTCGCCAGTCGTCAGGAGATCAAAGCCTCCAGCGCCTCCCAGGAGATCGTACAAAATCGATAATGCCAGGCTACACGCCGAGCCCTCTCTCACGACAATTACAGAGGAGCCTAATTCCTGGCACAGTACGCAGGAGTCTTGTATCATCGTTCAGCCAGAGCTCAAGGTTGAAACAACCTCGACGTGTGGCAATCAGGTGCGTCGCGCTGCTTCCAAATTATTTATCTTAGGGAATTTAGTTGTACAGCTATACGTGTTCTCTTTAAATATATTCGACTGGTGCAGAAGTTCTGTTCTTTTGGGTTTTCTGAAACCCTACGCTTTCATACAAATTCCGATCTTTATCGCGCATAAAATTCATCTGCAATTTTATGACAAAGATCCTCAATTACCACAAACTACTTCAATGAAACTGAGCTGTACAGAACTTCTTCAAACACCTAATACCTTGGTTGAATTGAGAGTGTCTCTTAATATCATCCCCTCTATGCTTTCTACCCTTAACTGCTTACATGCGATCTGACACAACGAGCACAAGTATTCCGAAGCCGCGAAGCATGATTAACGCGTGTGCTTTTGTTTTAACTAACAGAACTGTAGCGGATCAGATACAAGTGGGTCTAGTCGAATGTCACCAGTGACGTCAACATCTCATATCACTACTAAGGTCACTGCGACGGCTAATATAAAGGTTGAAGTCCACACACCGTTAACCAGTGAGTATCCACTCTAACGTTTGCCTAGAACTACTTTACGATAGACCGATGATTTAAGAGGTTTAACCGGAAAATCCAGGGTAACTCTATCTATTGATATATTAATGTCCACGTGAAATTATTGTAGGTACAGTGGATCGTAGCGAAAAGTGCAGGCACACGGGTTCCAGTAGCAGAAGGAGCGCGCGCTGCAGTGCGAACGTTAATGCTGGGGAGTCTTCCGGTTCCGGTTCTGAACCGGATTCAGACTCTAACCCACATAAACACTAATGATAAGTCCCGGGAAGACCGGCAGCTACTGCTCAAGTACCATGCAAAGCGGGAACACACAGAAGGCTGACTAGGATAGATTTATAGTTTCTTTTCCTCTTCTCTCTAGTAACGTATGTAGTGATGTACGAGTACCCAAATGCTTAGATATTGTCAGCTCTGCTCGAGGTAAGTTCGCGTTATCGTTCAAATACATATGGTTCCCGTTCGTTTAATGTTAATAAAACAGTACTCACTGCCAATATCTTAAGAGATCGCGAGCAAATGTCGAACGCCGGGGAGACGATAGCTACCTGGGAAAAGCTGACAGTCAGGGATCGTATGCCGGTACTCTCACATCGCTGATACAGTAACGTGTCTAATTGAATTTAAAAAAACAAAAGTATTATGACTCAGAAATATGTCTTTATGCTCACTCACTGAATCGATGCGTGCAGTGAACACGTTGTATATAAATGTTCTCAAAGACGCATTTATATTCGTATCACACATCCAATGCAGTCACTTATCCTGATTCCTACCGCGTTGAATGTGTGATAATTATTGGGATAAATGGAACGTATGATATTTTTAACGAATTGACTTAAGAGCACATCAAAGAAGATGCTTTACTATGCTCTGTGGTATACGACAGTTTCCATGAAACTATAAGAATATTATCGCGCAAAGTAGAAAATTTTAATTATCTGTTCTATAATTGTTAATAATTCGGCGAGGGTGATTGGGGAACGCAAGGGATTCGGACGTTTGTATAGTATTCCCCAACAACTTCTCGTAAAGTCCGTTGATATTATATTAATAGGTATTAACATTTTTCTCAAAATGTTAAGCTTATCGAGATACGAAACTTTACCAAGATGTTCTCTTCTGAAAGATACGAATAACTTTATACGCATAATACTGTGCACCGAGAACTTTCACAAATGAATACGTTCGAATGGAAGCACGTAGGAAACGCATTCACTAAAAGCATCCGTACCCGTTCGGGTACCGAGGCGGCCCAAGGTTTACAGATTACGTTCACGTAATGCTGGTAGAGATAACTTCTAATTTAGAAGTGGCTACGAAAATATAGACTTCGTGCGATGTCTTTTTGTAATGACTAAAACGTGGTGCCTTGATAAAAAGATTATTAAATTTGAATATTAACTACTATTTATTTTATATGCTAACAGTAACGAGCAGTGTGTATATGACTTGAGCGATATTGAATCTAAAATCTATTTATTATTTATTTTATGCCCTACAACTTTGATATCACGAATATTTAAAGCGATACGTTTTGTACAATGCCTATTTCATATGATAATTTGTAAAAAAAAATACTTAATTATTTATGTCACCCCTATATAATATTTTTATATAAAATCGTTACTTAATTTAATAAAATAAGTCAATCTATCCGACTCGTACCTCTAATGTAAAAAAGTGTAATATATTATTCCACGGCTGATGTCCGCGTACATGGTTCGATAAGTACGTCGCAGAATTATGTACAATAAAAGTATTTTTATGCAAAGTCAACTTGTAAACATAACGAACGCGAAATAAGGTATTTAATTGAAAAAAGATGCTCTATAATAGATGTAGTATTTTTTACCTGTGCATAAGAAACATCTTTATAAGAGAAAGAATAGTCAATGTACCTCCCTTGTACTTGCTAAATTATACTGCCACTATCCCATCCAATTACGGCTGGTAAAAATTCGCGTGCCTTTTAAACGTATCTCGAAACCCAGAGCCAGTAATTCTTCCTGATACTAAGTCTCAACTGGAGGTGTAAAAATTAACTTACTACTACTTTTAATATTAATAGAAGCTAATTATTTTTATATACTGAATATAGAAGCGATTAATTGTATGATTTATAATCTTCATTTGTACATAAATATAATGACGATATCATAATAATTTCCAGTGTATTTCCTTTCTCTTCTCGCTTCCCTAACTCTGTGTTTACATATATAGATCAGTGTCACCGACAAAGTTAGTACCACTAGCAGTGAAGCGGTAAACAAACCGCCTCTATGAATACGACACCCTATGTAAATCAATTGTCAGCTAAAAATGCTAAGTAGGCTGCAGCGCTGCACCTGCAAGAGAAGGTTTGGCTTCTGGGCTACCTGGAAATCCTGAATTTGTGGGAAATTTGGTTCAAGAGGGCTTTTACAATGACAATACGGTTTTCTAAAGTTTTTTCCACTTTATTTTCTTTAAAATACATTCAATACATCGCAATGGTGTGATACAGGTATGTATATATGCATATTAAATAAGTAATAAGTAATGTCACACCTTGTAGAGTTCATCGCTGCCTTTCGACTCGTTCAAGCGGCTTCTTAGAAAATGTCCAAAAAACGGAAAAATTCATAAATAAAAAATGAAAACGCTGTTTTTTCGGGACGTGCGTGGTCACACCTTGTAGGGTTCTTCGCTGCCTTTCGACTCGTAATAGCGGCTTCTTAGGAAATGTGTGAGAAACTGAAAAATTCATAAATAAAAAATGAAAACGCTGTTTTTTGGGGACGTGCGTGGTCACACCTTGTAGGGTTCTTCGCTGCCTTTCGACTCGTAATAGCGGCTTCTTAGGAAATGTGTGAGAAACTGAAAAATTCATAAATAAAAAATGAAAACGCTGTTTTTTGGGGACTTGCGTGGTCACACCTTGTAGAGTTCTTCGCTGCCTTTCGACTCGTAATAGCGGCTTCTTAGGAAATGTCCAAAAAACGAAAATATTCAAAAATCGTGTGTATTTCTGCTTACAGGTAAGGAATTTTGACAACCTTTGCGTTAAATGCGAGCACCGGCTGCATTTCCGACTTCATTCATCGATATGAAAATTGCACAAGATACTGCTTCAACTGAATTATCAATTACACTTGTAAGATTTCATTGTATCGCATTTCACTTAATTCAATAAAATGCAGCTAAGTGATAAAAGAGTATTATTATTTAACGACCCTTCCTTCCCCTACTTACTCGTTCCTATCCCAAATCATATGTAAAAGACATGTTCCCCTTGTTCCGAAATTCATTGCACGATTCTTGCACCTGCAAGAGAGGCAGATTTTCGCGCTGCACCTGCAAAAACTCAAAATTTCGGCCCCACAGCTTCTCTTGCAGGTGCAGCGCGAAAATCTGCTTCTCTTGCAGGTGCAAGAATCGTGCAATGAATTTCGGAACAAGGGGATTTTTAAGTGCCGCACCTGCAAGAGAAGCAGATTTTCGCCCCGCACCTGCAAAAACTCAAAATTTCGGCCCCACAGCTTCTCTTGCAGGTGCAGCGCGAAAATCTGCTTCTCTTGCAGGTGCGGCACTTCAAAATCCCCTTGTTCCGAAATTCATTGCACGATTCTTGCACCTGCAAGAGAGGCAGATTTTCGCGCTGCACCTGCAAGAGAAGGTTTGGCTTCTGGGCTAACTGGAAATCCTGAATTTGTGGGAAATTTGGTTCAAGAGGGGTTTTACAATGATAATGCGGTTTTCTAAAGTATTTTCCACTTTATTTTCTTTAAAATACATTCAATACATCGCAATGGTGTGTTACAGGTATGTATAAATGCATATTAAATAAGTAATAAGTAATGTCACATCTTGTAAAGTTCTTCGCTGCCTTTCGACTCGTTCAAGCTGTCCATGAGCAGATGCCACTACATTAAGTCCTCAAATTCTGGGTCGGTAACACAGTTTGGGTGGCGACACGAACATCCATAAGGTGATACGTCTATCCTATACCTCGTCTGTGCTCGTACTTATGCATAAGTAGAAACCGTAGAAACGCAATCCAGTGTGTTCGCGAAAGGAACGCGACTGCCCGCCAGCCAGGCGAAGTTGAGCGATCCCCCACCTGCGCGCTGCGATAAAGATGGCAGAATCGAATGAAACCGCTGTACCGAAATCCCCGCACTTGCTCCACTGCGGGTCAGAGTAAAAGGAGATAAACAATATATTCCCTGAGGCTAGGGTTCTTGCAAACAATGCACTTGCCTAAACTGGTGAATCATAAGCGGGGGTGCAGGGGCAGCGAGAAATTTCTTATCAGACTGTATACCGTGACAGAGACGCCTGGCGAATAAGGCACAGTGCGCTATGTCAGCCCGAGGCTCCGTTCGAGAGGAACGAGTCGCAGTCGTGTCAGGTCGTATCGGGCGAGTAACTGTCGTTCGTTAACGAATCGTCGTGCACCGGTGCGTGCAATCTCGATATCGTCACTGCCGATGCGCCCGAGTGTCGATCCCTATTCCTACCGGAGAATTACATAATGTATGTGCATGAGTCACAGGGTGAATAGGGGGGACGTGCAAACGTCAAAGCCGTGCAGCTGTGATTCCCTTGCATTCTAGGTACGGTAAACAAATACTGGCCCGTCCCATTCCATTGTCAGACTCCGATTCAAGCTTCCGCGAGCAGCGACCGAGAAAAACCTAATCGGTAATTGTCACTTGAGCGCTTGCAATGTAACCGTCGAGTACTCGCTCCGTCCGACGTCGATCGTGCAGTCGCGCTGCCATCAGATTATCTTGCAGTAAGTATAGGTATCCCGTCGCGTAAAAACTCGCTAGAAACCTCGAAGACTCCAGGGAGAGATTACAGGCATCGTCATCGATCCTCGCGTCAAATGGTTGTGTTTCCGCGAATGATCGCAGTCTGATGGTACTGCCAGAAATATTTGCGATTCACGGCGGACGGAGCGATGACAGATTCCGTGCTGTATACTTCTCAAGGTTAAATGACTAACGTATCGGTGCAAACTCGATAATGTTGCGGTCACGCTGTTCCAATTAGTTCTTCCTTCCACTTCCTTCTCGCGAGGCTGTGCGATTGATCGATGGCTCCGGAATTTCTGATGTTCAAATACCTTCTGTTAAAATACAAATGAAATTGCACGATTCCGTAAATATGCAATACACTTTGGTCACTGTTTAGTATTTGTGATTCTGGAAGTGTACGCTGTCGTTTCGTTGACATTTCAGTCGGCTCGGTCCTCTGCGAGAAACTCTGGCAGGCCATTTGTGATGAACAGGGATCGCTATGCCACTTCGCAGTGAACGGGAAGACCACCACTGAGAGATGGCGATATTCAGATTGAAAATACTGAAGCATAGTCACGCTGTCGTCGTATCATAGCGTCGGATCAGGTATTTGTTAATCCGAGAAAGTAGCCGCACGCATCGCATTTATCTGTGAGAAATGCCAGCGCCGCCTCCGCCTCCTCTCTCAAGTTTGCCAGAGGCACCTATGTGCGAGAAAACAGAAGTGAGCGATGCGGACTCCCTGCCTCGTTGGGCCAAAATCACCCTCACCTCTGCGGAGGCGGAAATCGAAAAGCTGATAGCTCGAAACGAGTTGAAGGACGCCGAGGTGACGTATTTCTGTCAAGTCGAACCAATATTGCAAGATGGGCCGCAGTGAGTGCCATTTCATTATTTCGGCGGAGCGAGCGCGTCGAATAGATAGTTAAAAACACTACGTTATTCGTCAGGTGCGGCTTGGTGGCTCTCGCTATGGCGTCGCAGGAATACACGAAGCCAGTTTCCGTCAGTCAACTTCTAGCGGAAGCCCGCGTCAGAGGCTTCACGCAACACGGGGAGGTGTACAGCGTCGATTTCATGGGCACGCTGGCGGCTGAATATTTACCTGACCATAGACCAGATATTTTAGTAGATCTGCAACAGTGCCCGGACACGCTGACGCACGCTTTAGCTCACGGAGCGATGGTGTTGATTCCGTACGACTCCGATTTCAATCATGCTCCGTGCTTGAAAAGAGGCCATAAAGCTCATTGGACGCTGCTCGTGGGTTTAATTTCATCTAGGTACGTTGGGTGCTCAACCGTTTCTACGGTTCAACTTCGAACGAACGTACTGGAGTCGTGAGATGGATTATTCTCGTTAATAGAATATAAATTGCGTGTGTTCCAGACAAGGGTATCACGTGTTAGCGCGCCATGGGAAGTCACGTCACTTAGCTTGCTGGCCATTGCGCGATTTAATTGAAAGTAATGGGAATTTGGAGGAAGAAGGGACAGCCAGACATGCTGGAGGATATGTTATACCAAAGGGCGGAGTTGGGGGCCAGAGAGGCCTGCGTGGCAGGGCACTGGCGTTACACCCATACATATAAAGTCATGTACAAGAGTTGTAGGTAATTAATATCACAGCGAAAGACAGAAATTACTACTATAACGTTACTGTATCCACATTATGGTATATGGTAAACATTCGAGGCATAACAGTTGCACAGCTGCTAAAGGATTCGTTCGTAAAATCTGACGCTTTCAGTACCCCGTCTCTGAACCCGCGATGCAATTTCTTTGATCGATACTCGGCGGAGGATATCGGAGCGCGAAACTCGGTATCGGATAATAAACAACCAGCGACATGTTTCGTTCGTTAAGCCCTGGTACCGCGATGTAAATAATGATTTCGTATGTTTCACTTGCATGCACGCGAACGGTTCGGGAATCCTAATTTCGTGTGTCGGGTATCAAGATCCCCTTCCTGTGATGCGATGTGTACCGAGATGTACCTTAGTCTGAGAAAAAAAATGGGCATGTGCATGGAGGGACAAACGTGAAAGAAAAGAAAAAGTCTATAAAAGTATCTGCGTAAATAATTATCTAAGTGTACTAGCTAGGAGTTATCGAAATCGTAACTAGCCGGGATAAAAGGAAAATGATCTAAGTATATTTATTTAGCGAGCTGTTATAAGTTTTTAATGAATAATTGTGGATCTTGCTTTACGTTGGCACTATGGATAAAACAGAATCGAATCTATTGCAAGAGTCTCGCGTTCGCGTTCGAGGCAATGCAACTTAATGTTGATGTGCTGTATTGGATCGAGCGCATTGCTTTTAAGATGCGCAACGAGTGAGTGGCTATCGAAATTGAAACGATTACCTTATACTATCATGTGGTAGCTTTACCAGTCTTTTTACGTACTACGAGTATTATGTACAGGTATACGAACGTAAAAGTCGTAGGTGTTACCTCGCCGTTATTAGAGACAGCATCGATTTTCTCCCTCTTCGTTAGTAACATACATTACTGTATTATCCTGTCGAGTGTCTTGAAAGCAATGTGCTTCTCAAATAAAAAACTTACTGTGTAGATCATGCGACATGCTTGTTTTACTATTTATTTAACGGTATGTAAAGTAACGAGCATAGTTCTTATCGATACAGACATTCGAATGTAAGACCCGAAGGTACCGCGTGGCTGGCTGGTTGGTTCCTTCGCAGTTACGTGGTATCTTCAGCGTATTCTACGAAATTGGTTCGGAAGAGATCCTATAGATTTGTAGACTCCTCGGATGGTTTCGTGTCGATTAAGAGGAACCTTTAAAAATAAAGACCGTACCCAAGTGCCGCAAACTACGAAGTTTATTTATTAACGCGAAGTCAGAGAAGAATTGTACGCTGTGCCTGTTTTACGCAAGCTTCTCAGTTTCGTTGATGCGCCGTAATCAAAATACTGTGTCAAAATATTGATTGGTATACGTACGTTTTACTTTCAACGTTTACGAAGATAATCGATTCACATATTTTCCCTGCTCTAAACCTTAGACGTAAACCATGTACGTAGGGAATTATAAATAATACGTCTTCCGTTATTTACCGCGATACAGTCTTTTCGGGGCGTTGAGGAATAAACGCGGAAGGAACGCGAACGTTTCAAGTAACGTTTAATTCGATCGATACTTCGTTGCGAAAAGTTCGAAGGTTTCCAAAGTGTTTCGTTGCGTCGACCGTTGCCTGTAAACGGTTAAGCGATGATTCTGCTGCTGTATCGCCTGTGATTCGAAGTGCAGCAAGGGCCAAGCGATACGCGTATCGCGTTAAGTTGTAAGACTAATATGTGATGATTGTTAATTCTTGTTTCTTTTGTGTACACGCATTTTACTTAGTTGTTGTCGGGTTTCTAGCTTTAAACGTGAGAAATATAAAGGATGTTATAATTTATACACATGTTTGATTAACATTATTCTGTATCTTGTTACGTCTCGACCGCGGTAGATATAATATATTAATCGCGAATCGACTGTATCGGGCGTGGTTGGTGCTACATTCTCGGCCAGTGGGAGAAGCGTGCCAATCTTTAGTAGTGAACACTACGACGAAAGCTTTACAAAATAATATCTTCCCCGCCGTGAATTCGAGGTGCGATGAAAAGAGACCGCTGACATATTTTCTGGACGGGAGTCGGTGTACAGGTGCATTGGGTTGCAATAGAATATCGAAAACTGCGCTACATTTATATTTCAAGCTTACAAACAACAGCACAGTTTCGTTTGTACATTTTACAAACCGTAGCTTCCGCCATATCGTTGCTCTCGTTTCGAAAACACACGGTTACCACATTCTTACTATTTTCTCATTGTACCTACATCTACTGGTGTCCTGAGATGCAACATCTTCTTACTCCTACCTTGTAAATATGCATGTACGGGCGACTCTCTCGCACGAGGGACATCGTCGTAATCGCTGCAACAACGATCCATAGATCCTCTCAATAAATGAACGTTCAGAAGAACGGTTATGTACGCCATTGGAAATATATATTTCTACGAAACGAAACTAATGTTCCGTCGTTTTAGCCACATTGTACTCTCTCCGTGCGACGAACACCAGCGTTTGTAATAGTATAAAACAGCCATACACGATCCAGGACACAAGGCGTCTAATTCTATAGATTAATTAACACTGATATCCTGTATCCGAATATTACGTTCAATAATATGTATATCACATATAGGTATTTCGTATTCATTATATATATCAACAATAGGGGAGTTGAATTAAAAAAGGCTAGCGTTTTCTTCATTCGTTTAGATTTTTATTTCCAGTGTCTTCTCTCTTCGATCGATCGCGACGATTCTTCCGAACGGAGGGGGGAGAAGATCTGTCGATCTTTCGAATACTGTGGCATTCTTTTCGGTATAATATACAAATGCTTCAGAACTGTATACAGAAAAGCTGGTTAATAGGAACTGTGAAAATAAATAAAAGACTTTGATAGTAAAAGTCCTTGTGCCAAAATTAGGTACATATTTTGTTTCTGAAGGGGTGATTTTAGACATCATACTAAGATGAAAATCAAGAATAACGATATTGCAGGCAAAGTCCTTTCTGCTCTCCAAACTTTTCTCCCTCTAATTATTAACGAAATTTGATCAAATTAATTGACAACGCTCGTAGCATATGGAGGAAAGTGGACAAAAGGAAAATACTTTTGGTGGCGCGGATGGAAAATAGAAACGGAGTCCCGTTGTCCCAGGTCCTCTGGGTACTCTTGCTCCTGCTTCTCTCAGCTTCCAAGCTCGGGGAGGATATGCATAATATTTACAGCCCTTCTAATTGAACTCTCTAATATTATTGATAACAAGTTAATAATATGTACATGTACAATATACAGACGTCGTCTTCGTAAGCGGTCACAATAAAAGACGTCTAAAAAACACTTGTGAAAATTAAACACGCCATCTAATAATAATCCTTTAGTCTTAGCTGGTACCAAAACACGCCTTTTTCGAATATATTAATTACTTCTTTTAATTACTGTAAGCTTTGAGCTTGGGCCTGCCTGCCCACACGTGTGTTAAAATTTACTATACACCGACGAACGATAGCAAATCTTTTTTTTTCTTTTTTTTTCATTAGAATACTTAATCTCCTGGCGAACGTGCTGACGGTCCCACGGGCCGCTCGGAAGGAGCCCCAAGCGGCATGGAATTGCGTTTTACCCACTCGCAAGGTATTGATTCGTCCCGCCCCCTCCTCTCCCACACGAAATCCCGCGGTTCGGCGAGCTGTCGCGCGCCCTTCGCGATGCTTTTCACCGGGCGCGCGGCGGCCCGCCATTTCGGTGAACCGATCGAGCCTCGTTTAACTCAACGCGACGAACTGTAACGCGATTTTGACTAGAGTCGAGAATCTTTAATCATCGAGTCTTCAATAAGCACGAGAGGTCGACGAATTTCCCCGGGGAAAGTGAAAGAAAGGGGATACGCTTGCTCGCTTGACGAGGACCGCGAGCACGTGTCGCAGGGCAACGCCACTTACGCTCCTTACAATTCTAAAGGGGACTAAAACGCGCTCTCCTGCAAAGCTTGTACAACGCGAGCTTGACGACGAGCAAAGATCGACGGCTGAACGCGGGGCGTTCGTTGGCGAACGAACGAAAGTGAGGAAACAATAGAAACCAGAGAAAGGAAACGATCGAGGAACATTATGCGACATGTAAGATCGCCCTTACACGCTCTATCACGCTGCTACCCGCGGAAACGAGAAAGAGGGGCCGGTTCGAAGTCTACTTCCGCTGGCAGACATCGAGCGTTCGCGGGCTGGATGACCGTGCGAGGATGAAGGGGAGGCATCGCCTCTAGAATCATCGAGATCCTCGGACCAGGGCCGGCATGAACTTTTGCGGGGCCCGGTTCCATTTATATTGTGCTTCTAAATTTTATAATAATAAATATCAATGCATAGGGCCCGCAAAATTAGCGATGTGCTTTTCGTAGACCGCAGGGTCGCTTGAAGAAATTTTATAATAATAAATATCAATGCATAGGGCCCGCAAAATTAGCGATGTGCTTTTCGTAGACCGCAGGGTCGCTTGAAGAAATTTTATAATAATAAATATCTATGCACAGAGGCCCGCAAAATTTACAACGAACTTGTCTCAGACTGTGGAGCCTTATAAGCGCGGAACCGGGGCCCGAGGAACGCGCTGAACCAGCCTTGCGTCGGCCCTGCCTCGGACCACGCCGCCCACTTTGGGAAACGCTGTATCGTCCCCCGAGGTCGCTTTCCACGCGATTATATTCTAACAAGGAAGCACCGCGAACCCTTACTCACCGATTGGAACGCAACTTTGTCGCTTTGTACGTTCCGTTCCTGCTCAATCGCCCTTTAAGGGTGTGAAAACTAACCTCAAAGTCAAATAGTCGCCCACTTTTTTACGTATAACTCCTAAAATACAGGAGACAGAAAAAGATGTTTGAAACAAAAGTTTAATGATGCAAAGAGCACTACAAACTTGCGTTAACAAAATTTTGAAAAAAGTTTTATTTCGTCAGTTATTTTGTTTATTAAACTCTTTTCAAAATTTCGTTAACGCAAGTTTGCAGCACTTATTGTAGCATTAAACTTTTGTTTGAAACATTTTTTTCTATCTCTTGTACTTTAGGAGTTATAAAGCGAAACATCGGGAGTGCCATCTGATTTTGAGGTTAGTTTTCACTCCCTTAAAGGGCGATTGGGCAGGAATGAAACATAGGCACCGTTGTTCTTGTCTTGAGTCACTCTATGAACTCACAAAGTTGCGTTCCAATCGATGAATAAAAGTCCGCGATGTTCCGTTGTAAGAAAAATGCGGCAGCGGCTTTAGCGCATGTCTTTCCGGCGTTGGAACGAAATGCGGGACGCAGGCTTGCCTGACTCCATGCGGGGGACGTGATCCTCGCCGGCGATAACGGAGACGCGGTTGTGTCGTGCAAAAACTTGCGAAGCGAGGCGCGAACATTGTCAGATGCTTCGTTCGCGAGCCGTGGGAGCGTATATAATATCTATGTATATTTTTATATATTGTATGTATATGTATAGAAGTATACACATCGTATATGGCAGGTTCGATTGCTGGGAACGGTCCAGCATGCTGAATGAAACGAGGCAGTTTACGCGCGTGCATGTGTGCTCATGGTAACGTCTCTTTTCGTTGGCTATCGAGGATTCGCGTGGCTAACCCGCGCGAATTCTGTTCAGACTTCTCGTATTCATTAGTGGGTTCGCCGAAGATGCTTCGCGGGTCACCGTGCCCCACGAAATTTATCACAAGTAGAATTTTTCACTCAACGGGCCAGCAGAGTCTTGGATTGAATGTTGAAGGAGAGGGTAAGAAGAAGGTGAAAAGTTCAACGTAGCTGTTACTTCTCTATCATTGAATATTGCGGTCTGATCAGTGCTACTGACAATCTGCTAGTCTGTGGTAGCTTTGAGCACGTTAAGCTTGCAGCTCTACGATAGGTCTCGGTATTGTACGGAATTTTTCACTACTGTCGCGGAATTGGTGGATATAAAGTATTCGTTCGCGGCTCACGAAGAGGCTATGATGGAACTTAGAGTCTTTAATGGAATCTGAGTGATTAGAATGCTAGTAACACAGTTCTATCCGAAGGAAGCTGACCATGCCCGACGCAGCTCAACTTCGGTCATCTAAGGAGAACCAGGTACACTTTCTGCGTGTTGCAACCTGAGGTTGAAAACGGTTCCGGTTTTTCAAACAGTTATAAGATCCGAAATAATCTTGAAACAGTTACGAGTGAAATAGCTCCTGGCCTATATCGGTTTCGGTTCTACAGAAACATGGAAAAGGAGATTCGTGTAACCACGACTGAAGTAATTCAAGAGCTTCGTAAAAAGAAAAAGGAGGGATTTTATCCTTTAAATAAATCTTTATAGTCTCCCAATGAATTTTATTCAACTTGGATTAAAAATATTCTTATTCAACTCGGCTCCCCAAAGATTAAATCCTGAGTGCGCCAATGATAAGACCGAATCGATATAATATCGGTTCTGTAAAACCGTAACCGAAATCGATAAACACAGAAATTTCGGTTCTTTATAACAGTTATTTAACAATATGAAAGAGTTCTTCGCGGAACCGTTTCAACGCCTGGTTGCAAACCTAAAACCACTCGATTCGAATGTTCACCTCTTTCCGTATCTAATCGAGTCAACAATACGATGATATTTTTCTGCACATTTTAACACAGCTACTTATTATAACTAGATAGATTAATGAAAGCCTCGTAACGATCTAGGTACAATTGTCAACAATTCCATTTAAGAAGTTCCGCCACCGTTTACCCTGTCAAAGAGGGCTCGGGATCTTTCCCCATAAAACGCGGAATACAGGTTGATTTCGCGCGGCGACACCGGAGCTGCCGCGATTGTAAAAGTTCCTCGTAAAGAAGCTAGTAGAACATTACAGTATTTCACTGAGCAGCGAAGTCGCTAGAGTATATATTCTTCTAACAATACGAAACAGCGCGACACCATTTCCCTTATTTTTACAATTTTACTGAGTACGTGGGTCGCTTAACTCTAAAACGGTCCGCTCCCAAAGCCACAGGTGCTTCACCGAATGCTTCAGCATTCTCCGAGCAGACCTGCTTAGTTGCCCCGAGCTGCGCACACCTCATAATTTCTTTAACATCAGCGGGGATTGAAAAGCTGAACAGTTGGCTTGCGAGTTTTCGATTCGTTCGAATGAATTATCACGATCGTTAATATGATCACACACGACCTCGTGCGCCTGCCTGCCGCTACCTGTCTTCCGCCAGGGGGTTCCGCGCGAGCGGGTATTGCTCTGAGCCGTTAAAAAATGTAAAATCGTAGGACTACGTTTGCGGTTCGAATACTCGCATTAAGAACTAATTGCAGACTAGCAAAGAACGGGGCAATGAGGGGGAGGACAGAGGTGTACGAAGAGTGCTCGCGCGTGTGTGTGTACACTAGGCGGCAAAATCGGCTTCCCTCCGGAAATTTGGCAACGTTGCATGTCACTAGAATTACTGATAGCGAATTCGGGAGACCCGCACTGGCCGCACTGAGTGCGAGTTTTCTCGCTTCCAATTGGCTAAAAGTTGCACTCAGTGCGGCCAGTGCGGGTCTCCCGAATTCGCTATGAGTTATGCCTAGTGACATGCAACGTTGCCAAATTTCCGGAGGCAAGCCGATTTTGCCGCCTAGTGTACACTAAGGGCCAAAATCGGCTTCCCTTCGGAAATTTGGCAACGTTGCATGTCACTAGAATTACTGAGTTATGCCTAGTGACATGCAACGTTGCCAAATTTCCGGAGGCAAGCCGATTTTGCCGCCTAGTGTGCGTGTACGCTGTGTGTGACGGCAAAGAAAGATTTCATCGCTGGTTTCTCACTTTGGCAAAACGCAGTCGCCGTCGAAATGGATGCGGGCGTCACCGAAATGCCGTTTCTGAATTCTTTTCCGTGGACTCGTCCGGAGAAAATCGGGGTAGGCTCTTTCTCTGTCGCGCGCTCTCTCTTCCAATTTGGCATTAGGCAGTCAAAGCGACGGCTACGTCGCTGGGAACAGTAAAGCGCTATCCTTATTATCATTTTTCGCTTGTTAAATTTTCGCTCTCTTCGCTCGCGCAAGGAAGAAGTGAAAAAAATGTACGTTACTACGCTTACATTAACAGTTACGTTTCCTCGCTCTCTCTTTTTCGCTCTCGTTCTCTCACTCGCACTCTCACTCTGTCTAAGACGACGCTTTTTTTTTTTAAAACACGTTAGTTGTCTACCTCGTTATCTTCTCGTGATATGGTTCTCAAGGGACGAGGGGGCGAAGGATAAATTAACCGAACTGTATAACTGAAGGGAAGAAACGAAGAGTAAAAATAACGCACTTCGGGTGCGTTTCCAGAATTATTCCGCCTTTTCGTCGCGGTGACCGTTATCGGCGGCACGGGGAGCCTGTTAATCGCGATGAATGGGCAACGTAATCGTTTACGTTCGGTTGGCTCCCATCGTGCCTTTTCGACGACCGTTCCTCTCCTCGTTTTTGACTTTATTCTAACGGCTTAACAGGTATTCGCTGAGGAGTACGCTCTACAGTGAGGTCGGGAATCAGTGGCGGATTTAAGGGGAAAGGCCCGGGTGGCAAACATTCCAAAGAAGCCTTTTTTTTTTTTTTGGAAAGTAAAAAGGTAGTTTACGAAAACCAGGTTAGGTGTACTACAGGAAAAAAAAATATAGTGTTTGGATAAAATATAGTGTTTGGATAAAATCTCAACTGCTCATCGACCGCCCGTTAAATCCGCCACTGTCTGGACTAACAAAGAATATCGTTCCCCGATAGGAATAAAATATTTAAACAATAGAATCTGAAAAATAGAGTATTTAAACTAGCAGCAGCCTGGGGCTAAAAGTCTATAAAACGAAATACAAAAGATGCTAGATCGAAATCTTAAAAGGAGGAAAAAGGAGTATAACAATCAATGAGCTCCTCCTTCATCTGTCCTCTCACTTTCACATCGCCAATTCATGGCCCTCTGCTTTTCTAAACACCGTTTGTGCGCTAAGAGAAATGTTCGCCTGTATCACAGACTCATTCGATAACGCGTCGCCTGTACGTTTCGTCCCATGCCCGCGCGATCGTCGGGCACGTGGATCAAATAAATACATAATTTAATTATAAACCACGCCTCCTCGCCGTCGCGATCTACACAAAGATCTGCCTCAGAGTGTCGGGATCCCGGGGCCGAATCCATTCGCTTCTTGGCCTTTTTTTTAAAAAAAAAAAACCCTACCGTATGTACAGGTATCGAGGGGTATTCGACTCGAACGATTTTCTCTCCTTTCTATTTTAAATACATATAAAACCTGGTGTCGCGTAACGATTTCTCGCGACACGCTTCTGGATAGTGGCGTTCCCACAGCCAACGGAATCCGTCGCGCCGGTGCCAATATTAAATTGTAATGCGATATGTCGACCGTCTCCGCTTGCGTGCTCTCGCCCATCTTTTACGCAAGGATTCGCGCGCGGCACAGGCGTTCGTTGAGTACGTAAAACAGAAACGACAGATTGCAACGAGGGATTAAGACAGCAAGAATAGGGGAGCAAATAAAGAGACAACGTCGAGGAGGTACTTGCCTGTTCAAGCCTCGAACAACGCTCGGTTCAAACGCAGCAGGGATTCCTGACTGTTCGAACCTGGCCTGTGTTGGACAGTTTTTTTTCTTTTACGTTTGGCTTAGGATCTGGTGGTTATCGGGTATGCGCGCTAGCTAAGCCGGTGATCCTCTAATTGGCAATATCGATGAACACAAATAAACGGCTATTAAATCTGGCCACTGACGGGGAACGGGGAGTGGGTGGGAGTTTACGTTGGATTGGGGGCTTGCTGTTGAGAACTGTACTCCAACAGGGCTATCGGAAACGTCTTGATGTGCGTTTGCCACTGCGCCGACAGTTGGAAGAACTTTACGCCGTACCACTCGGTACCGTCGATGCTCACTGAACAAAAAACAGCAAATCATTTTATGCAAATTTACGTGACAAGCTTGGCGGAGTGTTTTACTGATATGTACTTCATAGTGGGATGAGGGATGTGAACGTTCCTTCGTTCTTTTATCAGAGATAAAAAGGCTTTGAAGGGGAGTTATACTTTAGGCAACGCTAAAATAGGCCGATTTGGGGAATTTTTTCTCGAGAAGTTATGAAGCAAATCAGTTTGAACTCTTTTATGGCATTAAATTTAATTTTTGGAGATACGAAGAACAGATTTTCTGTTAAAAATATGCATTGTAGATGTCACTATCCACGTGGGGGTAATTTAGAGAAAACTATTCAACCAATCGACTTACTCTTACACATCCAACTAGGTAATTGCAAACTATTGTCGATTACCTCTAACTTTAGCGTTGTCTAAAGTACAGTTACGTATCCTTGACAGGTTGGAAAATAGGGTAACTTTTCCGATTTTCTTTTTTCAAATAAAGAGACGGATATTTAAAAATCAAGATATACAACTTGTGTATTAATTCGGCTGTATTCTGTGATAATAACTGCGACGTTTATAGATCCAATTTGTCAAGTATTCTATCACCTACCTCTTAATGGAATGTTTTGAGTTTTCGCTGAACATATTAGCCGCGTCACACCTTCGACCGTTTGGCTCTTTGGCTCGTTTTCCTTTTCCTTCTCTTTCTTCTTGCCCAGTCTCATTACTACGAAAAATAAAAACGGCATGTTGAAATGACCGGTTGGTGGGAGCTAAATGGGGAATAACCTGAGTATGTTCTTAGGCACGCACTTTTCTGTTTCTTCTCCTTCGTGGTGTAGTTCATGGACAAGTGGTGGCCGGGTGCTTCGCCCAACGGCGGGAGTCTCTGCACGTGGAGGGCCCTGAACGCCTGCCTCAGCGTGTTCTTCCCCTTTTCGCCTTGCGTCTGCTTGCTCCAGTAGTCGAGCTGCAGCTCCACCGGTTCCCAGCCGTCCCTCGTAGGCTGGCCGACGTTGGGGCTACTGGGCGGTGTTAATCTGCCAGGAGGTGGAATAGGTAGCCCCGGCGGTGGCAAAGAGGGTGGAGAACCGGACATGGTGATGCTGCTCTCCTCCAGATCGACCGAGGCGGATGAGCTGCTGTCTGGACACCCCACTCGGACGTCGTTTATGAACGGGATGAATATTTGGCTGCTGTCATCTGTTTCTCTGTGATCGAAATCGGGTGTTTTGACAGTGGCAGTTGTCAACGTATTCTATACGAGTTTGGAGTATTATTGGAATTCTTTGCAGAGCTGGAAGTCATCGTTGCGAAAAAAGGGGAAATCGATTAAACTCACAAGGGAAGATCAAAAAAGTTTTAAAAAAAATGTGGAATTTTGGGGATATGTAGAGGATATATAGGTATGTGTTGTGAAAATCTCTTTGCTCCCCAAATTCACTCCAAGGGGGTGAAATTGAGCAGTGAAAATATTAGAGAAAAACTAAGAGTATTACTTTTTTCAATTGGGACTATCATTTAGTGACTTACAGCTCGCGAGTTATAACACAAAATCGGAAAATAGTCGGATTTTCCGAGGTCAATTTCACCCCCTTAGGCGAAATTTCGACGCTATACGTATCCCCAAAGTTTGATATATAATTTTCTTGAATATCCGGGTTGGAGATCTTCCCTTGTCAATTCATAAAATTGGGAAGAGATGATTTTAACCATAAAACAGTGATTGAAATTATAGAAATGCATAAGGTTTTGTTTTTCGATCGAAATCACCGGGTGACAAAATCTATCTCACGAACTTATTTCCCAAATAAATCCTCTTCTATTAATCGCTTAGTAAAAGTTCACCCTCTGAGTGCGGGTTTAAATATAATTCCACGAAATTCGTTGAACATTGCCAGCATCGCGGAGGAAAGAAAGCAGCAATCGATAACGCAGTTGATTACCTGTACGTAACCATAGCTTCTGCGATTGGCAGCGCCAAGGTGGTACCAGCAGCAGCCAAATACTCAGATACCCTCGCTGCACCCTCGCTGGCGCCCCCTCCCTCCCTTTCCAGCAGTTCCTTCCATTCCTCCCCGAAAAGCATCGAGTACCTCGCATCTATCGAGCTGAGGTACCTCGACAACGTGTTGGAGCCCAGGGGCACGACCAAGAACTTCAGATAGTTCTGCCAGTCTGGCGGCCAGAAGCTCAGCAAGTCCACGTAGTGGCGCAGAACACCGTTTACGAAACTGTCTCCACCAGCGATCACCACTTTGATCCGCGCTGGCGGCTTTGCTGAGCTGTTGCAGCTGTGAACCAAGGACATTTCGAACTGGTGAGCAAAGCTGAGGACTTCAGAGCTGCTGGAACTCGATACGAAGGAGACTATGAAGGGACAAAATCAAGTGTCATCTCGAAGCTACTTTCCTCCACTGTTTATTAATTATACCTCCCAGTTTGGCACAATGTCATACTGTGGGGCAGCTTTGTATAAGTCTCTAAGATTAAATAAATATTCGGATCCCAGGTCTCCACTTTATACGTAAAAATATTTCTCAATATATCTGTGACTAATAACTTCTATAATAACAGACATTGCATCGATTGCATGGAAGTTTCCATTTTTAAAATTAAACTGCTCTATTAAAAGAAGAAACTACTTACCCCTTATACGAAATTTGTAAAGTTACACGGATAAGTAAATTTGAAAAGAAACGAGCATACGAAAATTTAACTCGGTTCATTTAATTATCACGATTTAATATTTTAAGAGCTCATAATATTTCTACAATAAAAAAAAATGAAAAATTAAGAACCAATTATTATTATCATTTATTATTATCTACTATTATTTATTATTGGCGGTTATTAGTTATTTAAAAGTATGAAGGAGTGGCAACCCAAATAATACATTATTAAAGGAGGCACGAGTATTTGTGCCACGATCTGGGTAAAAATGACCCAATTTCCGTACAAGGGTTAAAGAAAGACATTTGAGAACTGGCTCACCTGCCACGTGACGACAGGGCCTGCTACGTGCTAACAAGTGGGGACCAGAAGGATCGTGGTTTATTCACAGGGCCGGCTTTAGGATATTGGCACCCCGGGCAAGATTACCATGGCGCCCCTCCCAAGGGCACGAAAATCAATTAGCATCTTCCTGCTTAACGAATCCAAACGGATATAAATGAATGAACGCGCATACAGCGGTGCCCCTACAGATTTGACGCCCCGAGTAAAACTGTAAATCCGGCCCTGGTTGTTCATTTGCTTTGTCCTTTAAAGGCCAAAAAGAGCTGACAAAGCGAAGAGTAGCCAGTGACTTTGCGTGTGCACCTGGATTTTGTCCCTGCTACAGTCCAAGTGCTCACTGTCCCGCTGCGAAGTCCCTAGAATGTGGAAAAGGGGATAATTACAATTTCTGTATCCGCGTGACCAAGCACGTGAACGTGGCACGAATGTCCGCTGGGGAAGCGGTAGTCAGGACTCTGTGGTTCCTCTCCTGGAGTCTGGTGGCCAACACCGCTCCACCCGGGTCCGCTAACGACACCAACGACACTGCATCCGGCAAACTGTCATCCGGCAAAACACGGCTCAATTGCTCCACTAAAGCTTTCCTCGGCTGAAAAATCACGGGGACAGGTGGCGCATTATCGAAACTGCATTTAAACGCGACACCAACAGCCTCCACGTTTCACCGACGTTGGACCTTGTGTTTATTATACAGGGTGCAGTGTAACTCGCGCTACAATCAAAACCGGGCGTGATGCCTTGGTCAGAAATAAGGAAGCTAACTTATTCTGGCAATCTACTCTGGGTGAGCCTGCACGGTCTCGGGCTACCGCGAATTTAATTACTCTCATCGAATCTCAATTATGAATACTTAGCATTCAGCAATGCTAACAAGGAGAGTATTTTAGGTGTCCGCCTCCGATGATTTTGATTTTTGGATATGTTATAGAGGACCGAAAAATAAGAAATACGTGTTTTTTTATTTTTATAGAGGACCGAAAAATAAGAAATACGTGTTTTTTTATTTTTCCCCGTTTTCATATTTGGGGGTGAAAACTGCGTTCAAAGTTGGGGTTGACAAATAATTTTTTGGACTTTTTGAAAATCTGGTGAGTCAGTGATATTTCGCATTAAAAGACACAAAATTCGTCCATTCACACCATTCCCCTATCTCTAATAGTTCTCGAGATATTCCACAAAAATGATTTTTCAACCGAAAATTTCAACGCAGTTTCCACCCCCACAATATGAAAACGGGGAAAATAAAAAAACACGTATTTCTTATTTTTCGGTCCTCTGTAACATATCCAAAAATCAAAATCATCGGAGGCGGACACCTAAAATACTCTCCTTGTAAGTGGCACTAGTCGCATTTAATTAACTTGGAACTTTCCACCGGAAATGATAGATTCGATGCACCAACTCGTTGTAAAATCTCGAGGGAATTTTCACGTCACGCTGAAGGCATTGAAATCTCAGCGCGAGAAATTCGTACGACTATTCGTGACACTGAAATCTGTCGCGCTGAGATGAATTTTCGACACGAAACGCTGCGGTGATTTCACTCGGAACGCGTGTCCAACGATTGATAAATTTCGTAAGCCTCTATTTTTAACACGGTTCTTGTGACATTTCCAATTAATTGCAATGTATGATGCGGGCCTGCTGAAAGAACGTCAAGGTGAGGTGTTTTATTGGGCAGGCAGCGCGTGCCAGGAAGTGTCCCGAGTGTACACGTGTATCTACCTCGGAGCTATTCAAGTCGGCGGGAGGCTTTAAGTCGACGCTCAGGCTGTGCTTTTTGGACTTATTGCTACCCGGCGTGCCTCTATCGCGGGTAAAGAGCCTGCTCCGTCTGTCCGAGCTCTCGCTTTTATTGTGCTGCTCCGATTTCGGCGGGGAGCCCGGCACGTAATTTGGGGGATCGTTCGCCTCGTGATCCGTCCAATTTTCGGGGTGCGAATCGCTGTCCGCCCTTCGGGAGCTATCATCGCTTTGTCTATCCACTCCGCGTTCTGCAACGAAATTTCATTACTCTTCGCCGTGGTGCACCATCGAAGGTCCCCACTACCGATCGCAACCTCCGCACCGCCTTATCGCTCTTATCATTCATGGTCTCGGCAAACGAATATGTATTCTTCGCGATTTTCTCAAGTAAATAAATGGTTTCAGTTTAATTTCGAGGTTTGTTACTTAACACGAACAGAGCATCTATGTTGTGTGACGATTTTGTAGTGGATATATTGTTTCGAGAATTATTATGTGGTTTGAAAGCTTGGATTCTGTGATTTTCTATTTTCTAATTTTTATAGTTTTTTGTAAATTTCCCTATAATTTACTTTTGTGGTTTGGATGGTAATGTGATGTGTCTGTACGTTTAAAAATTGTGATGCTTGAGGAAAATCGGTAGTTGCGTAAATATGCGAATCCAGGATGAGTTTTTAAGCGAGAATTTTCTATCAATTAAATTTAAATAATGGGAATAATCACGAGAGATGCGATTTTTGACTTTTAACTAATGACAAAATAGTTAAAAAAATAGTGAAATTCAAGTCTCATGTGAGACACGATATTTTTCTCTCATCGTGTATGTAAATCGTCGTGTGAATAAAGTAGCTTTTCAAAACGAATTGAAACGGAGTGCTTTCTTCTTTATTCAATAGCAATATTGATGAGAAACTTTCCCGAATTTTCAAGGAAACCAAGCACTAAAGGTGATCACAAACTTGCGATTGGTAGTGTGCGCAAAGTTGAGTCCACCCTTGTAACAGCATTACAATTCTATCCCTCGGTAGCAACCACTAAAGCCGCGATCCCACGTGTGTAATGAGGTGTGCAGAACACAGTTAAGTCATAAAAAAGTTTCCATTCAACTCGAAGAGGACCTTAATTTACTTCTTTCTACGCTGCTTGAACAAGCACTGCTATTTGCATAATATAATTGTCTGACTAGTAGATACAATTATTATAATTAGCTTCTGACTCCGCTGCTACCATAACGATAATTATCTATTTCTCTTAAACTGTGGCACGGTTCTTCGAATACCAGAAAAACGTCCCTTCGCTCTGAAAAGTGAACCCCTTTATGTAATTCAAATATACTCCACACTCATTATTCATGTGGGAAGGTGGACTTATGCACACGTACTTCCCATTCCTCGCGCGAGGACGTGGCTTCAAGTGTGCCGCTGCTACACGCTCGATTCGATTTCTGTGACAAGCGTGGACTGACCCCTTAACAACCATTTAGTCGATTAAGTCCCAGAGAAGAATATCGCCCAGTGGCGAATTGGCCCGAAATCGTGGCCAAAATTAATATCTTCAAATCTAGGTTAAATTCTTTAAATGAATTATTACAATAATATGACTCTAGAAAAATAATGGTGTACTTTTTTAAGGTAAAAATTTTGAATTATTTTGAAGTATTTGAAACATTCAATTATAAGTGTTCTATACATAAAATATTAATGCAGATATGAATTTCGGTCACATCAAATAACAGGTACCAACATTGAAAGATTATTTTGTTAAATCCTCAATAAATCGTAGCATAATTTCTAGTTTTACCTAAACAAAAATTCATCTTCTAACGCTATTAAGTTTGAAGTTGCACATCTCTTACAGAACTGCAGATTAAAAATTGATTTTAATGGAAAAGCATGCCCCGAGACATTTCATAATTCAAGTACAATTCAGAGATTTATCTCCCGGCCATAATTACCGGCAAATTCGCCACTGCGCAGCGAGAGAAACATGTCTGACGCGCCCAATTAGACAGTTGCTAATACACTACACGGTCAGGTAATTGACAGAGGGGCTCGATAGACAGAATAGAGATTGTAGACTTACTAAAACGTGTTACATCAAGACTGCCACGAGTCTGCACGCAGAAAATGCACGGCGAGCGCATTCGTGATCGACAGTCGAGTATGCCTTTTATCGGCAAGCCCACCCACCCACCCACCCCCCTCGCGCAGGGTGGCTTGGCAAAGATCGATCGTGTCGCACGGGTGAAGTTTCATTAGTCGCACAGAACGAAGAGTTAGTAGTGGAAACAGATATGTAAGATTGATAGTAATAAAAGGGAATACGTACGTACGAGCAGACAGAGAGATAGACGGAAAGAGAGAGGCCAGCGGGCAGGATTGAAGTGTGATCAAGTACTAGATACAGAGAGGCGCAAAGAGACACACAGACACACAAGTCTCCTACGAGCGTTCGCGGCTCGATCCAGGAGGGAGTAACATCTAACGAGCCACGGAATTTTTTTTATCAATAATCACGGATTACACATAGTGGTGGAGAACTATCGATGGTAGTTACGATAGTTATCGATGGTTCTCACTTTCGAAATTTGTAATAATATTAGAAATTAAATTTGTGATTCTGAATTTCAGCTGTTATTATTTTTTAATTGACTAACCTACGATTTTCAATACCGATAATTATCGATAGTCAATTCAAAAATAGTAATTTTTTAATTCAAAAATAATAATTTTTCAATTTTTTAATTCAAACATAATAATTTTTTAATTTTTTAATTCAAAAATAATAATTTTTCAATTTTTTAATTCAAACATAATAATTTTTTAATTTTTTAATTCAAAAATAATAATTTTTTAATTTTTTAATTTTTTAATTCAAAAATAATAATTTTTTAATTTTTTAATTCAAAAATAATAATTTTTTAATTTTTTAATTCAAAAATAATAATTTTTTAATTTTTTAACTCAAAAATAATAATTTTTTAATTGACTAACCTACGATTTTCAATACCGATAATTATCGACAGTGAAAATAAGCCATCTATAGTTTTCGATAGTGAGAGCCATCGATAACTATCGTAAGTACCATCGATAGTTCTCCACCACTAATTCCACCCGGAAACCAAAAGGATACGCGAACCGAAGAAAAAGAAAGGGCGACTAGAAGAAGTCAGATGCCAGAAATTACATACGTTTATTTTCCACCGCCAGCTAATTACATTCAATGTCTTTACACGCTTCGCGTCCACCGATCGAGAGTGGTGGAAGAACAACGGAAGTACTACGCGTGCATCTCTGGACGCAATTTGGAAAATATGATGCGGGACGACGTCTCTCCGCTTCGATTATTCTTGCATTCGAATCGGAGCGTAATTACAACGAAACGGGCATCGAATCGAAATGTCAGTGCAAAGAACAGGTACGCGGCTCGTGAACGCTCCACCGTGAAACTACAGGCATCTAATTATTTACCGAACTTTCGATCAAGAAACACCAAGCTTCTGCTGATTAGCAAGGTCATTCATGCGCCGGAATTCCGTCTCCAATCTACAAAATTCAGTATACTGGAATATCACAGCCTCTTTCTTCGCAGCATTGTCTATAGTTAGATGCTCGGGTGATGCCTGGAACGCGAAGTGCTTTTCTACTTCTGTACGTGTAAGAAAGAAGTAGTTTGGTTTCTCGATATTCTGGTATTTCGATATTCCTTTATAGGAAGCAGTGCTGGAAATAGTTTAAGTATGCTGTAGCTCATAAATTCCTTGCTGTAATTTATGCTTGTTGATGTCTGTCGACAGTAGGAGGCATATAGTTTTATGTAAGATTTCAAAAAAAAGAAGGTCAAAGGCACTAGGCAGTCGTTTTTTGCCAAAATGAAGCATTTCTTTTGCAATTAAGGTCGGGGCGAGATATATTGGCCGGTGAATTCGTTTTCGCAGCTAACGCACACCTATTCTGATGTATGTATCTCTACGCTAAGAGCTCGGTTTGGCCTACACGCCAAGAGCTTGGCGCTTTCCCCACCACTTCTGGCGCACTCTTTTTCTGGCAAGGCGAGAGCGAGTCAGAAAACGTTGAGAATAGAAGAATACTCCTCACGAAACTCACCGGCCAATATATCTGGCCCCGACTATAATTACATAGAAATAAATTGAAGCTAAGACTTGTTCTTCGACAGAAAATTTGTTAACATCATAAGCTTTGTTCTTGAGAGTAATAAAGAGCGCGGCATTGAGAAAACTATTTCTTTCTTCCTCCGACAGTAGGAGGCATATATTTTTATGTAAGATGTAAAAAAAAAGAAGGTCAAAGGCACTAGGCAGTCGTTTTTTGCCAAAATGAAGCATTTTTTTTTAATTAATTACACAAAAATTAATTGAAGCTAAGACTTGTTCTTTGACACAAAATTTGTTAACATCATAAGCTTTGTTCTTGAGAGTAATAAAGAGCGCGGCATTGAGAAAACTATTTCTTTCTTCCTCCGACAGTAGGAGGCATATAGTTTTATGTAAGATGTAAAAAAAAGAAGGTCAAAGGCACTAGGCAGTCGTTTTTTTCCAAAATGAAGCATTTCTTTTGCAATTAATTACACAGAAATTAATTGAAGCTAAGACTTGTTCTTTAATACAAAATTTGTTAACATCATAAGCTTTGTTCTTGAGAGTAATAAAGAGCACCGCATTGAGCAAACTATTTCTTTCTTCCTCCGACTCTTTCCTCGATTTCCTTCAATCCTTGTTTCACGAATAAGCGAATACAGTCGCGCGGGCAGCAGTCGTTGAGAAAAGTGTAAAGGCAATTAATCGACATACGTATGCGCCATGCTAGATTCAAGCAGCCATGCTTGCTCGGCGAGAAGCGGAGAGTTGTTTGAAACGATCAGCTAACTTATCCTCGACACCGTGGTACGAGCAGGAAGTGTGTGTTTCACATACCTGGAGTGGTGTGTCCGATACGGTGTTTCTCTTTCGCTGGATGACCCGCGCCCTGCTGACCTACGGCCGTCGCAGGAGTACTTCCGCTCTCCTCGTTGGTTACTACTACCGAATCGTAACATGCAACAATGCAAAGCCAACCCACCAGACTTTCACTTAGTTAAAACGATCTGAACCCGTATAGGCAACGAGACGTTTATCTCTCCTTAATTTTTTTTTTACTTAGCAGCCTAATCGCCTCCTTCTCATACCGACACGCTGTGCTTTCTCTAATAGCGAGCGCAGCTCCCACGGAGATAATTGTAACGATCGAAGTGAAGCGGCGGGATGAGCACGGGCTGATTTGAATACGAGTATCCGAACCGAGGTGCGAGCCAGAGTTGGGCATTAACTGAATTAAGAATTATTTACGTAATGGATCGAATGAAAGTTGCTTTAGATTATTTGGCGAATAAAGTAATTTTTTTATTCATCGAGCGTTTCAATTTCAGAGGCGAATAAATTTTTTAACACTAACTTTAACATTAAAGTTGAAAGTTCGTTATTTATTATTTTAAAATTTTAAATTTTAAATATTAGTAATCCGGGTTAACTTTATTCGACACTTGACGAATAATTTTTTTGACTTTAATTCGTTATTTGGAATCTTTATTTAAATAAAAATTTTGCCCATCTCTGGCACAATCTCCAGGTACTTTGCACCGGGCCATCGAGACACGAGAGCTCCTTCCAAACACTTTGAAACGCTCGAACGTGAATGTTGTGTCGTTGGGATGCTTGAACTTTAGCGTACCGAAAAGCCATTCGTAGATGATTGCGTAAAATTTTGATACTTGAAAAATCAACGCTTTGAGTATTGCAAGTGAATAGTATTAAAGGGAGAATTCTATTTTTGGGGCCATAATGTTCGACAATGCATAATTCCTATATTTATTATTAAAAATGAATAGAAAAAATACTGCAACTTCTTCAAAGATGCATAAAAACATAAGTCCAAATTTCAGGTGAATCGAATCGCTAGTTTCTCAAAAAAAAATCCCCAAATTTTGATACATTTTTAGCCTAATGAACACGATTTTCCCTTAAAAGCTTATGAATGTAGCTTATAATGCAGAACGTGTGTTGCAATCAATAATATTCTGTCCATTAATGCACCACCTGTTGAATGTTCAGGGAATTCTTTTAAAACCGAGGTTTGCGTGTAATGTGTCTGTGTACAGCGCGAAGGGAATGCATTGTTATTTTGCTTTTCAAAATGTTCAGACCGATCCTCGTGGCAACACGATTGCGATAGGAGAAATACAAGAATACGCTTCACCGCATATTGCGTTTTTATAAATAAGTGCTGAAGGATATAGAATTGCAATCTGCCTTAGTTGAATCATGAAATCAATGAAACGGCAGATAAGAGTGCGGAAATACGGGTGGAACATAGCATAAGCCAGGGAATACGAGAGCAAACATTACTCGTAACAAACACACGCGAAACGGTAGAGGGACATTCGTTAAGGGTAGTGCAATTGAACGGTTTCAATCTACACCTAGCAACGGTGTTTGCTGAATCAATCGACTCCCATTGCTCGAGCAAAGCAAGTAACGAAGAAATCATCTATTGCTGCCACAGTTGTCGTTAACGCACAGCGCCCAGTTAAGAGGCGTTGATCAAAAGAAATAAATTCAAACGAAATTACGGATATGTTGGGCGCGTTAATAAGTTCCCTCGGACTTAGCAATATCACGAGAATTACTTTCACAAATAATGTTAGGACAGTGTTATTGAGCAGAGATAGGCAAAATTGTTATTTAGATAAAATTTCGAATAACGAATAAAAGATAAAAAATCGGCATTCGTTCGTTAACTCGAGTTAACTTTATTCGACACGTGACGAATAATTTTTTTAACTTTTATGTCGTTGTTCGAAATTTTTATTATTATTATTATTATTATTGAATTAACGGGAGAACCCTTTAGAATACAAAAATTTGAACAAAGTAATACAGTTGGCTTTTGTTATAAAGTTATTTTATTTAAATAAAAATTTTACCCATCTCTGTTATTGAGTCAATTTTGTAATATTCAGAATAACTGAAAATTCAATGGAGTAGGTTCAACTGTGCACAGTTTATGAAAAAATGGAATAAATAAGATACCATAAAGAATGGAAATGGATATTATACTAGACGACTTTTAGGGTATCAAAGTTGAATTAGAATTATCTGATACTGCGTTTAAAATACTGGTTAGACATTCGTGAGAATTTCCAAACTCCGAGGGAACTTATTGCTAGGTGCGCTAAAAGGTATCGAAAATGACAATAGCCGTATGCTGCATCGCCAAGCTGTCAACGGTATGGCTGAATTGTGAACGAAGAGCGATCACTCCACTTTCTGCGAAACGTTATAGGCTCTTCCTACCCGGACACTTTGAAAGGTCAAGAGCAATAACGCTATGCAGAAGGTGTGATCCGAATGATCGCAAAGGTAGGTACTCTCTTTTATTCTCTAGCGAAAGGGAGTCATGATACGATGCTCGTCGATTAGGTGGTTTACCAGCGTTCCTTACCGTGTAACTATACAACAGAAGCGATATCTATATCGATTTATCGGGTCTTACGCGTCGGTTACAGTTTAATCACTGAACGCTACACCGTCACACGATCATAACTTGTCGCACGAAGCATTTTAGGATACTGCTGTATCGCTGATCGAGACTCACAATTGCGTTACAAGTTGTCAAGGATACTCAGGAGGTTGGAAGAAATGGCAACATCGACTTACCAGAGTTGGGAGGCGCTAGAAGGGATCGACTAGAGCTGAAGAAGGGTCTCAGGGAAGGTTTCGGGGTGCTACTGACAGACATTGTGTCCAGTTCAGGCCCACTATCGGACAGGTCTTCCAGTTCGTCGAACAACTCCTCGATCTCCATGTCCCCACCTATAACAGACCCAACAAACGTTCGGTTAACGATGATAAAACGCCAGCAGAGAGGTGCAGTTTACCTGAAAGCTTCTGCCCGATCTCTTCCTGATCCTGGTCCAAGTCCTCGGACACCTTGAATCGCCGCTTCAGCAGGGCTATGAACTTTTGCGTTAAGTTTCTTTGCTGTAACAGCCAAAGAGGTTCTGTTAGTTAAATGCTGAAAATCGTTCTTGGAACTTGGAGAAGCTTCGAGGACCGATTTAGTTTCATCTGCAGGGGGACTTTGGGAGTAAATTCATTTCGTGTAGGAATAATGGAAAGGGGAAGTTTCCTCAGGCATTTAGGATGAGAGTTCTGCGTGAGGTGTTGTGGATTACTGTCGTTGCCATTAGCTTCACGCCAGGGATATCGTGCCTAGCAGAGATCTAATCATGTCGTAAACCAGCATGGGGGAATGTATGTAGCACCCTTGAGTGCCCTTCTCCCTAGTTAAGACCCTGGGGATACTTTCTGGACAGTAGTGCTTTAAGGCTCTGCAGGAATGTGACAAAATAACTGCAGCCCCATAATAGGTGAAGGACACATTTGGTGGTTAGACCCTAGTAAAAATCTAAAGTGGAATTACAGTGGACCTACTACTGCAACTTAGTTCTAGTGGCTTGGAACTCAATTATCTCGCAAACTGTTAACTAGTGCACGCTAAAGGTTCAATTCTTAGGGTCCTTTTTGGCCACTAGGGTAAAGAACCCAATTACTGTCACCTTAAGCTATTTTACTTAAAATAACAAAGAAATAAACGTTGTAAAGTCATACACCAATAGAATTATGAAATTCAACATATAATCTATGCTATAAATTATATTCTATAGTTTATTTATTCGTTATTTTAAGTAAAATAGCTTAAGGTGACAGTAATTGGTCAGGTGTCAGTAATTGGGTTCTTTACCCTAGTTTCCTTCATTCACACTTCAAAATGAGCTTTCAATTTAAACTTGAATTTTTTTATAATCCAGAATCTTTACCTTTTTCAAGAAGTAATACTTATGATAAATGGCACGTGTCATTTGATATTTAGGATGGGTCCAGATGAACCCTTTGTCCATCAAGCAGGGTTAATACTAGCTGTGCCTAAAATCTGAAGCAAATCGGTGACCCAAATACCGTGCGCACCCCTTGTGAGTCTGGGGTGGATCAGAATGTCTCTAGAAGACGCAGCGCACGAGAGCCTAACGAGGCGAAGCAGAGTAATTGTGGCAGAGTAACTCCCACTCGATTAACGGTGGAAACGTCTTCCAGAATCGACGCGAGCCACTCGACGCGACGGGCAGCCAACAAAGCAGAACTAATCTGTTTCACGCACCCTGGCGTTGGCGGGAATCTTCGCCCGGCTCTTTCGCCTGTGCATGTCAGGAGTCGGCTCGCTGTCGCTGCCTTCCGCCTCGCCCTCCGAGCTGAACTCCTCCTCTTCGTCGCTGTACTCCGGGCACAATCTCTCGTTCGGATCGTTCATCAGTCTTTTATCCTGGTCGACCGGCTGGGAGCTGAGCGCGACCACGCTCACGCGAGCCAGCGCGACCGAGTGGCCACCGTACTTCTCGACCTTGCCCGATACCAGTTCCAGCTCCAGGTCCATCTGCCTCTGTAGTACCTGCGGAGAGACGCAGGTGAGACATGCCCCGTCAAATCGGATGAGAATCGATCGGCACCGTCCCCATTGCAATCGATCAACCCGATCTACGGATGGACGCAGTTTCAAATTGACAAACCAAGTGGCCAACTTCGAGTATGTTGGATAGGATGTAGGTAAGGCTCTAGGGTGCACTTGGATATAAAAGAAATCGATTTTTTTTACACATTTTCAGTGTTCGATGTGTCAAGAATGTTTTCCCAAAATTTAGGACCGAAATTTGTAGAAACAACAATAGGACGTCTTGTATCTCCTCAGTGGCGGATTTAAGAAAAGAGGCCCAGGTGGCAAACGTTCTGAGGGCCCATTTCTTCGGCGAAATGAAAAGGTAGTTTATTAAAAACAGGCTTAGTGTAATAATACAGAAAAAAAATATAGTTTGTATAAAATCATAATTTCTTTTTTTAAGGATGAGGCCCTGGGGGGCCTTCTAAGTAGGGGCCCTTTTTCGGGAAAATGAATAGATAGTTTATTAAAAACAGGCACTGTGTAATAATACAGAAAAAATATAATTTTGATAAAATCCTGTTTTTTAAGGAGGGGGCCCTGGGGGTCTTCTGGGCAGGGCCCAGGCGGCAACTGCTCATCGGCCACCCTGTTAAATCCGCCACTGTATCTCCTCTTATGAACTTTGTTGGGTCCATCCCTTAAATATGCTAACGGAAAAAAATAAAAAAATAAGGTAAAGGGCCAGTAGTTGACCATCAATCAGTAGTTGACCTTTGTTCAGAAAAACATGAAAAATAAGGTTTTTAGAAGTGACAATCTTTTGAACAAAGTGTGTTCATATCAAAACACACTTTGTTCAAAAGATCGTCACTTCTCAAAACCTTATTTTTCATGTTTTTCTGAACAAAGGTCAACTACTGGCCCTTTACCTTACTGTCGATCTCCACATTAACCCGGAGCCCCTGAATTCTCACGACCAGGCCCAGCAGGAATTCGACCAACTCGCGGCGTACCAGTCGCGGGTACGTTTTCTCTTCTGATTATCGCTTTGCTGAGGATCTAGAAAACCGGAATTCGATGCGCGCCTCTCGCCGGGTCAACGTTGCCTTCGCCCTGGCGACCCTCTCCAGTAACCGTGCACCTTTCGGCGCCTTTAACGGTCGCCTGTCAAAGGGCCCCGCAGCTCCTTCAGCCAGAGGAGAAGCAGAGGTTCGTTCGATCCACTTACTTGAGCCATGTTGATGACTCCCTCGGCCAGGGTCTTGTATCCGAGCATCGTGCGATTTTTATAGCGTTTCCTCCTCTGCAGCAGTATCAGCAGCTTGTTGCCGTCCCTCTTCAGGTAATGCGGGTACTGCAGGGCGAACTGAAGCTCCAGCTCGGTGTCCAGCAGGCCGCCGGGCGGAATGGACATCTCGTTAGAGCGCAGGGTCCTCTTCGAGCTGTGCATCTTCACGGCGATGCTGATGGACGTCAGATCGACGCCTAACGGCCTTAGGATCACCAGCCGGCTGAGGGTCAACGAGCACAGCCTGCAACACACGAGCACCTCTCACTCCAGATTTTTCCGTTAACGGGCGAATTATGGACTACGATAGACTCGGTCGACGAGTACGCAATATAGACGGAATGGCTCGATCGAGAGCGTTATTGGAACAAAGGCAATTGGCGTTCCTCAAGGTTCATGGGGAGAACGACGTGCAGAGATGGGCAAAATTGTTATTTAGATAAAATTTAGAATAACGAATAAAAGATTAAAAAATATCGGCATTCGTTCGTTAACTCGAGTCAACTTTATTCGACACATGACGAATAATTTTTTTAACTTTTATATCGTTGGTCGACATTTTATTTAAATAAAAATTTTGCCCATCTCTGACGACGTCTGACAATTTTTAAGCTTCGACTCAAAAATTGCTTGGGAAACACTGCATTAAACAGACACGACTAATTGTGGTGTTAGTTTCTTAGAATGCCCATTAAAGTCGAAGGTTCATGGGTATTTCTGAAAGGAACTATATCTGGAAAATTTCATTTAAATTCAATACACAGAGGATTTTGTACTTCAAAAAGTGTAGGCAATGTAAAATTCAGAGGGGGTGAAGGTTTTAAAAAAAATTCTTTCAGTGTTCCCCATTTCAATTCGAACAGCGATAAAAAAAATTCGATGCATAGATTGTATACGAGCATACGGCCTGTATCGAGAATGAATATTGGAGAAGTTCGTGGAAACTGCGAAAGCTGCTTACTTTTTAGAAACAATCGGGGAGGTTCGGATTTTTGAAACGAGGCCAAATTGGAACTAAAAGGAAAAACGGTGGTACAGTGGTATCGACCAGGCGGCGCACGTAGACACCGATAACAATCGTGTCCGTTTAGAGACGTCACTACGATGCCGTGCCGCGTGAAATATACATCCATCCTACATATGACGAACATATAGCACATCACTGTTTTATCCTTCTGATCGAGAACGTTAGTTATTGCTATTCAACTGGGCTCGAAAGGCCGGCTTTGCATCATTTTCGTTGGGAGAAATAAGGGCAAAGTGAAAACAAAATAACCTCGTCTCTTCAACGTCATATATAGACGAATATAGACGAAATGACACAGAACCGGGGAACCTATTTGCAAACGGCGCGGAATTTAATGGAATGTGTAACAAAAGTGTTATGATGTCATTTCCTGAACAGTCCTATGAAAAATATTTACTTCAAAAAGTCCTATGAAAGATATTTACTTCAAAAAATGAAATTACTTTAATATTTAAAAAGAATGGATCTCAACGGCGGATTTCGAAATTTGGGGCCTTTAGACTAGTGGTGGAGAACTATCGATTGTACTTACGATAGTTATCGATGGTTCTCACTATCGAAATTTTTAATAATATTACAAATTAAATTTGGGATTCTGAATTTCAGCTGTTATTATTTTTTAATTGACTACCGATAATTATCGATAGTGAAAATAAGCCATCTATAGTTTTCGATATGAGAACCATCGATAACTATCGCAAGTACCATCGATAGTTCTCCACCACTACTTTAGACTAACAAACGTCTGCCCTTCACATGAAATATCGTTAAATTAGCTAATTTAAAAGAGCTGAGATAATTTTAAAATTAATTCAATATGACAACTGACATATGAGTTACTGCTAATTTCCTACACATGAGAAAAGAAGTGAATTGTTTTTAAAGTTGTCCGAAGCCTCTTGTCTTTTAACTTTTACCTTTTTCAATTTCTTTCGCCCAAAATTTGAATCTTGCAGGCTTTGACGTATGAAATATTTACAGATCGCTACAAGTATTTTTTAATTCGAAATATCCGTTTGGACATATCGAATAGCTTGGATATGTGAGATATTAATGAAATTGGTGTTGAATCGATTTGAAAGATACGAGTGCAGATGACAAATTATTTTATCGCACTCTGTACTGTGACCATTGACAGAAGTTATCGAAGTTTTCGTCACTGAGGTGGAAATGTTAGGCGTACAAAAATACGAGTATAAAATATTACTGATGTTACGCAGAATCGGTACAGCTTTCGCTTGCGTGTAATTACTGTACCGTAGTTTAAGTGGATTACCCTCAGCTGGGAGTGCAAACGACAGAAACTATAGGGGGCACAAACGCGATTCTCGGGGATCCCCTCGCTATACACGAGGGAGAAAACTAGTTATTTTTACTTATAGAAGGCTTCGGCGGTTCGGGGGTGAATGCTAAATATAACCTCGCGAGGTTGTAACTACAGGTGGTGTTTCAGCTTCGACGTACGTCTTCGTCTTGCACGAACGGTGGTTACGCAAGTAAACCCGCATCCCCACGTGTACAGAATGCAGTTCCATGTGACTGTGTTTCGCTGAAGAAATAGGTACTAAAATTCGTGTTATTTTTCTGTGTGGTGTGATATTAACAAAACGGAAGAATCTAACATTTATAATTTTACTAGCAAAAATAATTAAAAGGAATTACGTTTATATCTGTTTTATTTTTCTTTAAAGTAATTTTTTATCTAATTTCTGTAAAGTAACCTTTGCTTAACAAACATTTATATACCTATATATTAGATTTTAGGAATTTGTGTGGGTAACTTTGTAAGTAAAAACCAAATTGGCTTCTAATCAGGAGTCCGAGAAAACACATTTTTCACCTTTTCACATCCTTAGGGACGGAATTTTCAAAAATCCTTTCCTTAGTAGGTGACTACGTCATAAAACAATATACCTTCCAAATTTTGCGTTCCTAAATTAAACTGTTTGAGGTTTTATATATATATATATAAAACATAGGTTCAACATATAAAATCATTCTTGTTTTCAACGCACGTTCTCTCGGTGGTTATGAAATTGAATTCAAGACGGATAGATGGGAACAAGCGATGAGTACGATATCTCGCGATCTGAATAAAACAAGCGACGATTAGTTTACGAATGCAAGAAAGGTCTGTGCTTATGCGCGGAGCAATATGGCGCGGCTTCCATTTCGCACAAGGGGAGGACGGCAATTTATACGAATCATGCATATCAGCACGAACCACTGGATTCACCCTCTTCTATCTCACGCCGTCATTCATTATGCAATATACATAGTTTCTTGCCCCATCATCTGCAGTAATTTTGTACTATTAGTCACGAATCGATCGACGCCCTCCGTCGCGAGTTCGTACAGAAGGTGCGCTCTGTGTTCCCATCAGGGACCTGGAACGAAATGTTTTTTCGTTTCGTTTCGGTTCAGTTCCGATAATAATAATTTCGTTTCGGTTAATATCGTTCCTGCTGAACAAACATTTCGTTTCCATCAGAACGAAAAACAAATTTTGTTCCGAACCGGTTATTTAATTTATAAAAAAAACTCGTGTATACTTATTTTAACAATTTTATTGCATTTTTTGTACTTATAAAAAATTATAGGTTATAGTTATGTATAGGGTCTGAACACTGATAGGGCTGACTAGCATGCTAGGCGAGGCGTTAGGAGTCTTGCCCTCCTAGACATGACTTGCAAACGAAAGCATCCAACAATATAAACTATAAAAAAAATTATTAAATTTTTTAACCTGAAGTGTACAGAACGTTATTAACCGAAAATTTTATTGCGGTTATATCGTTTTCACTCCTGCAACAGGGTTAAGAATTTCGTTTCTGTTTTTGTTTCTGTTCCGGAAAAATATTTCGTTTTTTTCGTTTATCGTTTTCGTTTCTGTTTCGTTCCGGGTCCCTGGTTCCCATGAACTCCAGCAGTCTTTACCGAGCAAGTGTTTCGCCACGTACGTCGTCTCGTTTATCAAATGATCTTTAACGCATACCGCTATTAAATTTACTAGCGTACTGTTTTTATCGCGGTACAATGCCCCTTGTACAGCACGTTCCCTTACAACGGGGTGCAATTTAATTACGAGTTACATTAAACTGATATAATTTATAGTATTGACCGCGGTGTAAACATTTACTACGTTGCGTAGTAAACTACATATAAAAGTAATTTATATGTAGATATTAAGGGGATGTTTCGGTCTAGAGCCCATAAAAATAGGTGATCTTTAGGAATTAATTAAAGGAAAGTTTTAACACGTTTTAACACGTGCTATTAATTTAAAAGCAGTGCAGTTTTCATTTTATTTATTCTTTCCTTGAAAATGGTCGAAATTACGACCGAAACGTTGGAAATTTTATTTGTATAACTTGCAAAATAGCTTTTATTTATTTAATTTTGACCGAATCAGTGCGCCGATATTTCACGTTTTAATTAATTAAAGGAAAGCTACCACGGATAATTTAATGAGCCCTTTTGCATTGCATTGCGGCGGTATTCTAGTTGAAAACGCGCTTCTTTACACAATTCTTGGTATTTTTTATAGAATTATTCATACAATTGTTTTCGTCAAACTTTGGTTCATATTTGTCCACGTTTCAGTAAGGTTTACAAATTTTTGTATATACAAAGAAACAATGCAAATTTGTGGCAGTGCAAGCGTTTGAACGCATTCGTTTTTTAAACAATATTCTTTTAAAAAATGTAAAAAAAATGGATTCCAAAACTAGAATACCCCATTAAGGGGTTATGCCTACCTGCAAAATTCGGAAAAATGGATTTTGGGGTTTTGACATTTTCTTAAAGTATAACATCTTAAAAGTGTTGTGTGAAGGTTTCAATTTGATCCGTCCAAAATTAGCGGAGCTGTGCGAGTTTTAGTATAGGTATGTCCTGGAGGAAGTAAACCTAACTTGAAACTTTAAACGCGTTTTTCTCGAAAGTACATTTTCAGAATCGGTGAGCAAAATATCTCGAGAACCGCTGCATCGAATGAATTCAGCTTTTGTAGGTTTGTTCTGTATATAAAAATCTTGTCCTTAATCGTGGCTTTTTCATTTCTGTTCCGTAGTTTTTATTTTACAGATGAAAAATGAGCGATTTTTGCGGCGAAAATCGATATTTTAATTTGAACAGCCACCATTTTGGAGCAAATTAATATTTCGGGATAATGAACGATTAAGGACAAGATAACTTAATATACTAACTAAATTCCTTTGAATTTTTCATTTCGGATAAATCAGGTAAAAGTTGGAGTGATCACCGCAAACTACTGAAAAACAAAACGCTGCCAGAAGATCACTGATATTTCTTTTATTTATTTATATTTTCCATTGGAATAATTACTACAAGTAGTATAAGATGTACACTTTCGAATACATAAAGGTTTGTTTAAAAAAGTCTCTAAATTTTTCCCCCCAAAAATCCCGAAACTACTTGCGTTTTCAGACCTTGCAGGTAGGCATAACCCCTTAAACAGATTTCCTCGAATCGACTACCTAGACACCCCTGAAACTCCGCATCTTCACTCTTCCTACCCCCGTCAAAGTGGTTGCGCACAGGTGCCACGGCCACAGCGCCCCCGCGAGCGAATCGATCTTCGCAGGATCGATTTCCATCTGCACCGCGGCGTCGTCGTCGCGAGGGAACGGGCTGTGCAACGCGTTCGCGGCATCGTGCGACGTGACCAGGGTGTCCACGAGGTCCTGCGTCGCATGAATCACCGAACCCCGTCAACCGATGAATGAGCTCGATGTTAAGTGGCTGAGAAGCCACCCCCGGCGGCTGCGCGCCTCGCGTATATGCGTCTTGACCTCGCGGCAACGGCCATCATCGGGGTAATCCGAGGATTAGCGACACAGTTTCTCACTCTTTTCGTCGCGGTTGCATTGCCCGCGAGAGGAAGGTGACAATCCGCCTGCGTTCGGGGAAGAGAGAAGCCAGCGATTCCGACGGCCTCGTTTTCTCGCCGAACAAAGGGGGTGGAAAGCAGCGACGCTTTTTGTTTCGAATTTCGCCGGTGGAACGGTTCATTTTTCGTCTCTCTGCCTGCCTCCCTTTCACTCCGGTTTCGTGCGTCCAATTCCGCGTCTATGCACGCGCCCAGCCGCGAATGATGCCGCGGAGCCTGGCCGGGAATACTTAAAAATGCGGACATCGCTGCGAATCGATAGCGATAATCTCTGTGTATGCACGATGCGGCTGAATTCCGACGAAGTTCATCGCTGTCTCCTGTTTGGGTTGATTGTCGCATTGTCGCCGTCGCTAGTGGTCCTTGGAATCGAAATACATAGAGTAATTCCGGGTGAGATGGCACTGCGGGTGAGATGGCTCGATCACGCTCATTTTGCAAATATATTTTTGTCCTTTATAAAACCACTGAATTTACGGTGTGCTGATTTTTTTAAAAAGTGGGCCACCTCTCCCCGACTTACCCTACACTGGGGCGCGTCGTTATTCGAGGCACAGGCTCATAGGTTCACACCACCACACATTTTGTCGCATATGTGCGTTTGATTTAAGAGGATTAGCCAATCACATTGCCCGAAAATTAAATGTTTTTTGCGAATTAATTACGAGGAGATATACATTACCAAAAAAAAATTTTGGTATGAATTTTAAATTAGATAAATGGAAACTTAATTAGTATCTACCTCTAAAAAGGATCAAAGAATTGCATATTGCAGAATTAATTGTTAAAGGTAAGTCATTTGAAAATTATAAACTAAAACCTGAAAAATGTATCGACTAGCCCTGATTTCCTCCATATCTATGATAAAATCTCTCGTTCAATGCCGGAGGCTGATAAATTTTAAGGGGCAGTATGGACAAAGCATTGAACACAGTGTGAGGAAAAAGAGAACGATCGATAACGATAGATTAGAAGAGAATTTTCGTTAAGGCGCCCGTGTCGTATCTCCTTTATCGTCTGCCCCGCTGATCGACGGTCTATGGAAACGTATAGCGTGGCGTGGACGATAAGCTTATCGCGAGTTTCGTATGCAAGAAAGAGAGATTCAAGGAAAAGCCACATAAAACCCTCCACCAAGTCGTTACCCCATTATCATGCACATTCCCGTTCATATTTCTATGAGCCACAGCTCCACGTTTCCACTGATACCGTAGGAACCAGTTTTCCACTTGAATTCTCTATTCCCCGAATCGAAGGAACACTGAAACTCCCGATACTCCCCCAGTTACCCTGAAAAGTGGATTTTAGTCTATGAAATCGTGGCAACCAGCTATCCACCTGAATTCTCCATTTTCCGAATTGGATCTTTAACACTAAACCTACCGAAATTTTATATATACCTGTTTCTACCGATGGCGGTCGAATGACCGCATTTCAAATAAACGTTACATTTTTTTTTTTTAACGGTATAGTACATATTATTATCAGGAAAAACGAAAGAAGAAGAGAGATAGATATTGAAAAATTAATAGCTATATATTATAGAAAAAGTCCTGCAGTAAGTTCAAGAAAAATGAAAACCTGGAATTTAATAATTTTGATTAAAGTCTCCAAAGCGGTCATTTGATCGCTCTGGTAGGTTTAGTGTTAACTCCTATCACTGCCCCAGTTGCACAACGGAGCTAATTAATTAAGAAAATAGTTTCGCCTACTCACCCATTGGGATAATTGATATTATATCGGAGTCGTGACCTTCTACTTCTCGAAATTAATAGTTCGCCATCGATCGGAAATTCCGAGCGTCGTTGGACGACTCATCACATTAACGGTGAGTTAACGAATGCACAAAGCTCAAGGTTTTCCACCAAGTGGATTTTATTAACTATTTAACCGTGGAAAGGTTCGCGCGGCGTCGTTAGGCAGCCCGCCACCGAGATACCTACGGCAATTACTTCGAGGGACGTAAGTGCTTGCATAATTGACGGGGCCAGACCAGTCCGCGGGATCCTGTTGTTACGGGGCCATTTAGGCGGCTACGTATTACGCAGATTGTCGATATAATTAGAGGATTTCGGGGCAAATTACCCGTGAGTCATCGAGCGCACGAGCGTTATCAGACACGTTGGCCGCGGAGGCCAGCAAATGCATAGGCTAGATAACAGGACGCATTGAATGCCAGCTCTTGGTGCACGCTATGCTCGAGCCAATGCTCGTTCCACTTATTAATTCTTAACCATCAGGGATGCATTCGTTCGAATCGATGATTGCTAACTAGCACGAGTGCATGGGATCTGTTTTAACCTGGAATAGTGGATGGCTTGCCAGTTAGCGGCGTGTCGAATGGGGTGCTCATTTTCCCCCACAATACAATTTTATTCTTATACATCCTAGAACAAGATTTCATATTGTACCGGGACCTATGTAACACCTTTACTGCTTTTCAAAAAGTGATAATAATAAGCGGCTTAAGTAACTTGATACACAGAATGGGTCCCAACAGACCTGGTGTCCGTCATTGGAGACTAGTGGTGGAGAACTATCGATGGTACTTACGATAGTTATCGATGTTTCTCACGATCGAAATTTGTAATAATATTAGAAATTAAATTTGGGATTCTGATTCTCACTATCGAAATTTGTAATAATATTAGAAATTAAATTTGGGATTCTGATTCTCACTATCGAAATTTGTAATAATATTAGAAATTAAATTTGGGATTCTGATTCTCACCATCGAAATTTGTAATAATATTAGAAATTAAATTTGGGATTCTGATTCTCACTATCGAAATTTGTAATAATATTAGAAATTAAATTTGGGATTCTGAAATTTTTAATTGACTAACCTATGATTTTCAATACCGATAATTACCTATCGATAGTGAAAATAAGCCATCTATAATTTTCGATAGTGAGAACCATCGATAACTATCGTAAGTACCATCGATAGTTCTCCACCACTACTGGAGACTTACACGCTCGGAGAGATTAAAGTTATTACATGCACCAAGTGATTTGAGACCATTTGAAACCTATCACTGGTCCAGGAACAGAGAGTACAGGATTTTTAAGCACTGGCGCGCTGAAGAGGCACTCTGGGCCTGTGATGAGCAGTGAAAAACACATTTAACAGCTTGTACCTCGGGAAGTAACGCTTATCGAACATTTTACAGTGCCCCAGCTACACGACGATGTTCCTTTCACCCAACGTACCTGCAGATTTACATAAACAGGCGAGGTGCGAAGCTAAGGGATATACCTAAACGCTATAGTGGAGATGAAACCTTAGTAATCCTAAGATAATAATAATAATAATAATAATAATAATAAATCGTCTTTATTCACCACAAGTTACACGAATCAAGTGATGAGTGGGCGAGGTTCAGCATACCTGCTGTTTTGCAACCTAACCCCAAAACATTACATATAAGAATTAGAATTAAAGTTAACAATATGATTTTATTATATGACTTGAGGGTTTGAGATTCGATGTTTTCAAAATATTTAACGGTCTCTACGTCTAAACGGCTGTGTTCACCTTTGAGATGATCGTTGATTTTGTCCTATGTTTACTTTACTTCAGTCACTATTCCACCGGCTCTCGGTATCGGACGTGTTTTAACGTTCCGACCGGATAAATTTCACTCGCGTTATTTTTCTGAAATTTTATCACTTTCCTTGATAAGGGTCTAAAGTCAGACCGAAACGTTGGAAAATTTTCAGTTAATTAAAGCAAATGTGTTATTAAATAATTAAAATAGTTGTTTGTGGACCGAACCTTTGCGCCGATAGCATTTATATTTAAAGTTAACAATGCATCAGAAAGGCAAGAGAGAACCACAAAGACAAGGGAAGTTACACATAGTGTACAAGTTCTTGATTCTAATACAGCTCCAAAGCATGTCCCTCGCGGAAGTCCCTTCCGCCACTCTCAATCGGAGACAGTAGCAGCCTGAATCTCCATCAACAAAGGAAATTGGCTCGATGTCAATTCGAATTCAAGAAACATCGACCGAGAACTCTAGCTGCCTAAGTCCCTCGCGAAAGTTACGCTGCCTAGGGGTAGTAATGCAGTATGTTGTCCTCCCTCAAGGGCGTCTGTACGATGACATTCCCGGATCCGTGCCAAAATACCAGCTAAAGGGAACTCGTGTAATGACAAACGCTGGCGCCGTTGTGTCGTCGGCTTCCACCGGCAGAAACGAAGCAAACGTTAGCTTGCGCAACACGCTAATTTAACTTTCAGCTTCCCCGATTTGACGTCGCGTGCACCGACGCTAATGACAGGGAGCGCTCGGCTCCCTTGCACGATCGCGATACCGGTATATTCGCGACTCCCTCGCCAATGCTACGTATTCAGAATCGAATCCTTTCGCAGGTCCCCGTGTTTCATTGTCCCCACTTGTCTCGCGCCGGTGTTCGCGCGTTCATTCAGCTGGGCTGCGGAACGCGCTTTCTTTGTTCGAAACGCGCCCGCGTTCAACAATGAATTATTATTAGCACTTATTTCTATAGCTTCGAAAGTCGCTGTTCTGCGATTCAATCCGAAGGCGTTATTTATCGTGTTTTATTTATTTCTGCTGTGTTAGAGACATGGAATGTCTAACGATACGTTTCAAATGTTTAAATGTTACGTATACAAATAATTCCGTATTACTAATACAATTGAAATTGAAGATAATGAATTTTATCTGTATCACGATATTCATTCGTCAATAGTTAATTATTGTATTATCAGGTGACATTGGCCAGCGAGCAGTGTAGAATTGCAGTGCTCCAATTCGCGATACATGTTCTGTTTCAGTTTTTTCCCTGTGTTTATACAGAAATGGCGGCGTTTCAAGCGTATTTGCTTCTATTGCCCAACGAACTATAGTCTCTATTTTCCCTCCTCTCTCTCCCTTCGGGTCCCAGCAGCGAACGGAGTACCGGGAGAAAAGTGGTCACCCATCTTTCCCCAGTACCCGCCCCGTGACGCTTCACTTCGGTGATCTAACGGGAACCGGTGTTTCCATCACGGCCACCGCCGCTGGTTTCGCGATACATGTTTGTTTGTTTGTTTTTTGAGATTTTCCCTGTATATGCAGAGATGGCGTTTCAAGCATGTTTTTTGCTTCTATTGCCCAACGAACTATACAGTCTCTTATTTTTCTCTCCTCTCTCTCCCTTCGGGTCCCAGCAGCGAACGGAGTACCGAGAGAAAAGTGGTGGTCACCCATCTTTCCCCAGTACCCGCCCCGTGACGCTTCACTTCGGTGATCTAACGAGAACCGGTGTTTTCCATCACGGCTACGGCCGCTGGTTTCCCGATACATAATACCGAACAAATGGAGAGGCACCACAATAGCAAACAAATGAAAAACTACAGGGTTTTCTGTCCTATTCAACGTGAAACTTGAACTTAGCACATCATACTTCTCTCCAGTCTCCCTCTCAGTTTCCTTTTAGAAAGCCTACATACTTATACGTCTCGCGTTCTTCCACGGTGCTCTGCAACGTGTTCGTTAAACAATCCCAAGGATGTAAGAAACAATTACTGAAATCGCGCAAACGTTACCTATAATCCTGCGAATGCTGATTAGCTGCGCGAACACGAATTATCGACGAGAGTTGGTTAACTTTGCAACTGTTGTAACTGTGCAAATTACCGTGACGGATGTTCGCATGCAACAAGTTGAACGCACGGTAGTTCCTATTTGTAATGCAGAAAAAAAAACGCTTGCCGTAATAACAAATCCGCTTTAATATCGTTGACGATCCAGTATGTGGCTATGAGTTTGAAACAATTATTTCATGCATTTGTTTATTATTAAAATCTCTATATGTAATACATCCAACCTTCGTGTTACCGTAAACTGTTTACATTTTCCTCGTAACGGGAACAAATACCGATTTTAATTAATCAAAAGCTTCAGCCACCGCGATATAATAAATTCTGCTAACGAGGTCAAACTATAATTATAATATTACGAAAGAAGAATCAATTTTTTATCTATCCATCGAGTTTTCCATTTTATGCGTTGCCAACGTCCATTTGCATCCCACTGTTCGTTAATTAATTTTGAGTCCGACCCTATTTTTAACACGAACTCTGTTATAATCACAGTTTCCATCAAAATCACGATTCAACGTACTTTTATACATTCATGTATTAATTTCCCTGTTCATAGTTGCTAATACAGATTTATGTCGAATTATAAACCACTGCTACATATTTTTCAATAACGATCTTACCCGTACAACGAGTCAATTCCGTTATGAATCGATTAACATCAGAATTTCAATTGCACGTTCGACCTTCGTGTTCCCATTTATCTTCTTCGCAACCAGCGGACGTGCAAACATGTTGAATTACGAGCCACGATTTTAGTTAACAATTTCACATTTGTTTTGCAGTGACTGAAAAATCGCACCCCGGAACTTTAAAGTGGAATTTCCTATACGCGACTGGATGCGAGACGTCAAGAATTTCGAAGTCGATTTTCTCGAAAATGAAGCGCAATATGGAAAAATTTTATTCCTTTTTGTCGACCTATTTACTTGTTGCAAGTCGAAAAGAAACAATAACTTTTTTTGATATCGCGCTTCATTTTCGAAAAAATCAACTTTGAATAGGAAAACCTACCTTTACGTTCCCCTCCGCTAACCAACGCAGATTTGCATTCGCAACGCGCCTTCCAACCGGCCCGCAACAAATTAATTCCAACTTCGCGTCGATCGAAATTAGAATCTAGATTTCATAAGCAAATTTACGATCCCATTTACACGTTTCGTTTTACCGGTAACTGATGCAGATTTCTGTTTGATCGCAAATTACACGCCCGACGTGCAATTACACGGGAATAATAATCTCGTCAACAAATTGACGCCTGTGACAGTCTCGTTAAGATGTAAATTTCAATTTCACAGCCACACATCGCGCTCTTGCTGTTTCCCCGCTCGTAGTTAATTAATCAGACTTGCGCGTCGCCGTGAAATTGAGTTTGTCAACAGTAATTTTGTTCTTTTGCCGTGTGGACTCTGTCACAAATTCGAGTCAACATTTAGAATTTATATCCAAGCAGGGCGGCTGCCCGGAGCGACAAATTTAAGGGCGGACAAGTTGGTGGAAAGAGAAAATTAAAATCAATAAAAACCAATTAAAAAAGCACAACTTTTTCTCGTTCTCTTTGCTTTCAATTTCCTAGTAGCAGCTTCGCCATTGATATCGATTAATTGACACCAGAGTGTTCTTATTGGCTTGCTGCGTGGATTTAAATGTCAAGTTTAAAGTTATTATCAATGCTTATGGAATCTCGAAACGAAGTAGGGTAAACAAACCAGTAAATAACCGAATTGTTGAATGACAAGCCCAGTAAATGACCGCATACTTCTATTAAGAATTCTACTTATTAATGTTTGTTTAATACGCAAGACTAAAAATGGGATATTAAAAGTGCAATTACACTGTATTTATAAACAAATAGTAATTTTTAAATTTATAATTCACATTTCTTTGCCTAATGGTCATTCACTGGTTGGTTTACCCTACCTGTTTCTGACGAAGAACAAAAATCTGACGCAAAGATAAACAAATGCAGTGTCATAGAGTGAAGAAGGCAAAACGAAGATTGAGCAACGTGTCGCAATCGCATAATTAAAGAACACAGGCGCCATTCTGGTTATCATGGCGGTGCTCGTAGATAAAAATCAGGTTAATATCTGCGTCGCCTGTGAAAGCACGGTTCCTAACGTCCTAACTTCTAACCTTGTCCCCGCAACTTCATGTACCCATTTATCCTGTTTGCGTCGACCAGATCTGATAAAGCCTCAAACTCGATCTCCAGCCGCTCCCGTAACCGCGACTTCCTCCTTTCTCGATGTAAACTTCCCTCTCGAATTTCACCTTCTCATTCGTCCCATTTATTCCGTGTCAACGAATCTGAATTGACTCTCAATTGCCCGTAACCGCGCCATTGGTTCCCAAAAAAGCGCACCGACTCTGCTCATCCTGGCGGGACAATGGCCCTAAACCGAACCAATTCCTACAAAATCGCGCAAATTCGCAGGTGGATCGCCAATTAGGACGGTGCGCAGAATAGAATTTGAATTTGCAATGATGATTTTCATGCACCGTTGTCCGTTTTCTCAAAACGTTGCAAATTTATTGAACAGCTTTCATACTTTTTACTTTATTTGGTATTTCCGATTAAAATCAGAAAATAGAAGAAATGAAAAGTATTCGATCTGTAAAAAATATCACATTTTACAGCAGGTGTTATAATAATTATGAACAACAGTCTGCATCAGTGTCAAAAAATTTTAATAATATTTATCCAATTTTTAATTTTTAAAAAATAATAGAAAATTAATCGTTGCAGAGTTATATTGAACCAAGTTTAAAGATTAAGATAGAATTTCTTAAGAAGGAACTGATAACTTCACATCTACATTATCTTTCTATTTAAATTTCCCCAAAGATCCAACAGACCTTAGCAAACCCCGCTGCATTAATTTGAAACGATGTCCACCGGTTACGCGGAAAACTGGAGTGAAATCGATGATCGAAGGCATCGCGTCACACCCTTGGCCGGCACGGGCGCGCGAAGAGGAGGCGCGACTCGCGTCGACAGAATGAATCTGCACAATACGTGTCGATTGGAAACACACTGACAAGCAACGACGGTGCACACCTGCTGTACAGGCTTGCGCAAGCAACGGCGGTGTCACCGGCATTGTGTCTCGCTGTGAACAATATCCGCCGCGCGGCTCGCGTAAAAGGCGCAAAAATAGCACGCGCCACCGTTGGCTTCTGCCGATTTCTCTGTATATCCAGCAAAGATTTAAAGTGCGCGCGATAAGGTTTCCCGCGGTGGACAGGCGTCGCGAAACAAGCCGCTTTGCACGGAGAATCGAACGAGGAAATGTCATATCTGACTTGGCCTTTCAGAGAAGTGCAGGAATTTATAGTTAGTGCTTCATTTCGGGTCAAGATTTTCAACCTTCAGCGACAAGCGAATTGGGAATTTATTGAAGAATTTAGAATCTGGAATTTAGAACTTGGACTTTAGAATTTAGAATTTAGAATCTGGAATTTAGAATTTAGACTTTAGAATTTAGAATTTAGAATTTAGAATTTAGAATTTAGAATTTAGAACTTGGACTTTAGAATTTAGAATCTGGAATATAGAACTTAGACTTTAGAATTTAGAATCTGTAATTTAGAACTTAGACTTTAGAATTTAGAATCTGGAATTTAGAACTTAGGCTTTAGAATTTAGAATCTGGAATTTAGAACTTAGATTTTGGAATTTAGAATTTAGAATCTGGAATTTAGAACTTAGACTTTAGAATTTAGAATTTAGAACCTGGAATTTAGAACTTAGACTTTAGAATTTAGAATTTAGAATTTAGAATTTGAAATCTATATAGTTACTAGAGAGAAAAGTATGAGAGATGATGTGAAAATTTATTTATGGTAGCACGCGAGCTGAAGTTCCTCAGAGTACTCAACTTTTGCTTATATACCTAATCCTGAATTTTTGAGATATAAAAGCAAGTATTCGCATTGCATTTTTTTAGCAGGTTCGAAGATCTGCGATCCACGTGTTCCTCGAGCAAAACAATTCAGAATTAATGTTATTGCCAGACGACTAGATCACGACTACTCCTCTTAGGCCACGATTTTTCGCACCCTTGCTCCCCATGAAGTGTGGACCAAGCTATCTTATTCCCCGAATCCGCCCAGTTGAGATTCTTGCGCGGTCTCAGGACTGGTGAGCCAGCTCGGGACCCCATGATCAGCAATTCCAATCCTGAGGACATGCTGCTGGGGTTTGCACCGCCCATGGAGCCAAACCCTGGAGAGATTACGTGGAAACTATTGCAATTAAACGTGGGAGACTCTTCGAAGACTAAGTGCCTCTAAAGTTTCATTTAAAGAGAAGGAGAACGCCAAACGAGTATAAGAGACATTTTCTTCCCTTTCGTATCTTCTTTCTTTCACGCGCGACTCTTTTCTCTATTATGCCGAAAATCTGCGCGATTAATTTACGGGATTTTTGCGGGCCTTCGTTCTCGTTTGGTTTGCAGTCCTTTCATAAAATGCCACCGGCGTGCTGAAGCGTTGACGTTGCGCAATGCTTTGTTCACGCGACACCTTGATGCTCTGAGTTGTGCGACTTGGATGAACATGTGGCAGCTTTTATTATGTTAAGTATTGTCAGTTTTGAATTCATAGATTCAATTGGGACTTTCACGATTATTTCACGGCAGAGATAAATAGTTTAAAATCCTAATGCCCAATTATTTGCGCATTTTATTGCTTGGAGTTCGTCCAAGAACTAATAAATCAGTTTTCGTTGGCGTATGATGGTGGGTAAAAGAAAGTTTAGAAAGTAAAGGATAATAAAAATACCAGAATTTGACGACGAGGGATTATATTTTTACCAGTGTTGGAAATAGCAAGAGGATTTCACAGAATGGACGTCATTTTGAAAAGATATTAGTAAATATTAAAATATTTCAGTCTATACAAACTATTCTCTTTTCAACGACACTAATTTACTAAAAGCGAAAATTCTTTAAAAATACTATTTCAACGTTAACGATTTTAACTTTTCAAGATCGACATTTTACAGACTGAATAATCAATTAAAAATATGCGTCTAAGGCGTAAAGCCTACGAAAATTTTCGCTAAAGAGCCTAGAATATATTTCGAAACAACAAACTTTCTATATTTTCTTGTCTAGCATCTGCTCCATAAAAAAATACAGGTTTCAATCTTTCTTTTAAATTATAATCGCGTGTAACAACCATCGAAGAAACTATGAACACACAAGTGATGGACATGACAAGTGTGCTTAAAAATTGTTAAAAAATTCTGTCTTTGCCTTCGCCCTACGGTTTCACACGCAGAAAACAACGGCCAGGAGATGATCGCGTCAGCAAGGAACACGTTAACTGTAATTACATCCATTTACAGTTCCGAGAGCTTAAAGCGGAGAGGATCTGTAACGCGTAACGTTTGGTTACTGTTACGCTTTCCGGATTGCGACATTTAAAGCGTCGACCACGAACGACATTTCCGACAGGATTCGCGTGCAAGCTTGTCCTACACGGGCTCAGGTGCATATGTGTGGGAACAATGCACGGGACAGGTCGCGAATCGCGTTAAATGGATTCACGGGCCGAAACCAGAATCGACGACGAGAAAGTTTCTGGCCATAGAGAAGATCTAACTATAAATGTCGATTTCACTTCCCGTTATTATTGGGCTGCCAGCCCAAATCAAATGTAAGAGAATATACTTGTTGTATGAAACACTTGTTCGTAAAATGAAAAATAATTTTTTTTCTTTCAAATAATAGATCTAATTAAAAGAAGTAACTTTTGTCTTGAAAATTTTTTTTTTCTCGTACAGTTCGCGAGTTCTAACACAAAATCGGAAAATAGCAAAATTTTCAGGGGTTAATTTCACCCCCTTGGAGTGATTTTGGGCAACAAAAAAAATTGCGTTGTAATCAGGAGAAAATTCCCTACATATTCACAAAGTTTCAGAATTTTTTGAATTTCCGGCTTCGGGATCTTCCCTTGTTAGACATAAATATACTTGTACTAGGTATTCAATACAGTTGAACTTGGTATGAGATACACTTATTCTAGGTCACTGATATACTTGGTGCAATGATTCGAAATTTCTCAGCATTCGAAGGAAAAAGGTTCTTCGCGTAAATTTGATTTGACTTCGATTCACTCTGCAGTATATCAGACTTTGACTGATAATTTCGAATTTCTTTCGACTCCTTCCCGTCGACTTTAAACGAAGACATAAGCTCTGATAAAAAAAATCCTATTTACTAAGTTGGTATGTCATTGATAACTGCAGTATATAAACTGCTTAAATACTGCTTAAAAACCGCTTACATAAAATAGTAAATAGTAATTAAGAATCACTAAACTTCATCATTAAATGAATCAAACCAAGTCAAACACCGTCAAATCGGATCGAACCGAGGTAAACGGAACACTGGCGCATCGAAACTAATTAAAAATAAAGCAGATTGAGTATATCCACGTGTTTACACGAGTCTCCAAGCGAATTGTGCACCAATAGCGCGCAAGAGAACTCGATTCGCTGCAACTCGATCGAAAATCATCCTAGGCGTGGTTTATAGACAATCACGTGTGCCCGCAGTTTATGATCGATGCACCACGTTCTGGTGATCGCGATGCTCGCTCGATATTTGCAATGCAAACCACGTTTGTAATATGCAACAGAGAGACACGGCGCACAATGGGCATCGATTGATTTCTACGATATCGTTTGATATCGATTTCTCTGGATGCACCGAGGCTGCACGCAAAAAGACTCGTTACGTCGACAATAGCGACGTGTTTCCTCGCGAATCTTATTACGCTTTATGTGGAAAACTATTCGTTTTTCATTCAATAAAAATTTTCTGTTGAGAGATCTACTTTGATGGATATTTGTTTGATAGCTCTTTGCCAAAACAAGCATCTATGATTTTTGATAAATTTGTGTAACTGAAAAGGTTTAATCTTTACCTACACATTCCTAAAGGAAAATGCTTCGATATATTAAACTCGTCAGAACTGTTTTAGAATTTGCATAACATCCACTTACGTTTAGTTTTCCCTTTACCACTGAACATCAGGTGAAAAATTCATACCAAATTGTGAGGACCACGTGTAGGTGTACAAACCTGCAAAAATGAAGAAAAATCTGTGTTAAAAATCTAAAGCTATCTGTAGCTTAATTAATAACAAGTCAAGTGTCAAGCACGTTTTATTTTAGATGAAAGGAAAAACCGTAATTAATCTGGATGAGAGGAAAATTATCCGAATGAAACTAAACCCCTTGTGCTTGTGAGCGTTTCCTAGGAATACGCGCTTAATTCAGGTAGAAAGTTTGCTTCGTAAATAACTAGCTTTGAAAAAAAAACCGCAATTTTTTATCGCGTTCGCAAGACTCCCTGGAGTATCGATCTCTCGTACAATGACTTCGTATGAACCCGTTTGCCTTATCAACAGCACGCTCGACTCAACGAAATTGCGGTTTATTATTTTCATCGTGTGAATGGAGACAGGTGAAATCGATTGTACGTTACGTCAACGTCGGCTACGTGGAGCAAATATATGTGGTCCCAGGTGCAAAAGAAAGGGGAATGTCTTTGTCAACGTTATCTTCGTACACTTTTATAGCAAATTTATCCCAACCTATTTTTAACAATTATTACAGATAATGTATCAAATGGAAATATAAAACAAAAACCGATGACATTTCGAGGACCATTTTCATTAACTCTAGTGAATACGACGATATTTTGATTTTTCTTCCCAATTTCAAAATTCTGAATTAGGTAGAAAGGCTTATGTTCAATCTCGATAAAGGAGAGTACTTAATTGGCAAACTATAAAACAAAAATTGCTAGAAAATTTGGTTACTTAGTCTGGAAGATTCCCTTACTTTGAATGTTTGTTCAAAATAATATCGACCACACGAAAATTCAATTTATCGAAGGACGCAAACATCGACTGTTCAGCTTTCAAATTTATTTAGGCACGATAGTTATAGAAGAGATTCCTTCCAGTCGAATGTACGAGTAACGTAAGTACACGTGTACGTGTATCACGCGTTGGGCCAGAAAAATTTCGGTTCGCTGTGACGAGAATGATAAATGAACCCTAGTCGTCATCGGAGCGCGCTAGAGGACTACGTTCCGTAGTGAATCTTTCTTTTCCTCGTTCGGGTCAGCTGCTTACGGAGCAACGACCCCCAACCCCGAAATATAAGAGAGTTATATCCTGACCCGGATTAATTCGATCCCTCTCAGGGACAACTACTACGGAACTACGAACAATATTGCAAATTCCGTTAAGCAGACATCATAACTGTTATAATTTTTTTTTTAAAGGTTATGGTATAAGAGATAATTTATTTAATTAAATTATTTTGGTTACAAATAACCATTATAAAAGACCCGAATTGTATTTTGGTTACTGCTAACCAATATCGACGGTAAATAAAAAAAAAGTATCACTGACAACGTGAAAACATTAATTAAGAAATATATATTTTATTCAGCAAAAAACTGTACCTACGAAAAAATATATGAGACAAAGAATGGGATAAAAGATATTGTAGGTACTACAATTCACCGTATTTTGCTTAATAAAATATATAACTTTTATAATCAATATGACATCAAATAAGAGAAACCTCAATTTTTTGTCTTACACCACTTTCGTAACCACAGACACAATTGATATAAAATCTTCAGAGTCTACCAAAGTCTTAGAAACTTCGGTTACGGTGGGTTAAAGCAATCGAATATTTCAATCGCGTGAACGAGCTGAGACCATCAACTCCTACTTGCCTGGGTCATATCAATTTAAAGACCTCAACTCAGTGACACAAGGAAACACCTACAAAAGGAAACTGCACCGCAGTCACCAAGATTCAGCATCCTCGGGGGTCAAGATCAAGGAGCAGCGCTCCAGAAACGCGATTAGGTTGCATTAAAGAGGGGAAAGTGCACGGGGCGAGATAAAAGTGGCTGGCAACGAGGTCCATGGAGCACGGCAAGGTGTTCCACGTGGCTGTGCGAAGCGTGTAAACCGCCGAACGGGACCGTGAAAAATGCGTGTTGTATCGCCAACGCGTTACACATTGCGCACATGGTTCCAGCGGGCGTGCAGGCAGCGAATGGAGCGAATGGAGCGAATGTAGCGGGCGGAGAAGAATGCTTGACTCTTCCCGTCGTTTATGACTCACCATTCGACTATCTGGTCCGTCTAAACGCCGACCGGCAGGAAAATAGACGGCGGAGTAAACGAGCGGGCGAGCTTTTTCCATGCACGTACACTCGGATGGGTTGCCGCGTCGTTTCCCATGAATATGAAACGAATTACGCGGAGCGAACGTCAACGGTGGAGAACTATCGATGGTTGTTACGATAGTTATCGATGGTTCTCACTATCGAAAACTATAGATGGCTTATTTTCACTATCGATAATTATCGGTATTGAAAATCGTAGGGTAGTCAACTCAAAAATAATAACAGCTGAAATTCAGAATCCCAAATTTAATTTCTAATATTATTACATTGGTATTGAAAATCGTAGGTTAGTCAATTGAAAAATAATAATAGCTGATATTCAGAATCCCAAATTTAATTTCTAATATTATTAATCGTAGGTTAGTGAATTGAAAAATAATAACAGCTGAAATTCAGAATCCCAAATTTAATTTATAATATTATTAATCGTAGGTTAGTCAATTGAAAAATAATAACAGCTGAAATTCAGAATCCCAAATTTAATTTCTAATATTATTACATCGGTATTGAAAATCGTAGGTTAGTGAATTGAAAAATAATAACAGCTGAAATTCAGAATCCCAAATTTAATTTCTAATATTATTAATCGTAGGTTAGTGAATTGAAAAATAATAACAGCTGAAATTCAGAATCCCAAATTTAATTTCTAATATTATTACAAATTTCGATTGTGAGAACCATCGATAACTATCGCAAATACCATCGATAATTCTCCACCACTAGAGCGAACGTCAACGGTGGAGGCTTCGGAATAGCGACGTTTTATTCCACCTTATTTTCGAATTCAAAAAAGTCCACTTCTTCGCCTGTCGCCTATTTTGAATTAAATAAGTGGCCACTTCTATGCATAGGAGGTAAGTTTGTAGGTACGTGTATTGGCAAAAGTCTGGCGCGAGCAGCGAAACGTGTGAATTAAATTGTCGAGAGGGGAAAAGGAGGAATGCGAGGCGCGTGAGTAATTCACGTGACACCGTTTCGCATCTTTCAAGTGCGCGGTAAAATTCATTTCTCGGGGCTGTTTCTCACGCGGAGATAAACGAGAAAGTGAACGGAGAAACGGGCGATTATTAATCGCGCTCCACGTGGTAATTCGCAAACAGTGGCCTGGCCTGCTGCTATTCTTCCATTTTTATAAAATGCTTCGCTGTATAGTAAATGTGTAAAAATTTCCACCGAAGCTTTGAGAAATATAAGTATTCTTTGAAATAAATTTTAGTTGGTCTCTTGACACTTGGAAATTTTAATTTATAAATACAAGGCGTTTTTGAATTTATTTTCTATAATATCGAAAATGAACGCTCAAGCCTTCTCCAGAAATTAAGTAAAATTCTTCGCTTCGTTGAATGAAATCGATGGAAATAATACATATCTACTACCCACGCTATCTTTCATTTCAGGTGACGGTAAAAATAGTTGTGGCCCCGAAATTACACAATACACAACGAGGAAATGTTTTTCTTGAAACAGCAGGAAGACGTAACGCTTCTTCCTGAGTGTACCTTATGTGAGTCAGTAACTATTAATATATCGTGAATAATAATGATACAAACACATCGTATATCACGTCTCGAAGATACGCGTTGGTGTATGCACGTAATGTACACTTGTGCGAACCGTCTGCGTTTCAATGAATGATAAATTTCACATGTGTATATAGATAACTATTTCACAAGGTATTTTAACTCGGACGTAAAGAGTATGAAAAAAGAATAAATGAATAAAATGCGAATTAAAGATGGACAGAAAGCTTCACGAGGGAGTAATCAGATTGGAAAAAAAAAATTGGAGCACCTGTTGTTTATTGATTTTCGATTATTAACTATACATAGTAGAGTAAGTTGAAGTGAGTAGGTGGGGCAGGAGAGTTGGCGTAGTCGCTATATTTCAGAATATTTTCTACAGAAGTATAATCAGAGCATCAATTAAATTGCTGTAGAACAAGTTTATTTTTTCAAGATTCGAGAGCCAATAAAATACAGGATGAATGAAAATAATCGCCCTGAGGAATCTCAGGAATCCAAGGAATTATTTTCTCTTCTTTTTTTAACTCGTGGATATTTTGCTGCGAGAAGCATTGATAAATTTAATACCACATCTGCATATATTAAAGACCATCAACCAACTACCACTTTTAATCGTGCAATCGATTAAGAAGACACAAAATAAATAGGTATGTTCCATAATATGCAATCCAAGTGATTATCCACTGTCGCCATTAATGTTAACCCTTAACTGGTATACTGTTTTTTTTTTTTTCAAATTTAATTGGTATCTTGGGGTCGTGGCAGACCCCAAATAAAAAAGGACACAGAAATTTGTAAAGTCGACATTAGATCAACCTCTACGAATACCTATTTTGTTCTTAGGTAATGTATAAAATAATAGAAACGTAGAAAGTTAAACTATTATTATCAAATTAATTAGAAATTCAGTTTACAAACTTAGACAACCAAATATTTTGCACCGTGCTTGGGTTCATGACTGACCCCAGGATACCAGTTAAGGGTCAAGGTAAAGGACCCAATTACTGAGACCTGACCAATTACTGTCACCTTAAGCTATTTTACTTAAAATAACAAATAAATAAACGTTGTAAAGTCATACACAAAAAGAATGATGTAGTTCAACCTATAATCTATGCTATAAATTATATACTATAGTTTATTTATTCATTATTTTAAGTAAAATAGCTTAAGGTGACAGTAATTGGTCAGGTGTCAGTAATTGGGTCCTTTACCCTACCTAAATATTACCTACAATCCATCACTATTTCCCAATCCTTAAAACCACCCCTCTGCCTCGCCCACTACTTCCGCTGCATTCAATACTTTTAATTAAATTCAATTTATTGTATCCTCCTGCCATGGCGTATGCCAAGCGAATATCAAACGCGATCGATAGCTCCGTGACTCGCATATACAGCTCACGCCCAATGCACTTCTCGCGCAAGAGAAGAGGGAAAAAGGCCTCAACGGGAACGTTGCTGTGAAATCTATAATGCCCACATATCGCGATGGAAGGGGGGGAAGCCAGTGCTCGATAAACCGCTGTTCGGAAACCGCAAAAGGTGAACGCGCGACTAACGTTACGTCATATCAGCGATAGAGGCGCACGTAAGGTAAATATAGTTGCGGTGCCTTGCCACTACTGCGACGCATCCTGAGTTTCATTCTTCGGGGGCGACTCTCTCATTGTTCCCCTATCGAACGGGTTCCCAATCACGCTCGCGTAGCAAGGAGAGACAGGCGCAAGGCGCAACGCGAACGGGGGAGTGGGTCGAGGCATAATCAAGATCATTCTCAAGATGAAAGCCTTTAACGGGGGCAGAAAGGTCAAGTGCCGTTCCGCCCATCGACTTTCGACATCAGTTCCTACGGGCACTGCAATTTGCATTGAATATTTCACCTTGTACTTGCCTCCACTTCCTACCATCCTCGTCCCGATGCACTTCGCGTCGCTGATCACATTCAACGCGCTTGCCACTGGCCACCCCCGCTCCGGGCGGAGGGCAAACGTTGCGGGGGAAACGAGATCTTTTGCTTCGACGAGTTTAATATCTGATGTAATGAATTTTAATAGTAGGGAAACTGTACCTAATATGGAAGCCCGCAATTTTTCAGTAAGTATAGATAGGTATCTAATAACGTTAACCGGCAACAGTGTAAAATGTAAGATATTTCGTGAAAAACAAAGTAGGGGAAAGGTGGGATAGTTGATCGCAGTTTTTCTTTTTTCTCAAAATAATAATAATGGTTTGCTTTGTTTGTATTTAATTATTTGAGTTGCGATATAAACTGATGTGATCATGTATCCCCGCTGATCAACTATCCCACCTTTCCCCTACTTACAACCATAGGGTAATTCCGGGTGAGATGGCTCGATCACGCTCCTTTTGCAAATATATTTTTGTCCTTTATAAAACCACTAAATTTACGGTGTGCTGATTTTTTTAAAAAGTGGGCCATCTCTCCCCGACTTACCCTATTCGTATTTGGGCTTCAGTTCTAATTCTAACAATAAGTCTGTCGTTGAGTGCGAAGTGATCATTGTTGTGTTTGACAGCGTAGACAAGTTTTTCAGAAGCGAGTTAAAGACAGAAATTTTGGTGAAGCTAAGTTAAAAATATTACTTTCGCATGATTTATCATTAAATATGTTTGAATTCCCCTCTACTGCGAAATAAACGAATTCTGAAGACGGGGTGAGAAGGAAACGCGGTGAATTAATGATCCGATCTCCTAGCAGGGCTTTTTGCATGTTCCTCGTTTTTCAGGATGAACTTCGTTCGAAGAAGAGGATCGTATTATGAGAGACCTCAGCCTTGAAGAACAGCGAGTGTCGTGTTTCGCGAGACTAATCGATTTTCATTGTTTACTACCAGTTCATTTCGCGTGCCGCCCACTAGAATCATCCCCGTCATCGATTTCCCCCGGACCGCGTTATTGCGCTTCCGCGTACAAACTCCTAAGTACACCGAGAATTCCCACGAATTCTCCGCTCGGTGCACACCGTCCGCCCTCGCGCGCAATTTCTTAGTAGATGGAATTCCATCAGATTGCAGCGCTTCGCAATTACAAAGTCTCTCAGGTACAGGCGCGAAAGCTTCTTCGACGAGTCACAGCCGACGCGATTTCATTTCACTGGGATCGTCGCGTGTTTATTGCTGCATTTAATTTTTATTGCTGTGCATTTTTTATCTGCTTCGCTAATAGCAGTGGTAATAGTTGGCGGGAGTGGAGATATAATGATTTTGAAGTAGAAGAAGGGAGGATTTTGAAGAGGGGTAATAGAAGAATTTGGAGAAGAGGGGTGGAGAATTTTGAAGAAGAGAGGTGAAAGCTTTTGACTTAATAAAGGGGAATAGATGACTTCGAGCAAGAGAAATAGAAGACTTTGAAGAAGAGAAATGGAAGAGTCCGAAGTTGAGGGATGAAAGATTCTGAGGAAGTGGAAGGGAGGATTTTGAAGAGGGGTAGTAGAAGAATTTGGAGAACAGGGGTGGAGAATTTTGAAGAAGAGAGGTGAAAGCTTTTGACTTAATAAAGAGGAATAGATGACTTCGAGCAAGAGAAATAGAAGACTTTGAAGAAGAGAAATGGAAGACTCCGAAGTTGAGGGATGAAAAATTCTGAGGAAGTGGAACGGAGGATTTTGAAGAGGGGTAGTAGAAGAATTTGGAGAAGAGGGGTGGAAAATTTTGAAGAAGAGAGGTGAAAGCTTTTGACTTAATAAAGGGGAATAGATGACTTCGAGTAAGAAAAATAGAAGACTTTGAAGAAGAGAAATGGAAGAGTCCGAAGTTGAGGGATGAAAGATTCTGAGGAAGTGGAAGGGAGGATTTTGAAGAGGGGTAGTAGAAAAATTTGGTGAAGAGGGGTGGAGAATTTTGAAGAAAAGAGGTGAAAGCTTTTGACTTAATAAAGGGGAATAGATGACTTCGAGCAAGAGAAATAGAAGACTTTGAAGAAGAGAAATGGAAGACTCCGAAGTTGAGGGATGAAAGATTCTGAGGAAGTGGAAGGGAGGATTTTGAAGAGGGGTAATAGAAGAATTTGGAGAAGAGGGGTGGAGAATTTTGAAAAAGAGGCGTGAAAGCTTTTGACTTAACCAAGAGGAATAGATGACTTCGAGCAAGAGAAATAGAAGACTTTGAAGAAGAGAAATGGAAGACTCCGAAGTAGAGGGATGAAAAATTCTGGGGAAGTGGAATCGGAGATTCTGAGGAAGTGAAATAGAAGATTCTGAAGAAATGGAATAGGAGAATCTGAGGAAGTGAAATAGAAGATTCTGAAGAAATGGAATAGGAGAATCTGAGGAAGTGAAATAGAAGATTCTGAAGAAATGGAATAGGAGAATCTGAGGAAATGATATACGAAATGCTGAAGAAGTAAAAAAGTTTGCAGAATAGAAATAGGAGACTCTGAAAAAAATGAATAGTCGATTCGAATGAAGATGAATAGAAGAGAAATAGAATACCCAAAAGAAGAAATATGTTTCGAAGCTACAGCAAACGTATCCCAAGTCAAACCCCAGTGTAAACATATACGAATTAAAAATTCAGAAGGGGAGACGAGAAATGGGTTCACTAAGTACCTACATAATTCTGTAAAAAAAATGCAGAGACACGCTGAGGGAATATAATTTTTGTAGCATTTCAATGCATAGGTAATCACCTCGCTGAAGGTGAAACACTAGACTCGTGATTAAATGAATACTTTAATTATTGCAAGTAACGCGCCACAATTATAATTAAATACTTCGAAGGAGAGAGAAACCACTCGTCGAAGAATTCATTGAAGAATCGGGGACACGTTGCATTCTTTGAATCTAAAGTGCATGTTCGAATGCGAAGGGCACGTGTTTTGTAAGCAGTATCATTGCACCAAAGCACGTTTCGAAAATAGTAAAATTAGAAACGACGGAAGAGCCAACTCGCGAATAAACTTCCTCTGCCAAAATTAAACGGCGTATCAAAGACGAAACAACAACACCGACATCACGACCCAGTCCTGCCTGCCTAGGCTTAAACGGCGTTTAACCATTTAATTGAACGTGTTTTCGCGATCGTTGGTTGCTCGCTGGCTCGCAATTAACGCATTGCAAACAGGAAGCGCAGTGCTTGTGCTACGCATTTCGAGGAATGCTCAAACGACACTATTTAGGACGGGGTACATCTGCCTGACGAAATACGTCGAAATTGTTGAATAAACAGCTTTCATTGGAAGCCCTGTTTAACGAGAAACACAACAAATAGAAAGGTATTAAATCAGACATCATAACTGTTATAAGAGAAATGATAAAAGTTATGGTAATATCGTTAATTAAATGATTATGGTTACGAATCACAATTACGAATGATTAAATTTTTTTGCTACCAGTGGATCCATTATCGATGGCGAAAGTTTAATTTTGGTTATTAGTAACCAATATAAATGACCTTCTTTTATTTTCAATTAAACCATTATTGCTGACCCGACTTTTATTTTGGTTACCGATAACCATTATCGACGCCGAAATTTTTTTTTATTAAAAATATATTTTATTCAGCAGAAAAAACGGTAAATTGTAGTCAATATCTTTTATTATATTCATCGTTTCATATATTTTCACTGTTTTTTTTTTTGTTAATCAAATATATCAGTTTTGTAATTAATTTTCTTCACGATGTCAATGAATATTAATTATCAGTAACATTAATAAGAATGTAAACAGAAAAAGATTTTGCCGTCGATAATGGTTATCGGTAACCGAAATAAAATTGGAGTTATTGATAATGTTTTAATCATTCCTAATGATTACTTGTAATCAGAACAATTAAAAATAAGTATTCAATTAATCATTTAATTTTTTGTGAAATCTCTTTGAGATTTAATGACAACTGGCTTCCATTTAAATAAATATTAATTGTTACTTAATATTTTTTTCCCAAATGCTTTTCAAAATAACTGGAATCGAGTGCGAAATAGTAATGGAAAATTCAACGCTTTAAAAACAGGACTTTAAAATTTTTTAACATTCCCAATTTTCAATATATGACTCACTATATGAGTACTTCAATTATCGAAGGGCTTTGAGAAATTGGCAAGTGAAGCCTAGAAATTATATCCTATTTCATATTTATCACAAAAAAAATAGTATAATTGAAAAAGGTCCCCGTCCTATTTGCGAAGTACATATAATGGAATCTCCAAGAATCAAGGATTTCAAATATTTGAAAAAGGTAAATCCGAGTGAGTTTACTCCTAAAAGTGCGACTGAAGAACTGTCAACACGTCGTGTGCCTCGTTCAGGGATCGAAGCTGACGACCGTCCACGCGACGAAGCTACTAATTATACAATAGTGCTTCAACTCGATGGCATTTGCCTCGTTTACTCTTTACGTTCGAGCACGTGAGTGATGAGCAAGGAGACGAAAACCTCCACCGATCTGTATGCAGAGAGGAAAGTGTCTCAAACGTTCGTCCCTTGGCAAGAACGACTATAGCACGCTGAATTATCGAGAAACAATTTGCACGTCGCGATACACCGTTCCTGCCACGTTGTCGAGATCGGTCGAGGGAATTGAGACAACGACGAACGACTTGACGACGGCAGAATTGTAACACTTGCGTAAACATTCTGCAAGTAGGTGCTTCAAGGACTGAGAAAATGTAAGTCAAATGTTTTGGAGAAAAGTAATTTTAGTCTCATTTCCAGCTGAGGATCTTGAAACAAGAAGCTGCTGAGAATTACAAAATGGGGCTGAAGCCTGGGGCCCCTGATTCTAAATTTTTTCTTCGAAAAATTTATCAAAAAATCTTGCCGAGGGTCAACGTTATATTTAGTTTTGATATTCAATGTTAATTTTGAAATTAAATTCTTATTTAGATTACACGAGTATTGTGATAAAAAAAAAATGAAATTGAAACTGACAAGAAACTGCTGAGAATTACAAAATAGGGCTGAAGCCTAGGGCCCCTGATTCAAAATTTTTTCTTCGAAAAATTTATCAAAAAATCTTGCCGAGGGTCAACGTTATACTTAGTTTTGATATTCAATGTTAATTTTGAAATTAAATTCTTATTTAGATTACACGAGTATTGTGATAAAAAAAATGAAATCAGCGTTATTTTATTTTTTATATTTAACCGAGGCCCCCCGAATATTCAGCCTAGGGCCCCTGAAAAGGTAAATCCGGCTCTGCAGATCTTGCAAGGAATGATTCAGCAACAGCCTGCAACTCCCACTTCTATTCGCTTTTGAAAAGAAAGAGTTGTTTTGGCAAGCTCCCCTATTTACTCGATCGATCCCCAAAGAATGCCACACTTTTTACTGGCGACCTGTACACATTCGTTTATCACCTCGTAAAAGAAAGTGCCGCGCCTATACTCTGGTGTTTCGAGTCCCTCAGTGTGCGACACTTCAAAGGAGGAAAAGTGTCCTTCAAAGAACCCGCGTGCCAAGACCTTCCCTTATTATTAGAAGTTCCATCGATTCGCCACGGTTCACAGGTTGCATTTAATTTCTCGTTAGCAGGGTCTTTGCACACGTGTCGAGTGTGTGCATCTTTAATCGACGCACGTTAAAAGAATTCTGGATGCTCGAGAGAGGCTTTCGAAATCGCTAATCGCTGTCGTGGAACATGTTTCAGCATCGCGATAAGAAATTCGTAAACCTACATGCATATTATTATCATTATTATTATTAAGCGTCTTTATTGCAAACAAGAAAAAACAAGCAACGAAAGTAAACAAAGACACATGCACAGGCGAAGTTCAGTCACGACTGTTTTTCAACTTAACCTACACTATAAGCTATCAATCGATGATGAACTCGAAAGATCATACAATTTTCATATACTTCGTTCTATATATTATCGTCCAGCTCGTAGAATCTGATTCTGCAAGTTATTTGAATTAGAACACCGAGGGTGACGGATCATCTAAATGTCTGAGTACTTACGGCGCAAGGTTGACGAGAATAATTTTTAATGTCAATCAATTCCACAGACGTCACGTGGATTATATTTTAATGAACGATCTCCTGGAGGTGATACAAGAGAAGTGACATGAATTTGTAATATATGCCACGTATAAGTCTGGAAATTCAACGTTTCTTTCTGACGAGAATAGTCGATCGTAAATGTCTCGTGGATTCGACGCTTCGAGCCTGAGAATATTGAAAGAACACAGATGTTACTTATTGAGCCTAATAAATAAAGTGTAAGCAATTGCTTCTTTTTTTTTAATATTTTACTAGGAATTGCTTAAATTCGTGTGAATAAAAACACAAGCATTTGCTTATCTTGTAGGAATTCCTAAACTGACAAGGAATTACTTAAAGGAATCACTTTTCCTTAATTTTTTAAGGAATTGTGTACTACTCGAATGAATAAAGTGTAAGCAATTGCTTTTTTTTTAATATTTTACTAGGAATTGTTTAAATTCGTGTGATAAAAACACAAGCATTTGCTTTATCTTGTAGGAATTCCTTAACTGACAAGGAATTACTTATGAAAATAAGAAATTCCTTTTTTGTTTAAGTAATTGCTTTTGCTAATAAGGAATTGCTTAGTTTTTATTCATCAGGCTCAATCTCTAAATTCAATATACTAACAGACACGTTGATATAAGTACTCGATACTGGCGACCAATTAAATCGCAGTTAAACGCGCTATAAAATTGCAACCTTGAACATTTAGTTAAATGCAAAGTAACGAGTATTAAATATTAATAATAAACGATCGCCATAATTAACCACGTGGAAGGGCCTGCGTTATTTAAAGGCCTAATAAAAATAACAAATACCCTTCGACGAGGCGTTTTCTTGCTCGTTAGCGAATATTAACCCCCAAGAAAAGATTCTCAAACATTTCAATTAGCCAGTATATGCTTGCGAGAAGGAAGATCGCGAACACCGGCGTTTTATTGGCACGAAACGGACACAACTGTATTCCGCATGCGAAGCCATTCAATGGCTTTTTGCACACATCCTCCGGCAGTGGCAGATTAGGCATATTACGATAGAGATAGGTGAACGGTAGGCGTATCAGAGTCATTTGCATAATAACTCCGCGCAGCTGCTTCGGCCGCGAGTCCGCAAACTATAGTCGTTATGACTTGATCGAATGATAAGCCCCTGAAGCACTATCAAAATTTACAGGCCTAATGCTTAATGGACACGTTCATTCCAAATGATTCCCAGGAACGAATCATTACGACAATCTCGGACCGTTAGACCGCGTGATCGAAGCGTTCCCATTCGCTGGGAATAAAAAATGATTTTTCAATCAGAACTACGAACGAAACGCTCCCAAATCGCAAACTCTGGTTTCAATAAAATTTCGCGCGAATGCAGAGCAATTTTTTCTGCGGAATTTCACTGCGAACGGGTGAAATCTAAAATTTTAAAGTTATCACGGTTTTTTGCTTTTTAATATAATTTTGTAGCAATGTAAATTAAAAGAAAACTTTAGATGTAAGAATTGCTAAAAAATATTGAAAATACGAAAAAAGGCAATAACTTTTTAAGCGCTAATTTCACCCATTCAGAGTGAATTTCCGCAGGAAAAATTGCTCTTTCCATACTCCAATACGTTCTAAATATATTCGCACGACGTTTCATTAAAATCAGAATCTCTGGGTTGGAAAAGTTTGCTCGCAAGTCGAAAGTAGAAAATTCAATTTTGTATACGGAGCTCGACTTTTTGCATTAAATGAGGGAAATCAAGCTTAAAAGTAGCAAATCATACGCATTTGAATAATTTAATAATAATCTCTATAACGAGAATATTATATTAGACCTGAATTTCCTGTGATATTAATTTTAAGGACTCTAAATTCCCGCAGCAGTGTCGGAAGGCTTTAACGTACGCGATGTTGATAGAATTTCCATACCAACACAATGGATTCAAATTACGTTTAATGACCACTTATTCGCAGTCGCCTTTAACCCTCTGCGCACCGACTACCAACCCTGCTGGCACAGTGCCTGAAAGCGGATCTCTTCCACAACCCCCGCACTCCTGGCAAGACTTTCGGGTTCGCAATATTTCTCCATAATAAGGACCAATTCCTCAAAAAGCTACCTTGCGTTCTTCAAAGCACTTTAATCTACCAAACGTCGCGCAGAACTCCCAAAATTCATTCTTCCACCACTGCGCACGAAGAAAACGCAGGAAACTTTGAAGGGCCAAAGTTTTCCGCTCTCGGAAGCTACCCAGCCACCGACGATGCCTACCGCGAAAAATGGTTTCCACGTTTCTATATAAATGCCTTCCGCATTGCAGTAGATCGGTTACGTCACTGTTTCACCCTTGCCAACCACGGGGCGCGCATAGTTTTCCCCTTAAGCCGAGTTCCCAAGCCCGCGGGCAACAGTTGCGCGTCGCGCGCCAAGCAAGGGCTTAATTACATCGAACGGAACTTTCTCGCCGGCGTAAATGCGGAACGAATTTGCGCCGAAATTAACGGCGACGGCGAAGGATCCCCTTTGTAAGGTGAAATATTCGCGCGGAGCAGGCCACGGTCGTTTCTAGTGCAGGCTGGAACTTGTGACGTGGCAACGGCGGGTAAAAAAAAACATCAGTCCGATCAAAGTAGGGTAAAGAAACCAGTAAATGACCGAATTGTTGAATGAGAAGCCCAGTAAATGACCGCATATTTTATTTTATTAAGAATTCTACATCATTGAATTAGACAAAAAATTATTGTAATTATTCTAATGAAATTAAAAACCTTACAAAAATAATTCTTAAATATTCAGCTATAAAAATTAATGCAAATCTACCTATTATACTTATTAATGTTTGTTTAATACGCAAAACTAAAAATATGGGATATTAAAAATGCTACTACACTATATTTATAAACAAATAGTAATTTTTAAATTTATAATTCACATTTCTTTGCCTAATGGTCGTTCACTGGTATGCGGTCAATTACTGGTTGCTTTACCTACTGATTTTCCAATTTTTTCTTCATATATTTTTATCCACTTTTCGTTTAACTTTCCATCCGGAGGAAAGCGAAAGTGTATTTAGTATATTTTGCAGCAGATTTTATAATTGATATTGCATTTGGCTACACAACAGTTTCATATTTATTAACCTTGAGAGGCCACCTAAAAATTGGGATACTTTGCCGGCCATTTTGGTGATATATATACCTAAATTTTAAGTAAATAAAACTTACAATTTCAATGAAAAAACCGGCCCTCTAAAGGTTAATATAAATACAAAAAAATTGTCCACTGAAATGGAGGTTGTAATCGTTTTATATTCACTGTGTGGTTCTATTTTTGAGATTGTCAAACATTGCATTAATATATTGTTTATAACGCACACACGAAAATTATCCACATTATATCCACATATCTCAATATTCTTAATATATAAAGCAGAAAGTGTTTGTGTGGTTGCAGCGGTAAACTCTGGGGTCACGAAAGGTGCCCCAGCTCATTATTCCCAGCTAATCCAGGTGAATGCGACTATTTTCACAGATCCAAATAAATAAACAATTTTTTTTTCTAAAATCGAAATATAAATTTCGAGCGAAGCCGAGTAGTAAAACTATTTAATATCCTATAACGCGAGCGGCTTTAATATAATTTTCATAAAACTGATGCTGTCTCGTTGCCGAATTTTTTATGTTTCAAAATGTTTCTTATATCCGAAGCAGCGGAAGGTGGAATCCAATTTGAGTTAGTCGCGAGATGACAGATCGCTTTTTCCGAAGTAGAAGCCTGACTTAATCGTAGACGCTGTATAATTGAGGATGAAAAGTGCAGGTAAGCGGCGGCCGGGTTGCACAGCAGATAATTATCGCGAAAAGCACGTAATTGCGTGCGACGAATGACGATTTATGCCGTTTCACATCGACTCCGCTGGCTCGAGTCTCTTTTTCATTAATTCACTTACCTACTGCTTGATACATATTCAACGAGCAAGCCGTTTGCCGGAGAAAATACGCTGCTCGTGATAATTAAATGACCGCCTGCTGCCTACTCGAACGACTTTATCGTTCATTGAGATATTCAGCACACTTTTAGCGCCCCAGGTCAGCTGTGCACGTTACGCATTCAGCTTTTCATTCAGCCGTGCCACACGAATCTTTGAATTCGTAACGCGTGAAAATATTACGCAGCGCGTGGGTGTGTGCGTTTCTTTGGCTGACTGAATCTGATGTCTTTAATTTAAGAGCGAAAGATTTTAATACCAGAGGTGACATTTTCAGTTTCCTGGGGCTGTTACATTTAATAGCAGCGGGATTTCGAATGGTTGAATTAACTTAATGCGAATTTTCCTTCCTTTATGTTTTGTGGTTTTAATCACTTTAGTGCGTGATATAGATTAAGACCCGGACACTCGGTCAAACTAATATAAAATGGATATTAGAACTAATATTTTATAGGAATAAACTTAATTTGTTCAGAATTTTATGGTGATTCAGAAAAAAAACTGTTTGATATTTGTTTATTTAGACAATATTTACTAGAAACAGGGTTGAGAACTGAAGTCGTGACATCTAACCATCTCTCCCGAGGTGACCGGAAATATGGTTCTTCCACATAATTATTCTCCTCGTGAAAAACCGAAGAAGAAAGCAAAATTATTTACAACTACGGTTTTATTGATATTTAATTTGTTGACGTTAAACAAAATGTAAATGAATACAGAAGTGAATAAATAAAATAAATAAACAACAATAATAATAAAAAATAATCCCTTGCAAAATATTGTAAATTGAATTGATAAAATAAAAGTTTAGAAAGTGGGTCATCTCTCACTCACAATTTGAAAGTGAATCATTTATTCCAATCATAACTCGACCAACTCTCCTGGCCGACCGACTCGCCCGGATTTACCCTATCTCATTTACTATTATTATAAATTCAAAAGCATTCCTCCAAATGAGTGGAGAGAGCATTATATTTTCGCAAAATTGTATTATTGACCGAGGAACTCGATGCTCGGAAATGTCTAACATAAGTAACAAGTTAACGCATTCTATACTTTACACGTCTGGCTTGACGCGTAATCAATACTTTTTAATAACCCTGAAGAACCGACAAACTGAAAAGTAATTACTGCGAAACTGCAGCTTTCTGCTTTACTTTTTGCGGCAGAGGAAATTGAAGTTTCAAAAGTCGAGGAAAATAATGCATCGCTACATTCGCGAAAAAATCAATCGGCCTCTAAAGGCTGCTTAAAAGTTACCCTTGTCGTAATATTTGGCTACCACTGCAGCTTTCTTTCTCCCCTATTTACAGAAATCTGTATTTCACATGAAGCCAAATTAGAAGTGAGAAAAAGAAGACTCGATTTATCACTCGTATCAATGATTCAGAATTGAACAAAACACTTATACTCTTCAAAATGATAAGCGATTCACCTACTTCAGTTACTTAAATTATCGCTCACTGAAGTACCCAAGTTCGCTGATAATTTCAACGACATATATAAATCCACTGAATTTGAGCAGTCGAATGAAATGAAATTTGACAATTTTCAAATCACGAATAAAATTGGATAGATTCTAGATGAGAATTCAAACCCAGACCACAATTTTCGAGACACTGCACTGAATCCTAGAAATTGAATTTAAATCAGGAAACAATCGTTTCATCTCGCTGTTAGAAAATCATAAATCCAGCCGATAAGAAACGTTCCAGTCGCTACAGAACGGCCTTGCATGTCCAAACGATCCACGATTACCGCGCCATTATTCCCTTCCGCTGACGGGCATGCTTAACACTTTATAGGTTTTCCTGTCGACCGTAAAAACTTTTCCTCCGTTTTCCTGCCGTTCCCCTTGATAACGATCCATCCGCAGCTTCGACAGCCTAATTGCTGGTCACTTAAATCCACGCTTTTCAGAGATTACTTGTGCCGTGCACCGCGGATGAAAATTGATTTGCCGCTTTTTCTATTTTCATAAACCGCGAGGTTTTGAAACATTACGCTGAAATCTATGCGACTAGCAAACTTATGGAAGTCGGCATTGAAACTAAATTTCGAATTGACTGGAGCACAATACTCCTTTGTTTCTGAAGTTAATAGTTAATGGTTTCAATAGGATTTCAAATTCAATTATGTTCACTGAATAGTCTGCTCCTCGTTGCCATAAATAATTTCTTGCAAACTACAGGTTTTTCAACGCCACCTCCGGAAATTTATTTAACAAAAACTGTAAGATTTTACTATTTGTGTTTTTCCTGTATATTAAAGTGTGGTTGAAGTACCTAATATTTAGAATTTTTAACGAGTTTCTGTGTTGCAAAAAATTAATTTGACGTAAAACATATAATTCAAGATTAATGGATTATCTTTGCAGGAATATGATGCGATGAGTCATCGATGAGAGAAAGGAATTGGCGAATAAAATTCATGAATCACCGTCGGCACTTAAGTAACCGAGTATTCTGGGGAATATCTTTATCTCTGCGTTCCGACGTTTCTTTTCTGATCTCGTTAACGATCGGATAACGAGTCCTCGAGGAGAAGCCTGGTCACGTTGCCAATAAATTTTATCATGATCGTCTAACTATCGAAGCTCGAAACCCCTTCGCGACTCGATATAGCACAGGGTGTCTTAAAATTATGGTAGTGGGTGAATTATAAAAATTATATACGAAATCAAATACATTGAAAACTGCCGATTAAGAAAATTGAACGAAGTAGTAAAATTTATTGTTTTATTGCACATTTCATTTTATAAAAGTGGACAAAAGTGCCGATAATTCCATGATTGAAAAGCAAGCGTTTCCGTTCGTGAGAAGTTATATAAAATTAAATCTGTTTCTCATTGTATTGATAAGTGAATTTTTAAATAACTAAAGAAAATTGAATATCTTGGCGCGTGGAAATTGATAATGTCAGCGAGAATATGCTTTGGAACCCTCGAAAATGGTGTTAGAATGCTGTTCGTTAACGTAACAATATACAGTGACTCAGAAATTTGATCGCGTAGAGCTATCTAGAATTATAATTAGAGAAACTAGACGACAGTTAGACATGAAAGCCGGAGATGACAGAGATAAGAGAACAAAAGCAACACAGTTAGCTTTCGCAATTAGTTATTCTGAATTTGTATGAACAAACCTATGAATCACTACCTGCGAACACAAATCTAATTGTATTTCTCGTATTTGACCGTTTGGAATTTGAGTAGAGCGCTCTGATAATGGATTAGGAAAATTTAATTAGTTATTAATCCTGAGAACACAGCTTCAGTTTGGAAAACGATGGGATTTTTTAATTTCATTCTTTATAAGGAATTTGCTTGCCCCGAGCAGTCCAACAATTTCGGAAGACGCTGTATAATAAATGCTTCGACGTGGAGGAAGTTTTAGCGGCCTTAAAAGTTGTGATCGCTACCACAAAAGAGTCATAAACTTTCAAGTATCGAGGAGATCAAGATGATGATTAAAGGAAATTTTTTGGCCCAGCAAACAGCAGTCTAAGGAAAAATTAAAAAAAGAAAGAGAAGAATAGGTGCTGCAGCTAATTGAAGGCGGGAAACTGTATTTTATAATGAGAAATAAAGACGATTTATACTTCATTCAATGAACAATCTCTAATATATGCGAATGATTTCGTAATAATGTGACATTAAATGTAAGAAGTCGATTTTTACATTAAAGGTGGTTCTGAATTTTTAATTTCACCAAAGAAATTGTAATCTACGTAGTAAAAGACGTAGAATCTATACTTAATGAATAAATAATTGAGTAGTTTTATAACTATGGTATAACATCGTGTTTGAATTCTGAATAAAATGCTATAAAATAGAATAGGAACTCTGAATGGAATATAAATTCTGAACAAACATAACATTATAAACATTTAACTAAAAAAACAACTTCCAATTTTATTCCACCCGTCCATAAACAAAAAAAAATACAATATAAATTACTACATACAGCACTTCACAAAATAAACGAAAATAACAGCCTCCGCTGCGAGCTTCGGTACGAAATGAATGTAAAACAAATTAAAAAATGGGTGTTTGCTTTATGATCATTGCGATTCAGGGGAATAAAAGCGTGCAGCTCCGCGATTAAAAAACATCCTCCCGTTTGTTAACGCTTGCATAAATCGCAACGCAACGGGCAATATTTATTCGCCGTACGTAAAACAGGGGCAGCCGGGAAATGGAGTTTCAATGAAACGAAAAAAAAAGGGGAACGTGCGCACCGTTCTAATGGAATCTGCGGAATACGCTCGTTAAAACGATGAACTAATTTGCTTTCAACACGCCCGGTGATTAACGGAAACGCGAGCGCCTGCTGCGTCTTTTTTCTCATTCCCGTGAAAATGAATTTTCCTTGGTCGCGGAGCGTTCCATCGGCAGATTCGATTACCCAGAAATTCGGGCGGACAACAGCCAATCGATTCGCGGGTGTTCGCGTACCGCGTGGTCGCGCATAACAAATTCCGTCCACTTTTCCGAGCATGCGTGTCGTTCGTTCGCTCGTTTTCCGTGTCCTGTATGTCGAAGCGATCGCATCTGTGCGCCGTGTATTTCTTCGTCGACTGATAACGAGATAGGCCGCTCGGATAAATCCGTAATGAGCGACGGGAGATTCAGATAAAGCGCGTCGTTCCTCGCAGTGAATGGAGCGCGTTTCTGGTGAGTTGGAGAAAAGGGTACGGAATTCGTAAAATCTGTAGCGCCCGAAACTAGTGGTGGAGAACTATCGATGGTACTTACGATAGTTATCGATGGTTTTCACTATCGAAAACTATAGATGGCTTATTTTCACTATTAATAATTATCGGTATTGAAAATCGTAGGTTAGTCAATTCAAAAATTATTATTTTTGACATAAAAAATTAAATAATTATTATTTTTGAATTAAAAAATTAAAAAATTATTATTTTCGAATTAAAAAATTAAAAAATTATTATTTTTGAATTAAAAAATTAAAAAATTATTATTTTTGAATTAAAAAATTAAAAAATTATTATTTTTGAATTAAAAAATTAAAAAATTATTATTTTTGAATTACAAAATTAAAAAATTATTATTTTTGAATTGACTATCGATAATTATCGGTATTGAAAATCGTAGGTTAGTCAATTGAAAAATAATAACAGCTGAAATTCAGAATCCCAAATTTAATTTCTAATATTATTACATCGGTATTGAAAATCGTAGGTTAGTCATTTGAAAAATAATAACAGCCGAAATTCAGAATCTCAAATTTAATTTCTAATATTATTACAAATTTCGATAGTGAGAACCATCGATAACTATCGTAAGTACCATCGATAGTTCTCCACCACTAGTTGTATGTGGATAGTCAGCTGATGTTTACCTATTTTTCCTCGATTGCCTCATCTGTCTCCTTCATTCTACTTACCAACTTTCCTCCCACGACTACTATTCTCCTATCAAGTATCTATTTAGGATTCGAGGGTCTTCTTTAATATATCAGCCGCGTGCGATATATCCGATTTCATTTGGTAGATATTCCTCGAACGAGGTCATTCGTCGACGAAAGACAATCGTCGGATCATAATCGAAGTGGGAACTCCAATGGAAAAAGCAGTATCGCGTCTACGAGTCTCACTAAGGGCGAAAAAAAGGCTCACGCGCGTTTGTCGACTGAGTCGATTCAGGTCACCGATTCGTCGATTAATTCCGTGGATTTCCTTGCTTCGTTTTTCCGCTCGAATGAATGGTTTCTTTATCTCTCGATAGCTGAAGTCGACGAACCGCGGTGCGCGCGAGGCGCCTGGATTACGCGTTTACTTATCGCCCGAGTCGCGGGGAACGAGGACGCGATTTTTCGTCAACGATACATGCATCGATCGTAGCCTCGGAGCTAACGAGCCTGACACAGAGGCTGAGAATTTCAACACGTTATCTTTGCGACACGAATTATTGGATATTTTTAGATTCGGCGGTTATCCGCGGGTCACAGAAGAGAATGACACTTTTTTAAACGCTGTTTTGTTATGAGAATAATCTCGGGCACTAATGGAAAAGGAAGTATGAAGCTTGGAGTGCTTGAAACGGTTCCGTGGTCACATCTTCTTATTATATAATCACAAATCGGCCACTCGGAGTTCACTGACACCCCAAAAATGTAAATTTCGATACGATGAAATTGTAGTTGAAAAAATAGTCGTGGAAAGAAGTGACTTTTTTGGTTAAAATTTATCAAATTTTTACATTTTAATATTTCTATTTATTTTTATCTATTCGAACTCACAATGAGCTTCATTACGACACCGATTCAGTTCTAATTTTTACAAAGTCAGGCTCAGTCGAATACTAATTTCCGTTCACACCAGATTCACAGCAATTTCAGTACTAATTGATGCACAATTAGTCGAATAAGTTTTCTGCTCGACAAAGTTTTCTTATACACACTTATTACAGTTACTTCCGCTGTGATTAGAGGCGAGAGACAAAATCGAGGATTTAATTAAACGACCCTGAAGCGTCCCTGTACGACAGAGAAAATTATTGGAGATAGGAGCTCGAACGATGGAAGAACGATCGGAATCCCTCTAATGAAATCAATTCCCTTAAAATTTGCGGCGACCAATTATTTAATTTACCGGTTTTCTCTGTTTCGCGATATTACAGCTGGAGCAGCTGGAAGAATTATGGAAAAATGATAACGACGACTGGTTCCCTCGATTCGATTACGAAATCAATTGACTGGCAAAAAGAATTTCCACTCCAGAGCTGGTGTAAGGCCATATTGCTAGTTGTGCCCGAGTGATTCAATAAAAATATTGTATTCGAGATTGGACAACGTGACATTCAACGCTCCATTGCACTCGCCCAACTTCAGTGAGTCTGAAACTGCTCTATATAATTATCTACAAGCGACCTCGATCTTCTCGTCTAGACACTTTTCTGCTCTGGCCACCAGTTTCTCCTGCGTTAATTGAAAAAATAACTTCGTTGCTATCTATCTCCTGCAACAGATTCGTAATCTCGTCGTGATATTCCTTCGCAAATGTAACAATGAAATTACGGAGTGTAATTGCAATTTTTCTATTTTTTTCACTAGATCAATATTCTCCAAGGAGGTAAGTTCCAGAAGGAGACGCAGAAAATAGGGATAAATTCCAAAAATGATGTATATTTATTTATTTGTGTCTTTTACTTAATAAATCTTCATTTATAATAAAATAAGTAAAGATTTTTGAGTTGTCTTTGCAAATTTCGTAGGTGTTCCATATTAGGACCCATTTTTGGGCTGATCGCGCGACAAAACAGCCGAGATTATCATTTGGTCGTATCGTTTCGGCCCTTGGTATTGGGAAACCAAGAATTTCGATACGCCAACTAGTGGCAGAAAATTAAACAGTGTTTATATAGACACTTCGTGAAAAACGAGTGTTTTTAAATTTTTTGAACACTAAATTTTTACTTCTTCGATTAATAAATACTTATTCGGAATGTTTGGTGGGATCGGGCCTACTTGCAATAGTTCGCCAACTTACCACCGCAGCGCTGAAATCTAAGCCACGCCTCCACTTGCTTTCCCAATATTATTATTAGCGTTCGCTTGTACCGCGAATTTAGCTTTCGTTTTAATGCAAATTCGAGTCTGCCGATTACTCGGGATATTATCGTTTATTTGACCGTCTGCCAGACCCCGGCCGCGACAAGGAACTGTTACTGGCAATCGAAGCAGCCGCGTGTGGATACATAGTGGTTATCTGTCGATGGGAACGGTAAATCTCCAAGGAGCCATCGTAAACGCGTAACACAGCGATGGACTTTTATGAATTACGGGCAATAAATGCTGCTATCGGGCGCGCACGAGCGCTGGTGGCAAGAATATTTATGTATCAGTGTCTTTGGGTAGTGCGCGCTGGTAGACTTTTGGATGTGAAATGAGATCCTAACGCTGCAACTTGGATGGTACGTTTCCTTGAGAAAAATTGTGTGTTAGAATCTGGGATAACGAAAGTGTCATACATTGGGAATCTGGGATAACGAAAGTGTCATACATTGGGAATCTGGGATAACGAAAGTGTCATACATTGGGAATCTGGGATAACGAAAGTGTCATACATTGGGAATATCTGAGAATTAAAATTACAATACACTGGAAAATGTATTTATATGTAGGTACTGGCACAAAAATTTGTTCTTTGGTAGTGTGAAACTGTAGATAAAAAAAATGGAGCTGCTTTCTAGTGTTTCCCCTGAGATATTTCCTAGTGCTTCGCAATATTGTGGTTAAAAGATATTCGTGACTCGAATAAAGAAGTTATTTCTTCGTGTAGAAGCGAGGGATTCATGGTACCTACGGATAATTTTTGCAGAAAATCTGCGAGGGGTCGACGGAAGCAGGATTTCAAATCTCAATATGCTACGTAAGACAAACATTGGTAAAACATCTCGAGTATACGGTGCTCCTTTCAATTCCAGACATCTGGTTCACTTTCCTCGGCTACTCAGAAACGTGACTCATTGATTCAGCCACCTACAACGAGAACGACGCAATACCATTTTTATCGGCTTGCGAAAGATGAATGCTAAAAACGGTAATAATCCAGCTTCTCTACTTTCTACGTTCTTATTCTTTACACATATATTATATACTTAAAGTAGAACCTCATTATCCCACTTAACAAGAGCACACAAGTGCTGGAATGAAGGAACTTTAAGATAATAAAATACTGGTTCAAGCAACGCAATGTTCATTCACTAAAAACGTCAAATATCAGAATTTCAAAATAGAAGAAAACTCAGAAACTAAAACCTTCGGATGGTGACGAGTGCAAATAGCAAAACGTCTAATTAATTATCGGGTTGTCCTTAAATTACGTAAGGCTTTGGAGGAGGAAGGAGGGGGGAGTCGCGAATTTCTTCCTTTTTTAATAATAAATCTAGTATTCTATAAATCGCAAAATTACGAAAAATGGATATTTCTCGTTTTCCCCTTACCCTTCATATTAGAATTCATATTACTTTAACCTTGAGAGGGCCGGGCTATATGCCTAAATATTAAGTAAATAAACTTTACAATTTCAATGAAAAAATCCCGGCCCTCTAAAGGTTAAACGTATTAATACACTGTCGAATTATTTATACACGTGTAGGCGCAATTTGTGCAACGTCGAAATTTACAGGCAGAACGGCGCCGGCCGAGGCGTAAACATTTCCTTCGACGAAACGTGCGCATACGCAGATACGTTATATACGTGCGCGCACTTCAGGAGTTAGCGACGATGATATACCGCCCAGAGATATTGCAAAAATAGACGGTGCAGCGATTCGCCCGCGTGTCATCCCACTGATACAACAATGAGCCGAGAGCGTTATCAAAAGATGACGGAACGACCACTAAAACGCTGGGGGAGAAAAAACGCGATTACGTTCGAGTTACGTCTGATTACGCTTCTATTGCGTTCGAACCACGGGAAACGACCTTGTCTCCCCTTTTATTCGTCTAATTACCCTATTTTACCAGGATACGCGATGATTGCTCCGAATCAGTCAAAATTTCAATTGAGCAAATTCATTTTGGGGAGACGTCAAGGGGACGTGGAGGTCGCTGGATTTTGCACTTTGCTTTAGGTTCAACCTCTCGCAGAATAGCCAATATGAAGTGGCACAAGCTCTCTTCTAAAAAATTACTGAGGGTCGCGAGCAGATTTATTCTTCATATTTCAGGGGACAGAAATGGCTAGCCCTCCGGTTTTTTAAATAAAACGACCCACATTTTTCCGTTCTTGGATATTCCTCTTGGAAATAAATATTAAATAGCTCTTACATATTTCAAGCTTCTTCGTAATTTTTGTATCTATGGAAATATGGTAACGGAGGTTAAGGGAGTATTCGCTTAAAAATTGACTTTTTTTATATATATATTTTTATTGGTATGAAGGTTCTTGAGTATTCTGTTGAAAAAAATTTGAAAAATTGAAGTTTAACGTGCGGTTAGCGTATTGACTTGGCGATTAACTTCGTACGCGTTTTTCTCGGAACTATATTTTTCAAAGAGTACCAAATCTGCGAATCACCTTGATAGTTATATCCAGACTAGTTCATAGAAAGTATAATAGACTTTTTAGGTACATCGGAAGCTGATTTCGTAAACATTCAGAAGCGTTTACCTATTTCTACTAGTGGTGGAGAACTATCGATGGTAGTTACGATAGTTATCGATGGTTCTCACTATCGAAAACTATAGATGGCTTATTTTCACTATCGAAAACTATAGATGGCTTATTTTCACTATCGAAAACTAAAGATGGCTTATTTTTACTATCGAAAACTATAGATGGCTTATTTTCACTATCGAAAACTATAGATGGCTTATTTTCACTATCGAAAACTATAGATGGCTTATTTTCACTATCGAAAACTATAGATGGCTTATTTTCACTATCCATAATTATCGGTATTGAAAATCGTAGGTTACTCAATTAAAAAATAATAACAGCTGAAATTCAGAATCCCAAATTTAATTTCTAATATTATTACAAATTGAATCCCAAATTTAATTTGTAATATTATTACAAATTTCGATAGCGAGAACCATCGATAACTATCGTAACTACCATCGACAGTTCTCCACCACTAATTTCTACCCAACATTATTAGCATTATAAAACTGTTAATTGAAAAGAAACGTCGGATTCCTAGCGTCAGTCGTCTAACAGTGACCCGTGCTCACGGCCCGCGAAACTTTTAAGGATTTCCATTAGAATTGTAAATAACTTTCAGAGTCCAGCTGGCGCGAAGAAAGGCTTCGTGAAAGCTGGAAGCCCGTGAATTATTCAACGGAAAAACTATAATACATTGGGATTGATCCCGGAACGCCTGGATGCAAACTTTCAGCAGTGAACCCAGAACTCGATGGGAACAATATTTCACGAATTACACGCAGCGGTCGGACGCTGTGATTTCCGCGAATCTCGCGCGTGAAATATCGCTCGCTTATGTTCGCACACCTCCGCAGCCGAAACGCTAGAATTTACGACAGGATTCAGGGGCGAATGCAAGTTTCATCGCTTCATCTAGCTCGTTTAGGGTGCTAAGCGTCCACCATTCATTGGTGACCAACAGGTGGACACCGCGTTCGTTACTAATATCGCCAATTTCACCGTGCAGAGTAAGATATAATGCATAATCCGTGAAACAACGCGATGCCTCGTTGAAGGCGGCGCGTCGAATTTGTCGAGGCAGCATCTCGAAGCTTTGATTTAATTATTATTGAGGGGGAAGCTTAGCGAGTATCCGTTGCGGAATTTCGAGGAGGTAATTTTCTGGCTCCACTTTGAACGAGGGTAACAATGACAAGCGGGGTGCTGGAAGAGCTCATTAAAGCCACTGAGCAAAAACAGGAAAGGACTGATGCAGAGAGAAAATTCTGAACGCAGAGGAATATTATAGCGGTGGAAAAATTCAGGAGAATCTCGGTAATTCTAAAAAATGGGAACTTGTTACCGAATATTAATTGGTCTATGAAAAATATCTGTAGCTGATGATAATCGATAGCTAAGAACTCACCTGAAGTTATGGTAGATGCACCATTTATGGCCTTTAAGAATTTCAGTGACTTTCATCGTAATTATCTTTAAAATTGTACTTCAAAGCAGGAAACTAAAAGCTTTACTAAATTGTACACTGTATTTACTATTAATGTCTAAGTTACCATTAACTAGAGAAATCGTTAAAGAATTAATAAAGTTAAAAAAATATAAGAAATCCATTTTTCACCGTTTGTGGTCACTTGCCACTTTTCGCGTAAGCAATAAATGTAACCTTATATTTATGGTGGTATACTAAACAAAATATTTACGGTTTGAAATTCTACACATAATTAAGTGTCTGCAAGCAATTTCGAACTAAAAAATACGTAATTGATAAATTGTCAACGTTGTTAAGAAAACGAATTAAGAAAACATTAAGGGAAAAACGGACTCGATAGTTTCTCTATAAAAATGTTCTATACTTTGTTTGACGAGGGTAGTTATTCAGTGCAACGTTGCTAATTATAGCAAAAATTTAATCAGCGAGTAAATAAGAAGGGCATTGATTGCTTATCAATACGATTACGTGTAGATTCGCTTTAACGGAGACTGCAAGAGTACGCTTCACGTGATTACGTTGATAGAAATTGCGTCTTGGGGAATTGAATTACCAGTGTGATGCAAAGTGAAACGCAATAAGAACATCTCCGCCGCGAAGGGCTGGCAATAACGTTAACGAACAACCGGATGTCACGCGAATCAATTAGAAACTTATCGGATATCCTCGATCGACTTCTGCGATATCCGAAATGTTGAATGCAACGTAATATTGAAATGCAAATTATTACTGATAATATTTACCATATTGGGAATCTAAAAACATCTTCGATATCGTGGAATTTTTAGCAACTAATTTGGTACAAATAAATATTACAAATTACAAATTTTCAGTAACTATAAGAAAAATTTATGGTCGTTAAAATATCCTGAAATTCAAAATTTCTATTATTAAGTGTTGCAGAAACTATTTGCAATTTAATGATTCTTGTATCAATATAGGGAAACAATTTTTAAATATTTTTAAATATTAGGAACTCAAACTTGACAAACGATATTTTAATATAAATACGCGAGAATTTTTAACCTCAAATTCTATCAAAGTTAAATTCTGCTAATAATAATATAATCACAGAATGCTTTTCAAGCAGAATTTCATTATCAAATATCATTTGTAATTAAAAAGCTCGCGAAGCGAAATAAATGCTGCGCGAAGGTAAACGGAATTAAACTACAATTGTGCTCCACTTAAATTGCGCTTTCAACCTGCCTCTATAATGAATTAGAGCACTGTATCGCAGTAATGGAAATCGGTTTCACGACTCTGTTAACAGTGTCGAGGATCTAATGGAAAAATGAGCGCGTCTAAATAAACGAGAATCGGTTCAGGAAACTCGATTCGCGCCAAACTTCCGAAATCAAATCACGGTTGCCTTAACGAAGCTCGCTACAGTTCGAACGGATGTCCGTGGATGACTATGAAATCGACTTGCTTTAAACGACACCAATTATGGTCGCTTTAAAAATTCAACGTCCTACTTAGAAAACTCATCGACGTCGCACTACCACAGTTTCGAAAATATACGCACATCGAAGGTGAAACATTAAAGCGATTATACGTTATCGCGCTGTAAAAATAAAACCGTCACTTGCCGCAGCAAAATTGTACGTTTAGAATAACACCTTCGTCGCGGAAGAAATTTGTAACAACAAGTAATACAATTTTCTTACGATGGAATTTACAGTTCGATAAAATTAGTGAGAAACGAGGCAAGTGTTAACTGTATGACACCGAAATCGCGACTCTATATCGACAGAAACGATGATCTTACGCGCCACTAAATTCTAACCTAACGAGCGCGGTGGCACAATCGGTACGACACTTGACTTGTCATTCGTTTGATTCGCGCCCAAGCATCCGCCACTGCTACGCCGCACGGTTGCACCGAAGCATCGACGGCACGGTGGACCCCGACAAAACATTATTCCGTCTTCGTTTACCATTCGGCTCGGACGCTTATTTACTCATCGGCGTTGAATAACGTAAACAAATGAGAGAACAAAATCAAGGGAATTGGATCGAAACCGTTGGCCAATGACACAGGCTACGGTAACAGTATCGAAAATTAAGAAGATCGTGATTACGATCCGCGTTTCGGAGACCTGTCAGGCCCGATTGACAGCTAGCGGGAGACGGTGGTGGGCAGAGCGCGCCACGCAGTCCCGATAGCCTAGCACGCAGGCCGAATAACCTACGACGCGCGTACGTTATAAAAGAAAAGCGTGGATTCGAGGTGAGGTCAGTTTGGTACGCGACGAACCACGGCCTTGAGTCAAGGGTGCGAACGGAAAAATGCTAGTGATGATGGAAAAAAGGGCGTGTGAATGCCCGCCGCGAGACACTGGCGTCCAGTGGTGACACGGGATAATGACACGAATGAACGTCACGTGAAAGACGGGAGGCGGGCGAAGAACGGGCGTCGATTATTAATTACCTGGGTATGCAGTTCGGTGCTGTGCGGTCGACTTCCCAGGTGGCGAACAGCTTCATGGGAACGGGCCGGGTGGCCGGGGCTGTCGTCTTCGTGCGCTCCGCCATTTTTGGCCCGTCGGCCCACAGAAACACACACCACACCTTTATATCACCGCAGCTCGCGGCTGACTGACTAACCCCACTCGTGGCGCCACGCGAACGACACCTTCCGTTAGCCGGCGAACACGCACGAGAATACACGAAGACACCTCTTGGGCGACGCGCGAATTATGCGCGCGCATAGATTATGTACCCAATTACGGCAACATTATTTGTTGGTACATACGTTACGGACAGGATTCGATGTTATTTAAATGTAGTTTTATTAAAATATACATTTCGGCGAACATGTATTCGAATAAATGTTTTAGACACACAGATGAAATATATATTATTAATAGATAACAGTGTCCTATTCGCGGGAAAACGTATTCGAATACATTTTTTGTTGAGCAAATTTTTATTTCAATAAATTTCCTTTATTTTAATATATTGTTATATAGTTTTCCTAATAAAGTAGATTTTATCTACGAATGATAAATGCTGCTCGGTTGCAAAAAAACAATTATTGTCAACGATATTCTTTATTTGTCAATTTCATGTAGTTACATATGTATATTAAGATTGAACCTCTGAGTAGTAGGCGTTACTACTTAAGAGGTTTTTCAAAATCGATCAAAACAGCGACAAAAGAAATGGGAAATAACATTTCATTGAATGAAACTTTCGTATGACTGAAAATAATAATGCTTTCGTTGCTATATAACGATTAAATCATTAAAATGTATTCGATCTTTGGAATAAAGTTCGAATAGCTCTGTCGTATTAAGATTGGTGCACGCGAATATATTTCGTACACTTCGATGTTCCATACGATTGATAAACTCGGAATAAAAGAATAATAGCCGAAAGAATTACATATGCATTCACCTATTTAATAAAATTCACCACTGTTTGCAGTGCGTTAAAAAACAAGGTTTAACAAAGTAGCCGAAGAGATCTAAGAGCGTTACGCATAATTTAAGTAATATAAAAAATAAAGATGCTATTATACACAATAACAGTTCTAAATGACCAATGAATTTTTTCGATAATTTTTTATTACAAAAATGCATAGATGACATGAATAATCAAATAAATATACACGTTTCATCTCCTTCAGACGTATTTGCAATTGTTCCGTCTAATTACCGATTAAATCAGGTGATACGATAGCCACCAAATCAACAGAGGTTGAATGCCCGCTACGAATAATATAAAATACACCCTCCTTTTGTTACCAGACGCCGTGTACGAGCTGTGATCCTGTGGAATCACCCTTAACTTTAAAGACCGCATAAGGAAGAATGCTAACGACCCGCTGAAATACAACAAAACTGCGTAATACCCTAGCCTTCGAAAGAGTATCGAAACTGCAAGAGCTGCGTTAATACCAACATATTTGTAACCACAGTAAGCCAACAAATCCAATGTCGACAGGCTTGTTTGGATGTTCATTACGTAAAGACTTACAATGTGCACTATTAGTTCTATGATACCCCACGCGAGCGCGGAGCTTGCCAAAATGCCTAACTGCTCCGGAGAGAAACGTTCCTGCATCCCTAACACTAATCCCGCCATTACCACGTACGTTAAAAATGCCATCGCAGGGATGTACATATCCGGCGCGTTTTTCTCGAAACGTGGTTGCAGCGGTACGTCCTGTTCGTACTTCACAGACCAGTCCTGCAAAAACACCAGCCACACGATCAGACAGGAATTACACGTGCCGTTTATAGAACTTACTTTGTGAGTGAATGGGAAGAACACCAAGGCTAGCTTCGTCAAAACGTAGTCCGTATCAACGTCGAAGTAGTATCTCAACGCCGTAACCGGCACATATTTCGCAAACTGCTGCTTCCCAGTTCCCGCCAAAGCGTTCCCATATTGCATGGCCATGTTCGCTACGATTGGCTGCGCCAGTAATTGCGTTGTGAACTGCGGAGACGAATATTCTTCTCCATGATTCTCGGTAGCCGGGTAGCCTTGCATCGGTGGGGTGTTGAATCCGTACGCGGGTGGCTGTTGCTCTGGCATGTTGAAACCATATTCGAGCGGCGTATTGTTAGTCATAGGAACCTGGAATATAAGATGGAAACGGCGAGTCTTTAATATTCCTCGATAAAGTGTTATTGTAGTTCGTATCTTCCTTGACTTGTACCTGTTGATTATACATATATGGACTCTGCGGCATCGGTGTTGGTGCGGATAAACCAGCAGATGGGTCGAGTAACCTTTTCGGTTTTCCTGTTACAAATGTTCATTACAGAAACGAAATTTTAAATCGAAAATTGGCGACTTGATTTTTAAATAGAAAACAGTTTTCATATATAAATGAAGGGTGAAACAGGCGTGGGAAATTAGAAAGGTTGGGAAATTATAACCTCTAAAGAATATCTTAGATCGACGTGCTTAGGGGTTATAATAACTTTTTTGAGGCGCAGAATATCCCAAACTCGTTTAAACGTTTTTGTGAATACTGAGTGTTAAGATTGTTGAATCGGAACTGTGATTTATAATGAAGTTAATAAAATATTGTAAGGTAATATCGTACGTTTACGAACACTGAACTTACCTCGTCGTGCGCTCGAATGATTGTAATTCATGGTTTTCGATTGATATTGCCGAACTCTATTAGAACACGCGAAATATCAGGGAGAGATTTCTTGCTCGCTGGTTTAGATCCGATTACTTGCACAATAAAAATCGAAAACAATTCATGCTACACGTCGCTATACCCCGTCATTCATTGCGGAGTCTCCCACTCTCCCACTGCTCAATGCTCATACGCCGCGATTCTGTCATTCTAAACCAGATGCACTTTCGTAGATTACTGTAACTAACGTCGTGGCTCTTTGCCCATATTCCGCGATTGTAATATTTATTTTAATACGTGCATAGGTATTATTCGCGAGTATCTATTTCTGCGGAGATTCCTCGCAGAAACTGCGTATTCGTTTCAGTCAATTAAATTTGCAATTATGTTTAATTCGCATATAATTATAATATAGTTAATAAATTACTTCGCGCTAGATACAATCGCAATTAGTTTCGCAATACACTGTAATATGAAAAATAAAATTGATACATAATACATCGAGATTTTATATGCGGGGAAAAAAAGAAGGGTCAGGGGGCACCCGGGTTTGAACCGGGGACCTCTCGATCTGCAGTCGAATGCTCTACCACTGAGCTATACCCCCCGTTGTACAGTACTCACGAAATCTTGAATTTCTTCAGATCACTGTACACATTACCTTATTATTCATTCACGAAATTACTGATTACAATAAGCTTCATAAATTTTTATATTTTTTAATTGTGGGGGCTATGGTTTACAAATTATTCTCTTCAGAAGAAAAACGTGCATTAGAAGAGCTCGTTAAACTCTACATATTATAATATAATATCTTAAACAAAATTATATGATATATTAGAGAAACTTATATTTATATCTTAATATGTTGATTTTATTATATTTATTTAATTTCCTCGTTCAGAATTTAGTATTAATTTCTGATGCAATCGAAACCTAAATTATTTTCAGACACTAATAACTATACAGGCCTCAGAAGTTGGAAAATTTTTCTCAGTTCGAAACGGAGTATTAAGTACGAATAAGTATTCCTGTCTCTGTTGATACGTTACTGAGGCGGTGGTATCTAAGCAACCCTTACATTAACTGGCCACGGTATCCGAGGGTTGCCAGTGCGCGTCCCACCCTCGTGTGGTGCGCTTCATAGTTTCCAAAACGAGCACACCTCGTGGACAAACACCTTGTTCCGTGTCACAAACCTATGTGAAGATTACACAGACCTCGCGATGGAAGAGAGTCAAAAGCCAGCGACGCAATCTTTCAGAAAGTAAGCTTCAAGCTAAGTGACACTTCCTCGGATCGAGCACCCAAAATCACCTTCAAATAATTCATATTCACAGCACAAAATCGCACGTGCAACGCTTGCATTAAAGGACCATCCCTTACTTTCGCTTTGAACAGCACGTGTCAATAATACGATAAATAAATAAATAAACATTGACGCACATTTTTAATTTATTTTCAATCCCCTTTTCCCGCCCTTTGGGTTTCGACTATTTCTTTTATCGAAACAGGGAATTCCCCAGGAAAATCGAGCGAATTTTTAAGGAATTAAGCAGCATCTGTGGTATCGCATTGCCACATGTTGTCCGTATATTGAACCACTTTAAGTGCACTGTCCCGAGTGTTAATAGAAAGGTCGTTCACATTATAACCGTCTCTAAAGGAATTTTGCAGCAAGAAGGATCGCTTCTAAATTAATCAGGCCTTTGTAACAATTGTGTCAGCTCATAAAATGTTGTGCCATGCCACTTAAGCGCAAGATTGATTTCTAAATACGAACTAATACAGTATATTAATATCCCTTTCCATTTATATTAAATTACAGAAAATTATACCTTCTCAATTTTAATTATCTTAAATTTATTTCATTAATAATATTAAATTATACCTATTCAACAGCATTTAAGTTTCGTTCACTCGCACAAGTTTCCCCGCCAAACATTCGCGAATCAAACGCAGAGATAATAACTATAAATGCTATCGGCGCAAAGGTTCGGTCCACAAACAACTATTTTAATTATTTAATAACACATTTGCTTTAATTAACTGAAAATTTTCCAACGTTTCGGTCTGACTTTAGACCCTTATCAAGGAAAGTGATAAAATTTCAGAAAAATAACGCGAGTGAAATTTATCCGGTCGGAACGTTAAAACACGTCCGATACCGAGAGCCGGTGGAATAGTGAACAGTCACTATTCCACCGGCTCTCGGTATCGGACGTGTTTTAACGTTCCGACCGGATAAATTTCACTCGCGTTATTTTTCTGAAATTTTATCACTTTCCTTGATAAGGGTCTAAAGTCAGACCGAAACGTTGGAAAATTTTCAGTTAATTAAAGCAAATGTGTTATTAAATAATTAAAATAGTTGTTTGTGGACCGAACCTTTGCGCCGATAGCATTTATATTTAAAGAATACGGTCGATAATTTATAACTTATTGTTAGAGATAATAACGCTTGTCCGAAGAGAAGACAGTTTTTCAATAGACACTCAGTGATCTACATTTATTCCCTCTATTTTTTTCATTCAACAAATTCGTGCATTTGTCACGAGGGGAAAATGAATGACACTCGGCTGGAAGATGAATCTACGGTAGATAAATCTTCGGTTCTCGCACTGGCTTGCTCCGCTCGCTTTCGTGTCTCGCCAGCGGACGACGATCGCGGACGGATCATCGATTCGATCTCCAATAAACACGAATCGAATCAATCGTTCTCGCGGCCCGCCACTGCACGGGGTGTGCACGTAATCTCACGTGAAACAGGAGATGTTATCATTAAATATTAACGACGCGGCATCACGAAGAGCGAAGGCCTCCGGGAATTATTAACGGAGCAATAACGATCGACGTGCGGCACGGTGAATCAACGAAATAACGATTTTCAGTCATCGCCGCGTTACGGCAACACGTGCACGTGGGTTCGTTGTACGTGTATGCATATATATCATTAAACGTGCGCCACTTTGTTAGGGCTCGGCCACCCTGATTCAGCCCTTGAGCCGAAGCATTCTTCGAATTCTTCGAATGCATTTTCTTCCAGGCTCTATCGCCTTCGTAACCAGTGCAAATGCACCGCGTTCCTTCCCTCGCATACGTATATAGAAATTTCGATCGCGGAGTGGCATTATGGTAATTCTATGATTTTAAAAATGAATTCCAAATTTTTCAATAAATCGCTATGGGCGAAAGAAAAATTCTGGGGATTTGAGGTAGGCAGAGAGTTGAAATGTAATTGAAATTTTGGGGAATTTACTCGCCAGCGATGCCCCAGTGGCGGATACAGGAGCCTTTCTTGGGGGGCGAAACGTGTAAAAGTACATACCTACATTTTTTAATTTTGTTTTAGGAGATTTAAAATTTGCTTGTAATTTATATTTTAATATATCTATCTGATACTATAGCCTGAATAATTAAATTTTCATTAATTATTTATACAGAATAATACACGTCATAATATTTTTATATTTTATTATTCTTAGATCCGCCACTGCGATGTCCACTGGGAAAATCAGAGTAGTTGGCACAGAAAAGTAACTTAGAATTAGAATTTTATTTGCGAAATGTTTAAGATACCTTGGTTCGATGAATTTCCTAAGGAAAAATAGTACCGAGTCCTGTTATTTTTGCTTCCCAGTCCCTCGTGTTCTCCTCGACGCTCCTCCTTAAGTATTTTTTTTTTTTTTTCAAGATCGATATGTTACGACTCAGTGGGCTCGCAGCTGCATAAAAAGGCTGGTTCGTGACGATAATTATTCCGTCGCGAGCCCCCACGGTCGAGGCGCCCGTTGAGAATGCACCGTAACACGCGTGCGACGAATTCTCCGCTTTCCTTAAATCTAATTTGTATCGGGCAAAGTGTTGCTCTCGTTATAACGGCCGAATAAGAGTGAGCGGATAGATCGCAACTTCAAAACCGTTATCGATTCGCGCCTGCTGTTACACACATTATAAGCCGGCTGGAAGTCTGGTTCCGCGATGGCGTGACACGTGACGGGAAACAGCCTAAGAACGTAGACAGTGCTGTTTAAGAACAGTAGTAACACCGATCGAGTTGCAGGGAAAATTCCCTCTATGACACACGCTCGTGTTTGCGTTTCAGCCGTTCCTTTGACACCACATAACAAAGGGAATCTGTCAAAGGGAAGGGGATGGTGTCACGACAGTGAGCCTCCCTCTTTTGCAAGTTTATAGTTGACACCGATAATTTTTAATTTTTATTAACGGGGTAAAAAAAACTTAATTTTTCGGGAATTAAAAGAGAAAGAAGTATTGTATGTGCGTATCATTTTGCACGTTTGTAGATTTATTCCGCCATCTTTTAAGTGTGTATAAAAAAATTGTAAGTAAAAATATCCATTTATAGAGAAATAGGAGCATTGTGAAGAGAACAATATCCTTTGGATGGCAGACCTGGTCTGAGCAATTATTGATAATCTGTAGACTGGTGTAATAAAAAAATATTGAGGAACAAAGAAATGGCAACGTCTTAATGAAATTTTATCAATTTTGGCAAAAAAAAAATTGTTTTGTTTTCCGTGGCAATTCAATTATGCAAAAATTTGCAAAATTCTAGTTCGAACGATAAAAGAAAGTCTACTGAGTATGCCTGATATATTTGAATTAGATCAGGACTTTTGGTTTTTTGGAAATCAGATCTGGTATCTGGAAGAATATTGTTTCTTCACGATGCTCCTATTCCATAAATAGATTTTTTTATTTAGAATTTTTTATAGGCACAGAACAAAGCTACAAATTTCTAAAATGATATTTCTTTTTTAATTCTGAAAAAATTAAATTTTTTCAGTCGTCACACTAGGAAGACACTTTAATGGTCAATAGATTCTTTTATTTAGAATTTTTTTATAGGCATAGAATAAAGCTACAAATTTCTAAAATGATATTTCTTTTTTTAATTCCGGAAAAATTAAAATTTTCAGTCGTCACACTAGGAAGACACTTTAATGGTCATTTCGTGTGGAATAATTCCCTCGAATTAGAATGCTGTTCTCACAGTTACTCTCAAGGACATCCGTCAACAGCCGATGGAAGCAATATCGTTTAGTGCTACTGTGCCAGTAGCGTGCATACCTGTCCGCCCGTTAATTTCTTATCAAACTTCTTTTCCCTTGAAAATCAATCGATTCATATCGCTCTATTTTCCGCGCTGCACACCCGCCGTCCGTGCGCCAAACTTTCGGACTCGCTCGCGCAACTCGGTTTTTCCCCGACGGCACCGTTCGCTCGTCCCACACTTGTCCCTTGAATTCAAATTCTTAATCGCCCACGATAGCGGCAGTTCCGCATGGAAAACAGTCTCCCCGTGATAAATGGTGGGCAATTAAACTGAGGGAAACGAACGAGCCACGGTCTTCTATCTCGCTTACTTTTTCCATTCGCCAGTCGTGCTTCTTTATCTCCACCGCGAGGCGAAACGTTGAATATCCACCGCTTAATTATTCGCCGCAGTTACAAGTAGCAGATGTTGTAGGATGCACGCTGCGGGGATGGTTTAAATTTACCTCAGCATTTCCTAAAGAAACGATCTCGACGTGCCTCGAAAATGGCCGTCGCTGTAATGTTTGTTGGATTAATCTCGATTAATCTGTCAAGCTTTGCGGCTGAATAAATCAGTGGCGCAAGAACTGTGAAAAATGAAAATCCGACGGCGACCTTGCCGTGAAATCCAACATAATGGTAATCACCCCTGCCGGTGATAGGTGTTGTGGCGTTGGGTTTCTATGGCAGCGAGTGACCTGGTCAGTCCACCACGTGGACAGTAGCGGAGGTTTAAATTCGGGTCGAGTTTAGTGATAAGTTCCCGATCGGATCAGCGGTCGTGTCAGTCTCCCTTCAGGGAACTAGGCCTCGGTGTCTGTCAGTTAATTACTGGCAAAACTATTCTTTATTCCAAGCCGCAGAATGGAACTTATCGGGGAACTGGCCACGCGATCGATACCACTTCGTCTAAGGAATAAAGAAGAATCTGTACCAACCGGTTGCCGTTTATTTGTCGCGAGGCTTATGCATTGAGTCAGTGCATTGCTGTATCACTGCAGATGTGTCTAACACCTACCGTTCCCGTATTGGCTGATCATTATTGGTACCGGGGCTCATTCCCAGTCACGCAGCGGCTGTGTTTACTCCTGGCACGCACCAGTAGTTAAAGCGCCTTCAGTCAGACAGTAGTAATGGACAGCGGTAGAATCGCGCAGTGAAAAAGGTTCGAGCGGGGTCAGCCGTTCAACCCAAAGCTTTTAATACCTTCATTCACGATCAGATTGTAATCGTATTCTATAGGTTCTGTACGGCCCTATGTACTGTTTTGTTCGCGCTTACGTAGCGCGGAAACTTAATTTCCATAATAATTAAGTGCTTTTGAAATACTATAATTTTTCCTTAATTTCGTATACTAATTTTTCCTTAATTTCGTATACTACTTTTTCTTTAATTTCGTATACTAATTTTTCCTTAATTTCGTATACTAATTTTTCCTTAATTTCGTGTACTAATTTTTCCTTATTTTCGTGTACTAATTTTTCCTTAATTTCGTATACTAATTTTTCCTTATTTTCGTGTACTACCTTTTCCTTAATTTCGTATGGTAATTTTTCCTTAATTTCGTGTACTAATTTTTCCTTAATTTCGTATACTAATTTTTCCTTAATTTCGTATAGTAATTTTTCCTTAATTTCGTATACTAATTTTTCCTTAATTTCGTATAGTAATTTTTCCTTAATTTCTAATACTAATATTTCCTTAATTTCGTATACTAATTTTTCCTTAATTTCGTATACCACTTTTTCCTTAATTTCTAATACTAATTTTTCCTTAATTTCGTATACCACTTTTTCCTTAATTTCTAATACTAATTTTTCCTTAATTTCGTATACTAATTTTTCCTTAATTTCTAATACTAATTTTTCCTTAATTTCGTATACTAATTTTTCCTTAATTTCTAATACTAATATTTCGATTTTCGATTCCCGTTGATACTGTGTGAAATTTTACCCGAACCGCCAATTTCATGAAATAATTTCTCCTGCAATATACGACGGAATACGAGTTTGTTTTTTAAGTGCTAAGTGCCGAGACGATTTTATCGCAATTCTTTGACGAAGTTCGTTCTCGATTTCTTTTTCCAAGCACTGACCCAGTTGAGTGAGGGTAGGGGGACAGGACATTCTCTTCGGCGCGATGAATTCGATCCGTCGAGAGGGCGAAAGATGCTTCCACGCGAGGTCAGACCAGTCGTGAACCGGTGCCAGAGACGGGCATGGACACTAAGACTCCACCGATCCCGTTGAAGGTCCAGGAGAAGCCTAAACCGAAGCAACAACAGGAAACCGTGGCGGACGTGTCCTTGCCCCCGCTGACACCGTACAGGAATCATCGCCAGAAGCAGAAAACCACCGGAACGCAATGGTCGCGTGATGCACCCAGCGCTATACGGTATCAGGATCATCAGAAAAAAAGGCCTTACAGGTACACCTTCGCCTCGATCGATATCCATTTCTTCCGCGCGTTGTTTAGACCAGGTTCCCTACTCTCGCTCGTGAAACAACAAATTTCATAAAACCCTACGTCGCGCTTCCATAAATCCGAGCAACCTACCCTCAGTTAAAGACAGAAAAGTAGAAATCCAAATTACACTAAATTATACCTACTCATTCCAAATTTACACTTCTAATTTTGTCTAAAAAGTAGAATAAATGAACTTAAGTAGTGTCGCATTCAGGATTTAATCTTGGGGAACAGTCTAATCCAAGTGGAACAGATACAAATACTTTCAATGGAAATTCAATAAACTTCATTAGACGATTATAAAAATTTATTTATTGAATGAAATCCAATTTTCCCTTTTCTTTTTACAAAACTCTTAAATTACTTCCGTCGTGGCTACATTAATCTCCTTTTTCTTGGGGGTGCCAGGGCCGCTTGCCTCCCTCTGTGTGCGCCACTGCTTCAACTACCTTTCACTCAGTACAAAGTAAAAGTTAACGCGCTACCGTCACGTGCCAGTATTGCACGCGTCCATTGACGGTTGTTTGGCCATTACAGAGTGCTACAGATCGGCGCGACGCCCTTGATGCACGCCTGCCAGCAAGGTGACAGAGCGAGGGTGCTGAGGCTACTGAAGGAGCAGGAGGACACGATCGGCTACAGGGATCGCACGTTGAGGAGCGCTCTGCACTATTGCATGGACGCCGGGACCGGAGGTGCCGTGGCCGCGGCGGCACCGGAACTGGTCAACGCACCCGACGCCGAGGGACACACGCCGCTTCATTTGGCAGTGATCGCAGGAGACACGCAATTGGTGGCCGTTTTGCTGGCGAATGGTGCCGACGTGAACGCCAAAGATTTGGAAGGACACAGTGTTCTTCACTGGGCAACCGGTAACGTTTTCAATGCTCACGTTTTCAAGTGTCGATACGAGAAACGGGGTTGTTTATGTTGGAGACGTAGAATTCGGCCCGTAACACCTTGACCGTCAAGTATTTTCAGTAATAGAGTTGCTCGTATTCGCAGGGAATGCTTGACAAATTTTTTTTTTTTTTAAATGTGTTTATTTGGCCATACGAGAAACGGGGTTGTTTATATTGGAGACGTAGAATTCGGCCCTTAACACCTTGGCCGTCAAGTATTTTCAATAATAGAGTTGCTCGTATACGCAGGGAATGCTTGGCAATTTTTTTTTTTTTTAAATGTGTTTATTTGGCCATACGAGAAACGGGGTTGTTTATATTGGAGACGTAGAATTCGGCCCTTAACACCTTGGCCGTCAAGTATTTTCAATAATAGAGTTGCTCGTATACGCAGGGAATGCTTGGCAATTTTTTTTTTTTTTTAAATGTGTTTATTTGGCCATACGAGAAACGGGGTTGTTTATATTGGAGACGTAGAATTCGGCCCTTAATACCTTGACCGTCAAGTATTTTCAGGAATAGAGTTGCTCGTATACGCAGGGAATGCTTGACAATTTTTTTTTTTTTTTAAATGTGTTTATTTGGCCATAAGAATTACATAACAAATATAAAAATGAATACAAGGTATAAACACGGCCGTACTGGCACCTCGTTACTATAACAATATATAATAAGTGACCGAACCTTGCGCCGAAATCATAGTAATTTAATAAATCCGGTCGATATTAAATCTTAAATAACTTTTAATATATAATAAACCTCAGTCTCACACGAGTGCTCGTAGTTAAAAAGAATAACAGGAACTTTGGTCATCTAGGATCTAATTTTGTACTTATATTGCTTTCGCTATCCTTATAATGATAGAGCGATTGTACTTGATTTTCCTGAAAAAAAACGGCTTTAAACCAGGGAATGCTTGATAATCGATGTCCCATCGAAGGATAATTAGAAATCGAATAAACAATTTTGCCCAAGTTGCTAAGATTGACTCGTAGTGTAAAGATAATTCGAAAATGTGGAACGAAGATTTAACGGCGGCCGATGAATAGTTTCCGCCTGAGACCAGAAGATCCAACCGGGGCCTCGTCTTTAAATAAAAAATATTATGATTTTATCCAAACACTGTATCAAAATGGAGGAGATTATAGATTCGACCCTTATGTATTTTTTTTTAATATATGTTTGTCCCCGCATTACTCCTTAGCATATTGTATCAATATATATAAAACTAAAAAAATTTTAAACAAATTAAAACCGACTTCAAAAAAATAAAAATGCACTAAAAAGTAAAAAATAATATTTTCCCTTATTTAATCTACGACTCTCATATTTTTTAAGTCGGCGCATCATCATTTGCACAGTGTAAATCTGGGGCCAACTTAAAAAAGATGAGAGTCGTAGATTAAATAAAGGAAAAAATTATTTTTCACTTTTTACTGCATTTTTATTTTATCGAAGGCGGTTATAATTTTCTTTTTTAATTTTTTCTGTACTACTACACTTAGCCCGTTTTTAATAAACTACCTCTTCATTTTCCCGAAAAAATTGGTCCCCCAGAGAGTTTGCCACCTTGGCCTTTTTCCTTAAATCCACCACAGGTGCTTCGCTTTCAAGGAAATCGAGTTTGAAAATGTCAAACGCTGGCGCGCAAGTAGTAACATCAAGCAATGGTCAGACGCGAGTCTTAGTGCACTCCACGCGTGCTCGATGCTTCTTAAAAATAGATTTCTTTTAAACAGAGGCCCCTTACGGGAAAAGTTTATTCTACATTTTCGAATTATTCGTGTCTATCTCATCTCATCTCTTATTATAGTTTATTCTACATTTTCGAATTATTCGTGTCTATCTCATCTCATCTCTTATCTCCTTCGCACTGCGAATTAACCCCCGCCCTGTGTGCTGTTAGCTAAGTCCTAGATAATATCATCTATCCTGCCCACCATATTTAAATCTAATGGTGTCATCCATACATACATTCACGCGGCAGTGAAGGTGTTAACATTCAGATTACAACAATTACAGGCTCCAAGAGTAGTAATTTTACGGTCGAACGCGATCGAGATTGGTAGAGCAGTATTCGAGCTCGTGAAAAATAATCGTAAATCAAGACCCCGGAGTAGACTGACTCAGCTCCCCGCCTGCGAAAGGTCAAACTGTAAGCTACCGCGAGTTAACGATTCCTTAGAAGCTGCGGAAACTGTGAATTACCAACCGTATCGTTCCTACCGATCTCCAGTAAAATCAGAGTGTATTGGTCAAGTAAGGTTACTGGGTCACTCCGAGTGACGTCATTCCGGTCCGCCGAGGAACACGCGATACTCAACCCGAGATAATCCACGAGATTGACCATTGTCGTCCTTGATGTATTCAAATGACCAGGGATTTATCGCCGTGCGCCGCGAGTGCCTGTTCTTACATTCATCCGTCGGCTTTACTATACAAGAAAAGTTCGTAATCGACAGTTGCATCTGTATAATTCAAGAACGCCTCGTGTGAGCAGCCACCAAACAACGCACAGACCGAAAGAAAGGGAGATTTCTCCAAATAACAGCTCGACCTACTTGGTCACCTTGAGCTTTGCAGCATTAATGCCCTTTCGGAAAGTTTCATGCAAAGTAGTTATATTGTTATGAGTTGTCTTTGAATTAATATTTTATGTGTTCTGCTGATTAACCCTTAACTGGTATACTGCTTTTTCGAACGTAACTGGTATCTTGGGGTCGTGGCAGACCACAAATAAAAAAGGACACAGCAATTTGTGAAGTCGACGTTAGATCAACCTCTATGAATACCTATTTTGTTCTTAGGTAGGTAATGTATAAAATAATAGAAACGTAGAAAGTTAAACTATTATTATCGAATTAATTAGAAATTCAGTTTACAAACTTAGCAACCAAATATTTTGCAGCGAACTCATGACTGACCCCAGCATACCAGTTAAGGGTTAAAACAAACGAAGAATCTCTGATTGATAAGAGTGAGAGTGTGATATTTAATTTTTAGAGATTGTTGGATTTGTTTTGAGGGTTGCTCAGTGACCTTTCTCTTCCTCTGCGAGAGCTTAGCGTGTCGACTCTGCTGGAGTGTTTAAGCCATGTACGAATATATTTGTTTGTAATTGTGCGTAGTGTGCGGGGAGGCAGAATGTGTTCGCTTGGTGTTGGCATCGGGTGCGAGGCCCTCGACGCCTGACCTACGCGGAGGATCTCCTCTTCACTATGCCGCTCAGTGTTGCGGCGCGGCTGCCACTGCCGAGCTTGCTGTGCCCAAGAAAGTTGGCCTGAAAGTCCTCCAAACCCTCCTGGAATTTGGTGCCGATGTGAACGCGAAAGATGAGGACGGAAGGCAGCCAATTCTGTGGGCGGCAAGTGCTGGCAGCGTTGAAGCTGTGTTAGCACTGGCTAGGTCAAGTTTCACTTTATCTAACTACATATTTTGAATATCATTAAACATTCGTTGAGAAGAGAAATAAATGTTCTTTTATACTAAATTAGTATCGCTGCGGGGTATTGGCAGTTTGAAATTTTTTGAATTCTCCAAATTCCACTGTTTCTTCCGAGTTCAGTTTTCTCTCTGAATTCCTCAAAATTCATTAGCCCCAAAAAATGGCCACCTCTGACATAATACATTTTATACGTGTAGATGACCGAGGGAACTTGTTATTCTAAAAGCAGTAATTAAAATACAGAGCAGGCGGTTCAGCTGCCGCGGGAGCTGCGGACAAAGATGGCCTCACGGCTCTTCATTGCGCAGCGTCCAGGGGACACGCCAGATGCGTGGAGGCTTTGGTGAATCTATGCGGTGCCCAACCCGACCACGTCGACGACAACGGATGCTCAGCGTTGCACTATGCAGCCACTCTCGGCCATGCCGATGCCACGGCTCTAATTCTGAAATTAGGGGCTGATCCCAATCGACAGGACCGAAAGGGTAGAACGTAAGTAGCCCAGGCAGCTGAAAAACACCTCTTGTACGAACTGCACTTTTGCCTACTCCTGAGGCCAGAAATTTCAAAACCAGGAAGAGATTGGAGAAATCTACCAACCCTCAAAATGGCAAAAAATTAGTTCAACACAGTACAGATCCCATAATTTTGCGATTTTGATTTCGAAAAAAATTACCAACCCATAGAAAAACTCTAAGATTATAGAATCATTAAAAAATTCAAGCCGCAGTTCTATTTTAGGCCTAAAAATCAAAAACTACAGAAAATTTAAAATCATATCAATTAAGAACCCTTCAAAAAACATTGCAAGACAGTAACGAGGAATAAAATATATCCAATAGGAATAAACCTACTTGCCTTTAACGATTAATATCTTCAAACCAAATTTACTCGATTTTGTTGTTAGCTTTCCGCATAACTTGGCCCAAATGACGCTTCGAGATTCTAAAAGCTTCCACCCGCAGCGAAAATATCCAAGTTAAAATTGATGGAACGCGTTTCAGACCAGCACTCTGCGCAGCAGCCAAAGGTCAACTGGAGACTCTGAAGATCCTGGCGCAACACGGTGGCTCCCTTTACGCGAGGACAGTGAGAGGCACCGGCGTCGCGCACGAAGCCGTAGCTTCCGGTAGGATCGAGCTGATCAAGTGGTTGGCGAAGAAACGTCCGAGCACTTTGGACGTCGCCACGCACGACGGCAAGACACCTCTGCACGTGGCAGCTCTCCACGGGCACCTGGACGGTTGCAAGGTTCTCTTGGATAATGGCGCAAGGATTAATGCCGTGCTGCGAACCAGCAAAGGCAATCTGATGACAGCGTTGGACGCTGCGCTTTACAGGGGCTACAGGGACTGCGCGAAGCTGATTCAAATGCACGGGGGAACTACCGCGCAGCAGCTGAAGATACAGAAAACTGGGCCCAATAAAGGTCAGGTTAGGTATATATATATATGTATATATTTGGGAAGATATTTTTAGAAGACAGAATCGTGGGTTTTTTATATTAAAAATTTCCCTTGTTAGTTGCAATAGTTGTCTGGATATTTATGAATATTGATGAAGGAGTAATTTCCGTGGTCGTTGGATTCTTGATTTGTCGGAATATGGAAATGGCTTTAGTGTTCGCAGCGAAATTACGAATGAAGCACGTGGACAGCAGCACCGACACCGAGAGCAGCCCTCGTAGACAAGGCCGCGGTCGTAAACTTCCGGATTTATACTACGAGGAACAATGGATCGAGAAAAGAACGCGGCGAAGAGGAAATCTGAGGAAATTGGCTCGCCAGGACAGCCGTAGTTTCAGCGAGGAAGAAGTTAGATTGTCGAAGACATCCTCGAAGAAGGACCATCAGAGGAGAGCTCGCAGTGAATCGGCACGGTAGAGTGTTTCTTAGTTTGATAGGTTTTTAGATAATTTATACACCTACTGCGCAGATTTTATGTTTGGTGATTAAAAAAGATGTCTAAAGAATTAAATGTGTAGCTCAAGGATCATTTTTCTTTTAAAATTACAATGTTTCAAATTCATCGGTTACTTTCAGTTTTAATAGAACTCGTCATTCTTCGGACATGTAGCAAAGATTTCTGACCCGTCGATATTCCCTTTACCTTTGGTCATTATAATGTTTCAGTTACGACGAAGATGACACCGATCGAAAGTTAAGGAGGAGAAGTAAAAGGCGATCGATGAGAGCTAAACGAGATTTCAGCGAATCCTCGATAGATACGGACAGTTACGAGCACGCGAAAAGTGCACCCAGGCAAAAGTCTGAGTCGCGGAGGGAGGAAAGCAGGACGGACAGAAGTAATGGGACGGAAGACAGGGAAGACGACTCGCGAAAGGATGACGAGGATGATGATAGTGTTAGCGATGACAGTCTAGAAGTGGTGGTGGTGAAGAAGTGTTTGGAGAAGAAATGTGAGAAGGTAGTACTGTGTAATTGTTTATTTATTATCCTTGCTTTGAATGGTTTCCGCTTACATTTACAATTACATTTACATCTTACATCTTACATCTCACATCTTACATCTCACATCTTACATCTCATATCTTACATCTCACATCTTACATCTTATATTTTCTATTTTCTTACATCTTATATTTTCTATTTTCTTACATCCTATATTTTCTATTTTCTTACATCTTATATTTTCTATTTTCTTACATCTTATATTTTCCATTTTCTTACATCTTATATTTTCCATTTTCTTACATCTTATATTTTCTATTTTCTTACATCTTATATTTTCCATTTTCTTACATCTTATATTTTCTATTTTCTTACATCTTATATTTTCTATTTTCTTACATCTTATATTTTCTATTTTCTTACATCTTATATTTTCTATTTTCTTACATCTTATATTTTCTATTTTCTTACATCTTATATTTTCTATTTTCTTACATCTTATATTTTCTATTTTCTTACATCTTATATTTTCTTACTCCTCTCTCATTTAATTACATCCAGCAGTCTTACAAAACCTATAAAACTTTCTCTGCGCTCTTTATTTGGCATTTGTTTTCTGACTTGTCCCTCGCAATTCGACCACTTCTGCTTTTTTCCTCCAACAATCTTCTTCATCCCTTCCAGCCCTTCCCCTATCGTCCAGGAAGTCCTTACACAATTCTTACCCCCTTCCCGCCTTCGCATCCTCTGGCCAAGTGCTGCTCTATCGTTTCTTCTTCTCTTCCGCGAGAAGGTAGTATCAGGACGACGATCGAAGACGCCCCGGGAAAGTTCGAAGGAAACGAAATTCACGAAAACGCACAGGAGCACCAGAAGGAAATTGAAGTCGAACAGGTCAAAGGTATCCACCAACGGCGAAAGTACGACGGACCGTATGCAGTCCTCTGACAAAGGGCAAAAATCCAAGAAGTCGGATTTTTTCGATCGCGACACACCAAGGACTTCGATCGACGACGACAGCCAAGAGAAAATAATCGAAAGTCGGTACCGTAAGGATGTAACGGACAGTACGAGCCAAGAAACGGTGGAGCGCGTCGTTGTGACGGCTATGGTCCACAAGGACCAAGCGCCGGACACGCCGAAATCGGTGCTGGAAGCTTCAAAGGAGGTCACCTTTGACGACAGATTGCGGACGGAAGTGATAGAGACGGAGGAAGTGTCGAGGGATGCTAGCTCGAGTGCGAGCAAAATGGATGATATCATCCAGCAGAGCGACGAATCTCGTAGCAGCCTTGTGACTAAAGCAGCCAATTTGAAAAAAGACGTGGAGGAAATGAGGCAACAAGCCACGCAGGAAAAAGCTCAGCGCGAGGAGGAAAGGAGGCGGAGTCGGGACGAGGGAAAGGCGGAGGTAAGGCAAGACGAGGGAGACACGAGGGCTAGCCAAGGGAGAGGAGACGCAAGGGACGGTCAGGGTAAAAGATATAGTAGAGATGACGGTGACAAAGATCAGACACCTTCTGCCGGGGTAAAAGGAATGGATAGGCGGCAAAGTCAAGGTGAAGCAGGTAAGACTTTCAACGAAACAGTCATTTCTAGTTAGCATCGATAAATAAAGCTGAGATCAAAGCACGGACGAGGTGTAGAATAGACCTTACATTCTACATAAATTTTTGTCACACGGATCGGGTGTTCTTCCCATTTTCGTGTCGCATGCAATGACTATCGATTCACGGTGCAATTAAATCGCAATCTCTAATTAGAATTGGAAACAATTGAGAACTAAGGTCGGGGCCAGATATATTGGCCGGTGAGTTTCGTGAGGAGTATTCTTCTATTCTCAACGTTTTCTGACTCGCTCTCGCCTTGCCAGAAAAAGAGTGATCCAGAAGTGGTGGGGATAGCGCCAAGCTCTTGACGTGTAGGCCAAACCGAGCTCTTAGCGTAGAGATACTGTAGGATCACGGAAAAAGGGAAGTCGCCTCAACGGGACTCGAACCCGCGATCTCTAGTTTTGCGCGCTGGCCAGCCGCCTTAGCCACCTCGGCTACCGCCGACTTCCCCGATCGTCGCTGTTCCGTGCCCTCTCTTATGGTATGGGGGTTCCTGATCCCACAATACATACATCAGAATAGGTGTGCGTTGTGAGGAGTATTCTTCTATTCTCAACGTTTTCTGACTCGCTCTCGCCTTGCCAGAAAAAGAGTGCGCCAGAAGTGGTGGGGATAGCGCCGAGCTCTTGACGTGTAGGCCAAACCGAGCTCTTAGCGTAGAGATACATACATCAGAATAGGTGTGCGTTGTGAGGAGTATTCTTCTATTCTCAACATTTTCTGACTCGCTCTCGCCTTGCCAGAAAAAGAGTGATCCAGAAGTGGTGGGGATAGCGCCAAGCTCTTGACGTGTAGGCCAAAACCGAGCTCTTAGCGTAGAAATACATACATCAGAATAGGTGTGCGTTAGCTGCGAAAACGAATTCACCGGCCAATATATCTGGCTCCGACCTTAGGCCAATTTACACTAGGTCATTATTTTTCCCTTTACTAATTTTAACGACTTGGGTCATCGAGTTGAATCAATTCCTACGGTCACCGTTATTAGATTTCCCACGAGCGAAGTAGATATTTCAGTTCGTGTGAGACGAACTCCCATAAGATTGCGGGACCAGTGATCCCCATAAAAGGGAGCCCGGAATAAAAGATCTCGGAGGTTCGGCTTTGACGACATTGGTAAGGCAGCTCACCAATAATGCCGAAGACCCAAAAATCACCCGAGGTCTTTTTTCCGCGACTCCCGAACATATAGAAATTGCAAAACCTCTTATTCCTGGAAGATGCAAAGTGTATCCTACACCTCGCCTATGATAAAAGTAAAATTACCATGTTCGAACAAACCTTTCTGTCAATTTTCTGTAGAGTCCTCTTTCCAGGCAGGTTAGACGCACACGTGACGACCGAGTCAGAAAGTCCCACGCTGGACTCTCAGAAAGAGTGTCAGAGACTGCAAAGTCAGCAAGAAGACGAGGCAGTGTCCAGGTCCGAAGGAACGACGTCGAAAACTGACGACAGCTTGGATAAAGACACGCAAGGCGAGAAGACAGATGTGTCTGAACGCGAAGTGTCAGAGGAGACGAGCAAACACGGAAGTTCAAGGGACCCGGAGGACGCTCAGGCGGATGATTCTACGCCTAGAACAGCCGTGGAAGATATTCCCCCGTCGGAGGAGGATGAAGACAAAAAGTCAACGCCAGAGGACAAAGGGAAATCGAAAAGCAAACCAGGGACGGGGAAAAGGAGGCCGTCGTTCGACGAAAGGAAATCGAAGTCAGCGCCCTCGAGGCAACCAGAGGACGGCGCCAGCCCCAAAAAGACCAGCGGCAGTCGTAAACGGAGAGAACCCGGTAAGAAACGAGAAGCTTCTACGAAGAAGGTTCTGATAAAGCCGACGTCGGAGAAGACGAGCAACGATGTTACGGAGGAAGCATCGCAGTCAGAGAAAGTCGAGGAAAAAGTAGCCGAGAGCTCGGTGAAAGAGTCACCGGACGATAAAGAGCAAGCAGATTCCGCTCGCGGGAAGTCTGTGGACGTTTCGTCTGCGTCGAGAGATTCCGCGTTAATGGAAGAAGCCGATGGCAGACCATTAAGCGTCGATACGCCGGTCGCGATGAAAAGAAAATTGTCTGGCGAAGAAGAAACCGCTGAGAACTCGTCGCCAGCCAAGTCCAACGTGGACGAACAGGCGAAGGAGAACGAGGACGTGAAAAAGATTAAAAAGCGTCCAGCTGAAGACGCCTTAACGACGGGTGAGTATTAAGACGATTACAAGAACAATTTGCTGTTATTATTATTTTATTTTATAAAGTAATTTATTTATTTTATAAATGATTTATTTTATAAATGAACCTACTTTCAGAGGAGGAGAGCTTCCGGTATATCGACGAAAGCTCCTCGAGCTCACCGAAATCGGCGCAAATGAGGCGCTCCAGGCCCTCGACGGGGAAAGCTAGAAACGCTGGGAGATCGTCTTCGCGATCGTCGACGAAGAAGAGTCTGTTCGAAAGTTCGGAAGAACGGTCTCCGGACAGAAGCGCTATTGTCGCCGTGATAGAGAGTCCAGAGTGGGACGAAGAGGACGAAGAGATCGAGAAAGAGATCAGGGATGCGATTGGAGAAGACGAGGAGCATGAAACAGAGCCGGAAGAGGACAATGAGATCGGGGTCGTGAGGGTTCTGCCAAGCACAAGCGAGGAAGAGACGTGCCGGACGGGTCAGGAAGCTTGCAGAACTTCTGGGATTGACTCGTTGCCCCAAGTAAGAAACTGTCGCAAGTAATTGAGGGGAGGTTCTGGTATAACAGCCCCCAAAAGTAACTGATATTTATGATTTTTTTTACAAAAAAAAACTATTGTTAATAGAGGAGGCATCTTTAAACTTGCGATTAAAGAAAAATTAATAAATAATAAGAAGCATTGACACAAAAAAATATTTTCTGGAAATTTAAGGGTGCCTCTTTACATCCCCAAGAGAGTTTAATCCAAGACTATAAACAATAGTTATTTTTTTTTTTTTTTTGAATTAACGTAATTCACGATAATATTTTTATATACTTTGTCATTATTTTAAACAATTGGTCCCTCCATTTTTTCACGCAGGTGCAACCGGGTACTCGTACTCGTTTGACGCGAATTCAGAGCCCACAAGAAAGCAGAACCAGCCGATCGCAAGGGAAACAGCGTCGCGACAGCGGTGGCAGGGACAGCGGCATAGAACCAAGCCCGAGGGTGTCGAGAATACCAAGAAGAAGGATCATGAAGTGTTGTCCTAATACTGACAAACAGCAGGCGCTTAACATGGACACTGTGACGAGGGACGTGCAGATCAGCTTACGGAGGTATCACCTCGAGAGGAAGATCTTCTTCCAGTTGATGGAGCTGAAGAGATTACAGATACGCCATGGGAGGACGAACGAGCAAGTTCTGGTTAAGAGACAGGTAATTATTATTATTATTATTAAATGTCTTTATTGCACTATTACAATTAAATTAAATTAAATTACAATGGCGAGTAGGCGAGGTTCAGCATTAACTGCTGCTCTACAACCTAATCTAAAAAGCCGTTGGGGGTAAGAAAAAGGAAAGAAAGAAAAGAACAAAAGAGGAAAGAAAACAAAATAAAATAATACTCGTCGCCTGCTTTTGTTATAAAGGGTTCAGATAAATATTTAAGTTGTAATTAGCACGAGGGTTTACTCGAATGCATTTCTTCCCAGGTGGAGGCTTTCCATAAAGCAGGAATGGCTGGACCCACCCTTGGAGTAGCAAAGTACGACCAACCCTTAACTTTCAGGTTATTACTTTTCGAAATTATTTATATCATAAAGCAGGTAGGTTTGGAAAAGAAAGGATTATACTTCTAGGAGCATATGAGTTAGAAGATAATTAATATTTTCTGTTAGACACTTCGAGGCCTTCTTGTATGACCAACTTAGGAAGCTCCAAAGAAGGCCGGCCACGCCAGACTTTTGCACGGAAGCGAAGCAATGTACCCAGAAAACTCACCGCTGCCATCATGCTACAAGTGCTTACACTTCCTTCCCTGTTTACACATATCGTACGTTGTTGTAATATATTGATAAAACAGATGGATTTCAGAATTCCATTTCAGACGTTCGTGCTTGAATTCGGACGCGAAATTTCCTTGGTTGTTGATAAGAGGCGTAAATTTAATAGCAATTTTCATCTCTATAAAATTCAGTATTCTACTGTGATATGCGATTTTTTTAACCTTCTTTAGGAATATTTTTATGTCTTAAACTAGGAATAAAATTTTTTTTACTAAAAATATGAAATGAAGATTGCGTCGCAGAATATAACAACCGACCACCTTCAAAAAATTGCTCGATTTGTTTCCATGATTCCGGTCGTTCGGATTGAAATTCCAAAAATTCTTAAAATAGCTGCAATTTGCAAAAAATATTTTGGCCTAATTTTAGATACATTTACTGAAGAATTCGAGATATTGTGGTAACCATTTTCTAAAACGCGTTTAAAGTTTTGCAAGCACTTTTAGAAAATTCTACTTACACCTACTCTACCTCGGCTGGACCGTAATAAAAATCTTTCATTAAGCCCATAAAGAAATTCCTGAAAAAGGTTTAAAAATTCCATGTCACAGTAGACTACAACCTAAAAGTATAGAAATGGACTACTGAAATCTGGAAATTTAATTCCGATGATCTTCAAAAGGAGTCAGTTTCCCTATTGTGATTATAGATTATAATTGCAGTAGGTGGAGGCGGCCAAGAACAAGCGGATCTTCTTCCGAAGATAGAGAGTCGTGGAAAAGGTCAAATGACGGTAATGTCTAATTATTTCAAGAGAAACTACAATACTTTCTCTCCCAAACGAATACTTCATACTAATTCTGAGAATCAGGCGCGTGCACAGACAAAATATTCTATCACATTAAATAATTAATGCTTAAACGTGTTATTAATAATACAAGGATCTTTCTATTCCATTCTCCAACTTTTCTGTCTTATTGCCGACTCATTCTCTGTCCACATACAGAGTAAACAAAAAGTGATGTTACAAAATTCATAAGCATGTTTTATACATATCTGAGAAGTCAGAAGAATGATTCTAACAAATATGAAATCAGTAATAAATGCTACTTCAGACATTTGATGTACAGTTTATGATTTTTGAAGACTTCATATCTAATGAAGCTGAAATTAGTATGACCATTTCTTAAGATAATTTCCCACAAATCTTACGAAGGCACATTTGAAACTTTATTTAAAAAATTACTATTTGTTCAAGGTGGAAGTAACGCACGGGGAAGAGAAGCAGATAATAGCTCTTCCAGCTGAGAGGCTGGATCGTACAAAAAAATATTACGTAACATTCACTGTCCGGGGAGAAGCACACGAATCAGAGAAGCCTAAATCGTCGCCCAGCGTCCAAAGAAATGCCAAAAGCGTTTAAAAACCTTCAATTGCCATGCCTTCCTATTTTAACGATTACGTCCGCATTTTTCGTTTCGCATAGTTGCTTGGAAAAGAAACACTTTTTCTACGTGATACTTTTTTTCCCCTCTTCACGATGTCATTAATTACTTGCTACAGCTGCAGCAGGTTTTTTACAATTTTATAAATTAGCTTCACGATGATGATATGATTTTTCTTATAAACGATACGTTTACCTTGAAAAGATCTGAAAACTGCCAGAGGAAGGATCGTGTATAAACGTCGTAACATATAATAATGAATAGAAAAATGTATTGTGTATAAAATTAATCGACTTCGCTGTAAAAATGGTAAATAATATAAAGACATTGTGTTGTGATGTGTTACTGTGAATAAGATACATGGAATTTCAATCTATCTTAAAGAAAGTTGTGCATCGTTGCCTCGAAAATTTCAGCAATGATATTAGAAAAGGGACACGCGTTTTCGTATAATAATTTATTTAAATTCGATGGACGTTTTATTCGAAACTCTTCAATTTTTCTTATAGAATAATTCTGCCCCCACGAAACGTCACAAACGTGCATTAAAAAATGCTGATTAAACAGACACATGTACAACTTCATTCTACTTGTACAATAATAAGCATTTTGTTCTTGCAAGAGCAGGGACCACATCGCAAGAATTAACCCGTTATACATACTCTGTATATTTGTGTAAAGGGAGTCGTTTCAAACGATACATATGTAATCCTGTGTACAATAAAAAGAAATTACAATCCACGTATTCAAAACTGGACTCAAAGATACCACAAAATCGACTATAGTTTTAATAAATAATTGAAGTACTCATCTTGAATTTATTTTTCCCAATAAACACCTTAACCTCCTTTTCGATTTATTTATTTAAAAGTATTCAAATTACCCAGCATCTAATGTGCCAAAACAAAAAGGCACGTGATCCATCGATTCTACCATATTTCAATTTTCAAACGATAAATTACAGCTAAAGGTCAATTGAAATTCCCCTGAAAATGGTCATTTATCGCGTGCGATTGAATATTGCCGAGATGGTTATGCGCATGGCTGATTGTCATACGGTTCTCCGTCCCTTCGCCATCACTCAAATCCATCAACTTCGATGGAAGCAATGGTCGCGCAACAGTGCTGTCACTAAAACCTCGCAATCGAGACGAATATCCGAGCGAAGTTATTTCCACCTCGAGGAACTCGCGGGAATTATCGATCACTCCGCTGACGTAGTTAAACAAACGGTCGGGAACCACTGATCGCTTCGATTCAGTGGTGAAACGTGACGCTGTTAGTGATAAGACAGCCACAGGGTGGTCTGTCAATAATGCCGTCACGTCAGATGGAATCAGGAAGAGTCAGAGTGAAGCTCCCGACGATGGGTCCCGAATTTTCCAGCAACGGCGCGAGGTTCCTGTGAAGAAGCATTCGCATGGACAAATGGCTCCAAGATAGAAAGCTCTGGCTTTTCGGTAGCACACTGCCCTTGCTGCCAAGAAGGTAAACACTGACATTTTTGTCGACTCTCGCACTCAACCACGAATGACAAGTGTGCTCTTTGGTAAAAAGAAATGTGAAAAGTATGAGTTGGTCATTGGAAGACTATCGCACCTATCTGGAAAAGTTGTTTTCTGTCCGAATCACTTCGAAATATAATAACTCAAGACGTGGTTTTATTTCGAGGTTTTCGAAATATAATAACTCAAGACGTGGTTTTATTTCGAGGTTTTCGAAATATAATAACTCAAGACGTGGTTTTATTTCGAGGTTTTCGAAATATGATAACTGAAGAGATGGTTTTATTTCGAGGTTTTCGAAATATAATAACTCAAGACGTGGTTTTATTTCGAGATTTTCGAAATATAATAACTCAAGACGTGGTTTTATTTCGAGGTTTTCGAAATATAATAACTCAAGACGTGGTTTTATTTCGAGGTTTTCGAAATATAATAACTAAAGACGTGGTTTTATTTCGAGGTTTTCGAAATATGATAACTCAAGACGTGGTTTTATTTCGATGTTTTCGAAATATAATAAATCAAGAGGTGGTTTTATTTCGAGGTTTTCGAAATATAATAACTCAAGACGTGGTTTTATTTCAAATTTTTCGAAATATTTTATACTTTATACCTGCGGGAACTAGTTATTTATTTTGTCAGAAGAGGCAGCTTACCTTTCGTTTCTAGAAGTTTCATTTTCGCCAGTCAAAGTGAAAGATTCCATACTTTTCTTTGCCAAGTTGTTGTAAATTTCAAGAGCACACGAGTCATTGCAATATTATTCTTTTATCTATGTTAATCAGGGACCTGGAATTTTTAACAATTAACAATTCTATTGCATTTGGTTCTTATATTATAAAATTTTATACATTATAATTACGTATTATGAGAAAATAGAGTTTCGAGGCTTACACCCGAAAGCCTTGAACAATATAAACTGTATAAAAAAAAGTAGATTATACAAAATAAAAATCGGAGATCACGGAAAGTATCTGTTCATATTCAGGCAGGAATAGATTCACGATTAAAATAAGGGGGGCCCTGAATTTCAATTTTTCAAAATAAATTATGCATGGAAAGCAAAATAACATTTTTAACCGGAATTTTTATTTCGGTTATATCTTTTAGTTTATCGTTTTCGTTTCCGTTCCGTTCCAGGTCCCTGATATTAATATTATTTTTTATCTGTTTGCTGCATAAATATTCGTGAAAATAGGATCTGCTTGTGTCGAGCATTTTTTTTTTATTTGTTACGTGCTCCAATTGCTGCTCGAACTACTTTCATATTGTAAAATGTAAGATAAGTATTACCAAGATTCTGAATCGGGAAATAACGAAGCAACGGTGTAGCCGGAATCCGAAGGCTGATTCTTTGCAGAATAGGCGACTTTGACATTGGTTTAAATTGATCGATCTCTGTTACATAGTTTCATCACGCGATGCTAATTATATGCACTAAACGTCATGAATCGCCATTAAACGTGGCTGATGTGTCAACATAGAGGCGGACGTTTAACGTCGTTCTCAAGTAAAAATAATTCCCTCGCGTGACGTTACAGTCTCCATTTGGAATTCAAATTTCCGGGAGCAACCGTCTATCGAAATGTCAACCGAACTATTTCGGATTGTTTTAAATACAAGTATTAAGTACTACGGTACTGTCTCCGTAAGTAAAATACATTACGTGATAATTCGCCATCCCCACTACCTCTTTTATAGTAGAGCAGTGTAATTTATGGCTTGTCACTGTCGCGTGCCCTCTCGATCGTTCTCCAAACCTTTCACGGCCGCACAGTGGGGCAACATGGACCCTTTTGTGTCAAATTCGGAATTTTTTTTATAGGAATAAGATAGAGGGCCGAATATTTCTGGGAGATAAAGCTAAGATATTAGAGAATAAAGGAAAAATATTGAAGAATTATGACGAACAAGTTTTGACCTTGAAACTCCATGTCAAAATTGACATTTTCGAAGACAATTCAATTTTCGAAGGGAATTCTGGTTTTTCCGTTATAATGTGTGGTTGGAGTTTTCCCTTGACTTTTGATATCTACGTCATTTCCTATAGACTTTAACGCGCTGAATTCAAATCTGGCCGCAGAATTGATCTTTACTTTGCCCGAAAGAAGAAAAACATTCTGTGATTAGGTATTTCTATTATGTGAAGTTATACTTCTTCCTGCACGTGACTACCTATATGTTTTTTTTCACATGGATCGATTTTTCCCATTACTCCGCTCGCAAAAGTATGTCAGCGTAAGGGCCGTAAGGTAGGTAACAGAAAAATAAATGCTTTATAATACTTTGACACGAATAAAATTATCGAACGTTTCATTATTGCCTAATCAACGCTTTATGATAGTGAAATAGTGTCATTGGTTTTGAAACTTCGATATTCGCAAGATGTTTTTGAAAGATCTCTATTAATAATATTCGTAGGAATGTTCTATCCCAAAAGTGTTCCTCAGAAATATGAAGTCATACAGTCAGTAACGAAAATATTCGGACACATTTTAAAATCGCATAACTTTTTTATAATTAATCCAAACGACTTAAGTTTTTTTGTGAAGCTAGAAGGATTGAAAAAAGCCGTTTTGAAAAAAGTGCATTTGGTCGGAATAGCAAAAGAAAATAGTAAAGATCGTTTATAAACATTTATTTATGAGCCTGTAATGAAAATTCAATAAACCCTGCTCTGAGCTACAAACGCTTAAAGATCGCAGAACAAAGTCGAAAATCGCAAAATTCAAGAAATCAGCCTTTACTATTTTTTTTTTTTTTACTATTCCGATCAAGTGCATTTTTTTTTCAAAACAAAACGAATCACGTCACTTAGCAAACTAATACTTCTCACCTTTCTAGCTTCTCAAAAAACTCAATTCGTTTGGATTAATTGTAAAAAAAGTTAAGCGATTTTAAAAAATGTCCAAATATTTTCGTTACATACTCACTGTATATGCTGAAGCATCGTAAACACTGTCGTTCTCGATAAATAATCGGAGATGCTAACAGGCATCAACACTAAATTATGAAAAAGTGTGAAAGATTTCCCTGCCATTACCTGCCGATACGAGCCAGCAATCGATAAGCACGATTTGCGCTAGTAACATCCATCAAATTGCCATTGAAAATTGACAAATTTTTAAAGTTCGCTACACCAGGGAGAAAGTTGCGTAACATTCGTCGCCATCTGTCACGTGACTCGTGAAACCGGAAACAACATTTTAACCCCGTTCACGGTCATTATTCGAGGATAGCTGGTGTAGTAGCATAATATCGATTGTCAATAATCAAGAGTGCATACATCGCAAAGTAGCGTTTCAGCACACTTAGTAACGCTCGGTATGTTCAACGACAAGGGTGTATCAGCAACAGGATACCATGGACATCATTATGGGATTCCTGTATGTATAAGGAAAATATATTTTCAACCCTGCAGGGTACACAAGTATAAACTGTTTAGGTAGTAATAATTTGGCTCTGTACGTCAAAATTAGCCAACTATCGTGGAAGAATTATTTTATCGTTCTCCTATTTCTTATTGTAGTGTACAAATATTATTTATTTATATACACGGGTAAAATAACCCCTCGGTACACGCAAAAATGGTACATTACCACCGCCAGTTAAAATTTAAAAAACGCTTGCCAAGAATGCCAAGAGACTGACAAAAAGTGTTAGACATCGTACAAAGGCGATTAATACAACTATATTGGCCATTTAGTGTACGGTGAGTTTCGTCTTAGATTTCTAGATGGTAGACAAGCTTAAGAACTTGATATTGTTAGGAATTCTATAAATCTTTTCCTGTTTCTCTTCAATTTTTAATAAACCTTTAATAACCCTTCTACTACAAAAGAATTCCCCTCACGATTGCAGTAGCATTACTCTATATTTGCAATAAATTTGCAGTGGCGAGGAAAAAGGTCGAAACAATCGCGGAGCTCTTGAGGAACTTGGTTTTACTGTATTTCGAGCGGTTCGAATCAATTCCATTACCTTTCACTCGACTACAGCACGCGAATCCGTTGATTACAATGACAGTCAACGGCACTCGACTTATTATTTTTCAAGTAGCTCGAAACATGACGTGGTCGACTTATCACGATGCTTCGATCGCGAGAGAATTGTTGGTAAAAAGATTCTGCTCGTTACCTCGCGGTTCTTCAGATTTCGTGCTACCGGTGGCGCGTGTCTGTGACGCCACGTTTGTGTGTCAGGAAACAGTAGTATACGCCAGCGCTGGTCAGCCGTTGCGCCCGCGTAAGGCTGGGTTCCATCACTGATTGAAGTTGATGGATTCTCCGCGGCGATTTATGAAATTAGCCGACAGTACGATGCAACTGGAGGATCATTGAAACGCTTTTAACCAACATCGTTAACCTTTTGAACGGCAGCGATGCATTTTCCGCCGATGAAAAGTTGATCGCAGCACACACCCAATCCCACATAAAACGAACGGAGACGCAAAATTGTTAACGCTTCAAACAATTCCATTCGATAGTTCCAAAAGCCTCGAGTATGGTGAACTGTTTATACAGTATTCGACATGGTCAACGACTTAAGATTTGCAAATTACCGTCAGCGCGTGCCGTTTTGGTAAGCCGATAGCTTTGGATAAGAAACCAAACCGTTAATAAAGCTTCGATTTTTATATGACGTGTAGGCAGAGTAGATGTCAATAAGTAATAAGTAAATTTGAAAATAAATTCGAAAAATTTCCACATTTTTTAAGGTCTCCCAAGAAATTAGAAAAATTTCCACATTTTCTAAGGTCTCCCAAGAAATTAGAAAAATTTCCACATTTTCTAAGGTCTCCCAAGAAATTAGAAAAATTTCCACATTTTCTAAGGTCTCCCAAGAAATTAGAACAATGTCCACATTTTCTAAGGTCTCCCAAGAAATTAGAAAAATTTCCACATTTTCTAAGGTCTCCCAAGAAATTAGAAAAATTTCCACATTTTCTAAGGTCTCCCAAGAAATTAGAAAAATTTCCACATTTTCTAAGGTCTCCCAAGAAATTAGAAAAATTTCCACATTTTCTAAGGTCTCCCAAGAAATTAGAAAAATTTCCACATTTTCTAAGGTCTCCCAAGAAATTAGAAAAATTTCCACATTTTCTAAGGTCTCCCAAGAAATTAGAAAAACTTCCACATTTTCTAAGGTCTCCCAAGAAATTAGAAAAATTTCCACATTTTCTAAGGTCTCCCAAGAAATTAGAAAAATTTCCACATTTTCTAAGGTCTCCCACGAAATTAGAAAAACTTCCACATTTTCTAAGGTCTCCCAAGAAATTAGAAAAATTTCCACATTTTCTAAGGTCTCCCTCGACAGTGCTGGATTTACTCCTTAGGCTAATTACAAGGCTGAAGCCTAGGGCCCCTCATTCAAAATTTTTTCTTCGAAAAATTTAACAAAAAATCTTATTGAGGTTTAACGTTATATTTAGTTTTGATATTCAATGTTAATTTTGAAATTAAATTCTTATTTAAATTATAGGAGTATTATAATAAAAAAACTCAAATCAGCGTTATATTATTTTTTATATTTAACCGAGGACCCCCCGAATATTCAACCCAGGGCCCCTGAAAAGGTAAATCCGGCTCTGTCCCTCGAAATGCGAAAACGTGAGTCACGGTACCTACCTGACGCAAACTTATTCCGAACCGTACCTATTGCGTTACCCGAAACTTTTTCACTCCGGGTGGGGGTCATAAAATTTTTATACAATCCGAGCGCCGCTACTCGGACGTAAGGGCGCCTGCGCTAGATTCCGATTCAAATAAAGTAAAAGCCACAGGGGAGGTTGACCCTTGGTCATCGGCGAGGATACACGCAGTCTGGTCCGCAGCCTTTACCCGATAGCATGCTCTTTACGCAGCAGTTCACCTCTCTGCCATGCCTCGCCAAGTACAAAAAGTGGGTGCCAGCTTGGATTTCGCTTGGAGCTCCGATTCAACGAGTCTCTTGCTTGAGATTAAATAGCTTCGCTTGGAACTCAAACTGCCTTTCCCTCGCATCGTCAGACCTCTCCCGCGAATAGAACTAGGCAAGCCTGTTATTCCGTGGACGCTTACTAACAAGCAGTCAAGTCGCCTATTTCCTATTGTCACGCCGTTTCCCGTGGATCACGGCACAAAGAGATTGCATTGTGAGCTACGCTGCTGTTACGATCAGTGACACAAAGGATGCGCTGCATGAATCGCGATTGCCGTTGCACTTCAATAGGATCACGCGTGCACTGGTCTGTCGTTGCGCTCCGAGATAACATCCGCATTGAACTCGTAACATACTTTACACGCTCGCACGCCCTTTACGTTCATACGAGCCACAATGCTGGCTTTCATCCGCGGAACCGTCCAGCCTCTAGCGCCTTTTGCTACTTCGCTATCCCTTAAATAATTGTTCTAATAAGTAAGTAGAGGGAGAAGCATAAATTGGAGCCTAGAAGTAATTGCTCCGGTTATTGTGAATCGTAAAGAATTCGATGTCAAATTGGTTTGATAAAAGGACGGCTTTTTTTAAGAGAATTCTCTTTTCGAAAAGGTCGCGCGCGCCGAGCAAGGCGATGGAAAGGTACGAACGACTGGCGCGACTTGGGGAGGGTAGCTACGGTGTCGTCTTCCAGTGCAGAGATCGACAAACTGGAAAATTGGTAGCTGTGAAGAAGTTCCAACAAACGGAGGATGATCCTCTTATACGGAAGATCGCGCTTCGAGAAATACGGCTTCTTAAGGTCAGTAAATGTTATCTACCTATGCACGAAATAAAAGTGAACGAAACGGAAGCTTATTTTAGAATGAAAATACAAACTTCGTCATCTTCGCAGCTGATTTTACCATCAGATTCTAGTACCTTTTAAGTGTGCTTCTATTACTCGTGAATTTTCGTGGTACCAAACATTTAAACACCTATAAAAGTAGCCGGTTTGCAAGCAATCGTAATTCCCACCGTACCAGACAAGTAGAATTTCTATTCTCAGAAAATGCTAAACCCAAGTGGGTATTCTTGGAGAATTATTGCTCCTATATCCGTGTCCCCAGAGCGAGAAACTTGTCACCTGTGCAGTGCATTATCAGAAAATCTATGGAGGAAGTCTTTCGTCTTTAGTTCCTTCGCTTCCCAGCACGATTCTAGCCCCTCGAGTGCTTGCAGGTGAACGACCTGTGCTACCCTGAAAATACGAAACCTAGCGCTGGCTACCCTCGGACTAAGAGCATCCGGCGTCAGAGGAACGTTTAGAATCCGATAATAACGCCGTTGCACTCTGACGGGAGTTGATCTTAGGTGGCAAGATTTTCTAGAGGGTGCTGATTCGCGAACAAAAATCCATGATCTTCCGCAGAAGTGTAGCCGCATAAATCCAACGCTGGCTACAAGAAGTGGCCAACGGTCAATACCGCGGCGGTCAATATCTTAGCGTGTTCTGCTCTTGTCGACCTAGCCTTATCGAAATAATCGGGGGGGGTTCCCTCCCAAACATATGCGCATTCAAACGAGCCACCGCCTCGGCTCTGACATTTCGCCCCAAGGATATTTTCCTTCCTACGCGAAATAAAACCGGGCCGTGATTTTAATGATTTCCTTTCGCCGCGGCGCATTAGGATCATTATCGCGAAACGTCACCGCGATCGCGACGAGAGCATTTCGCTGGGCCTTCCTTTTCGGGGTCAGGAGATTTCCGAGCTTCCCACAAACTACTTCGAGGCCCCGATAATTTGCTCGCGCATTTGCTTCTTGAAGATGGATGTTTCCAGTGGCGGATTTAAGAAAAAAGGCCCAGGTGGCAAACGTTTTGAGGGGCCCACTTTTTCGGGAAAATGAAGAGGTAGTTTAGTGAAAGGGGGTAAGTGTACAGAATAGTATAGAAAAAAATAGTGCTTGGAAAGAATCGTAATTTGTTTTTTAAGACGGGGCCTTAGAGGGGCCTTCTGAGCAAAGGCCCTTTTTCGGAAAAATAAAGCGGTAGTTTACTGAAAACGGGCTCAGTGTAATAATAGAGAAAAAATATAGTTTGGATAAAATCTAATTTTTTTTAAGGATGGGGCCTTAGAGGGGCCTTCTGAGCAAAGGCCCTTTTTCGGAAGAATAAAGCGGTAGTTTACTGAAAACGGACTCAGTGTAATAATAGAGAAAAAATATAGTTTGGATAAAATCTAATTTTTTTTAAGGATGGGGCCCTGGGCAGGGGCCCAGATGGCAACTGCTCAGCGGCCACCCTGTTAAATCCGCCACTGGATGTCTTCTTCCGTTCTCGGATCCTGGATTAGCAAGCCCCGTTCGTGGTCATTGCAATAGATATTGCAAACGTGGGTTCTTCTAGATTCTGAAGGATATATATGTATTTTGCAGAACCTCAAACACCCAAATCTGGTGAATCTTTTGGAGGTGTTCAGGCGGAAACGGAAGTTACACCTAGTCTTCGAGTACTGCGAGTACACCCTCTTAAACGAGATGGAACGATATCCCGTCGGGTGTCCGGAAATCACCACGAAACAGCTCACGTGGCAGATTCTACAGGGTGTCGCGTATTGCCATCGACTGGGCTGCGTTCACAGGGACGTGAAACCTGAGAACATTCTCATCACCGGCGAGGGGGTGGTAAAATTGTGCGACTTTGGTTTCGCTCGGATGCTCAGCCCCGGTGAAAACTACACGGAGTACGTCGCGACTAGGTGGTACAGGGCACCCGAATTGCTGGTAATTATCATCATCGTTTTGGATAGCTTCTGCCCTTGATTCACTTTTTTTCGGCCTTGAACCTGAAACTTTTAAATTTTTTCAATATCCGTGCAATTTTTGGAACGGAAGACTCGGGCCTTGACAGTGCTGGATTTACCCCTTAGGCTAACAAGGCTGAAGCCTAGAGCCCCGTTTAGCTGGGGGCCCCTGATTCAAAATTTTTTCTTCGAAAAATTTATCAAAAATCTTGCCGAGAGTTAATGTTATATTTAGTTTTGGTATTCAATTTTTTTTTAAATTAAATTCTTATTTATATTATACGAGTATTATGATAAAAAAATCAAATCAGCGTTATTTTATTTTCTATATTTAACCGAGGACCACCCGAATATTCAGCCTAGGGCCCCGGAGAAGATAAATCCAGCTCTGGGCCTTGAGTCTGAGAACCTTTTTTATCTCTTACAGTTCGCGAGTTATAACAGAAAATCGGAAAACACTTAGATTTTCAGGGGTTAATTTCACCCCTGAGAGTAAATTTCGGGAGCAAAAATTTTTTTAAATTTGTGGTTTGGTAATTTTCTCTTTTACATGAAGTGGATACGTAAAACCGTGCCCAGCACAGTTTAATTTCGATGATCTAAATTCTAACCGGCGTATCAATGCCTTTGACAAAAATGCGAAATTGTGTTAAAATTAAAAAATATCGCCGGATTTCAATTAGACGTAAAATAAGTCGGGCAATGTTTTATCAATGTCCATTAGAAAAAGGGTAAAATACTCGAGTTCTTAGGGGTTGAGAGGCACTTAATTGTACAAGAAATCTGATGCTTTCCCAACAGGTCGGAGATACCCAGTACGGTACACCAGTGGACGTATGGGCAATCGGCTGTGTCTTCGCAGAACTGATACGCGGGGAAGCACTGTGGCCAGGCAAGTCGGACGTAGATCAATTGTATTTAATAAGGAGGACTATCGGCGACCTGTTGTCGAGGCATATAGCCATTTTCCAGCAGAACGAATTCTTTGCTGGCATCACATTACCGACACCTCAGTCTCTCACCCCCCTTGAAACTACTCTACCCAACAGAGGCAATGCTGCTCTACAGGTGCGTCTTTACTGTGCCTCCCACCGTGCTTCCGAAAACGAGGCGCTCACGATTTACGTCATAATAGAATTCGTTTCGATTCATTCGACAGCTCGATTTTCTCCAAAAATGTCTGGACAAGGATCCAGATGAAAGATGGTCGTGCGAGCAACTCCTACAACACTCCTACTTCGAGAACTTTCATTTCAAAATGCCGGAGGCCGAAATGGAAGAATTCGAGAAGCTTAAGAAATATCGGGATCGTTCACGAGTAAGTGCAGCTAATTGCGTGATCATAAATTTTATTCTTGTATCATAAACGGCTTGCACGGAAATAACGCGAGAGATTTAGGCCCAAGTATCGTTAACGTTACTGTTACATTGTAGAATAGTAACTACAGTCAAATGGTATTGCCCCAACTTCCCAAGGCTGGGGCCTCGGTTCATAGTCAAAATGAAAATCGGCCGAGAAGCTCCTCCATGCATCATCAGCAGGACTTTGATCACCTGCCCACTATCAAAGGTTGTAATTAAGCTCCTCTGTGATTGTACATATATACACATATATATATCTATATATTTATTTACTACTTTACAAACATTTATTATAAATTAATAATTGTTAGTATCTTTTATTTGTATTCGCACGTTTGTCTTTGAACTTCTGAAGAGATTTTGTTCTGCTACTATGATTTACATATTATATATACATACATCTTGTATGTGCATTACATGTACAACTTAAAATAAAGTTTTGTACAAAATCAATATTTCGTAGAGTTGCTTTTTACGTATCCACGACGAAACATCAGTGTGTCTCAACCGTTCCGAGACTTAAAACACAATTATAAATAAGCGAAAAGATATCCGTTCGTGTATTATCGCGTTTACATTTGCCCTCGGCCCTTGAAGCAATTTATTTCACAAACGCAATAGGAATACCAACAACACAATTTTCAGTTAAATAAACACGTTTATTGCTATCATGTCGTATAAAAATGAGAACAGCCACAGTATTCAACTGTTTGTGCTAGTTACTGCTAACTACGAGACCATTCATGGTAAACGACTGTTAACCCAGCGATAGCCAATACGTTTAAGAATTAAAGCCATTGCACTTTAATCGTATATTGTCTAATTTGATTTTTCATTCTTCCGATTTTCTACATAGCGTCGATATAAACGTTGAAACGGATGTAAGCGCCTCTGTGGGTCTGGCTCGTATTTCTCTTGTAGCATGAACCAACCCACATGAATGCCAATAATGCCAGTACCGTAAATTATCAGTAACGAAGTAGCACTCATTTTCACAAGAACCGTTCACTCGTAAACCTCACAAAGATAAGAATTTCCAAGTTCCCCTATCTTATAGCGACCGACTTTTAGGTTAATCACAACAGCGCTATTTTCTTTATCTATGCAGAAAAAGAATATTTCAGGGGACGCACAATGTGTTTTAGACTCCTCGATATTCCGCATTTCGAAGCTACTCACAAAATTTCTTGCCAACGTACGATCGTTCGTAAAACAATCTTACGAACTTGTTTTTTCTAAAGAATTATAGGTTATGGACGTGCCGCGCGTGATAACTAAATATAGATGTACTACAAAACCATTGGACGAGAATATTTTAGTACGCCTATTTTAATCTTCCTTGTATCCCACTTTCTTGTATATAATTGCGAATTCTGCGTAAATTGACTATAATAATCCACGGTCAGATGCACCAAATAAATTATTGTCGTTGAATGGACTTTTTCGATGATTTTAAGATAACTTCCATCGTAGCGAAAAGGCGGGAAATGTTCGCAATGAAGAAGTCGCATCACTGTAACTGTCAATGAGGCAAACGCGAACAACGATACGTGCTCCAATTTGATATAATTTTATATTGCGTTTAGTTTCAGATGCAGTTAATCATTCGATGTGACACGCAATGTACATAAATACGCGTGGTGTAATTTTCTTATCGTAAAGTTGTAACTATGGCAGATGATACATTGGTTAAAACGGTGCAAAGCACCTTCTCACTTTACGGCCTTATACTTTCAAGGTATATACCGTTTTTTAATTTACTATACAGATATTATTTCACAATCGGTCGCAGCGTAAAATTATTTCATTTCATTTAGAAAGCTCAGCACCTCACTTGCCAAACAACTTTTAAATGTGGAAAAGAACATGCGTGACACCTGGCTCTTAGAAGTTGTGAAGGAAGTTCTGGCGCAGAATTTAAACGATCCACACGTTACGGTAGAAAATCTCAAGGTAGCCATAGAGGAATATATAAGACCCGACAGGTTGAAAAGCGCAGAAACAGTATTAAGCGTGATAAATGCGTTCGATACGCCAAAAATCAAATACGACTTGTGCAAGAAAAAGTTCGTTTTGACGACCGTAACGCCAGACTTATACCCTGAAGCGAAGTACAAATCTTCGGTATTCAGGGATCGGCATGAGCTACTTTGGTATAGAACTTTGAGACACGAATTATTCATTCCTCCCAGGGTCGGCGTGAAAAAAGATAGGTGGATTGAATTGGTACCTATCGAGTACTTGTTGAGCGACAGTTTGAATGGGAATATTTATGTAATGGGCCTGTTAACGCGATTAACAGAGGGTCAGTATTACTTGGAGGACCCAGGAGGAACCATTAAAGTTGACTTGCAGCGAGCAATATCCTTTGAAAGCGTCGGCGACAGAAATAAACATCGTATTCGTGCCAGTAATACTTATAAACATTGCTTTCCTTAACAGTCGTGTACAACTTTCAGGACCGTTTAATCATGGAGGGTTCTATAGTAATAGCTGGCGGAGAATACAACGATGGAATTTTTCACGTGGAAGATATAGGTTTTCCACCGGCAGAATCGTCTAGTAATTCGCGCGTAGATTTTGGTGACTCTAATACATTTGGCGGACCGCACAACCTGTCCCTGAAGCTTTCAGAAAAATTGAAAATGCATGAGGAGGGTAATAAGGATGGAATGATTATCTTCGTGTCCGAAATGTGGCTGGACAATATAACTGTTTTACAAAAGTTTCGAACTATGCTAGAAGGATATTCGGAGTATCCGCCTATTGCTTTCGTATTTTGTGGGCATTTCTTAAGTTTCCCGGCGGATATAACGAGCTCGCAGAAACTGAAACAGGGATTCAGAGTTCTGAGTGATTTAATAATGGAGTATCCGGACATAAAAGAGTCCTCAAAATTTATTTTCGTGCCCGCGACGGACGATATAGGAGCGGCAAAGATTCTACCGAGATCACCGCTCCCGAAACATCTCACGGAGGAGTTCAGGAAAAACATACCCGGCGCGATATTCGCTACTAATCCGTGCAGAATTCAATACTGTACAAAAGAGATAGTAGTGTTAAGAGAAGATATTTTAACGAAAATGTGCAGGAACGCGCTTCGCTTTCCACGAGATGAGAATATCTATGTTCACGTAAGAGCCTCGTTAGATCAATACTTCTATGTTTGTCGATTGAAACTGATACTGTTTAATTTTTCTGTGACTTTCCAGTATGCCAAATCAATAATTTGCCAATCTTACCTGACTCCCTTAAGTCTGTCGGTGATTCCGACGTATTGGAAATACAACCACGCGTTACAAATACATCCAACTCCGGACCTTATTGTGGCAGCGGACCAATTCGAGGAGTACCAGACCACGTATTCTAATTGCCACGTAATCAATCCTGGATCGTTCCCGAAGAACAATTTCTCTTTTAAAGTATACGTTCCCGCGCTAGATACAATCGAGCATTGCGTTATTCCTAAAGACATCGATGACATTTAAATCGTAAATAGCGCGCGAGTCGAAGAGTAAACCAAGACTTTGGCGGCAAGGAAGATCGACAATGTAATTTACAACACCTTCCACTTCTCTGTGAATAATTATATGCCGATTTTGTACAATATTTATTTTCACATCACAATTTTCATCAGTTTTACAATACTTCGAAAATGCAGCATCATCAGTTCATAACTTATTCCACAACAACCTTTACTACTAACCATAAGAGCATATTTAAATTAACTTCGACCATTGAAAATAACTTAATCTCTCGTTAAGGATACTGGGTAATTTGTTGGTCCTCCGTGTCCAATAATACAATGAAAGAGAATCGAAGAATAACTTACTGACCGTATTCGTTACGATCGAATAAGTCCCCAATATTATCGATACAATACGCCTCGCGAAAATTTAACGCTCATCTTCTCTCTCAAATTGACTAATAAAATTGTATATCAGACTTTCTATGCAGGACACAGGAAGTACGAGTTCATTCTTCTTCTTCTTCATCTTCTTTTTTTTTTTTTACTTTTTTCTTATCGATTTATATAAATAGATACATACAATAGTAAACACAGTGTTTCTACCTCTTTGCAATGTACATAACAATATTACAGGTACAGACTGGGCCCCGGCTTATCTCGATTCAGTGCATGGAAGCATAAGTCAATTACTGGCCGTTCAATCAAACATCAGTGTAATAATTATAACTTCGTAGAACAACGTGTAACATATGAGATAGAATAATAAATCACGATGGGTGTCGGCGAACATTTCACATATTAATAACGTGCCGGATTGCTAATAACAATATCAGCTATGCAGAAATTAAACGATGTATTTCCAATACAACAACGAAGACTTAGGTATTTCCAGAGAATTTTTATGATAGAAACATTACCTTATTATTCCAATCACACTTCCATTTTCACGAGCACACTCTCACCCACTTTACACGCACGTACAACAACGCGTACACCGTTTCTCTGTACATTATGTATCCCGAGCGATCTTCCGAACCACGAATGCCCGAGGAATCGTTTCGTGCTTCAGCTGTCGGAAGCTAAGTATTCTGTGAATAACGAGCAAACCTTCGATCGTGTGGCAAGCGAATGATGCTAAAATTTTACATCTCAAACGTTTAGTTAAATCGCGAGCATAAAATGTTAGAAACGAAAAGAAACAAAGATTAATTATATATAATCGTGAACCGTAGGAGCTACAGCGCACTTACACGCCCCTCTCGCCGTTCGAATATATTACAGTGCCGCGTGTAAAAGAGAAAAGAACGCGCTTACAACTATTGCACATCCTTAAAACATTGTTTTCCTTTTTTTTCGTTTTCGTTATACTCCGATGTCGATGTCTCCTGTAATCGACTATATCTTAATACATAATAATACACAATATTTTATGTACCAGTGCTTTCGTCGTGTCGCTATGTACAAGTGTATCAGTTTAGCTAATAGAGTTACATATTCAGTCGACGGACGGTGTAAAGGTCCTTCATACTCTATGTCTCACGAGTTCTCCTTCTTCGCGTGTAACTCTCCTGAAAGTTAGATTAGTAAGACAGCGGAATACCGAAGGGGCACGGTAAATAAAATTTACATCACTTCGTCGTCCCTGATTACGATTTACGATCCGTCAAGCAATTAGAAAATTGCCAGCGTTAGACGAACAACTTCTCCGTATCATGGGCACAATTGAAGTACCTACTTTCTCTTTGATATCTTCGGCAAGCTTGATTCCTCTCTTCGGCGTCGAAGTACCACAGAGTGATTGCGTATCTGGTTTTGTACGCAGGCTGCACCTCGTGAGGGTTTCTCCTGTCCGACCAGAAGAACAGTATCCTATCGAAGAGAGGCTCGATATCTGCCACTTGGTCGCGCCAACCTTCCGGAAATATCCTCAAAAGGCCTCCGTTCTTCTGTAATCATAGAAACCGCGCGTGATTATAGTAGGCGAGAGGAATTCGACATGCAAAATACTCAATGACGCGGGGCAGGGATGGGCAAATAATTTTTTGCGAAAACATTTATCGCGAACATCGCTGCGAAATGGAATCTATATGCAGGCACTATTTAAAACCCGAGTCGTATAACTCTTCTAAACAAACGCGAAGGGTGTTTTCCAGAAGGGAATGTTGTTTTTCTTGTGACTGAATTTTTCCAAAAATGCACCGACGCAAATAGAACTGTATATATAGGTATTTTCGTGGTTGCGCGCGTGAAAATTTTAGGGTTTGATTCTCGATAATACCTACAGTGTTTGAATTTGTAAATGAATTGATATTTCATTGGAAAGAAGTGTGGTTGCTGGGCAATAAAGCTAGATCTGCTATATCATCGCGAGCGTTTACCGTGGGTCGTAAAACATTTACAGACTTCAAGGTATTTGACGTTTTATCCTGTGATTTACCATCACCGTGATTTGTAATTAATTCTAAGGCACTCAATGCTCTATTCCTCGACGTGTCGCCAATACTGATTGTGATCGATTTGTCCCATCAATTATTTATTAGTGCTGAAGCGAGTTACGTGACGTTAGCACAATGCAAAATCAAAGATAAATAAATACTTATCAATGCCACTCTGTCAGACTTGATGAATTTTTCAAACGTCTGATTTTCATGAAACTGAAACTACAGTTGAGGTCCTTAAGAAAGATGTAAGAACGCCATGCGAGAATTATTTCGGTTCAATACTATTCGACTTTAAGTCAATGCGGCAAATGGAGCAAGAAAACGACCCTCTATATTTTCTGGAATACTTCGGCGTATTAAAAAATCGGCAAGATTTCTGAATGGAGACCAGTATGAACGATTTCTAGCCCCAAAAATTCAACGAGCTTCTTACATCTTCTGACTCACAAGGAGAGTATTTTAGGTGTCCGCCTCCGATCATTTTGATTTTTGGATATGTTTAAGAGGACCGAAAAATAAGAAATACGTGTTTTTTATTTTTCCCCGTTTTCATATTTTGGGGGGTGAAAAGTGGGTTCAAAGTTAGGGTTGAAAAAAAATTGTTGTGGAATATCTCGAGAACTATTAGAGATAGGGGAATAGGGTAAGTCGGGGAGAGATGACCCACTTTTTAAAAAAATCAGCACACCGTAAATTTAGCGGTTTTATAAAGGACAAAAATATATTTGCAAAAGGAGCGTGATCGAGCCATCTCACCCGCAGGGCCATCTCACCCGGAATTACCCTAGTGTGAATAGACGAATTTTGTGTCTTTGAATGCGAAATATCACTGACTCACCAGATTTTCAAAAAGTCCACAAAAATGATTTTTCAACCCTAACTTTCAACGCAGTTTTCACCCCCCAAATATGAAAACGGGGAAAATAAAAAAACACGTGTTTCTTGTTTTTCGGTCCTCTGTAACATATCCAAAAATCAAAATCATCGGAGGCGGACACCCAAAATACTCTCCTTGTCAGAGGCAGGCGTATTTACGCGAGATTAAAGGGTAGCAGGCTGCTTTACGTTTTGAAAGGCAGCATACATTTATGCTTGCCTTATGCTTCGTGCAAGTCAACGTAAACGTTGCTCAACAGTACGTTCCTCTGCATACACGACATGAAGACGTTACATGGCGCTGCTCACGTAGGCCCTAATGCCCTCCGTACTTCATCGTTTGCCTTTCTCCACCGAACGTTTCAACTCTTGAGTTGTTCGAGTATCTTGAAACGATTCAAGTTGCTCAACAAAAATTCAAGTTCCGGGTCGAAGTAACCTACCCGAATTTATTCCATTCACTCGAATCAATTCAAAATTCTCCTGAATACGCGCTATTACTCGAATCACTGTGAACCCGGTGTTCAAAATATTCTCGGACTTTGAAATCGAAGCAGTCGTATTTTGGAAAAAAAAAATACTCATCAACGCGAAAATTTGTTGACTCTTAAGTTACGAGAATCTCCGAAGAGTTTAATGTATTCGTGACCGAGCAGTAATTCAGTGGATTTGTAAGGAAAGTAGGAATTTTCGAAAGACCACGTCACTTCTTCGCGAAGAGCTCAGATCTGCAACGAAGTGAAAGGAAATTGGATAGAACTTCTACTGTAGAGATAGATAGATGGTTGTGCCAGTGAATGAACATTTTTTATTGAAACGAGTAACATAAGTTATTAAAATAAGCAAGTAATTAATTAGAGGCTTCTTTTAATTTCTTGCTTTATATCTGAACAATTTTTGCAGCACGTGGAATCGAACGCGCTGCAAATGTAATGGGAATGTATCGCAAATGAAACTCGGTCGAGGTGGCGCACTGATCGCAGTGCTCTGAGCATGCGCGTGATGACGCCGTGACGTTGAACCAATCAACGCCAGCGCAAAGCCAAGCTCATCTTGGCGTTGATTGGTTTGACGTCACGGCGTCATCACGCGCATGCTCAGAGCACTACGATCAGAGCGCCACCTCGACCGAGTTTCATTTGCGATACACATTGAGCTCTATACTAACTGGAGTGTGAATAGCAGTTGGAAGAAGTAGAGGCGACAGCGATCAGAGAGAGAGGGGAAAATAGTGTGTCCATGCATCCTTCTTCTTCCTACTATCCCTCTCTATATCTCTACTATCCTGTAGTAAATTTGCGTGTGGTGGGGGTATAGACTGTATAGACCGGTAAAGAGGCCGCGCGGGACAGAGGCAGCTCTACCCACTAATTTGTGTACCTTGTCTGATCGGCCGCCATTGCTCTGTTCACTCTCCAGTTAGTATAGAGCTCAATGGCGATACATTCCCATTTTATAATAGCGTTCGTTTGTTACCCTTAAGTGTTCATTTACTGGTGAGTTTACCCTAGCACGGTATTCGAGTGGAATAAAAATTCCTAGAGCGCAGGCTTGTCCTCAAACTTGCTATTATCGTGTCCCTTGTCCTTTTCTCTTTTCAAAAGAATAATGCATCGCATAGGTACGATCGATAATCACGGGTTAAACTCGTAATAAAGCATCGAAGAAGCTAGGTGGACGAAGACGATTGAACGTGTCTTTACCTTGATATCCCAATCTCGATTGAGATAGTATATAGCGGTGATGCATCGCCCGTCTCGGTTAGGATTGTCCACGTGTTTCACGTAATGCGAACCGTGACCAGGGTAGCAAGCCACCATCGCCTGAAAAATAATGCGTTTTGCTACGTTAATGGAGGGAACAGTATATCCTTGCGAATGTGAATCACGAATGCTTGCGAAACATGTTCCGAGAGAAGCCAATTAGCGAACATATAAAATCAGAGGAGCCTTTCGATGTGGGTCATTTAATTTCAGGAGGTGAGAAAAACACGGCAACCTACTGAGTCCGTGTAATGATTATTGCAGATTCTCCGATACGCTTAAACAATTGAGTAATCGTTTTTATTCGTCGATTTTAACTAAGACTGTATTACCTCGTTTAATGCAAAATTTTTTTAACGTTGTGTTATTGCTTTAATGTCCTACTGGCGGTGTATTTTAAGGGGTCATTATACTTTGAACCGCTGACGAATTAAGCTATTTTTAAAGACATTTTTCTCAGTAAATGTAAGTATAACGAAATAAATATATTTGGTATTTATTAAGCTACTCTTCTATTATACAAAAAAATTTAAAATACAATTTTTGTTGGACAAAACACCCAAAAGGATGTATTCTCGAGTGTTCCATGAGAAAAATCTCCTCTTTTAAAATACCTCTTTTTTATGTGCCATATTAACGCTGTAAAAAACATTGAAACAAATTTATAAAATTCTTTTTAATTTTTTCCCCCTAATATAGTAGCATAATAAATACCAAAAAGATTTATTTCATTATGTTGTATTTACTGAGAAAAAATCTTTACAAATAGCTTAATTTTTCGGCCGATCAAATTAAAATGACACCTTAGACCGAGTTTTATCATGAAACATAAATGGACTTTAATAATTACTCATTCTGGGAGGCACTGTGGGAGGTTTTAATTGAAAACGAAAATGGCAAAGAGACAAGTGGTTTCGGAGAAGTAGCGAGACATCGCGGCTGATAATCTGTCATTATCAGAAGTTAAACAGACAGGTAGCACATTTATAATTTCGATAGATTAAATGTTTCTGATTAACATGTCATAAATATTCGGCTAAAGAATACAGTCGCGAAACAAGAAATAGAAAACAGCAGCATTTCCTTTAGTGTTCTACTACGAATAATTTGAATTTATTAGTAATTCATTAGGGCCTAAGTTATCCGGAGAATCAGTTCATTGAATCGACTACTTAGCAATCGATATTGTAAATATCAGGAGATTATGTGTGCACGACTTGCACGTACGCCATCCCCCACCTAATGTCGCGATTCAAAGTTTACAAGATAAACAGTCCTATCGATTATCTGTCGAAAATATAATGTTCTTGTTTATGTTTCGTCGTTCGACACCCAGGCGAAGCTCTGAGAAGTTGCAATTCTTAAAAAGCGCCTTTCGAAGGAGACCGCGTATTAACAATGTATAATACTTTAAGAATTTTAATCACTTCTGTTGATTACGGCTTTAATACCTCGCACTGAACGGTACAGATAAGTTTCCAAGAATATCGCAATCACAAGAATGCCACAAACGTTAATAATAATTTTAATACGAGAGACCCATTCCCTCTTTCCTGGCGAACTGAAAACTCTTGTTAAACGTGCTTTTCATCTGTCCAACGTCAACATTATTCCCGTTACATCAACCACCTTCTATAATATTAATTCTCTAATTAATTAGAAAATATAGAAGTTGAAATTTGAAAATAAGTAAGACGCCCATTTTGTGTTACTACTTAGAAAATTTACGTACAGTTAAAGCTGTGAAGAATCAACACGCCGCCGATAAAAGTTGAAGAGTCCCAGAAACGAGTCCAATGGCAACTTTCCGCAAATGTTAATCACTGGCTATTCTATGATCTATGTTATATAAATATATACCATCGCACTGTCCGCGGCAGATGTTAACAGGTGTGAGGCGACACCGAATAGTCTCGACACGATAATTACCCGAGAGTGTATTACGAACGTATCAATCGCGACGGTATCGAACTGACCCCCTATTATTAGATATGAATGCATGCACCACGCGGACGATAGCATCGCGTGCAGCTCGTGAGTCACAGGACTCGCTCGTTACAATAGAGAAGGCTGGTGTTTTCGCATAATGATGCTTGGCCGGGTCGTTGTCTTCTGGGATATTGTTTCTCAAGTAACTACTCGAACCGTCGAGCTCTGCGGCCGGATTGGGCGTTTTATGGCAAAGTGCGCGATTTTGAGAATCAGTATGCGTTTAATTTTTCCAAAAAAAAAAAAAACGCAATTTGTATGATTAGGTATTAGAAAATAAATTGCTCTTTCACTTTTTGTTTTTTCTCTATTTATTTTTTGTATATTAGCAGTAGTTTTCTCAAAATAAAAAATTGTAAAAGTCACTTGCTTTTATTGTGGTTCACGAGAATTCCCTCCTCAAGTTACTTTTATATCTGCACTTTTATTATCGTCGAATACAAAGAAACGACAACATTCAATTTGTATCTTGGCGCCACACGATTTGCGTGACTGCGCCACAGGTTTCTGAAACCTGGCCACACTGGCTGCGACCTCCCGTGATCGAATTAAATCCGTAGTAAAATTTGCGAAGCCTTTCGCAAAAGACACTCCTACGGCTGGCGACTGGCATTTCAATCGCATCCGCGCATTTCCCACCTTTTCCTGCCTCTTTTAAACCACCGCTGCCTCTCCAACTGAATACACACGGAATACCGGTCGCGAGTCACGGGTGGTGCGTCTCGTGTGAAATGGCATTAATCTTTTTAAGTCTACACGTGACGCGAACTCAACGGGGGACAGAGGAACTGAGACAGGGAGTCTCGTGCGCCTTTCCACGGCGCGATGAATGTTGGGTACGTGAGGGTTGCAACGTGTTCGGAAGCTCCATTCACTGTGACGCGGTGCACGTGGCGGGTCGAGCAAGCTGTGCACGTACGCCGAGAACCATATATGTATGTACTCCGGACCACCGACTCGGCACGTAGCACTTTTGCGCGCAAGGGGAATCCCAATGCTCCGAAATCCTGCCATTACTGAAAGTTCCTCGTCGAGCAAGGAATGTTTTCAGGGAACTGGGTGGTCACGCTACTGTCAGCCGAATTCACACGACTAAAACTGGGTTTACATTAGTCCAGTCGCTGGATCCAGTAAGTGGTTTGACTGGAAATCACGTCGAAGTCTATAACATTATTCCAGTCGCTGGATCCAGTGAGTGGTTCGACTGGAAATCAGGCGATATCTTGATTATTCCAGTGGTTTCTGAACCGTTGAAAGTGGTAGAGATTCACGCAAAAGAAGGATAAAGAAACATAAAAGTAGCATCGAAAAGTAGACTTTCGATCCAGTCGAAATCTGCTGGAATGACAGCACTGTACTGGAATCAACACACTCTTTACATTATTCCAGTTCTAATCCAGTGCTTTACTGGATCACTGGACTGGACTAATGTAAACCCAGCTTAAGTAGACCCGATTTAGATGAGAAATTAGTGCTTGAAGACTTGTGCCCTGGGCATGTTCATTTAGCAAATCCAGTGGTGGTTTTAAGCAGATGTTTTAAGAATAGATTTGAAACGCTATTTAGTTGCGAGACACAGGATTACTTCGTCCAAGAGGATCGAATCTTTTGACAATTTGGAGACCCATTATAGATAAGAGATGAAAGAGGAAATGTGATGTTATCGAGGCGCCAAATAATGCAGTAATTATTGAGAGGCAATGGAACTGGAATAGGAGCCCTCCTGTTGCTTACTATTACAATTACATGATGCTTCATCACCATAACGTAGAGCACGCGGGACACTGAACCCTATTTAAATACTCTATCAGAGAAAAAGGAAGATATTAATTAGAACCTGTAGGTATAACTGAAAACGAGCACAGAATGGAAGAGAGCATCGAAATCTTACTTAAGGTATCACCAAATATTTAATTAATTAAGAACAGTGCAAGCAAAATTCTAAGAATAAAAATGACGATACGCGTAACTCGCCTGAATCTCCCCGCACGAAACTTGATACGCCGAGAAACGAAGTCGTCGAGCTTTTCTAATTATTCTATAAGGCTATCGTCGTTCTAAGAATGTTCGGTTTAATGGAATTCGACCCGCGACTCTTCGCGTGAATTCAGTCCATCGGAGTAAAGATAAGAAGGAGCATATTTGGTAGTTTTCAATGTTAACGCAACGCGGATATCTGTGCAACGGGGCGTATCAGTGGGACGCTGTATGTGTGTAATCAGAAGTCCCTGAATACGCGTGCTCGAAAAGGGCTATGATACTCCGCAAGGTCTCTGGAGGGAGGCGTACAAATATAGGGAGCACCTTTTAGCCTTGGCCCGAATGACACGCTAACCTTGGTACCACATTCGTTGGCGTGTGGATCCTCACGTAACCCAGCGAAACATGGTCTATCGGAACATCTTTCTTCCTTTCTTTCGTAAAACCGGAAATTGCTGATGTATTCGGAGGAAGGTCTCGATTGGATGGGATATTCATGAAGGCTCCACCCAAAACGCCATCAAATATTAACGCAATGACACACATCTGCTTTCCTATTTATTCTTTTACTTTTAGTTAGCTACGCTAACTGTGCGCCGGGTCTTCACACGTGGATGATATTTGGAACGTAAAGAGCAGTTATAAAATAAATGGAACAATATTAGTAATGATTCGCAAACGAATTGTATCTGAATTGTGGAATAAAAAGTTGTTCGACGTGGCTTCCGATTTGAATGCGAGAAACTCATTTCTGTGTTGATGGTGATAGCTGGTTCGAGGAATGTCTCCTTTGAAGTACAAAGCAAGACTCATCTCTTTTATCTAATATACTTCTCGTTATTAATCGAGGCAGGTTTAACTTGGATCAATCCGCGTCTAGAACCATTTTTCACTCGGAGTTGACGCAAGATAACAGATACGATAATGCATCTTCACTTCGAAACCAGAGGATAGCTATCACTTATTCATTAAGGGAGGACACCACGGTAACGATCCGAAAAGTAAAGGTGTCTTTGGAAATTTATTAAAAGCAAAGCTACGTAATGAATCTTTTTTAAACTCTCAGCACTTTTTATTGTATATTTAAGTTATATTACAAGCTGTACAGGACCAATAACTTTGCGTTGCAAAAAATCTGGTTGACAGTTTTCTGACGAAACGGTGCTTCCAAAGTCAACAAACCAAAATATTTTAGGAACTAGATTTTTATGATTGGTCGTTTCCTTCTATTTCTTTTTCAACGAAAGAGATTAATTTTCTAGAACCAAATTTCACAATTTTTGCAGACGTTCGCCATTTTATGATTTTTCAAAATTTTCAAAATCGAACTCGTCGTGCCATAGCCATGTGCATATAGTTTCTAAAACTTTTTGGTTTTTTTAAATAAATTTAAAAGAAGATATTCTAAAGATAGTTTAAAAAATATAAATTACGTAGTTTACTTTTAACAAATTTCCAAAGATACCTTTACTTTTCGGTCCATTGCCGTGGTGTCCCGCCTTAAACTCCCGCAGCTAGCGCCACCGTCAGTTTGCAATAAGCAATAAATACATTTAAAAAACAGAAGTCCTTGCACGCTTACAACACGAACGATTTATATTCTAATCGAAGTAAGTAAGACACTCGTGCTACGTGTTCTATAGCAGCCTAACAGAATGGCAAATGCCTTTCACCGTGCCAGCTAAACGGTAAAGGATGTAGGCGGGAAACGATCGACCGGAGGAACACACGGAGTTACAAAGGAAACAATTTTACTCCTTACTTCTATTCTTTTACAAACATACACAATACTTTAACGCCGCGCAATACCGATAGTTTTTAATTTTTAACGACCATTGTGCTGCGTTAAATCACCTTCGAGCAGACAATCGATAATGAGAACGCGACGCGCCGAGGATGAATCGTTATGTTTTAACGTTGAAGCAACACAGAGCCATCCGAGTAATCAGCTAGCTATTATCTATGTCGATTTCCGCCGCGGCAATCAGCCGGGTAGCTGTTCGAACGAATTGACTGCGAAAACATGCGAGTCTCTTTTCCAGTAAATTATATTATCCGTAAGTAGAGTTCGATGCCTGTAATTGCGCAAACTCATAATGCACATTGAAACATGAACGACCGCCGTAAGAAATGATAATTAAATTTATTAACCGATGCCGGATTTTAAGGGCGGAGTGCGGTGCCGGGAGAAAAAGCTCGATACCGAACCGAACGCTTTACGTGCAGCTTGGCACGTTCCGCAGATAAGCAGCATAACCTGCCGAAAGTACATGTGCCGATAACGGCGGCAATCGCTGGCTTACAATTAGATTACAACTGGCGCGGTTAAAAATCCGTACGCTCTTGAGTCATTGAAGCAAACGCGAGACAGCTGACTAAGTAATATAAATATGTAAACTTATAACCACTGCTGTTTGTGAAATTCATGTACAGTGCTGAACGAAAGTTTAATAAAACCTCGAAGGAAGAAAAAGGAATGTTATGTTTCGCGTTAAAAATTCACGTTACAGACTATTCGACTTAAGATTTCGATCTTTTCGAGGCGAATGTGACTCACTGAAATGTCAATTACTTTTAACGAAGGTATGATTTATTTTTTAATTATTATAATTGCAAGATGGCGAATATATTGGACGAATTTAATGAGTTTCTGCGTGATGAATGTATTTTACATTTTTGTAATATGTAAGTATTTAATTATGTATTTGTCAGTTGTAAATAAAATGTCATTCGTCGCGTTTGTTTGTTACTTGTTAGTTATTATTATAATTGTACCACAGCTAAGGTAAATGTCCCAATTAGCGACCCTGTAAGATCTACGCGTATGTTCTAACATATTTACATATTAAAAATATTTGTTCCAGTTAGTCATTCATAGCCTATCATATGGCTGGTTCTTTTCCAGTGCGAAAATGGCCCCCTTTTATGATGAAATTGTTCGAATATAATTATTAATAATAAATATATTATATGGTGCACGTGTACCTATTTTTGACCGTCAATTCTCTCTTCGTCCCAAATAGTGACCTACTTCGGACCGTATTATTGACTCGTACATAATGCGTGAAATACCGTGTAATTGATCGGGACATGCAATCTAATGTCCCATCTACTAACTGCATCGGAAAAGAATGTTTATAAAATACTAAGTACAAAACAAAATAATTGTCCTTGTGAATATTTTTTTCGGCGGTTATTCTCTTTATTCGACATCCTCTTGGACACTTTTTCAGGTTACGACGCAACTGGACGCAACTGACAAAACAAACACGCAAGATGGAAATACGACATGGCGTCTCGTGTCAATAAGAGGAATTCATACATTTTACGAGTACCGATTATTGACCTCCATAATTATTATAAATTTAATAAAAAATTCGATGCAATTGTTTTAAATAGTGAATTTACAATTATTTTTTAACTTATTTGTATATATGTTTCTTACATTAATATACTCATGCAAGAAATACTTAATACTTAAAATTTGGCCGTTCTTAGGTTCTGTAACAAGAAACTACTTTTTCACGAATTTGTAGGTGACACACGTGAAAAAATTTATTAATTACTTAATTATACGTTATGATATACATCAGCGAAACCGTCAGCAAGATACTTTAAATAAGCACGAATCGAATCCAATACTTTTAACGCCCGTTTCGAACAGAAAAAAATTTATATTGAAATATAATGGATAATGTGTCAATAATTGGGACATGGTCGCTAATTGGGACATTTACCTTACATTCGCAAAGATTCGGTTTCGGGTAACGATTTTCACGCCAATTCTGCATACGACTCTTGTTAACCGAACGTTCGATAAGAGTTCCCGTTCATTTTCTAAATTTGCATTCCGCCACGTCACAATGGGATTTTTAACGTTTGAACGACATCCAAGAAGCATTTCAAACTTCATTTTGTCGGAATGAATTTTACGTAGCGCAGCATTCGTTTCTATCTAGTCTTTTGATTTATCAATTATTTAAAGAAAAAGGGAAGGAACCTAAGTTTTTCTCGTGCCTTAGCTGATTGTGGCGTGAATTTTGCATTTGTAGCGACTTACACAGTAAAGCGAAATGTCTAAGGATTACAAATTGTAATTCTGCTCCTGAGAGAAGGAACATAAACCCAACACTTCAATGCCAAAACAACACGTGTTATTTTCGTGAAAAAGTATTTATTCGAAGTTACCGCAAGACCAAAGGCAAAAAACACGCGTTCAGTGCACTGAAAATCGGGAAAATATTTGCGTTCCGTGAGTCACCGATCGAAACCACAGGAGCAAGTGTTTTCGTCCACGCGTAAGTAACTAGCTCCGCTCGGTTCGGTTATCGCGAAATCGTTTATGAAGCCCAGCCGTGCGCTTACGGTTCCGCGTAAAATGTTTGAAACATCTATATAGTTCGCTTCGTGGAAGCGTATTTTGAAAATACGTCGTCGTACATTCCGCAAAGGGGAACTGCGTTTTTATCTCCGTTAAATTTACTTCGAACGTAAAAACACGAATATAGTTTTCTGTGTACGCGTGAATGCATCATAAGCCGCGAGGCTTTCAACTGTGCTAATTCGCGAGATTTTACCACACTGTTGCATGTTCTGCTGGTAAAATTTTCTCAGCAATCCTGTTTGTTTATACACATGTCGTACAGATGACAAGTTCTCGAAATCCATCTCAAGTAGAACTTAATTTTTGTACGCCAGTTTGATAAACAGATTCTACTATTTTATATCTTTGAACCAACATCAAATCGTTATAAGTAATCTAATGCATAAGTTTAGGGAAAGAACTTCGAAATGTACTGTCCCTTAGTCTAAGTTGAAAAACAGTCGTGACTGAACTTCGTCTGTGCTTGTGTCTTTGTTTACTTTCGTTCCTTGTTATTTTCTTGTGTGCAATAAAGACGCTTAATAATAATAATAATGTACCTAGGGTTACCATACATATGGTATCTAAAAGAAAAACGTCTCCCTTTTCAAATGATTTGAGACTAGATTGCCCTCCTTTTTCATTTTTTGATCTGTTAACCCTAAATCGACCTACACGTGAGTAAACAACCTAGTAAAAGCAAAATGTATCCTGGATCTTTCCCTCCTACCTTCCCTTCACTTTCCAAGTCACAAATGGTGACTGATTCGCACCCAATTAAGATATTTCAGCGCAGACCAGTAATTACGAAACAGGAGCTCTAAATGTAAACTCTCACCTTTGGTTTAAAATGCCATCGTGTATCAGTTTACTTTAAGTAGTGGTCCGGTCAGTTTCGCGGAAAGTGGGGAGCACGTAAGACGGCGGTTTGAATAATAATTCAGCCGTAAATAATCTATGGGGGAAACTGAAGAAGATACGATCCGCGTGGCGTGCATCGCGAGGAAGGGTCCGCCCGGGCAAAACGCAAGGCGCTGCCGACGCGCGGTCATTACAATAACAAGGAAAACGTCCTGAACCGTTTTGAAAGTCAACGGCGCAACGGTAAATATGTGCATACCCTCCCGGTAGCGCCACGGGGACGAATGAAATTGTCCTCGCGACGATTGGCACGCTCTCATCCGCGTTAACTATATGCACGGATGCATATGCATATCATACCTCGGCGATTCTTTCACCTTCAACCAAGGTCAAAGAATCAGATGTAATCGACTGCGTGTAAGGATTTAATCGAAAGTGAACAGCCCGTCTGACGCGTGCGAGTCAACAATCATCATCGGTCAGACTGTCGCGTCGAGCGAATTTCCAGCGCGGATATTAATTGAGTAGAAAAATAATTTATCATCAACTGCGGTTGAGTAACGGTTAGAACACTCGTTGCGGGAATTCCCCGCTACTATTGTTGGCTGCAAATTTACGTCTCGCGTTCCACGAAACTGTTCAGCGGCTTTTTCCTGGTTGAACTACCCAGCTAGACTTTCATGAGTTAAATTCTTGATCATGCAATGAATCAATACATTTACTACATGTTTGATCAATATTGCTATACCGTTAGACTCATGCTAATTTACTAAATATGACTAAAACATATGTTGTAAATATAATGTAAAGTGATGATGTCAATTTGCAATCATTGTGTGCTGCATTGATTGCTGCAAATGTGATTCAAATATGATCCCTATTTTTCAATGCACAACTGTAGGTAAATTTTGCACAAATATAAGGTACAGTATTGTCTCCTTATGGGCTCGGTTTGGTGTACACGATGTGCGTTTTTCGCTATCCCCACCACTTTTGTCTCACTCCTGTCCGGCGAAGGCGAGAGCGAGATGGAACGAGAGCGAGCGAGAGACACTGGAAGCGAGCAAGGACGGTACGAGATAGGGAGAACGTAAATTTTGTGTAAATATTAGCAGCACGTCATGACTCAAATATGATTCAAATATCACCTGAACAGAATATCCTCATCGAGTGTATAAAGATTGCTACAATATTTTCTGTTCTAATTGAATCATTACATGTCCTAAATTTAACGCCAAGGTGAGCACTCACAAAGCGCACAATATTGTTGCATTACGTGATTTGATATTCGATAAACTTTACGCAAATTTGCTGTAAATTGTCTGGCTGGGATGTTACAAATTTTCACATTCAACTCACGGGGAGTTGATCAGACATTTTATCCTCTGTATTAAGTAGCTACCTATCGACCAAGTGAAAGAAATACAACTAGCGTCGAGCAGCATCGCAATCATCGAGTAGATTTTAATTATCCCCGTGCAACGTTATTTTAGAAATTATAAATCCATCTACGCTATCGTACGGCTCATTATATGACACAGACAAACTCCTCTGCTACAAAAATACCCTCGCTGTACAATCGCCTGAAACTTTAATTCTACCAGGCATAACGATCGTTGTTGGGTAACAAAACTTTGGCTGCCTGAAAATGGGAAAGTAGACTTGCTGTGTGTCGAGTTTTAACAGCTGGAAAAAGTGTTAGTAACGCGCGCGCCTGAAGAAGATGGAAGAATAAGGAAAGAAATTTTAAAACAGATACCCGTGGAAATTCAAATTTTGTTTCATTAATCATTAAGAAATGGAAGGAATTGTTTCATTACCATTACTTTCCGATCAAATTTATACCAATCGAAGGTTTAATCAATACACATTATCTGTGCCTATCAGTATCGATTTATCGTGTTTTCTTTACACAAATGTCGGTCGTTCGAAGCCGACACACTTTGCGAAATATGCAACAATCTTCTCCTGGTCCTACATTTCGGGAATTTCTCCGCCACGCTCATGAAATATCTCGAATTCATTATAATATTTTTTATCGTCGATGACTCTAACTTCGACGCATGTAATGTATTTTACGAATACATCGTTCCCAAGCGTTTCTACGGAGCAATGTATTGTTCTTGTATGCGTGCTTTCATTCAGCTCGCGATAGAAGGAGTTTTAAATTGCGGGATTAATCGTACGCTCTAGTCGACGGATAAATTTAAATCGGGACACAATAAGGAATTCGAAACGTACCGAATTATTTTCTGCGATCTATAAGTGGAACAGCAACGGTATATGTACATAAATAATGTACCTTCAAAACCAACAACTCGGCGAGTCTGACGTACCGGCGATATTTCTCTTTTCTTTTTTAGACTCCTCCCCGTTTCGCTTAAACGACGCGATTACAATTCCGTTTGCGAGACGAATATTCATCGTACACAAAAGTGCTTTGCGGGTTGGAGAAACGAATAAGTGGAAAGGAATTTTTAAGGAAATAGTGATGCACGAACGGTACACTGATTGGTTGCTCCAGTTAAGCGGCGAACTTGGCACGACAGAAATTACTTATCTATTTAATGGCAGTCGGTGGAACTAACTCTGTAATACCTACATTGATATGTCACAACGAATGTAAAACAATTCGACCGAGAAGTAAGATTACACATTCGAGCTCTGGGTTGACGTTAATACAATAAATATAGAGTTTAGGCTTGAAGAGAGGGAATTCCTGAACTACCCTAATTGGTGGCATTAGAATAATTAATTTTCTGCTACACTATAATCCGAAATCATTTCATCAAAGATCAATTAAACCGCACGTAACTTATCCCACCGCATTTGTCCCAGGACACACTGCGAAACTAAGCAACGAAATACCTGAAGGTGACCTCAAAATCTTCCCAACTACAAGCAAAAGCAATTCCACCGATGCGTTTTCCCCCTCGAATCAAAAGAATTTTCTCACATCTATCTTTAAAAGTGTCCGAAATAATTCAGCATAAAGTATATGCGCCTGTGCAGGCATGACACATAAAATGTACTTTTTTCGCCTCTATGCATACAGCGTCTCTAACACTGTCCCATTTCACCTGAATACTGCGCGCGCGGTTCGGATTCTGTTTACAAAAGACAAGACGGGCAATGGAGGAGAACGCTCATTACACATATATATATATATATATGCGCCCGGCCGCCTTCTGGGACAAAAGACGAAAGGGAGAGTCGGTGAAAGAAAAAGAGAAAGGATAACGAGAGCGAGCCAGACGTACGGCGTACGTGACTGACTGCAATGCGAGTGTCTCACTCTGGTCTTGGCTTCGCTCGTTTCGTACCCGAACTCCCCGAAAGATCATTGCAATTTCGGGATCCTGACCTTCTCTGCCTACCATCGCCTAACCCCTCCTACATTTCGTACGGCGCGTACACGATCGAACGCCGATGGTCTTTTTTGCCGATACCAAATGCGCGACCGTGTCATTCTTAGGCGCAGTTTTATAACAGGAATCGTAGCAGCTCTGCGTTCGCGGATGACTAATCCATTACACAGACCGCAGAAAATCATCTGCTGTTCTCCACTCGATCAATCGCGTGAATAATTTCGTACTTTCATTGTTCCGCGGCTCGACGAGAAACACGTCTAATCGTTCTTGCGTAATTCATCCCCCAGTGTCAGTGTAGAACTATTTTCTGAATCTGATGATTCTCTTGCCATCGATTCTTGATTAGACCAATCGTTTGCTGTTCTAATCGTTTTCACGAAACGTCGAAATCGAGGAAGTCTGAGAATGCCTCGAAATATCGATATTTATCAAACTGATATTTTTCTTTATACATGTAAACCTGCCGCTATAGGATCGCTTTATTCAAAGATGCGAGGTTTTTGAAATGCCTGAAGTATGATATAATACTGATAATAATTGGGGAAATTTAAGAGAATGCTTAAATATATATAGATATTTCCCCAAATTTCTGTGGGTATAACCTTCAAATATACGCGTCGGTGCTTTAATTTAAAATTTGACGCGTTTACATGGAATTCAAGTGTCTAATGTTATACCTGATATTTGATACGACGAACTGTGTTTGTGAGAAAGTTTCTAGAGATTAATTAATAACTTTATCCGATTATGCGTCCAACAAATCGATATTTTACGCATAACCGACGTGACGTTAAACAAAACTAACTGAAACTTTATCGGAAATAAAAATTTTAAATAACGAAATACTCTAGATGCTTTAAAAACTAATTTACTACAGAACCAATCCTATATTCCATGCTCGAAACTAATGATAGTTTGTTTAAAATACAACATTCCATAAAAATTTCTATGTGCACAAGTTTAGGTATTTTTCTGTACATGGCAATTGTCCAATTGTTAACTACACTGTCTAAACATGAACTTTGGCGAAGAAAATTAATTTCGTTATCATTGCAAACGAACGACTATAGTCCAGATACATTATAGTCCAAACGTAAGTCTAAAATAGCCTTTTAAATCTACGAAAACTATACTTATACTCACCTTTGTTCGCCCATTAATCGTGTAGTTGCCCATTTTTCCATTGTTTCTCATTTTATTCGCCCTCATGATAATGGCGTCGACTTGGGATATGAGCATCCCGATATTTTGACATTGTTTTTCTTTCCCGTCTAGCCACGTTATTTGATCACCGCGAATTGTTTTTAAGTCGTTCGTACCTGCTTTGTTCGAAACCAACTGTCCGTCCTTAAATAATCCAGCACTGTACATATTTAAAACTTCGTTCAGCACCGCGAGACCTTTCTCCGTGCCGAGGAAATTGTCCACCACACACACACCGTACTCGTCCATATCCCTGATCACATTTCTACAAATCTCGTCTATCAGCTCCTCGAGGTTGTTTCTGTTCTTGTGGAGGAAGGGCGGCAAAAGTTCTTCCTCCTGAGCCAGATGGACGTCGGGGAAGTTCTTCATACCGTTGTGATGCTGCGTAGGCATGTCTAGTTCATTATCTTGTAGGTTATCAAGGATTCTTGAACTTTCTACCGCAGGATTCAGTAACTCTGCTCTGGCACCCAGGATTGTATCTTCGGAGCTTCCTTCGAACGTTATTGGAGACGTCCAACCATCGGCTTTGTTGTTGCGCGTCCCTTTCGTCTTCGCGCTATTGGGTTTCTTCTTTGGATCCTGGCTATCTTTACGCTCCGATGGTCCTTTTATTTTCTCCGTTTGTTCGTTGGTTCCTGTAAATAACGGAATCGAATGTACAATCCTCGATTCGCATGGCAAAACGCACGGTAATAAAGAATCGAGAGAGAAACGACGTGTATTTTAAATACTGCGAGAAAGGAAATAAAATGGTATGAAAATATCTCCCTTTGAATCTCAGAACATAGAGTGTATATACGTACAGAAAATACAAGGAAATGTAATAGGTCTGTGACTAATGACTGCTTGAATTTCTGCTTACATCAGAGCTTAGGTCAGACTTGAAAATAAAATAGACTATTTGCAGTTTGCCGTTCGGAAATGAATTTTGATTAAAGCCTAGTTTATACGGTAAGACAGCTACAGAATGTTTGCCATAATAAAACGTAAAATGTGGAGAATCGTGGTGCGGAAACGGGAGGAGAATTGGAATCGAATTCCATCGTACCTCTGAGATATCTCGCGTTGTGATGGAGTTTCGGGGCAACGTTCGTTCCCCGTGTTGTTTCTGACACTGGCTTCTCGGTTAGGTTAGAAAGCACAGGTGTACTGGAAATTTGGCAATTCCCGTGGGAGAATTCCTTGACGGAATTCGGGAGGGAATTTTGATTAGCGTTCGAAACTGTGTCCGGCACGATCGATCGCACGGAATGAGTGGCGCAAAATTCTTTATGACGTTTCCAATCCCGCCTTTGGTGCTCCTTAGTGCAATAGAAGACGGCCTTGCACTGTGAACACCTTAACAGCTTGTCAGTCCTGTTGCAGACTACACAGCCCACCGTTGCACCTATTTGAACATCACCGCCGGGTGTCTGCGCACGACTGACTGTCGGTCCGGACATGTTTCGTCGTTTATTTCGCGGCCACGAGTGCCGACGACATTTCTCCAACGAGGGAAGTCACACACGCACTGGGTTCTGCTCACAGTACTACCGCGCTGTACCGCGCTGTACCGCGCTATCGGGACACCGCCACTGACTTATACGTACGAACACTTGGTTTACATGCTACATACATGTATACATTATCGAATCTGCAAAATACCTATTAGCACGACGATGGCCAAAACACCAAATCCTCAGTATCCATTAGTTCCTACTGCGGCTGCACGTAGCCGCGCGTATATACGGCCGTCCGTTTAATATCGGACCGCACTGTATCAGCTCTTTCTTTGAAAATTTATTTAAAAGTTAGCCGTGCATTTGCGTCTCGCAACCGTTCGCTATCCTTAAGATAGCGCCACTTTATAACCAACCTTATTTTTCCTGCTATGCGCGATTTACCGAATGGTCTTTGATTACCTGTGAGCTAGGTCATGAAACGTCTCTTTATCGCGTAACGCGATGTGTACGTCGCTGATAAAATTGTTTCTCGCGAGGAAAATTTATTGCTTGGTTCATAAAGTGCTTCGCACTGAATACACGTAGGGACGGTACCGTTGCCGTTGCCGTTTTATGCACAACGCAAGGATCAATTACTGTTTGTGTTTTAACCAAACGAATACAGTATTTTGTAATTTATAGTGTAGTTAGATTAAAATGGATCGTGTACTTTCTCGATTTCTGCATTAAAGACTTATTTTACGCATACCTATTCCCTGTGTTTTGTTTTCTGTAGAAATAATATGTACATTTATAAAATTCTACACTTGCACATGGAGAGACCAATTGTTTCCATAGTTACAATGTGCACGTTTTGTCAAAACATTACGCGCCGTTGTATATGTTCGACGATTAAACTCTCGAACTTGTGGAGCCTGTATATAATTATTAAAAGCTGGTGAATAGAAAAATATTATTGTCAGAATCATGAGTACGTTTATACAGAATGTGCATATAAAAGATGGAGAATATACAAAGACAATTTATACAATGGTAGATTGCATATCTAATGTCTCATAGAGATACTTATAATCAAATTTTTTTATTCAGGGATACTTGTTTTTCAGATTAAAGAACAGCGATACGCGGAAACCATTAAAGTCTTAATTAAGCTTCTAGATTCTTACCCCTCTGTACGTAAGAGTTTATGGGAACAGTAGCTTTTACTTTAAAGCTGGAAATCCACCAGGAAGCTAAGCTGAGCTACGCTATGTTTTAGTTTAGCTTTTGGTGGAAACGGTTCCATAAGAATGTATTTAATAAATTTTTTAAAGCATAGCATAGTTTAGCTTCTAAGTGGATTCCGGGTTTAATAATAATTTCCTACGCATTGTACATGTTGGATAAATTATTTCACAGTCCAGACCTTGTCTATCATTGCTCGCCCATTGTTACTTTTACACGCAAGACTTCATAGCTTCCGCGCAATGTTATGAAAAATTAGTTCAATTGTGTCCGGAGGAAAATGTATACAAGTTGTACCACGCTCAATCTTTGCACCAAGCATGCATGTATCAAGAGGCCTGGACAATCTGTTCCAACATTATTAATCAGAGCAGCCTGGAATTCAAAGTGAAGAAACTACAGGCAGCAATAAAATATGGACAAGACGATATGGTCGCTGCAAAGAATCTCGTCGATCAATGTCCAGCGGATGACGTTGACACAGAAGTTAATTTAGGATGCCTTCTATACAAGGTATCAAAGTAAAAGCACAAACTTCCCCAGAACTTTCTGCAATTTCCTCTTTTCATAGGAAGAACAATACGAGCAAGCTTTGAAGAAATTTGGAAACGCGTTGCAAATCGCGGGTTTCAAGCCGCATTTGTCGTACAACGTAGCACTTTGTTACTTTAAATTAAAAGAGTATGCTGCGTCGCTAAAACACATTGGTAAAATTTTTAGTATTATTACTCGCTACGGTATATATGTTAAATTAATTTATATACTGCGCTAGCCGACATTATCGAACAAGGGATAAGAGAACACCCGGAACTGGGGGTAGGCATGACAACGGAAGGTATAGAAGTGCGCAGTGTTGGAAATACCTTGACGCTTCATGAAACGGCTTTGACAGAGGCATTCAACTTGAAGGCAGCCATAGAATATCAATTGCAAAATTGTGATTATAGGGAAACAGTTACAGTTACTTACTACGTCACCTAGAATTTTATAATTTTTATATGCTACTTTTAGACGAAGCAGCAAAAGAAGCGTTGACCGATATGCCACCCAGGTCCGAAGAAGAGCTCGACGCCGTTACTTTGCACAATCAAGCTTTAATAAATATGGACACGAAACCAAGCGAGGGATTCGAGAAACTTCAGTTTTTACTGCAACAGAATCCATTTCCCCCAGAAACGTTTGCTAATTTATTGCTGTTGTATTGCAAATATCAATATTACGATTTAGCTGCTGACGTTCTGGCTGAAAATGTACATTTGACTTATAAGTATTTAACACCAGTAAGTATGATTTTTATTATTATATTATTACATGTACGTTAAATACATCTGGTCACAGATTGTCTGTCGGAAATATTTTAGTGATTTAAAGAGCGGTAAAAGTAACGTGAAAATCAGCTTAGTGTTCTGTTAAAATTACAGTTTCTCATCGATCCGGATATTTGCTTTTCGAATGTTTACACTTCTTTGTACGTTTCTCCAAACTTTCCGAGCGCTTTCGCTTATGAGCTTTTATATCGTGACTAGAAGAACTTTCACTAGAACTTTCGTCGCTGGAAGAACTATCGTGCTTCTTTTTCTTCTTTTTCTTCTGGTCTTTGGAATGCTTCTTCTTCTTCCTCTTGACTACTTCTTTTTCGTCAGAGTCAATATCCCCCGCGTCCTGTTTATGTTTCTTAGCTTTTTGCTTTTTCTTCGCCTTTTTATGTTTGTGCTTTTTCTCCTTTTCGCTCGTTTCGGTTTGCGACTGGACGGCGGCCGCCTCTTCGATTTCTGGGATCAATTCGTATTTTTTTCCGTCGGGAGACATGAAGCAGTCTTTAGACAAATGACCGGCTGTTCCACACTTTGCGCAAGTAGTATTAAGAACAGCTTCCAAATGTATAGCTTTGCGCTCGTATTTTCCTGCAGCCTTTTTCTTCTGCGAGTCTCTGTGTAATTCTATCCCGTTTGGATCTAAATCTGTACCGTTCCCCTGATTTACGTATTTCATAGACAATCCTATTTTACCGTCATCTGCCACGGAAATAACTTTGCACCATACGCGTTCGCCTTTTTGCAAAACCTCCGCAACATTGTCGACATGGGCAGCGCTAACCTAACAAGATTACAAAATATATAACTCATTTACGTTACACAATACGAATGATTGATTTACGATTAATCATGAATGCGTTGTCTCGTTACCTGTGACTTATGTATCAACCCCTGCGACGAACAGCCTGGGATTCTAATGAAAGCTCCGTAGTTTTGTACGGACGAGATTTCTCCGAGAAATATCTGATTCACTTCGCAGTTTACCATTTTCAGAAGATTCAACAGAAATGTTTCCGTTTGTAGGTTCTACGACCATTTCATTCGCACAGAAAGAAGTAGCGATAGATCGGTGGGAAGGAAAGTTGCTAGGTTTGGGTTAGGTTTAGTTTATCAACATTTGAAGGCAGGGCTGTAGCAAGTGCAAGGGATCAAGGGTGGTAACGACTGCAATTACGGCTGAATCGATGTTATTTATGTTTTCAGTATTTATATGATTTCCTGGATGCATTAATCACACAACAGACCTCGCCGGAAGAAGCGTATCGGAAATTCGACGACCTTGGCAACAAACATATGGAAATATTGAGGAAAGCAACGAAACGGGTGCAGGAAGCGAGACTGAATCACGATGATAGTGCCGTTAAAAAGGCAGTTAATGATTATGAGGAAGCTCTAGAAAGATACGTGCCCGTTTTAATGGCACAAGCCAGAATCTACTGGGAGCTGAGAAATTACACGCAGGTGGAAAAGATTTTTAGGAAAAGCGTGGAATTCTGCAACGAGCACGACGTATGGAAATTAAACGTGGCTCATACCCTGTTTATGCAAGAAAACAAATTTAAAGAAGCAACAGGATTTTACGAGCCAATTGTTAGAAAGAAATACGATAACGTTAGTTACTACCCGCCCTTTAGCGTTCTGTTTGCAGCTCGTAAATTACCGATTACAAGAGATTAAAATTAAAATTTCAGATTTTGGACGTAAGCGCCATTGTACTCGCCAATTTGTGCGTAAGTTATATCATGACCTCTCAGAATGCGGAAGCTGAAGGGCTCATGAAGAAAATAGAGAAAGAAGAGCAAGTAGTGTCTCGGGAGGATCAAGATAAAAAGTTGTTTCACTTGTGTATCGTAAATTTAGTTATTGGGACATTGTATTGCTCGAAAGGAAACTATGAGTTCGGTATATCCAGAGTAATGAAAAGTCTAGAGCCATATAATAAAAAGTTAGGGACGGATACGTGGTTCTACGCAAAGAGGTGTTTTCTATCTCTGTTAGAACAACTGGCTAAGCAACTAGTAATTTTAAAAGACGCTACGCTTCAGGAATGTATACAATTTTTAGAACACTGCGAAGGTACAAGCGTGATTCGTTAGACCGCGTAATATTTACCTCTCTTTCTAATTTTTATTTCTTATTTTTAGTTTACGGAAGGGACGTGGTGACGACGGTGGAGCAACCTTTCGATATGCAAGATATGCTGTCCATTGCTCCACAAGGCAAACAAACAGTTGTATACGAGGCACGATACCTGAAAGCTTTATTTTTGAAACTACAAATGGCGTAGGCGTGTAAATGCGTATATGTCTGTACTGTCTAAGCAAACATGCGTATGTATATTATTCCGAGGTGTTGAAAATAAACGAATTATTATTTATAAATGCATTATACGTTACTGCTCCCAGAAAATTAAAATATTTTTATACATAATTTCACGCTTTCAAAAGTCCATCGATATACGTAAGCACTTCTGAAGACCATCCCACTATGTACCCCACTGAGCACGGCCCTGGCACCCATTACGTGCTCGCTGCTCATTGTACATGAAAAATGGTGGTCGACATGGAGTTGCAGGAAGCTAAGGATTATGTCTTTCAGCTTATGAAAGATAAAAATAAAATTGAATCGGAATTACAAGCCCTCCAGGAAATCTTAGACGCCGTACGTATATTGAAACATAATATAGCTTCGTACGAAACTCTCGTCTAACTATGCTCATCAAAATGAACGGAATCTACAATTTGTAAACAGCATGATCTGTCATTTTCGAGAATACTACCGAGTGTTTACGTTATTTTACAGAATCATGTCGGCATGGATGATCCGGTGGTGGATTCCGAAGGATATCCACGGAACGATATCGATGTTTATCAAATCAGACACGCGAGACATAAAATAATATGTGCGTCTAAATAATAACAGTATAATTTTTCTGCGCGACACCTTAATGCTTCGAATTCATTAACGCGTTGTTAAATAGGTCTCAGAAATGATCATAAAGCACTAATGATTAAAATAGAGGAGGGCCTGCACAAAGTGCACGCAATGGCAAGAGATCAGACCGAGAGTTCTACCGTAGCCACAGCACACAACATTGTAGATACCACAGACTTGGAACCATTTCTAAGAGTAAACTTGGTGTCTCCAGGTTCTCCAGCAGAGTTGGCGGTGAGATATATAGTATAAAATATAGTATCAATAAAGGTGACAAGTGACTGTATGTTTTGGATAATATTAAATTCCACAGGGGATTCAAGTTGAAGATCTTATATTGGCGTTCGGATCAATTGACTATCGGAATTTCAAGTCATTGAAGGATATTGGTACTTTGGTACAAAATAGCAGATACAAGACAATCAATGTAAACATTAAAAGAGGATCTAGTACCCTGGCATTGACTTTAACACCACGTCCTTGGGCTGGTAAGGGCCTTCTGGGCTGCAATGTAATACCCATAGAGACAGTTGAAAGATAAAACTTCTGAGGAATTCTTTGTTTACGATTATAAATTATTTTTATGTATATTTTATTAATAAAGGAATATTTATGAATTATTCTATTCAATGTACATTTAATCATTCTGATTTATCCTATAGTCCAGGGTTTCTCAAACTATGGTACGCATAAAATAATGTTTGAGAACCCCTGCTATAGTCCATTTATTTCTACAAACCTCAAATAGCCTTGATGGTTATTATCCTAAGATGTAACATTCAGATCGTGAAATTTTATATGCATAATCCGTTAATATAAGCGAGGGCTTCAGACTTAAAATGTCAGAGCTGGTATAAAATCAGGCGATTTCTATGGAGTGGTAGTCAGTACTGGACTACAGCAGCAACATGTATTTCCCTTTGATTGTAAGTACTCATTTGCATATGTATATTGCTTAGTTGCCTGTATAGATTTGTCCCGTTAAGGAGACGTCGCTCGGGGGCAAGTCGTGCCCTTAACGAAACAGTATACTATTCGGCTCGCCTTTCGTCTTTACAATCTTTCTTCATTTACAAGGGCGTTGGGAGACTTTTTGTCAGGGGGAGGGGCAACTTTGGGATGATGATAAAGAAAAATATAGCACTCTTGCTTTTTTTAACAAATTTTGTAGTGCCAATTTAATTAAAAATTTGAAACCAAAATTTAAAATACAGTATTGTCTCCCTGTGAACTCGATTCGGCGCACCCGCTGCGGGCTTTTCGCTATCCCCACCACTTCTGTCTCACTCTTGTCCGGCGAAGGCAAAAGGGAGATGGAACGAGAGCGAACGAGAGCCATTGAAAGCGAGCGAGGACGGTACGAGACAGACGACGCGTGGATGTTTTGTCTCACTCCGTCTTTCGAGTGTCCTGACACTCCGTCCTTTGCGTGCGCGATGATCGCGAGTGCTTACGGTAACCAGAGTTGGGCATCATCTAGATAAAAGTCGAATAAAATAACTTTTCAAATAAAGTTAGCTTCATTCGAAGCGCCTAGGATGAAGCTACTTTATTCGAAGTGCCTTTAACTTGAATTTCGAATAACGGTTCAACTTTCATCTTATCTTCATCCTAGAAAATCGAATAACCGACCTGAGCCTTTGCGGCCTGACCCGCGCGCGGTCAGAATCTGAATTTGTTTATTTTTCATCGTATCAATATGAAAGTGACACCAATGGATTCCTGGCGTTCTCCCGATTAATTGGACAGAAAATAATTTAAATCGGACTATTTTTAACGAAACGGGCTTTGAACTCTGCAAAAAGATTTCTCACGTAATATCCTTAATTATGGTCTGAATTATATAATTTTTTGGACCATTTTCATCGGGAAGACATGAGGAATCGATTGGTAATACTTTTGACTCAAAAGCATGAACATTTTATGTGGCCCGTTGGTTTTATTGCTCTCGGCGGTCAACGGGCGGTCTACTGGGGTCCGAACGTACCCACCCCACTGTTTTGCTTTCTCGCTACGAGCGAGGACCTTCGGGCCCCAGTAGGCCGCCCGTTGACCGCCGAGAGCAACAAAACCGACGGGCCACATAAAATGTTCATGTTTTTGACAAGTGTTGATAAAAGTATTACCAATCGATTCCTCATGTCTTCCCGATGAAAATGGTCCAAAAAATTATATAATTCGGACCATAATTAAGGATATTACGTGAGAAATCTTTTTGCAGAGTTCAACGAATAAACGGCAAGGACCTTTTATTTAGATGTTATTTAGATGTTATCTTCGCCCAACTCTGACGGTAACCACGGGAACCGCATCGCAAAATCTTGACGCAGGCTCGGCTAAAGTCTTTTTTGCGACCTAGGCGAACTTGTCAAATTGCGCCCTTTATTATAATACATTTATTTGAGATTATTTATGACTTTACTCTGCAAATTTAGGCGACTGCTAGGGCGTAAGGTTGACAAGAAGTGCAAAATGGTATTTTTATTGTTGGCATTGTTAAAAATAAATTTTTAAATCAAGTACTACAAATTTTACTACAACGGTTTTAAACTACGAGTAAAAATTAAGAGCGAGGATACGAAGAAGCGTAGTTAAATGTATTATAATAAATTGCGGAATTTGGTAAGCTCGCCTAGGGCGCAAAAAGGACTCGTGCAAGAGGGGTATATTTTTCTTCACCATCATCCGAAAATTGACTCCGCCATCCTGAAAAAAGTCTCCGGACGCCACTGATTTCAGGAGATTTTCATAAATTTTGAAAAATAAAATAAAAATGGAAACCCCAGAAATATGTAACGAAAGCTTATGTTCTTCGAATTTCCAAAAAGTAGAAGTTTACGAGAATACCCTTACAGTTTTTGTGTAGTGGGGAAAGAGAAGGGCGAACAAACCAAATATAATGTGCTGTGGTCAGGTTTTACTATAAACAACGGGCACGAATTTATACCGCAATGGTACCGTCGATACCCACTCGTAAACCCGCTGCTTTAAGCTTCTATTGTCGCTGCTTATATATGAAACATTGTCGTTACCAGCACTAACGAGAAACACTGTATCTCTAAAACCCTCTATCGAGAAATGACTTAACTGAGCCGCTCAACGCCGGTCCCGACCAGCGAGCTCGCAGAAAGACAATACTGTATTTCTTTTCTTTTTTTATTATAAACTTAATAAAGATCAGTTTTAAAAAATAAGCAGTTTTCTCAAAAGCTAGGGGCGGGGGTAACTGCCGTTATCTCGAACAAAAATGATTTTAGTCCAGTGAAACTGGATCTGTCTACGGACTAGTACCCAGCAATCTAAATTTTGGCATGGGCCTTCATTGCGTCGTTTTACACAATATGTCAAACTCCCCATCGATCCGACATCCGCTAAAAATTTTACAGAGCTGTTAGCTATCAGTTTTACGACAATAATAATTATTATGAAATTTGTAGCTTCGGAAATTCTCTACAGAAATGGTTTTATGTGGGAATAGAAATGTTCTCTTAACGGAACGGAGGACGAGGACTCGCACCCATAACGGGACAACACTAATATGCATATGTAAACGTTTGTTTAATTCAGGTAATGGTGGGCTTGAGTATTTCTGCGGCTCAAGTATCGAGTCAAGCTAACACTTATGAATACTCTGAACAACATCCATGGCCATTTGTTTACACCTTACATCCATTTTATAATTCTGAAACATTGCTGGAAATATGGAGAACTGACAAAGCAGCAGACGTTTCTACAAATGTAGTGACTGCAGCACCTGATGATCAAAAACAGAGAGTCTCATACTCTGCTGATGCTGAACGCAATAACACAAACTTGCAGGCACAAAATAATGTATCATATTTTGGAAGTCAAACAAAGGACATAAATGAGGAGCAGTTATCGAAGAATAGGCAACGGCTCTCCAATTATGTAACTATTATACTAATAAATAAATATATATATTTTCCAAATGTTCTGTGAACATTGTTAACGTTTCATATTTTGATGTTCCAGAGAAACAGACGCAAAGATGTGTATCTTCAAAATGAATGATTGACTCACGCCTGACTTTTGACACTGCTTAATGACGCAAAGGAATACATCATTCATAGAGAACTTCGCTTATATTTTAGTTTTGCTTTACTTAATAGTGTAAATTGATCTGCGAGAAATATATTATTTCATGCTCTTGCTGTAAAGAATAAGAAATAAAAAACGTTTAAAAAATAATATTTTGGAAGGATGTTAAGTTATAAAAAGTTGACCAATGTAGCGTAAAAGAACGAAATATCCAATAAATATTTATTGTCATGTAGCATATAGGGGTTAGGTTATGATATTTTCTGTTACTTCGAAGAGGAGACCACATAATTTGGTGTAAGTTTTTCAAAGCGTACGTAAAGAGACAAATACGCATGCGCGCATGAACTGCACGCTTCATGCGCTAGAAGTGGGAGAATTGTGGGGAATCTGCAGTCTATGGGCCCCGCATTCCCCCACCGCTAATTATTCTACGGGCGTAAGACATTCCCTTGGGTTCCCTGCTCGTAAGCTACTTTTTATACTTATTTTGACTCTCTAACGATGTAAAGTATTCTGTAAATCATAATAAAAAAATAAACTGCATAATAATTGCATTGGAGCATGTAATTAAACTCATTCTTCCTATTCTAGGAAACATTAAAATTTTTACCAGAAACATGAACCAGGAAAATATTTTAGAAAGCTATGTATTATCTCAGTGTGCTGTGGAAAAGTTAAACTTAATTAAGGAGAAATTGAAAAAAGATGCAATTGAAACTGATGCTCTATGGAAGTTAGTAACAGGACAGGTTTGTATTTTCCGTGAAAACGTAACATAAGGTCGTTAACATGTAACAATGTACTATTTAGAAGGAAGAAGAAACACACGTAAGTGAAGAGGAAACTACAGACGAGGACGATGAAAATGAAGAGAATGATAAGCCGTCTGCAATGCCTGATTATATCGAGAGTTCAACTAGCCAATTTTATTTTACGCAACACAATAAGAATTTGGATTTAGGAGCTAAGCAGGCATCTGTACAAAAGTTTGACATCGTAGAATGTCTGTTCGAAGAACTAGAGAGTCCAAATGGAAAATTAGATTTAAATCAATTGGAAAATTTATTGGACGAAGAATTAGTGGAAGTAGCATGTGAATTAGAGAAAAAATTAAGCATAAAGGGTATCTATAATCTTTGTTGTTCCATGAATTGTATGACATTAGAAGAACGAATGAAGTATGCAATGTGTTTCCATACATACTTGTTACTACCGAAGGTAATATTCAGATTGGTAATTCAACTCTGAATTTGTAGAGGAACAGAAATAAGTAGGAAAATATTTGTAAAATATGGTTATTCGCGTGCTCTTATAGATAATGGCTTTGGAAGAACCATCCAGACTGTTACTGTCCGTTATCACAGAATGCGTAGAAAAATTTCCAGATGATATTGAAAAATTAATTTTTATCCCACTGTTAAATATGGATTTAAAGGATACATCGATTGTGAATGCTATAGCAAATGCTTTTGATCCTCAAAGGAATGTTATCCTTCTTACGTAGGTACACGTTTCTGTGATATTCTAATTTATTATACTAGACTATATTGGTAATCAATTTTTATCATCTTTACAGGGAGTACTTATCACACGTGAAAGAACTGAAATCCTGGCACCTGCCCATTCTATACAATTTAATATCTGTTAAAACAGATACAGCTACAAATGACAAACTCGTACAATTGTTATCAAAAAAAGCACTTGATTTTGCTGAAGACAAAAACTTTGGAAAACTTGCTTTATTGTTCGTAAAAGTACAGGGAAATTTTTCAGAGCGACAAAAACATTTATTATGGGAGATAGCCAATATAAATCAGACATTGTTCAAAAAACCTATGCAGAATATTTTAAAAACTCTATAATTTGTACGTATTTCCTATAAATTCCGTATTTACTTTACGACACCACTGAAGCACTACTTACCTGTTTCTTTACAGCGACCAATGACTAAGAATTGGTGAAATACCTAGAAATTGAAAATATCGCGCGCATTTCACGCGTCGCGTGAAGTTAGTTATAGATATACGTACTGTATCTATATATATAACCTAACGTAAATATGACGGAAGAACTTTCTGGTGTCACAATTGTGGTATTTATTGCAGCTGGAGTATTAACGATATTATTACTATTTATTTTCGCGAAACGTCAAATAATGAGATTTGCATTACGATCACGTCGTGGTCCTCATATTCCTATTGGACACGATACGAGAAAGGTACGACTGATTGCGAAGGTTATATTATACAGTTTTTTTGAAAGAGAAATTGTTTGAAAGAAAGTTAATAATGCTACAAGAACATTCAAACATCAACTCACTGTTGCGTGCTTTTAATTATTTAGTCACTCAAGAAAGAGATCGAAAGGCGAATAGAGGTAATACCTAGAATTCAGTACGAAGCACAACTTATCAGCGATCCACGATTGATCATGACATCGCGGGGACAAGTTCCACCGCATTATTATAGACTGAAAGCAGTAGACGATATTAAAGCTTTAGGTCTGACAATCATTCGTAAATTTAATACGATGTGCAAAAAATTTCAAGCGCGAATCAATCTTGAATGAGTTATTCTTGTAGAGGCTGAGATTACCAAATACGATAATTGCCTGAAGAGACATCCATCTGAAAATTTGCGGGCATATCTGCTCGCGACGTTGGCTATTCCGTTGAATGGAAGCGGACAACGATTGATACATCAATTTTGCGATTTGTACGAACACGCACGACACGATCCAACTGAATTTGGAGACGAGGAGTATCAGGTCTATACAAGGTTGTTTCTTAAATTAATGGATGCGTGAGTATTATTCTCCTAAATTGTAAAGGAATTGAGAAGTTAGAATCGTGTAATAGCTGTATAAGTAATAAGAACTCGAATGTAACTGTAACTTTCTTTTTAGAGCTCGTTTACTAAAATCATATCCGAGTAGTAGAAAATCTAGCCCAAGTCGGACGCCTATAAAAAAGAACGTTGAAACGAAACGAAATATATTAGAGCCCAGGATGAAATTGCCGGAAGACCAAATATTAACCGGAGCAAGGCCCAACACATTGACTGTCACGACTCTGGATAATAGCGAAACATCTGTTTAGCATTATCAGCATCGCCACATACACCACATGTGACGAGATAGATATCTGTTTCTAACTGCCAGGCCATTGAATCCTCTGGGATTGCACGTAAGTGAATTATATTTTTACGCTTTCCCATTCCAATTAACGTGTCGCACGGACGCAATTTTGTTTTTCGCTTGATAATCAAAGTTGCAAACACCAATTTATGTTCATATATCGATTTCAGTCTTGATTGATATACATTTCGTCCATACATCCTTATAGTATGGATTATGTTTCAGATAAATTAATGAGCTATGAAACATGAATTTATATACATTAGAAATTGTACTCGTTCTCATGTCGTTTAACCACTCCATCACCTGAAAGGTGTAAAGTACAAAATCATTTCAATTTTCTAGCGAAATCTATACCATTCGATCTATATTATTCGATCGGTGGATGTATTATAACGTACGAATAAAGACAAGTGTAAATACCTGCGGTATTACGTGCTTCCAATCCTGTCTAACAGAAAGAACTGCGAGAGCTAGGGGAAATAATTGTACCCTTACGTTGTGCGATGTAGTCAATAAATCTTCTCTCATCAACATAGAATCTGTACCCGACAAACTGATGACGGAAACGAGTAAAATGTCGCAATAGAATTGTGCTTTACAGCAGTGTTCTTGCGATGGTTCTACTAAAATTCCTTGAATCTGAGTCATAATTTCAATAGTCCAATTTACAACGGACCTTTCAAATTGAATTGCAGCTTGCAGCTTTTTTGTAACTCCAAGAAGATATGTTTGTACGCTTGAACAGATATAATGGAATGGATATCTGCTTGTGGAGTTTGGAGGCTGAATGATAACGTAGTATCGAATAATAATGTTACCTGGGTATAGAAATAGTTTCATCGACAATCTCGTTCAACCACGATAAGGGAAATTCAGAACGTTCCTTTAGAGCTATTTCGGCTCTAATCGCAATGGCATTCTTTAGTTTACTCGGTGTTATTTCCCACCATACTTTGGGGGATGTGATTCTTTCTAGATGCTTCGGCGACAGTTCTAAAGCCGCCACGAAGTAGGGTCCAAAGTGATCACAGGTCAAATCAATTTTGTCTAAAAGTTTCTCCAGTATGGTGGCAAGCAGTGTAGAGTTGCCGTCGTGTACCTGTGGGTTCTGTAACGTCCGAGCGTACGAAGACATAATACGCTGGAACAAGTTTATCGAATTCTCATCACCGTCCGCGGTAATTTTTTTGATTACGTATTCTAACGTCGTTTCCAAAAAAGGCTTAATGGTGTTCGGTTGTAGAGCTTGGCAGATATCTTCAAGATTCGAGTAGAATACACGATACTCGTTCTGTTTCAACGTTAAATCCGAATCAGTTATGGAGTTATACGCTAGCAAATAATTCTCTACGAATGTTTTGGCAGACAAGGATATCGCTGAGTGATGGGAAGCGATCGAGAGTGTATATTCCTTGGTTTCGGGGGATAGATCGACGGTATCCTTAAGGAAACACCAATTTATGTTGGGCAACGGCTTTGGATATTTGTGGGCGAGTATTCGCAAGCATTCTGTAATGATACGATGATTATTGAAATCGGACTTGTTGCATCGCCTCAAATGTTCGCCGACAGCTCTTATAACACTTTTCTCGGGCAGATATTTAAAGTTCTGCGGCTCCCCTTGAGGCCAGACGTAAATTCTAGATGGGAAACTATTCAGTTCGTTGGTTACAAACGAAATTAACAGATCCCCCGCAGCCGATGTAGCCATTTTATTTACTTTCTGAAGCATTTGAATCCAACAAGTGCCAGGTATATAAGGAAGTACGTCCTCCGGCTTCTTTTCCGCATCGATTGGAGTTTTAGCGTATGCCGCCGGTAATGAAAGGTTACATCTGAAATCCGCCGGCAAAGCTTTTAAGGGAATGTTGTCCAAAGAGTAGCAAGCTAGCGCTCCGAGTGCAGCATCGATAATTCTTGGGTCGCTGTGCATCGTGTATTTCCATAGGTTCGATATGATGTCATCGATCAGTTTATCGTACTCTTCAACAGGCCCAGATGATGCCGGGTACGCTGTAATGTCGCCAAATAGTTGGCAAAGACTTTCTAAAACAATAATACGCTTCTCTTTCTCCATCTTCGGAGCTAAGATCCTCCAGGTCGAAGAAATATCGATTACGGAGGCTTTACAAAGAGCGGAGATGCTTTGGAGCGCCAGGGCGCTGGCTGTCCCTCCATTCGTCTCCGTGGAACGATTCAATATCTGCGACAGCAACGGTACCAGGCTCTCCCCGTGTTCACAATGATTCTCACAAATATATTTTACGGCTCTTGCACAAGTTGCATCCGAATACCAGGAACGATCACTTTTCATCAGGCGAATTATGGCGGTTGAAACGAATCTGTAACATCTTGGTTCTTTTCTCAATGTCTTTAGATACAATTCGATAGCAAAATATTTCAGTTGCTGATCGCCGTTTAAGAGCGTATCCAATGTATGGGCAACGATTGGAACGTTCTCCTTCATAGCAACGAGCTCTGGTAAAACCAGCAGTAAACACTTGGATTCCGTACTGTTCTTAGACTTGGTCAATTTGTGTAGCACTAGAGACAGTAAGTGCGATTCGAAGCTTTTCCTCTCCTTGGAGACATCGACGAGTATTTTACAACTCAATTCGGTCACTTGTGGATCGTTTGATTGTAAAAGCAGGCCGCACAGCAATAGCTTACACTTATCTTTTAAATCGATCGGAACACGCGTCATGCTTTTCAACCACAGTAAAATCTCATTCGACTTCCAGGAACTTAGGGAATGCACCATCTCCCAGTAAAATTCTATGTTGCAGTCGGAATGAGTAACCGCTGCGAAGATTTGGCTCGAGAACACTGTGTCATCGTTGTCCGTGTACATTGCTTTTCTACAGACTTTCTTTGTCAAGTCCGTAGCCATGTCTAAAGCATCGGAACATAATATAGACGGGTATGCCATCCACTTTAAAACACATGCCATTAAAGTGTTGAGAAATATATCGGCGCATACCATTTTCTTTATTATCATCGTGCCTGTAACATACAATAAATTAATGAAAATGTGAAAAGTAGATGGAAGCATCAACCGCTCTCTACATATCAAATTCTAAGGCTTACAGATCTGCAAAGCGCTCTGCATATAAATGGCCGGGCATAGTGTGATTATTTCCGCCATTAATGCAAGCATAACATTCCCGATGCGAGTATCGCACTCGTCTATAATCGTCGATATCGCCTGAAAATTCGATTTCGGATCGGATCCGTGTTTCAGCAGCTGTATAGTCAAAGACACGATCATTAACGACAAAGCTGTGCAGACTTGTTTATCCTTCTCCAGCATTGCCTTCTCAGCAAACTCTAAAATTCTGTAGTTGATATTTAAACAGGTGAAACTTTCGGCCGTACACATCCAGAGCAAGATTTCCGTCTGCAGGCACGAGTTGTGTTTCGATTTAATTAAAAGCTGCCAACAAACTGGCTGCGCGCAGCACTCCAACGAATTCAACGAAGGATTGCATAAAATATACAGAAACACAGGACGTAAAATCTCTATGCTGCTTTCTCGGATCCTGAAATACTTGAACTTTTAATACACGCATACACGTACATTCCTTCTACGCATGTGTTTCTGTACATACTGCGGGTCCCGATGAGTCACAATGGATGTCATTTCGTTTAATACAAATCTCCAACTGTGTTCATCTCTATTTAAAATCATTATGAAAGGATGCTGCGGTGCGTGAAGAGTAAATGGATATATGGTCCTGTTTTCTCTGCTGTACTTCGTATCCAACAGTAACAAACGACCGATAGCTGTAGCAGCAACCACGCAATTTCTAAAATGTACAACACATTCACCGTAACGTTCGAGTACTTAAGAAGCATCGTAGACTAAATTCGTATACTTTATGGAAGGGAGGCTGGACGAAAAGGTCGACAGTGCATCGCCGATGTCCCACAATCCATTCTCGACTAGAGCGATCAGAGCCTGGCAAGCGGATATGCTAAGCGTGGCGTCCGAACTATTTTGCTTTGTCAACAGCAACTTAAAGTCAGGTAGCTATCGAGAATGGGGAAATTAACAAAAGATTCGAACGAAGTTAGTCGTGCGCATATTCAGAGAAAGAAGTAGTTTTTACTTTCGAGATATGATCCGTGTCTTGGCAGCTTCTCTTCTTCTTGATCGAATCGAAGAGTTTGGATATCGCCTGTAGGAAAATAGAGAGAAGTGTCGCGAGAGAAACATATAGGTTGCTTTATAAAAGGTGGCCAACTCACATGCGATATCAACACAGGATTCCTCGATTCTAATTTGTATTCTATTTCGTTCATTTTAAACGAGGAGAAATATCTTTACTTCGAGCTTCTCTGTCTTTCGACCGGACGGGTATTTCCTTTCTAAATGATATACACGAGAAAACTCGTGCTTCATTACGTACAGAATTACTGGTTGCGCGAAAACATACGTTTAGGTTATAAAACACAGCATTCTAACTTATCGCTGAAAAGTAAGTTTGTCTTTCGCGCGCTTCGCCGGTAAGTATTACCCTACGCATTACAGTCCTGAGTCCATAGAAAAGATAAAAATTGCAATGATGGGCTGAAGATGGGCAATGAAAGAGGCGTTATATATCTATTCATATCTATCCTGGCCGCGAGTAAGAAGAGAAAGAACTGCAATATGCACGTATATGTAGTACTTAGTATTCATGGTATTCATCAGTATTCATCCCAACAGGGGTTCTCAAACGGATCGTTAGATTTAATTTAAGGGAAATTTTGGGGACCACGATAACGAATCCCGTGTCGGTGGCTAGCATCAACTATCTTGGATACTATTATATAGTGAGATTTTTCAATATATTTATTCGTATGGACAAGTTGGAGCATAGTGCACAATATATTTAATATATATGTATATACATATATATGTACACATAAATATATATACGTAAATATTTAATGCGTGTATATATATATGCATATGTTAGGTAGCCTGAGGAAGGGGATCAGAGTACATTCTGGAGTTTTGAACACAATATCTTACAATTTAACGACAAGATGCCTGCATTTCTGTACTTGTTTCTGTATACGTAATGTTACTCGTATATTCATACATTCGAAAGTGTATAATATGTATATAAAGCGTAACGACCCACTATTTGTATCATTCTAAAAAAAAAAAAAAGGAGACGAGAATACGGGTCCTTGTTCATTACGTTACGTTAGGTTTTTTTCAGTCCATCTTATGTTGTCATTTAGTTTACTCGTACGAGCATTTTCGCAATGGATTATGCAACATTGTGGCAAATACGTGGTACTCGCTAGAGTATACCCTTAGTCGGAGGTTGTCTCCAATTGCTAATTACACGTTCGCTCTATCTCTCTCTCACTCTCTCACTCACTCTCTTTCTCCCTAGCTCTCTATTTTCCTCTCCCCACCCCCCGACCCACCGTCTGCTACTCACGCTCTCATTTATGTTAGCAGGTAGGCGATTGATACGGGAGAGCTGAACAGTGATCGAACGAATAATGCAGTGAAACGAAAGGAGGATGAAACCTTGCACCGCACAATGAATGTCTTTCGTAATCGTAACACGTTGTAAGTTTGCAGTTTGCCGTTCGCAACTTGCATATAAGGTGTATGATATGGTTAAAAAAATCTAGGCGGTTGCGGTTTAGGATGATACTAGGTTTCGTGGAAGGGTTTCGTTTGGAATGAAGTGTGTTCGTGGGCTCGTGAATTCACCAATAAACGAGCAGTATTTGACGATTGGAGACAGCTCCTTTTTCTCACGTAATTAGCGATTAACCATCTCTATTAAATTTCGTTTAAAAGCAAATACACTTTACAGTCTATACAATCGATACAATCGATACAATTGTTGGTTTTCACGTGTTTGCTTTGTTCCGTCCTCCTTGCGAGGAGAGCGGGGCAGGTCCAGGTACTTAGGCTATCTGCGTATTTTCGCAAAAATTCGTCAAGATCTTTCGTTTGCTCCGACCCTCTGTGTCATGTCTCGTCGATTACTTTTATAAAAATCACAGCGCAGCACCAGCAATTTACTTTAAAGCCTGCCCGTTTCCCCCTTGGGACGCCTCATTAAAACTGAGGCGGCTGCACGCGCCCATCCGCGCCCGTTGCTATACACGAATTTAAAAAAAAAAAAAACACGGCTTGATCTTTTTTCTTTTATTTGGCATTTGCGACACTATGCACGGCACGGTAAAACTATTTCTGAATTCTTGGCAACGCGTTTCGCCAATCGTTCGTACAACGCTTCCATCTCGCATCGATACAATAATAAAATAATGTAACCGATAATTATTAATGAATAATCGTAATAAAAGATACAATGATAATAATCGTTACTAAACTAGTATTAGGTAGTCGCCTGGATACAATGCGCGTGTATCACGATGGCGCGCTTATACACCTAACAGCTTTTCTTCCATTTTCTCATTAATTAGTCTTATCCGTCTTGTCTCTGCCCGCTCACACACGTCTCTCGCTCTCTTGCACAATCGCTATCTCGGTCTCTCGCTGGCTCGCTCAATCACTCGCTCTCCTCTACTGTATTCCCGCGACATTAACTATCGTTATCTTTAGTAAACAAATAGCATTCTAACGCATTCAATGTACAATCACTTACCGCCACGTTATCGGTAATTTAGAATCCTGATTTCTCTTTCCGCTCATACTCGCCTACAAGACAAGCGTCTTTGTCTTCTTTTGATATCCTTACCGTATTACATACATCCGCCGACGGCTAATCAAATCATCTAAGAATCATGTTTTCGTCCATGTGCCACGCAAGTTCTCTACAAAAATGTCGAGTTTCGCGAATTCGCAATCTTCTTTTTACAATAAAATACAACGATCTATAATTTCACCGCTATACGTAACGTTCTCGTTTCACGTTCGTACGTGTCATACACAACATACGTATTCATGCAAGCATCCCCACGCGCGCGCAACACAAACAAACATAAGCACGCAAATACATACATGCACGATTCTCGTTTCTTCGTTAGCCACTCGCACACACTCTCCTTCTACAATTTGACGAGCGATAAAAATGTTGCTTCGGCTTCGATTCGAAGGTAGGTATGCACGCAACGCAACGCAACGCAACGCAACGCTCGTATCTTATCGAAGAAATATCGAGTTGATTCGTAGCGCAGTGAAAGCTTCGTGCTTGCTATGCGGCACGAGGGATTCTGCGAGCACCCTCGAAGGAGTCAGTCTAACACATTTCTCGTGCTTCCGTTTACTCGCGTCGTCCTTTGTTGTCGCGTGGCCAATCATCCGAATGCCTCGCTACATCGTTTCTGTCCGTTGACGTTCGTTTTACCGCCTAGAAGCATTTCAAATTAGCGCGAGTTCCGACTCGCGATCGCAACGCGGCAAGTTTCGAAACATCACTCGCTCACCGTTTTCACGCGACAGTATATATTACACGTACCGCGACCAAGCTCCCATCAACCACGCTTACTTATCGCCGTGCACCACTTGCGTTTCGATTTCGGCTGTTACGTACGTTTCTGTTTCCATACTCGTCACAATGAATCGCTGTTGTACCCGTGGGACGAACACACCGTAATCAACTCGTCTTCGATAACTCGCACTCGAAACGATTGGCAACGATACAATCGCATAAAAATCAAGTCCCTTTTCTCCCGCGTTTCAGAGCAACGGCACTTCTCCGCAACAAAGTTTTTTTTTCTGGTGTGTTGGTCGAAACGCTTTTTCACCACCATCGACGTCGCGAATATCGAAAACGTGTGCACGTTTCGTTTGTGTTTCCGTATCGCCGAAAAATTTTGTTCGAATTTCGCATACGCTGCCCGCGCGGAAAGGCTGCGGCGAAGTTCTCCGCACCCAGAACGCGACGCGCCTTTCCGCGACCAACTGGAAGCTTCTTACTGGTTGACGCATGATGCAAAAGCTTCGCGGAAATTGAACCAATTGTTTCGTTTCGATTTGTTGCGTTCCGTTTGGTCGCGCAGGCGCGACGCGTTTCGTCAGGAGGCGGCAAAGACACGGGCAAAGACAAGTCACTTTACAAGATTCTTGCCGCCCCGATCCACTTGGGTTTGCTTTGGAAAATGTAGCGGTAAGTTTCGAGCGGTTCTCCAGTTGTGCAGTTTGCTCACCAACCGGAATACGATGATGAGCGGTTGTTTAGGTGGTCGCATCCTCCCACTCCATCTCTCTATCTGATTCTCTGATCGCACGTGGAACGATCGAGTCAGAATCGGTGGAACCGGTGGGCGGAAGTTGACAAAGACGTTTACGGAGACGTTTACGGAGACTACTCGGACGACGGCGACGGCTGAGGCGACAACGGCAGAAGACAGAGCGAGACGCTGGTAGGCTGGTAAGTTTGTGTGCCGGCAGACGATGGCGTGCGAGTAGACGATAGTCGTTGAACACTGGCGTGCTTTATCGAGGAAGAGGTAGCAGGCTGAGAATTAGTGGTATACTCGAGAGGCCATCCTAGGATTGCCTGCCGGCAACGGCGGCGGCAGAATGCGGATGTCCCGCGGCGGTCGCGCCACTGACCGCCACTGATGGCGGATGATGAGGCGTGTGGTGAGTTTGTGCGGAGGTGGGTCCGGTCGTTCCGGCAGCTAGTACGGGACCGGGGGCCGCGGGTCACTTGGGCGGGAATGGCGAGATCACCGATGCAGCTACCGCGGCGGCCTGCTGACTCGCCAGCATTGCCGCTGCAACACACACACAGACAGATACCGGTTCATTAATTCCTTTCTTTTTCTCATCGTTCGTTCGTGCTTTCGTTCTTCCGCCGCGCAATCTCATCGAACGTTCGTGGACAGTAATGATTAACGTTTGAGATCTAGCCCGAATCTAATCGAATCGGATCGAACGCACGAGTATACGCACACGCAGCGCTCCTCGCTCTCTGCTCCAATGCCGCGGCCGTTGATCTTGGATAAGCAAACGATCTCGGTGATTCCGCGCCACTCCAGCCCAAGTGTCGCGTAACAACGAGCGAGCAATTTCGGCCGAATATTACAGCGGGTGAGAAGTGACGGGGAAAGGAAGAAGAAGAGAGAGAGGGAGAGAGAGAAAGAGAGAAGACTTGGAGCACTCGCGGACGGCACGCGGAGAGGTAGACGCATATACAAGGTAGAAGGAAGCGGCGATGTGAACAGAGGAGAAACAGGGACGCAATGCTAGTTGATTCGGTTACGATCGACGGACCAGTCGATTTTGAAACTTCAAAGGCTCGTCGATCCGAGCACCGCTCGCTCGATTAAGTCTCGACGTATCGGCGCGTCGAGCGGAGCTCCTGTATCGCTCAAGAGTGATCATCTCGCCGGTTGTCGTGCGTCCAGAAGGAATACCGATCGCGCGCAAAACCGGAGCAACAACATTCAAATTCACCGAATGCGGGGAGCTTTTAAGGTGCTTACGATGGGTAGGCGGCGCTCGTTTGTTTGTCCGGAACAACCACGCGATTTCGGTCGCTCCGAGTTTCGCGATCTCGCTCGATAGTTAACGGACACGTGTCGAAGAAACATTCTAGAGCGTAGTACGAGCATCCCGTATGTTTGTGTGTTAAGAAACCTACCATCGAGTAACGAGCAAGTGAACCATTGTCGCGTGGTGACGCCTCGTTCAAAGACAACTCTCGCGCGCGTCACTGTACACTCTGGTGGAATACGCGCTGATATCGTGGCAGTGGCAATTCGGCAAACCAAGAAACGGAGGAACGGTTGTAGACGAGGATCTACTGTTCGATTCCAGCGGAAGACTACGAATGACTGCGCGACCAAGTACACGGATACGTATCACCAGTCCTCCGTTTCGAAATCGCCACGCGTGTGTTCTCTCGTTGTTCGCTGTGCTTGTAATCGTGAATCGATTATATTCCGCTACGGGCGCAGCACATGTCGCTGCGATCGGTACGGGTACAACGCACGAATCTCTTTTCTCGTTTCTAGCGACTCGCGTACTCGAACGGTTCGTCGTTTTCCGGTTAATAATTATCACAGTCTGAACTATACGTCTAACTATGCGTCCTACGAGCCTCGTGGCAAACGGACCGCGACTTAACGTACCTACTCCTTACGCTCGTGCTTATACATCGACACTTGCAAAGTATTCAGTCCGTTGTTAAGTAACAAATCGTCTAAACGAGTATTTACATGTCTAAGTATAAATTGCAATTTGCGTGTATCGTTAAAAAAATGTAGCTTGCAATTTGCCGGCGTAGCTGGCGCAGTTCTCGCGCTCGTCTTTTCACCGTTGTCGTCAAACTGTACCACTCTCTATCATTAAAATTATTTACACGCTTCCTTTCGTCGGATCCATGCTCTTTCGAGAATTCGCGTGGTCTCGTTATCGGATAAAAGGAAGAGCAAAGAAAAGAGCAAAACGGTGTAAGGGGGCAGAGGGCAATTGGGGGGAAGGAAACTCACGCACTGGCAAACGCTCTTCCAACGGAGTGGAGGTCCTTTGCATCTTCCTCCTCGATCTCTCCTCCATTCGGGATACTCTCGCATCCGTATGCACCAATATGGTGTACGATTAGGCGACGATCAGGCTTCGACGGATTTAGATGAGTTTGCGTTTCGCGGGATCGCGTGACTGCTACGCGAAAGTCCAGAGGCAATCCGAAAGCCTAATCTCCAGCAAAGAAATCACGATAAGATTCGGAATAAAATTCGGAGCGATAGAACCGGGGTGGCCTATTTCTCTGCGCGTTCGCACTCGGGCAGGCAGGCAGGCAGGCAGGCCCGTGGCACGTGAGCGGGCACGTGATCGCGAACAGGAACGACACTGAAACCAAGACCGAGACCGAGACCAAGAACGAGAACAGGAATTGGAATTGAAATGGAAATTAGGAATGGAGATGGGAATGGGAATGGGAGTGGGAAGGAGAGTTTCTCGAGCGGTCGGGTTAGGGACAGGAGCGGCGGCGATCGATTTCCTTCGACTCAAAGACGCTGAGTCGATTTAGTCCGTGACGCGATTAGCGGTTCCTGTCGCAAGTCTTACTGTCAGGGTCTGACAAGAGGCTTACCTCCGTAAGGAGCGGGATATTGTCCGGTCAATAGGGGATAGCCCAGGCCTACGTGCGTGTGATGATGGGTGTGCACGTGTCGCTGAGGCGGGGGTGACCTATTGTCTTTTGGCAAGGTTCCGGTGCCTGCGTCGACGGGTGGCTGCTGTTGCTGCTGCTGGCCCCCTTGCTGGTTCTGCTGCTTGGCCGGGGCCTGTTGGCCCTGCGGCTGAGGCGGACCCGGACCAGCCACCGAACTGGGCGGCCCGCTGGGCGGTCGCGACGGCGTCGGCCCGGCCGAGGACGGACTCGCCGAAGCCGCGGACGTTTTCGGCGTCGGAGACTTGAGAGCACGCTCCTGAAGCTCGTGTATCTTGTGCGCCGAATAATACTGATTGGCATGATGCTGAAGCAGATCCAAAGCTTTACCGCCGGGTGGCCTGCTCAGATCCTCCGGCGCGTGATACCTCGGTAGCTGGTGGAGGTATGGGTTGCCGGAGTACGGCCCCGGGACCAGCATCGGACTGAGGCCACGGTAGACCGGATGGCCGGGATCGAACGGCAACGCGCCGTAATGCTGGGGTTGCATGTAGCTCGGGTGGATGTAGGCGTACTGAGAGGTAGGCGGCGGAGGGCCCTGCGTCTCCATCGTTGGCTTTACACCCTCCTGCTTGCTCTTCGAGTCTTCGTTCTTTCCCAGGTCCTGAGGCTTCTCTTGCTTCGGCTGATGCTTCGGACTCGGAGGTGGCGCCTTCGCCTGTTGACTCTGCTTGCTGGTCTCCTCCTTTCGCCTCTGATCACCCGCGTATAGGTAATATCGTCGATCGTCCTGCATCGGGCCGGGTGGTGGCGGCGGTGGCGCCGCCCTTTGACTCTGAGAACCATGGTAAACGTGGTAAGGGCTCATCTGACTCTTCATCTCGATGCTCTCCTTCAGTATCTGATGATTCTCGTGCTGTTTATCCTTCAAGCTGGACTGCTGCGACTGTGGCTCCTGCTTGATCTTGGCCTTTTGTTCGTGAATATCTTGCTCCTGCTGTTGTTGCTGCTGCTGTTGTTGCTGCTGCAACTGTTGCTGTTGCTGCTGCTGCTGCTGTTGCTGCTGCGGGACAGGTTGAGGAGGTTGATACGGATAGCCGGGTGGCATGTACCCACCGTACCCGCCGTAATAGTGCGGCTGTTGCTGCGGTTGCGGCAACGACTGGCTCAGCTCCTTCTTCTCCTTTTCCGCCACGACGCTCTGCAAGCTGGCCATCGTCGGCATTTGCGGTATGTTGAGCGGCTTCATCTCTTGCTTCGGCGCAAGATCGTTAGGCTTCTGATCGACCGGCTTGCTTTCCTGCACGCTCGGCACCAGATATGGCGGTTGTCCGTAATAAGGATACATGCTGAAGTGAGCCGGCAAATGGGTAGCCGTGGTGGCCTTGCCGTCCTTCTCCTGGCTCTGCTTGGTCTTGTCGATCGGCTCGGCCTCGAGAACGGGCGCCGCGTCGTCGGAGATGTCCGAGTAAGCAGGGCTCTGAACGTCCTCCCTGGCGGAGTCGACGATCGGCGCCTCCAGCGGTGACGGATGGGGACTGCCTCCCGGCGATTTTCTCGATTTCTTCTTGTAGCCCTGAGGCTTCGAGGACCGTGGATCTTTACTCTTGTCCTGCTCGGGCATCAGAGCCGCGGTCGGTTTAACTTTGAACTGTGGCATTTTCGCGTGTAACGACACGCTCTGATATGGTTGCAAGTGCGACTGCACCCCTTGGCTGGGGTGGCCGGGTTGCGGGGGAGCCGCTGCCTGCAAACCCGCCGCTTGCTGCGACACCTGACTCGCCAAACCCTGCAGCCCCGGATGTTGGCTCGCGATACTCTGCATATTTGTCGGCTGTGGCTGTTGTTGCAGTCCGGCTTGTTGCACCACGTGAGCCTGCGTCGGCTGTCCAAGCTGCGCGGACAGTGAATGCTGCACGGAAAGCTGGTGGGCTGGCGGCAGCTGCTGCTGTTGCTGCTGCTGAACGGCCGACTGCAGCTGCTGCGACTGCTGGTTAGATGCAAGTTGTTGCGCCGGCGATGGCTGGCCAGGCTGCAACGATTGCTGACTCTGTTGCAGCAGGGGGTTTTGTTGCTGGTGCTGCGACATTTGAGAGGGCTGAGGCGGTTGAGGAATATTCAACTGCGGAGGGATATTGGCGCTCGGATGAGGCGAGGGAATCGGCCTGGGCGACTGACTCGGTCGAGGACTCGGGCTTTGCGGGGAATTGGAACTACCCAACGACATTTGATTCTGCTGTTGCTGCTGCTGCTGTTGTTGCTGTTGTTGCTGCTGCTGCTGATGTTGCTGTTGCTGCTGCTGCTGTTGCCTCGCAGAAGTCGGTATCGCGGAGGGTGGGGCAGGCAAGTCGTCCTGTCCAAATCTGAGCACGCCTGGTTTCACGATACTCTTGTCCGAAGTGAGAAGAGTCGCGGGCGGTTCTATACTCGGCGAGGCAACCCGAGGAGGAGGAGGAGGCGTCTCTGGCGGCAGACTGCTCGCAGGAGGGCTAGCCGACCTCAGGGGTGTTCCCTCGGGTTTGTCGACGGGCGATTTCACCGGCGTCGCTGGGCTCGGAGCCTCGATGTTGCTCTCGTCGTTCTCGGACATGCTCGTGATTCCTTCCTTAGTGTCGTCATCGTCCGCCGATCCGTGCGCGTGACTCTGATGATACTTGAGCCCGTTGATGTGTTTGTACTTTTTGTTGCAATTCGGCTCCGGGCACTCGAGCAGCACTGGGCTCGCCGGCGGAGAGCCGCTAGGTGGGGTCGGCGGGGGTGCACGCCTCTTGTTCTTGTCCTCCTCTTCGGGGCCGCGAGACTTCCGCTTGGCCGCTGGGTCCGGTCGCGGCGGAACGAACGCCGCCGGACTCGGGCTCGCTGCCGGCGATCCTTGAGCTCCGCGGCGTCCCTTGGCGCCGCCGTTCCGTAGCTTGCTGTGCACCGAGCTCCTCGTTTCCGTGAAGTTGCTCAGATCGTTGCCCGGAGTGGCGTTCGCCGCGGCCCTTCCGCGCTTCCCGCGCCCCTTGGGCGTCCGAGCGTCTAGGTCACTGGTCGGCGAATCGCAGAACCTCGGCGGCGCCCAATCGTGGCGAGTGCAGTCCAATAACGTACCCACGTACGTTTTCCCTCGCCACGTCACGTTCACCACCAGCACACCTGCAACCAACACACCAGGCTCGGTCTGACACAGTGACCACGCGTAACACGATTCTGCGGCGTCCTAGCGAGTCCGAAGCGTCGTTTACCCGCGCGCGTGAATCTACCTGCTTTGCTGGCAAAGCTATCCCAGGGACGAACGTGAAGGAGGGTCGACACGATAAAGACAACGACTGGCATTTGAGAGAAGTGTTGTGGCGGGGACGATAGGAAACGAATACTCGCAGTGTTATGCTGCTAACTCAAGTTCGATAGCTCCCCGGGGAGCTACGTTCGCTGGATCAACTGTGTAGATCAACTTACCTACATCAACTGTAACACGCGTCGACACCATCGACCTACGCTAATTCGCGAGATCTTGGAGCAAGCAAAATGAAACGGAATGGGTATAGATATGCACGTCGCCTGAAACTCACCTCCTTCGGTTTCGTGCCAAACGATACCCTCGAGGGTCACCGACGTACCAGGTTCGCAGGGGCCTAAACATTCTGGCTCGGTAATGGTCCCCACGCTGGTCCCGACGCACACGTCGGACATGTCCTGCAATCACAAAATTTACGTGTACATCGTTGAATCGTGAATGCACGGTAGATCCCGCGAGCAAGCTTCTGCGCTTCCGTTTCCCACCAAATCCCGCTATATACTTAAATTAACGTCGCAATTTTACACTCTGTCTTCTCGTCCACTAATAAACTCGATGATTTCGAGGACGTACTTCCTCGAGGCTGCGACATACTTTCACCGTCATTCGACACACGCTCTACCTCTTTTTCTCTCTTTCTCTCTTTCTCTCTTCCCTCTCCTTCTCCTTACCTACCTACCCGTCTCCGCACGTATACGTGCCACTCCCTATCTGCATGCCCTACTCGCACATTTTGGTCAATCGGTTCTTTCAAATAGTGGCAAGGACGAGCGAACGACGAGCTCGAACGAAGATAAGAAAAACTCGTATCTCGGGCTGGTAAAAAGGCATTGATACCGGGTATATCACGATAATATGAAATTTAACTCGAGGCCTCTACACCGTTGCAACATCGAATCTGCAAGTCGGGAAAGATGAGCTCGATGCGAGAAGGAGCGTCGGAGTTTCAGAAAAAGAGAAGCGAATGAAAGCCTACTCTGCGAAAGAATACATTTATGCAAAGACACGGGGCACCGATCCGTTTTAAAACTTTCCATTGGCTGGGAGTCTAGGGCAAACGGTGTCTACAAAAAATTCAAAGTTTTCGTAAAACATATGTGCACAGGTGCGGGTGCAGCGGCAGCAGCTCGTCAGCGACGGTCTGTAACGTAAGCGTGGGACAAACACGTGTGCGCCTCCCTCTACTACATACCTACTCTAATAAACGTAGCTCGATCGAATCGCGTTGTCACGCGACGTACTTCGCGCCGCATAATTCTGATCGCGATAACAATGATTTATGCAAGTGCAGGCTGCGCCTTCAACGATCGATCGACAGAAACATTGTCTCCGCTTCCTCCCTGTGGACCTGCCATTGCGCTGGCTCTCCACCTTTGACGCGTGAAACGAAAAGCTCGAGGTGAGGAGGTTCGTGAGCCGCTGGTTAGGTCGAGCAAGATCTCGCTTTTTTTTGTGACCAGGCGGCTAAAACGGAAGCGATAAAGGTGCAGGTGGCACGAGTGTGCGTTCCCTCGGCCCGAATGGAGGCCACACGAAATTATACTATGTCCTTGGTAACCGTTCCCGAAGCAATTTCGTGACACTCTCATCGAACCCGATAGCTTTGGATAGTTGGTTGGACCTAAACGACCGTAACGACTGCGAATCCATAGGAAAGTGGGATGAATGGCAGCGTACGCGATGCCCGGTTCGCGCGAGCATCGTCCAGAGACGAAACTTTGCGGGGAAGAGTTGATGGCTCCGACAATGTATGCTCCTCTCCCTGATGGCTCACCGAACGAACAATTGGTCGCAAACCAATTCTATCCCCGATTCGCTCCCTCTACTATTTAATATCTGCTTGCTCTCTCTCTCTCTCTCTCCCTCTCTCCCTCACCCCTGCCTTCTCCACCCTCTTCTTATCGCCACTCGACCGTCAAACGATACAGCCGCTTATATTTCCGCGCTTAAACCGCTAATCGGCCTACGCGCTGCTCCAGTCTACCGATTACCCGGCATTTACTCGCCGTCCTCCGTTACTTTATCCTATCCGTACTTTACTTTTCCATCAACCGCACGACGAACGAGTATCGAGAGAAACGATTACCAGTGTTTGCTAAAGCACCAGAGAAACTGTTGGAATTCGAGTTTTCCTCCTCTTTATTTCGTCAACAAGATTCGCGTGTCTGCACACAGAGTAACGAAAAATAAAAACATTCATTTTCTTCTATTTTTTCCCATATTAAAAACTGTCCGGCACGTCAGAAATTCGATAAATATTATTTATAAAGTTTTGGCACGCACAGATAAAAAAGTCCGCCCCCTCCCCCTCTCCTGGTGTATAGTCTCAGCTTATTTGTCACATAAATCCTTTTCGAAAACGCTTCACCGTAATCCTAGTATGCCACTTCAAATGGAGCTAGCTAGCATTTTTCAAATTTTCATTAACCCATTTAGGTTTATAAAAAAAAAGCTCCGCCTTCCTCTGGGCTCTAGATAGTACTACTTGAAAGCAGATAGCATCTACTAATAGCTCTGTACAAATTGACTGCGTCTTTTTTTGCAACTTTGGCTGTTATGAATACATAATCACAGAAGTGCGCTGTGCATGCAATTTCGCAGAAACTCATCGCATCGGCATTTCTCGCTATTTTTGCATCCTTTCTATTTTATATTTCGTTTTAATAGCTTTAGTTTGCATGGACAGTAATATTAACAACATTAAATAATAAAAAAACAAAATAGCAATAAAAATTATAAATATTGTTACCAGAATCGTTACAGAGAAAACATATTTCTTAATTATTTACTAATACTTATATAACATTCCTTTTTCATTTGAAATTAAGATTTTAAGTCTTATAACTCATGCTTTATTTTACATAAACGCATATGATTGCTTAATGTTTATGCCATCTACACGTACAGAAACTTTTATGTAAATAGTTCCAAGTGTTAGAAGATATCAATTATTTTATGAAGCGTATAGCATGCTCATTTCTGAAAATGTTCCCCTGTTAATAAAAAAATGATAAAATATTAGTTACAGCTTCAGCAGCTTTCCATTTATTATAGTGAAATACAGGATATTATAAATATTAGTTTATTATGTAATTTTAGTCGTTTAATGTAATATGTTATAATTCTATTGCGTTATTTTCTTTCTCTTTTATGTTTTATAATGTTGGAAGCTAATAAACTCGTTGTTTATGTAATGTTGCATATTTATTAATACATAATTATCATATATGAGGTTTGTATACCGAAAGTTTACGGGGTTTATTACTATTTTATGTGTTATAGATGCTTCAACTTGATTAATGTTCCTGTCCATATAAACCCTAGTTATTAACAAGTGGTATAAAAAAAGTATTAAAAAATATGTTACGTGCCCTACTGTGCGGGGCTTTTCCCCTTGCTAATAGCGTTTCGCAGAGTTGGTTGCGTTTAATGCGGATGTACGATTTCATTATTCCGACAATTGCCTCGGATCCAGGACTAAGTTTCGCCTGATCGCGGATTCCCTTGGAGGCAGGCGTCAGAAAGAAACTGTTCGAGTCATTGCTGTTATCGCGTTATCGCCGCGCCACCTCGAGTCGCATCATCTAGATCATTTTCCAGTGACATCTATCTTTGCGTCAGAACCGGCAGATTTTTAATTCCCGATCTGACCAATGATTATTATTCATTGAGCGGGTGAAACCGCGCAGATAACGCGACGAGCGCGGACAGATATCTCTAAACGTAATATATACTGTAGGAATATTGATTTATGCGGAAGTTGTTCGCGCCATCTGTCAATGTAACAGACTTGGCACACGGGATGGAGTTGGATAAAACGAGACACTGTCGTCGCGTCGTTTCACAAGATGCGTAAGCCGGTGATCAACAGTTGGAGGCGTTTCTCCTCTTACGCAAATGAAGGAGAAAAAAAGAAGGAAATTATGGCAACGGTGCGGTTAATTACGGCATCAAACGAGCTTCGCGACCACTCGCCTCCTTCCACCGTTATAATAATAATAATAATTGTTTATTAACGGAAAATAAATTCCACTTGTACATAAGAAACGGCATTGAAGCTCTTAAGCCTACAACAAAGACATCGCGGGTACCTATGAAGTTAACAATTCAATGACGCTAATATTATTCTTACCGAATATGTAAGTACTTGCTATTGCGTACTTGGAGGAAGACGAATTTGAGAAAGAAGAAGATTGATCGAGCAGCCTATAGAAGAGAGAAACGAGACGATAGCCTTTTGATTAGGAAGCTCGAGGAACATCCTCTCTACGAAGGCATTGAGATGGGAGTCGAATCGTGGCCAAAGTGTCAACGGCCACGACGATACCGCGTTTGAAGATCGGCCAACTCTGTTTGCGAAGGGAGTGGTAGCGGAGGCAGAACCTTTTTGAATTTAGAGCGTTACGCGTAAAGGGGAAAGGGAAGAAAGGAAGGAATGTAGGAAGAGGCTAGAACAGCAAATGAGGGATCGTCGATGACAGCGTGTTAGGTCATCGAATAAGCCCGTCCGGCCGACTACGCTACGCTGTCTCGCCGGTAGCCGTGTTTGTCTCTATGTATTCGTCCGGGTACTCTCGGGGGCGGAGACCGCAGAGTATTGATTTCACCCCCTTCGCGTACCCCTCAGCCGCTTGCATCCCCGAAGCCATGAGCCCCTAGTCCCAGAGTCTCGGCACCGACACTGACACCGACACCGACTCGTAATACCCGCCACCTTCGAGTTTCGATAGTCCGAACCGCTGCTGACAACTATGTACATTTTTTAAATCGACCAGCAGAGCGACCCGTGTCCCCGCGCCCGCCCTCTGCTACAGCTACGAGAATCTTCGATGTCGAGCGTTTGTTGGATCCCGCGGAAAAGCCTATGACCTCAACCGAGCTGCAATTTAGAGATATTGTGGATTGTGTTGCAACGCAGCTGGAACAGCGGGGAAATTGTTGGCGAACGAGCGGAAGCTCGATCGGCGCAAGCGCACGTCAAACGACCTGCGACTCGTTTTCATCAATCTCTGCGTCCTTTCACGTGAGACTGCGGCCGCGCGAGAACGGAAACAAGGCATTGTTGATCGAAGATAAGGTTATTGTGCGTATTTTGGGAATGGCGGAGAGGATGAGGGTGAGGCTGAGGGAGATAGAGAGAGAGACAGAGAAAGAGAGAGAGAGAGAGAGAGAGAGAAAAGAGAGAGAGAGAGAGAGAGCAAAGAAGCGTGGGTGAGAGGTGTGCCCGATCGAGAATCGTTGACACGCGAAGGAAGTTTGCAAAGGGTTTTACCTTCGGTTCGGAAGCGGAAGTCTTCAGTTTCTTGGGAGGCGGAGGACTGGCTGCGGTATCCATGGCGTCGTCGGGCGTCGTGGTGATCGGAGGTCCGGTACCGGTTACCGCAGCAAGTTTGGTTTGCTCAGGTTTGGCGGCCGGTCCGGCGGCGGTCGCGCTAGCTGGGCTCGGAGGCGGACAAGGGGCCGCGGCGGAGCTGGGTGGGGGTCCGGGCCCCTGGGAAACCGAGAAGCCTGCTCGCGAGCTTGGCGAAGGGCCCTGGCTCTGCTGAGGGGCGGTCGCGGCCGCTGGAGGTCCCTGAGATTGCGCGGCGACCCCTACCGCTCCGGCCCCAACACCCACACCCACGCTCGGTCCTGAGCCTGACGCTGGCCCTGGCCCCGGCCCCGTACCCGTCCCGCTCGACGTTTGACTCTGGCCATTGCCGCCTCCGACCCCGACACCTACTCCAACCCCAACAACTCCAACTCCAACCCCAACAACTCCAACCCCAACACCGACACCGACACCAACTACGACCCCGGCTCCACTGGTGCCGCCGGGGCCGGTTGACCTCGCGGTGCCGTTCATCTCCGGCTTGCTCTGCTGCGCCGCCACATGGTTAATCTGCGGCTTCTCGTGCTTATCCCGCGTCTTGTCCCGACGATGTCCGTTCGAGCCTCTTTTCGACCCGGCGGTCGACGAGGTGACGTTTCCGGTCCCACCGGCAGAGCTCGCCGAGTGGCTCGGTTTCGATTTGTTCGACGACGATGACGACGACGATGACGACGACGACGAGGACGACGACGACGAAGACTGACCACCGGCCCCGGCCCCGGCTCCGGTCCCGGCCCCGGCACCACCGACGCCACCATTTTCACCAGTACCGCAACCACCGGAACCGCTACCACCAATGCCAACGACACAAACACCACCGGCACCGCTGCCACCGGTCCCCGCGGTACAGTCCGAGTTTTGAGCGTTCTGCCCGACCGCCGTGCCGGCCGACGACGACGAGCCCGAGCCCCCCGAGGAGGACGAAGAGCCGCTCGAGGACGCCGAGCCGCCTCCGCCGGCGGCTGCCTCTTGCGACGACACCGATCCGTTGATTTCGTTCGACTTGACGATCTCGTGTTTCGCCTCGCTGCTCTTCGTACCCGGTTTCGTGCGCTTGATCTTCATTTTCAGGCCCTTGTCGACGGTGGCCGAGTGTTCCACGGCCATTTTGCCGGGATTAACAGCGTTTCCGTGCGCGTTGTTTACGCCACTCACCACGGCGTTGTTCTGTTTGTTAACCGTTCCTGTAATGATCGCCGAGGAACCGTTCGCGTTCGCGTTCGCGTTCCCGCCCCCGGGACCGTTGCTACCGGCGTTACTTACAACGCTTCCGTTCCCGTGTCCGTTCCCGTTACTAGGGCTGTTCGATCGCCCGGATGAGTTGAGGCCGCAGGAGGATGGCGCCGACGACGACAACGCTGACGAGCACGAGGAAGATGACGACAAGGAGGACGACGATGACGAAGACGAGGATGACGAAGACGACGATGATGAGCACGACGAGGACGACGACGATGACGAGGATGACGAGGACGTCGAAGAATTTGAGGATTGTCCGCAACCGTTCGGCCCCGTTGACGCGACGACTGACGAGGACAGGTTCGATGTGCTTAAGCCGTTTGTGGAATTTTGAAGCTGCTGCTGCTGTTGCTGCTGCTGTTGCTGCTGCTGCTGTAGCTGCTGATGGTGGTGATGATGATGATGATTCGTGGTATTCGAAGCCGATGATGCCGAGGCAGGCGTTGAAGCCATGCCTGTCCCTAAGCTCAATTTCTCGTCCCTCGTCTTCTCAATGTCCGCATCAAGGTCGATTATCAAATCCCCTATTCCGATGTCCCATTCGTTGTCGTCGTATTCAAAGTTGTTGGTCGCATTCGTCGCGGCCGGATCCAGCTCATCGGTGTTTGCAGCCACCGTGCTTGCTTTACAATCTCGCTGCTGGCCCGATGACGACGACGACGACGACGACGACGAGGACCTGTCCCGACCTTGATGGTGATGGTGATGATGATGGTGATGATGGTGATAATGATGATGGTGATGGTGATGATGCCGATGGTCCTTACGGTCCTTATGGTCCTTACGATCCTTCCGCTCCTTATGGTCCCTTCCTACCAGGCCGCGTTCCTGTCTCTTCGACGTCTGACCGCTTCCTCCTCCAACGCCGTTACCACCGTTTAGCCCGCCGCTACACTTGCCGCTCCCGTTGTTCTGATTGTAATAGTTGTTGTTGTTGTTGTTGTTGTTGTTGTTGCTCGCTAGATCGATCACGTTGTTATTCCCGCAATCGACAGCACCGACTTTCCCCTGGCCGTTTACGTGATCCACGTGATTGTCCTTACTGGGACTGTCCTCGTTGTTGTTGTTGTTGGTGGTTTTGTTGTAATTGTTGTTACTGGGATCGTCGTTGTCGTAGATGCTGGTGTCAGTGTCGGTGCCAGTGCCGATGCCGGTGGTGCTGTTACTGCTATTACCGCTGCTACCGCCGGTGCTGTTGACACCGTTGTTGCAACCGGTGTTTTTGTTGCCGCCGCTGTTGTTACCGTTACCGTAATTAACGTTGTTGCCACCACCACCACCACCGACGAACGGGGATGGTCCTTTGCGGTTTACGTTAGGGAGGCGACCGCCTAGTGGCGTGGTCGCCATGCCCTTTGAAACGTTTCCCCGGTACCCGCCAGCCTGATCACCGACTGCCTGCCTGTTCCCGCCGATTCCAAGCGATACCACCGCGCGCCAAACGCGTCCTTTTTACCCCAGCCACCACCCGCGAGACGCGCCTCGTCCATCGAACACATCACTTACTCGATCACGTCTACCCTCCACCGATATTCGTGATATTCCCGAAATCCACCCTGTCCTTCGCTTCCCTTCGCTTCCCTTCGCTTTCCTTCCTAATCCCTTCCGATCCTCTTCACCCTCCCACTTCTATATCTCTCTATCTCTCGCTCTCGCTCTCTCTCTCTCTCTCTCTCTCGCTCTCTCGCGCGCGCGCTCTCCCCCTCCCCCCTTGTGTCGCCCACGGGATGCTCTTCCGTTTCAGAAATTCACGCAGCCTCTCGTTTCCATCGAAGCTTCTTCGGCTCACCTCCTCCCTTCTCCTCTTCCGTTTTCTCCTCCTACTCCGCCACGGTTTTCTCACCGTCACTTTTTGCACCACCGCCGCCGCCGCCGACTTACGCCAAGTTGCGCCAAGTTGCGCCGTTTACCGTCGTCACTCGGCTTCTCCGCGGGTCCTCGCGCGCCGTCGATCACCGTTCGGCGTTTATCTGTTTCGCATTTCACGCGAAAATTGCTATTTTACTTATTTCCTCGACGTACTTTCTCCCGTGCACGCCCGACTCGGCCGCTGTCGGAACCGGGACCGGAACCGCAAACGAAATCGGAACCACCGTCACACCACCGCGATCTTCCTTCCTTTAGGCACGTCCGACGAGTCTTCCTCTGGTCCTTTTACAAAGCAATAGCTCAGAACGCGGTTTGTCCTTCCGACTTGGTGCTAAAGCGGCGACCGTGTCTCTGCTGTTCGTCGTAGTTTCGATCTGCAATCAAAAGACACGATTCTGTGAAGAGCGTTGGGATGCGTTTGTCGCGCAAACCATTCGCTTCGTAGCCTCGTCATTTCCATCGGATACCGGTTCGTTGGCCGAGTTACGAATTAATCGCTCTTCGTGCAACCTCCTTTACGATTTTCCGTCTACGGGCGAGCGTTTGGGACGAGGCCAACGAAATCGGTTGGTCGATACACTTTCCAACTATGTGCCACCGGCAAACAACAATCAGAAACCAAGAAAAACAACGGATCGCACGGAGCGCAAAATGGAAGAGAAGCAGTAGGTGGAGACATAGAAAGGTGGAAGGATGGGGAAGAGGAAGAGGAAGAGAAAGAGGAAGAGATAACAGAAGACACACGAGTGGTACGAGAAAGAGAGAATCGGGTCGCCTACCCGAGTTTTGCGCTAAAAGACTCGAATTGCCCCCACGGATCCTATCGAATCGCTGTTCCTTGCCTACAAATTGGTATTCCCACTTACAGAGGAATTCGTGTCAGGGAACGATTAATTTTACCGGTGGCATTTGGCACTGGTCCAATCTCGTCGGCGTCGACGTTGGCATCGGCGGCGTCGTAGACGGTCAACCCTCTGAGAAAGACTAAACTATTCACTACTCGCCTCCCTTACTGCCATTTGTCTTTTTGCATTTTCCCGCGTACAGTATCCGCCACTCAACCAGATCGATTAAACCCTCGATCGCTAACAATGTAAACACGCGTTCCCAAACCCCATCGTTCATTCGGTCGTTCGTATGAAAACGTATTAAAACCCTTTGTCACGCCACGCCGCTCCCATTTCTTTCTCACTGCCAGTGTCTTTGCAGAATTCTAGCGGGCCATCGTCGCATCCCTCTTCTTCGCAACCGATGATAATCCTAGACTCGTACGTAGATCCAGGTTACTACGATGCGGCGCCGAATTCAATTCAAATTACGGCAAGTTCATATTCCATTACGCTTGTCGGTCGGCGGTGAGTGGCGCGCGTACCGAGTCAAGATATATCTCCTTCCCCTCTCTCTCTCTCTCTCTCTCTCTCTCTCTCTGCCCCCTTCCCTGAATAATTGAACGACGCGATCGTGGAAAGCGGAATGGCGAAAGCCTGTTTCCTTTCTAGTCGAGCGCACTGCAATCGCCGGATCGGTGGATCGCTGTACATATCGCGGGAGCTTTACGCTTCGAACGGTTATGCGACAACATCTAACGCCTCCGCCACCACTGATTTTATCCCTCCCTGTCCCGGTGCCCTTGTAAATACGAAACACCCGTATAATCCCATTCGTTCTACGCGTTACACTTCTGTCGCAGTTTTAACCGCTTCACCCAGGCTTCGCAGCGTCAAGCGGCCCGCGTCACTAGTTTTCGCAATACCATCCTTGTTTACCGACACCAACGACAATATTTACCGATGTAAAGTCCGCGTGTCGTACACAAATTTAGCTGTGTCGGCTACTCGTGAGTGCCTACCGTTTCTCGTTATCGCGTCTATAAATATTTATAATGCGCTCAATAACGACAGTAATTAAACCAAAGCCAAAGCCAAAGCCAGAGTCACAGCCATTACATATAAGGAGGATTGGTTGTTGGTGCGAATTCGTGGATAGGAAAGAGAAAAGGTTTATCTCTGCTAACGAGCCAACACCTTGCTAACACACGCACACTTAGCTCGAAGGGGTGCGATTGAAAAACGCCGGTCCCTCGTGGATCGTATTATCTTTTGGCTCGAGTCACAGGCGCTTTCTCTCTGTTGCGAATTTTCTCAAGACTAGTGCCAGCGGCGAATACATTTTGCAACTTTAACCTGTTCGTAGGTGTGGGATTATTCTTCGATACGTTCGGCGGATTTCGTGCCAACTCGAAACGTGCGTTTTTATAAATTTAGAAACCAACAGAACGAAACAGGTCGTCGAATCGCGCACTGGCCGCAAAAAGGAAGCGCAACGGCTGGGCCAACCTCGCCTCTCCCTTCTTTCAGTTACCACCGCCCGCATCCTACTATATTTACAAGCGCAATCAAATCACTTTTTCAAGCCACTTTTTCTCTCCAAGCTGCTCGTACTTAATCGACGCTGAGATACCAACTTTTTACGATCACTTTGCTAGATTACCCGTGGCTGGTAAACTAATTGCATTTGCCTAGCTGTGTTCGGATTAAAGATCGCGGCTGATACTCGTCTTCCAATATCCCGGAAATTCTATTGCGATAACTTAAGAGGTCATTCTACTTTGAAGCACCGAAAAATTTAGCTATCTTTAAAGACATTTTTCTCGGTAAACGCAACATGTAATGAAATAAATCCTTTTGGTATATTTTAAGCTACTCGTATATTATACAAAAAAATAATAAAGAAGAATTTGTTCTAATTGTTTTTTTACAACGTCGACGTGGCACCTAAAAAAAGTGGTAGGCGGAAGAGAGAATCGGGTCAGGCTTATCCGAATCATAAAAATCCAAAAGATTCTTAATCTGTATGAGTGTCGCTATAGCCCCTAGCTTAATTAACAATTTTCCCAAAATACCCAAAAGGTTGTATTCTCGGGTGTTCCACGAGAAAGATCTCGGTTATTTCTCGGCAAAAATTGTTAATTGAGCTAGAGGCTATAGCGACACTCATACAGATTAAGAATCTATTGCAATTTTTTTCTTCGAATCATCTACCATAGGTGCCATATTGAAGCTGTAAAAAAACATTAAAACAAATTAAAAATTCCTTTCTATTTTTTTTCTATAATATAAGAGTAGCTTAATAAACGCCAAAAATATTTATTGCATTACATGTTGCATTCACTGAGAAACAAATCTTTACAAACAGCTCAATCTTTCGGCCGATCAAAATAGAATGACCCCTTAACACGTTGCGTACGGGTGACGTGTACGGTCACGTCATGGAACTCTTGGGCCCGGTCCCAATAAATGTGGAAGGTGAAGAAGAATTTTTCAGGTACCGAATTTTCCTTTTGCATACGCATTCAGTACGAACGTGTTCATCAGTGTGTGCATGTCGTTCCAAATTTGCAACGTTTTTCACCATAGTGCAGCTGTTTCTTGTATTTAGGTGAAGGTCAACTATTTTTGGTGCCGGACGCAACGTGTTAATCGGAAAGTGGGAAAATAATGGCGAAAGGTGTTAAGCACCTATGTATCGCGAAGCGAGTGTCTACTTACCCCTGACGAATCATTCACTGAATCCCATCACTTTAACTTAACCCCCTCCCCCCCCCCCTACCTCCCAATACCTACGTATAATTAACGCATTTATCTCTGATTTATAACCAGCTGGAAACGCCTACTGTCCCTGAGCCGCATCCGATCGGCATCGGCAGTGGAATTCTATGCGGTCCTATTTAGCTATTCGACCGATCCATTAATTTCTAGTACCACCCAAGCATCTGCGCAGCCCACACGCGATTCTTATCTCTCGTATGCGCGGAACCTTTCAACCAGTTAATTGGAAAAATCATTTCCCATCATCCGCAGATACTTAGCGTCGCAACATACACACGCCGAATTCCACGCATCTCTCGATAACCGATGGTCCGTTGGATATTAATCCCGATAACGCGACGATAAGGACTTACGATATCCGGTGGGTAAATGGAGTATCGATACAGTGTCGCATACGTCGCCGAAACAAATTGAAATTATCATTTGTAACGTATTACAAACGCGTCTCCGCCTCTCTGCTCCATATTCGTTCGGTAGGAATAGCCGAGTTTGGAGCAACCCTCGTTGTACTAAAGCAGAAACTCTATGTGTCACGGTGTAACTGATTTGTGGAAAGGAACGCAGCAGCGCCTTTGTTGCAAGTAGTCCCATGCGAAGCAGGAACGGAAGGATGAAAGAGCGAAAGCTGGGCGAGGAAGAGAATTCTTTTCGGGCCTCGTTAGTGCGTTGAAGGGTAGTTAATTCGCGCGACTCAATTTACCAAGGCGAGTGACGGTGGCGGTGACGGTAACGGGACAGTCTCGTAACTCTCGCTGGTACGTAGTCGCAATTGGTTGGCGCAGATCGATAAATACATGCTCCGGGGGTTTTAATCACCAAGTTTCAGAAAGATCAGAATTTTGGCCGCTGAAAGTAGGTATCCCCGGACCACTGTGCAGTGGCTGATCGACACGAGGTTCGAGGGGACGGGTGAGGAGGGGGTGTGGACCCCAAATCTAAAATTGTACCTTCGGGTATTTATTCGTTTCCGAAATATTAATAAAAAATTATTGTTAATTTTTTTACAAATTATTTTTTACCACCGAAAATTTTTTCAATCTGAGAGCATAAAATAGTAGTTAAAGATAACAAAGATTTTTCGTAAAAAGTTACATTTTATTATAAAAGAATGCCCTGAAAATAGTCTTTATTTTCGATATTTATTTAAGGATGAAAAATTAAGAATTGGCATTTATTAAAAACATTTCATCCATCTGCGCTTTTAAAATGAACGAAAATTCAAATAATAAAAATTTGAGGTAGTGGAGCATTAAAAATTTTCTGCGCTCTGGCTTTGCTCCTGCTTCGGCCGAAACCGCATTGCCCCCCAGCTCCGAGCTCCGCTCCAACGCTCTGCTACTACATAGTACATACATACATACATAAGTACTACATACGCGCTTTTCATTCGCTTTTCGTTTATCCAAATTATCCCGAATCCCAACATCGCCTGCCGTCTATCGTGCTCGGGTGAAATAACTTGCTACACGCAATCATACGAATTGTGTAGAAAACAGCCATATACATAGATCGGTAAAACCATAGGTTGCAGTTAGTTCCATTGTTATCGCAACGCTTATTTCGCTGATGGAAATGATGAACTGCATGAAACGATCGGCTCTGGTGACGAAAGAAATCCCTGACCTGCCTCAATCGACTTGTCGCATCGATCCAAGTATCCTGGCGATTCTATAACGATTCGCCGAACGCGACAAGCACGCAACGCCGCGCCGCGAAAGAGTCTAAAACTTCCGTTAGTGCGAAATAGTAGTCGATTCTATCGTTATTCACCGCATGGGTGTAGGTAATGCTCGCATTCTACGTTCGAGCTGTGCAAGCATGCCTGTAGAACAAGATCGTATACGTGCTGTAAGCGCATCTGCTCACAAACTATAAACCATGCGTCCTATACGCCGGCGGAGAAATTTCTAAGTCACGTTTAAATGGAAACCACAGTCAGCCGACGCGATGCTATTCTAAGTCTAAAGCGATCGGAGCGAATACGATATCACGATTGAGTTCACGATACCACTTATGACATTGTTGCGTGCCAGTAGCTTCGCTAAAAAAAAAGAGAAGGAAAGAAGGGTATAGCGAATAAGTACAGCGTCCAAGCATAGCGGGTAGTGGTGGAGAACTATCGATGGTACTTACGATAGTTTTCGATAACTATAGATGGCTTATTTTCACTATCGATAATTATCGGTATTGAAAATCGTTAAAAAATAATAACAGCTGAAATTCAGAATCCCAAATTTAATTTCTAATATTATTACAAATTTCGATAGTGAGAACTATAGATGGCTTATTTTCACTATCGATAATTATCGGTATTGAAAATCGTAGGTTAGTCAATTGAAAAATAATAACAGCTGAAATTCAGAATCCCAAATTTAATTTCTAATATTATTAATCGTAGGTTAGTCAATTGAAAAATAATAACAGCTGAAATTCAGAATCCCAAATTTAATTTCTAATATTATTACAAATTTCGATAGTGAGAACCATCGATAACTATCGTAAGTACCATCGATAGTTCTCCACCACTAATAGCGAGAGCAATCCGTGAGGAGCAGTTCACACGGGAACTTGGGGAGTATGTTTATGTGATAAACTAGTCAGCGACAATTAACAGCCTACAAGTGCGATTCATCGTTGCCAAGATATCCGCAATTCTCTTCGTCCATAAAGCCGAGGAAAAATTCGGCGGTCGATAAATTCTCGATCGAACGATTACACCAATGAAGGAGCTATTATAGTGGGTCGTTGAAAGTAAGTAGTAGGAGATGCGAAAAAGCCAATACGCACCTACATACACCTGTGTGTAACCGCTGAAACACGGCTATATAATCGATAAATCAACTTCGTTCGGAGCTGCCTTTTAGTAATTGCAAGTAATTCGGAGAATGACTATTGTTACGTGGAACGGGCCAGAGAGCCGGAAAGACGAGGGTTCGTAAAGAGAATAGACAGAAAAAAAGGAGGGGAGCGAAGAATCCGGGAGATGCGAGACGAGCAAAAGGGTAAGCTGTTCTGCAGTTTTGCGGTTTTCTATGACGAGCAGACGCTCGAAACTATGTACGTACGCCGTAAAGGAGTGCCGCTGGGACACACTGCGGAAGAAACAGAGGTTAGAATCCCAAGTTGTATCCAATACATATGCATGCATATGCATTACGAAAAACCGTCCTGTTCTTTCTTGTTGAACGAAAGTTTGGTAAACAGTTCGTGCGATGAATACCGAGCAGCTGAATGGAACGGGCCGAAACTGGAACGGGATCAAGCACGAGCAACGCTTTGTTACGCATTCAGAACAGCATTGATCGGCCATATAAATTAATGCCATTTCTGGATAGTGTTCGCTAGAATGGCTGAATACAACTGCAACAGAGTCGTGGCTCGAACGTTTGCCGTTTGCCGTTTGCCGTTTACCGAGCCATCGGCCCTCTCCTCTCCCTGTCTCCCTCCTCCCCCCCCCCCACTCCTCAAACCACCCAAGCACTCCCGGCGGCCAATCTCGACAACCACGCCAATACGAACGGCCACTGGCGTAATCTATCAGGGAACCAACGATTTAGATGCCCCCGTTAGCTTTTACACTTTTCTTTCTCCTCGCGATTCAACAACCTTCAACATAGAATTAAAAGCAAAACCGTTTCTCTATGAACACCGTAGGTACTAACTTCGCACTCGCAGCTGGCACGATAAGTTGCACAGTCAACATCTACCGCAACATTTTTATACGAATGATCGTGCCACTATTATAAGTTACATCAGGGCCACTTATCTATTCAATGGACGAACTACAGACAATGGAAGTTTCTTAACAGTAAACGGCGATGGTTGGAAACGTGTCTTTTGTCCCGAAGAAACCGATAGTTAAACTGTGCTAAATACTTTTTTGGTATACACTTTCGTGGTGAAGTAGAGAAAAACTGTGTTCTACGCATACGTGCACGCATGTATGTATGCATATACCTGTGCACTGCGCTTGTAGTTGACGTGACAGCACTGTGTAGTTTGTCGTAAATACGGCGTTCACTCGATGCATCGACGCTGATGGCAAACTGTATTGGCAGATTCCATCCGTGTTAAGTCCGTGGGGTTTTATAGGCTGGCAAAGTCTACCTGCCTTTTCTTCGGGCAGACTCTTTCGCCTCTGTCTCCTTCTCTGCATTGCCTCTATTGTATCCCCATATACACTTCCCTATCCTCTTTACAGCTCCGTGTCTTTTCTTTTTTCCCCTACCAGACCACCGTCTTACCGTCTACCTCTACCTCGTCGTTCCCATTCTCTCGTGGACTTTGTCCCTCTGCCCTCTGCCCTACCTCCTACCTTCGCCATTTCGCTTTATGTCCTATCTATTCCCTGTATTTTCATAGACAAAAAATACTTTGATCTCTCCTGTGCCACGGTCTAAAATCTCGAGACTGGTTGCCCGGCCGTTTTTGTCGCAGAACAGCCACGTGTTGACGACAGTATCGGTTAAGGAGGAGGAAATTAGACTGCGACTGAATCATAGAATGAGAAAGAATGCGGGATATTTCCGCGAGAGACGGTTAAAGTTACCCCAGCCTTTGATAATACATACAGTAATTCCTCGTTATTGTCCCGTTTTTACCATGCGTAATAGTCCCGCTCAGTATCCCCACCATTTCTTGGAATCCTTCAGTCGAGAGTGAGAGAATCCGATACGTGCGAGAGAGAACAAAAGAGTCGACACGAAGTTGTCGTCAGCACGAAATACTTAATGTCCGCATCGCGTTATTGTCCCGCGGCAGGCCCCGTTCGTCGGGACTATTACGACGAATTACTGTATAACGAAAAACAAATTGGTTCTCGAGCAACTACGATTGATCGATAATCATAAATGTGGGTAACAGAATCGTTTGATGTAGGGTACTGTCCAAGCACAGCACGTACGTCTAAACAGTCTCCGCGTCATTTTGCCCATCAACCCTCTATAATCTATAATTCTATAACGTGGACAGAGAAGCGTCTCTCGCTCGACAATGCGAAAGTGGACGGTTCGGGGAACCTTGTTCAAACGTTGTGATTATAATTAAAACGCGCTTAATACATATTTCCATGTGTTATCCCATCTGCGGTATATGTCTGCAGCTGTATCCAACTTTATTCCAACCATCCATCGCAATTAGTCCAACGTTGACAGATATTCTCTAGGTTGATTATAACATTCGTGATTCATTACTCATACGGTAACGGCCACGCATCCCTACTGTCCTTGATCGTTTCGTCGCCGTAGCCTTCTCGCTGCACAATTTAACTAAACCCTCCGGCCATGCATTCGCACACCTCTTCCTATCACAAACACAATCATCAACGCTAATTCCAAATCACCCTTCAAGTTTATTAAGGGGGTGGTTACCCTCGATAGCCCTAAAACAGGCCTTTTTCCAAACGCAAATTGTAAAATGATGCAAATTGTCTATGAGCTTTAACACAAAAAAAGAAAAGTCTAAATATCTCTATGTACATAAAAGTTGGGAGTAAAAACGTAAAGGCGTGTACGCGGTGCACCGTTTGATGGTGAACGTAAACTCTCGCAAGCCACTCCAACGATTTCGATGAAAATTTAATGAGAGATGCAGAAAACCATTACCTACGATGTGTCGGAGCAATTTCTTTTTTTTAAATGCAATTTTTATGTTGAAAAATGCGATTTTATCGGTTTCTTGTAGGAAAAATATTTACCTACAGTGGCGTACAAAAGTATTCGGTCAGCATTTAAAATCGCATAACTTTTTTAAAATTAATCCAAATGACTTGAGTTTTTTTTTGAGAAGCTAGAGAGGTCAGTTTGCTAAATGATGTGATTCGTCGATTTGTAAAAAATGCACTTGGTCGGAATAGCAAACAAAAATAGTAAAGGTCGTTTTTTTGTGAGCATGTAATGAAAATTCATAAAACCCGTTTGTAGATTTAAGTAAGTTATATACGTGTCTAAAATTTCATCAAAAACGGGTAACGTTGCTCTGAGCTACGAACGCTTAAAGATCGCAGGATAAAGTCGAAAATCGCGAAATTCCCGAAATCAGCGATTTTCGACCTTATTCTGCGATTTCAAAGCGTTTATAGCTCAGAGCAACGTTAACCGATTTTCGTGAAATTTTAGGCATGTACACAACTTAAATCTACAAACGTGTTTTTTGAATTTTCATTACAGGCTCACAGAAAAAAAGATTAAAAAACGACCTTTATAATTTTTTTTTGCTATTCAGACCAAATACATTTTTTTCAAAACGAAGAATCACATAATTTAGCAAACTAATCCCTCTAGCTTCTCAAAAAAACGCAAGTTGTTTGGATTAATTTTAAAAAAGTTATGCAATTTTAAGAATTTATTTTTTTTTAAGAATGTATCGCAAAAATCTGGCCCAGCAATTTGCGTTTGAAAAAAGTCCTGTTTTAGGGCTATCGGGGGTAACCTACGCCCTTAACTTGAAACAAAGGTTGAAACTTGAGTCAAAGTAGTAGATCGGCAAATAAATGGCAAATTGTAAACATTCAAAAATCAAGCCGCGCAGGCTTTCGTGCGAGCGCCGTGCGCGCATAATAGGTGTGTGGGGGGGGGGGATAACAATGTAGCTTGGCCAGTTACGCTGAACAATTAGTACGTATGCGGTGATATCGGAATGTTGCGAGAGCCACGAGCGACCGTGTACCGTGTGTTACCACTGCTACACATACATATGTATGTAGCACGCCTATACGAGAAGAGACCAGTTTCAGTGGCATCGATACACGTCGTGCCATTTTACGCGACGCAACTTTCCCCCTATGACTATGTACTCGCCTCCTTACCCCTAACCCCGGGTGTACCGTTCGCGCCATACCCATCCTTTCTATGAATACCTCATTTTATTCCGTCCTCTACAGCTCAACGTATCGCGACAAATACGAAAATATCAATGGAAAATACGAATGGACAAAGAGAAGCTAAACCTAAACCGTAGATATATAGAGGTTTCGCTCTTTCAACGGGAAACAATCACCGCGCTATGATTCCAACGGCAGGGGAACGAGACTGTGACAAATTATCGGTCGTTCGCAACCAGAAATTCGTAGCCTTACGATGCGAATAATACATACATATATATGCAAGCGTTGCCGCGCTTTAGACCGGAATAAAACTAAAGCGAAGCAACGCCGTTCCAGCGATTTCGACGGTAAAACGGTGAGCACGAAAAACACACGATACCCTGCCCGAGCCGTGCTAATGTAAGAGAGAAGGACAGCCCGATGGGAAGATTCGTGATTTACACGAGAGGGAGGAGAAAAGAAGAAGAGGAGAGGGGAACGAGAGCGAGCGGGGGCGAAACTGTAACTTAAACGGAAAAAGATATTATGTGGTTAAAGGGAAAAAGAAAGAGACAGCCTAACAGAAATGTACGGTTGAACGAATGTAAACGAGAAGATACGAGAGGAGCGAGCGCGAGAAAGGGGGAGGAAGAGAGAGGGGAAGACTGAGAGAAGGCGCGCGCGTGTGAACGTAGGTAGGAAGCAAGAAGGGAAGAAACAACATCGCCTAACTCGCTTGCTCGCACGCACGCACGGTCGATCGCTCCTGCTGGCAGCCATTTTGTGCTTGCTCGTAGACCCGACATTCCTACCCCGGGAAAGTATTGGCCGTGATTCGTTTCAACCGTACATCTGTCGTACAGTATACTTATACTTGGCGAAGCAGCGACAAAAGTGTCGACAGAAATGGTGCCTACGCAAGAATCAACTTTTTCTCCTCGCAAGCACAGTTGCTTTTGTCGTCGTATTAAAGTGGCCGAGCATCCCGCACCGTTGGACAATTAGTTCCACGCCTGACACCCTTTTGTACTTCATCTGGTACAGTCGCGACGAAAAGTCGCACCGCTTCGGTTCGCTCTTTATAAATTCGAGGGTTAACACTGTTCGTACCCCTCCCTACTTCTCACTGGACAAAATACACACGAGTTCCAAAATAAAATTCTGTTTGGCTCTGTTCTGTCGTATTTGTCTGGTACGCATCCACTGTGACACCGTAACCGTAGCTATGAGGAAAAATCGTGTATCGACGTATGTCACTGGCGATACATACTATGTACAAAGTAGGCTACCAAGTAGGCAGTATAGCTTGCAAATAATATAGCAGGCTCTAATCGAGTTCGGCAAACAGACGACAGATATGTAAAACGCTTAAACTAAAAGGATAAAGTACGATTTGAATATTCGCGGAGGCGTGTTCGATCTGAAAAATTTAATATTGAACAGCGCACGATTACAACAAATCAAGTTAACAGCTCGAGCCAAGAGTATTCTTCCGCGAAGAAGACTGTAGGATAGCTTTGGACGCTTTCCAGCTAGTTTTTCCGATGGAATTAACAGAAAGCGTTTCCCTTTGTATCGAATGTCGATGGCGACGCAGTGGTCAGTGCGTGCGAGCATCTTTGAAATGTAACGATCAGAAATAATTTTCATCGGAATTGTCGTATGTCGTACGTGCTCGATATAGGTGTGTGTGTTGGAGCCAAGCAAGACAACGATACGAGATTACGAGATCCGTGATAAAATTTCATAAATACTTTTACGTTTAAGATCGCGTAACTTGCGTATCGCGCGAAACTGCCGTGAATCGCTAATGACGCTGATAATGATAGGGACAATAATAATTTAGCAAACGCTACAGCTACGGGGAGACGATTTTATCGTACAAGGGTTATCATTGCGAACACGACGTTCGCCCGATGACCGTGCGTCTAAAGTCGATCGTTTAATCAGTTCCAGATTAGAGTGTACATGTCGCCACCGTTAAAAAAAAAATGACAAACTATAATTTTGTAATTATTTCTCGGTCAGTTGTACGAGAAAATAATTCATTTACAACTTATGATAATCGGCAAGACGGAAGACGACCGAGAGATATCGTTTCTTCGACGCTCTGGTCAATGTGAGTTTACACAAGAGGCAAGGTTGGATGTACTCGTAGATAAGCGCATTGGTGTGAAAAAGAAGAAAATTAATGTTACTCGCAACGATTGATTCTCGATATTCCGTCCGAGATTCAAAGCATTTGCGTATCGAGGAGCCCGCGAGAACGTTTAAAAATCGTACATGCGAGGGGAAAATTAGATGCGCGCGAACAACCGTCGGGGAACACGAGCAAAAGAAAGAAAGAACGACGCAAAAACTCATTGGAAGAGAAGTATGTAACTGGTACGTCCTGTTCCGGCGAAGCGACGTCGAAAGAAAGTGGCAATAGAGAATAGAGATGAATCGATCCGACATCCAGCAATCGATTTCCCATTCTCACGGAGAAAAGCAAGCATTTAAACCGCTCGTTAACGACACCTCGAGGTCGGCAACGATACCGCCCCACCGACGACCACCGCTAATTACTCTCCACGAGAATCGTTTGGGTTCACTCACCGCTTCTCGGTTATAAGCCGACAATAGGCGATCCTATCGCACCGTATACGAGTACACCGTACCCCTCTCTCCCTCTCCCTCCCTCCCTCTTCTGCATACACACAGAATACGTAGATGCGCATAGTGCCTGTTCCCCACTTACGGGCAAAATCTTCAAGTTTAATGTCAGTGGAGTTGCACGATCGAAATTGTTATCGACTTACTGTTACAGCAGACTTTTATCGCTAAAATTTACCCGAGCCTCAAAATAACCAGGCGCGGAACAATGGAGGAAGGTGGGAATTGTAAAGCAAGTGCTACGTGTCCTACATATAAATCCAACGTTTCGAGTTTACCTACTGACAATGAGAATCGACGCTTCCTATCCGATACGATCGCTCCTCGCCTTATGTAAATAAACCTATGTATGTTGGGACAAAACTTGCAGGACAGTTACAAAATCGCCTACAGAGGTATAAACGGAAAGTAACGGTCGTTGAACTGAATACATTGCTATGTTCTCCCATCCAGGAATAAAGTCTTGTACTGCAACGAATGGTACATATTAACTTTTTGCTCGGGGAACAATGAATCTCTCTGACGCAAATATAGCGAAGCTTTGGTTTATCATATAAATCGTTGTATCGGTGATTTCCCCTTGGAACCCATACGGATTGGAAATTCGATGCCACGTGTGAAAAGGAATTGTTTCCCCATCGCAACTACTGCACCACTGTATGTATACGTATAGAAGACTTGCAAATTGGACAACGAGATGTCGTTAGGCCATGCTCTAGTCGCCTGATAAAGCGTCACTTTGGCTAAGCAAAACCCATCGTATTAAACTAGAATTCGTGTAGAAACGAGCTATTCTCTTTTCCGGATTCTTCCCGTGAGAAAGCAATAACCGAAAATCGAAGATCGCCAGACTCGGTTGCCCACAGGCTGGCTTTATGTACCGTTCAAGGCAAAAGACCGGTCGAGAATATACATCTCTCTGCCATACGGATGTAACGCGACACGATCCAGTCGTCACGAATTTCTTGAATAACACTTTTGTTTCTGACGCAACAACGGTATAGGCGCGCGTGGACGTTGAAATTAGTCGGTCGTTGTAATTCTGAACCACTGAATGTCAAAGATAAACATACAGAGTGGATAACGAGTTGTGAGAAAAATGATAGGAAGACGAGAAGAGGCGAGCTTCTATCCAATTCGCCGGAGTGTGATCGTAATCGATAGCACCGAATACACAACGACGACGATGACGACATCGACATCGTGAAAAATTGTTCGCTGGCATCGAGGCACGCGATGACAACGCCAAAGACGAGCAGCCAAAGCGTAAAAGACGCGTACAAGTAACGTGGCCCTCGTACTGCGAAATACACAATACCGGTTCGAAAGAAGAGAAGAGACAAGCAGTAGCAGATCGCTACAGTGGAGCGGTAGAATGTGTGCGCGACACGTACATCGCGCGTACCAGCATCGCTTTTGCTCACGAGACTCACGGCTAAAAGGGACGCCGGGCGGGATGAGAAGGATTAGGTAGGGATGGGAGGGCTCGGGGGGGAGAGGGGGGCAGAGGAGGGCGGAACGCACACATTTGAAGAGCTACATAAACGCACACGAGCCGCGATGCAACGGTCGAGTGACGAGTACGTGTGTGTTTATACGATACAAGCTTGCACACGCGCTCGGGCTGGAGCGCGAGCGCGCACACGCATGAAAAGTGCGATTCGATGCAAGTACGAATCCTTACCATTGTGTACGCGTATCGGCGACCAGGAGCACACGCCGACGAAATTCAGCGTTTCTCAAAGTATCTTTCCTCCCCTGGATGGTATCCGTTTTGTTGATCGTATGGATTCATCGACGCCAGTATATTCCACTAAGTAATCCTGGTTGAACAGCTATGACGAATTCTCCGGTCAAGTAGAGAGTGCCTCGCGACACGCAGTAACTTCACTTTACAACTCTGTTCCCACGCACGTATATGCGCACGCACAAATATCCGCACACCCAACAAATCATTCGACTGGATAACTCGTCGCTACACCATTCCCCAATCAATGTATTAACGTTTAAATGCACCATACACTCCGCGCAATCCACGGTTTCGATCGAATTCGAGGCAATTATTCTTTCTCGATGATGGTTAATCGGTGCCGCTTGCTTGCTCGCTCGCTCGCTCGCTAGCTCGCCCACCTTCACTCTCACTCTTCCGCTTTAACTCTGCCGTCTCTGTCCCCCATCACGCACTGCTCCACGTCCTGCTTCTTTCAGCGTTGTACTTTATCTTTCAACGCGGGTACATTGCCAACGCGCATCACTTTTCGTCATACGACAGTAAACACGAACACGCGATACACAGCGAGCATAGGAGCACACCTTTCCCGTGCCACGGTACGGAACACGACGCGTACCCTCTATGCTAGTTCTCTCTCGGCGCGAGCAACCGAGAATCGAGCTTCGTTTGCTCGAGCTCCGACAGATCCAATAGCAGCTCGCCAAACTCACTCCCGGGAACCGAACGATATCGTGGCCACGAATTCGCGAAGCTCACGACCCCCGATTACTCGTCATGGTTTTGGCTACGTTCACGCGACATTAGCTAGCAACAAAATATACAAAACACACGAACGGGAATGCTAATAGCAACAGAGAAACGAGCATGCCCGTGCGCATTCGTTCGTTTCTTCATTTGCTCGCGCGTTCATCCCGATACACAGGCAAGGTATACGGAGGAGGACAGAGGTAGAGCTATCGGGGAAAAGAGACAGAAACGTGAGGATAGAAGAGGGTATGCTAGTGAGAGGGATAGAGGCAGAGATACACAGAAAGGGAGGGGGGGAGAGAGAGAGAAAGAGACAGAGAGGGCGAGTGAGTGAGAGAGAGAGAGAGAGAGAGAGAGAGGCAGGAGGAGGGGAGGAGGTTTGCACGCAGCACCCTGCGCGTCTCTGTCCGGCAGCTACCGAGGATACGATTATCATGCGCACTCTCTCTTTCTTCGTGTCCACTCGATGCCTCTGTTTCGGTCTCTTTGCGTTCGCGAACGTCTACCGGTCTTTAACTCGGCCGGATCGGTGCTGTTCGTTTCGATCGGACACTCTCACATCGACGCACTGAACACACTGAACACGGTGAACAGAAACTCGCGTACACATCGAGAGGCGAAGCAGCAGCTCCTTCGTAGTCGTCTCGTTCACCGACGCCGCCGCGAGAAATACACACACTTTCTTTCACAAATGTCCAACTTCTCCCGCGTTTGGCCGCACCAGAGTCACGTTCACAGGATCCAGCGATGCTTTGGCCGTCCGTAGCTCGTCGACTCGCTCGAGAAATCGCAGTTTTCTAGTTTACGACGAGTAAAGAAAAAACGCAGACGCCGCACCTCCCTTGTCAGAGAGCACTCACGGCAGACCGCAACACATGGCTACGGGCCTCCACCAAGATCGGCCGTGCTCGGCCAGATTCGGCTAACTTCGGGCAGGGCCGTGCTCGTCGCTCCAGTCGCCACCTCGCTTCATTCGACAACCGACACGCACAACTTTTTTTCTATTATGGACAAAAAATCCTCTTCTAACCTAACCGATCAAACTTCTCGCCGAGTTGCCAGCTTTGCACGCGATCTACCGAAAAGCATGATAGACCGCAACTTCGCGGGACGATGTTTCGTTATTAATTATTATCTTCGTGCTTCTCGCCCACAATCGTTCGGTTCGTAGTTTAGCCGTTATCGCACGAATGCCTACGGGACGAATTATCTGTTCCAACGGTTTCGCCTATACATTAGCTGACGTATTCAGCTATTTTCTTTATAAAACGTTCCGCCCACGGTTATCGTGTTCTCCAATTCTGGGTATAATATTCGTACGTGTATGTATGTATACCTCTGACATGAAAAAACTGTGTGCTGCGTTGTCGTTGTTGCAAAATCGATGCTTCGTGTTCGTGTTCTGTAGACACGCGACACGCCTCGAAGAAGCAGCAGCGATTACATCGAGCGTAGGACACCTGTAAGCGTGGATGAAACGTCGAAAACTATGGAAACGATTGGTGCGAGGACAAATGAAGAATAGGAGGCGGGCTCCCGATAGTCGGTTTCCGGTGGTGGGCAACCGTTAGAAGCAGGGCGAGGGTTCTGCACAGGCGTCCTCCGTCGTCTTCTACCGAAGGCCGTGTGGTGTCACGGTGAGCGTGAGCCGTGAGCGTGGCAAAACCCGGAAAGAAGAAAAGAAGCCGAAGGAGCTTGGAGAAGTACGAAGGAGCACGAAGGAGCCCGAAGGAGCTACAAGACCCTCCTCCTCTCTCTCTTTCAACCTCCTCACCGTTCTCGCCGCAAGCAGCCCTGTTTGCCGGCACCGTATGTCCAACGTCCATCCGAACGAAACTCTTCTCTCCTTTTCTCTGTCTGCCTTTCTACATAATACGTTCCACCCTCCGTTTTGCTGTACCTACACACTCCGCCTATCGTCTCTAACACGAATGGCAGATAATGCTCTCGCTGCACCGTTTCAACTTTCAACGAATAGAACTACATTATAAGCTAGCTTCAGATCAATATTCGCGTGATCGCGAAATTCTATTGACAAAGATATCGGTGTACGTATACGAGTTACAGTGTCTGACATTATAGGGAAAAGAATCCGCGGATGTTTAACCTCGGGGATTCTGCAACGTGTTATTTTAAAAGTACGTGTCCTTCCCTCATCCGTATTAACATAATACACTACCTACCATGCGCACGTGTGCCGTAAACGGTCGACTTGGCATCGTATATATACGCTACACACGTTGACTTTGATCCTCGACAGTTTCATAACGTACGTACGCACGTACGTACGTGTGTATGCATGAATGTTTGTATGTGTACGTATATTCCCCTGCCCTAGACGCTTAGATCCCATCCGAGGCCGATACAGAACATTTTTCTTTCCCTTCGTCATTCTGTTGCTCCTATTCTTTTCATTCCATTATCTTTCCTCGTTCCTCGTTCCAACCTCCCCCATCTCTCTCCGAGCCCTCGGCACTCGGCACCCTACCACTTCGCCCCATTGCTTTCGTTCTTCTCTTCCCTCTGCTCTTCTTTCTCTGTCGCACACGCGCTTCCAGCCGTCGCAGCATCTCCCTCTTCTCGACAATTCTCGGTTCCCATAATGAACCATACGACGTGGTCCGTGGTTAAGAGCAAACGGACGTACCAGTTTCCCCGTCCCATTAATAATAGCTTTAGTAGAACTTGACCTTTTAAAGGCCCCAGTCAAATCGATCGTCAAAATCCATTTCTCTCGGATTATTTCGCAACATTCCGTCGCTAAAACTCTTAGCGTTACCGATTAACAAATTCCTCCTTCCCCCTTAAATCGCGTATCAATGTAACGGCTGTACCTATTACGTTCCGTCTATAAAGCACGATTCAATCGAATGCGCGTTATCTAATCTGTCAAGGAAAGCAATATACCTACATACTCGATATATCGTTTTTTGTATCATTTTCGAATTCTCGTTACGGACGACACGAAATGGAGAATACAATATGTGATGACGAGTATTGGAATAAATAACTTTGATTTAAATTCGATTGAAATGCCGCGTAATCTTGATGGGACCGTGAAAAGGGCGCGCGATTTTTTGTCTCGCCACGCGTTGCTCTATTTAGGGTTGCCAACCATACTATAATATATAGTATTTTACTATATTTTTGTCTAGTGTACTATATACTGTTGGAAAAAGTTATACGTAGTACGTAAAAATACTATATTTCTGATACATTGATAAAATTCTACATTTTTTTATTCTGTGGCTACATTAAAAATTTAGTTTGCGAATTTAAACTTTAACAGCGAGGATTTTTTCTATAATGAATACGAAGTGACTGGGAAAGGAGAAACGGAACCAGTCTACGTTACATAAAAAATGAGCTCCTTATAGGGTAAGTCCGGGTGAGATGGTGATAGTTTCATTTAGAGTCCGCTACAGTCAACCTATTTGAAATAAAGCAACGAAAATGAAGTAGAACAAACCTTCAATCTTTTGTCTACATGTACGTTAATAAATTAATTACTAATGAATATGCACGAAATATATACATTTAGAAAGTAAGATGTCGTTTTAATGTAACTTGAATTTGTACCACTTTCCTCTGAAAAGTACTATATTTTTTCACAATGTACTCTATTTTTTTTATCACATTTGGCCTATAGTACTATATTTTCCACAAAAAAGTTGGCAACCCTAGCTCTATCGTACTTACTTCTCTTCAGAATACTATAGCAGACGTAATATAAACATGTAGGTATGTATTTAAGTACACATATATCACGAGCCGTGAAGCAGATGTCAGCAACTCTTTTATTGTGCATCGATCCGACTCCAAGCGTATCTGCGACTAGATTGGCATCTTACATTTTCAGTAGAATTCTCGAAGAATTTGTAACCGGTAGGTAAGTACACTTCGATATTCTGCCGCGTACAGCATAATAAACGCGATCGAAAGGAACTCGATGAAGAAATAATGGGGCGGTAGGGGAGGGTCCCGAATTCAAAATCTCTATTCCTAAACAATGTATTTGTTTTCGTCGTAAAATGACAACACTATAAAGAAATGATGCCAAAGTCTTTAAATAGTGTTTTTATTTTAGTTGAGTAATTTTTTTGGGCTTCATTTCAAAGTGAGCCTCTGACTTATATTTTTATTTTTTGGTAAAAAAGTCATGCTTTCCTTTCAATATTGTATACCAAAAAGAATTGGTTGAATAAATATTTGTTGATTTGAAAAGAGTTTTTTATTATACTTATTTAGTTTAATATTACACGGAAAGAAATGAGGGGCTTTCTAGTCTATGCAATCGACTTTTTGCCCCGTTTGCATTGACAAACATTTTGTGGTAGTATAACTCAATCGAAAATAACAGTATCAACAAATAAACTTCGTGAACGTAAAGCAGAATAGTTATAATTTATATAATACAAAATAACACCAGATATCTCTAGATTGTTAATATTAATTTTTACATAGGTTTATACGAAAACGGGACTTTTAAAGTGGCGAAACGAACGGTTACAATCGCTTAGCAATTGCTGATTTGCGTTTCGCGAGATTCGGAAGGAAACGCGAGCAAGAAGTCGGCACTGGTATTTTCGAAATGAATTTATGTAGGTGGAAGCGAGTAATAGCCGACACAGTCGATAAAACGACTCTCATCGTCAAATTTGATTTCTCCCCCGACTTAACTCGAGCTTCACTTCCCTATTTATCAGCTCCCAATCGTGTTAAATACCTGTTTCGTTCAGCTGCTACCCATTTGCAATCTCAACATATCGACGCGCATAATAGTACAGGAGATTTTCTGTCTCCTTCGGCAGCTTCGATTCCGTTCAAGGATAAAAGAGACGACGGAAAGAGAGGACCGAGCGATTTAATGGAAAACAACGACGCTGTTAGTTTCGAGTTCGGCATGTCCGAAGCGCAAACGAAAGCAACGTTGTCAACGAATCGATATCCGGATGGGTGTGGCCTTGTTGATCCTCGCGGATGCTATACCGTGCAATCACTCGATTCAGATGTTCGTCCTCGAAAGATTCAGTGCCATCGAAAATCTGTCGTTACGAGCGAATAATGCAAGAAGGAACGATTGCGTAAGTAGTGCGAGAAAAAGTACGAACGCTCTGCTTTCTATCTACTCTGACTCTCTTAGTCAGAGCAATAGGGGTGAACGGGAAGGAGAGAAGCGGAAAAGGAAGAGTCGAGGAAGTTTCCGAAGTGGACCGAAGGCAGACGAAAACGAGAAAAACAGCGCGAAAGAGTGAAACGTCTCGCTAAAAAGTCTCGTCACGTTTCAGCGTTAGTGGGGTGTTCGCGGAACGTCGACGAACCGTCGGTGTAAACACTGTAAACTGTAAAGTCGGAAGAGGCCTGCCAGTGGTCATAGTGATGGGAAACTGCGGGATGAGGGGAAAGGGAAAGGCAAAGGGCGAGGGAGAGAGACAAAGATACGGGGGGACAGGGCGCGAGAAGAAGAGTATTCGCAGCATGTGGTCTTGTCGACCCCCTTGCTTCAGTCTCTCTCCACTCTCGCTTCTCCCCTCGTGTTTCGTTTCTATCTTCTATTTACCACCGCGTACCGATTTTGTACTCTCGCCCCTACGGCCCCGGCAGAATTTCCCCCTGAATTCAAACTTGCTTCCTACCGCACCTCCCCCCTTTGTAAATACTAATTGCTCTATACAAACGCCCGAACGTACTTAACGTCTCCCTTTTTCCCCCCTTTTCCCCCGCGAGATCCCCGTGATGATCAACTATCGCGTCACTTTCGCTTTCTCTATCGCACGCGATTCCTTGTGCTCTTCTTAGAAACGAGTGGCGCACCTTTAACGTACGTTAACCACCGGTTTGCGCGGTAGTCGATTCCGGACTACATAAGTACGTAAATGCTGGATCAGTTGAAAGGCTATCGCAATACGTCCCCGTGCTCGGTTCGGAACAGCGCGACAGAGAGGAAATAAAAAGCAGAAGTGGCAGGGGTAGTAAAGCGTAAAGCGTAAAGCGAATCGCGCGGCGATCGAACAAATCGAATGGTGACAGAGGCAAAGGCGCAACTGTAAACGAATTTGAAAGGGAGCAGTTTCTCTTTCTAGCCAATGAAAGTGAAAGAGTGACGAATAAGTTGAAAGGTGATTTCCGTTGGAATTACGACATGGGAATTTTATCGACGAAAATTAGTTTGATGGAAGAGGGGTGATTCGATTTTCCATCGCGTCGCGCTGTCTAAATCGAGCCAGATGAAATGCGCTTTATGTATCGATATTCTATGCGATAGAATTCTAATACGTAGAAAAAGAACACCAAGAACCTAACCGTGTATATATCCAGCCAGTTTCCGCTGTGATTGGGGGTTTAGGGACTTAATAGTGGTGCGAGTAAAGTCAACGAATAACCCCCCTAACCCCCTTGTCAGCAACGGTGTTGCTCGTGCCGTCGCGTCGGTATTGGTATCGACCCTCCGACCCTCCGACCCTCCGACCCTCCAATTCCTCTTTCGCATTCTCGTTTCATCTCCTGTTCCCTCCCAGCGTACGATCCACTTCGGATATTTTGCTCGAAACTTTAAACGCGTCTATCATTCTTTTGCGAAGTTACCTCAACATCCAGGCGAACGCATCACACGGACAATTCAATTATTATGGACCCCAGCCACGCCGCGACTAACCGATTCCATCCTCTCTTCTTTTCCTTCGTGCATTTATCTCGAAATATTCCGAAAGTTCCTTTTCTTTATCGCCTGTCATACCTCTTACCTCGACCTTACCTTACTAACACTACTCTACCCCCTCCTTGCCAACCGTTCCCCACAGTCACAGATCCTCGCTCAACAGCTTTTATATACTATAACAGCGCGTATACAACTATACACAACTGACTTCCCGGCTTCGCCCTTCACCGTCCTTTCGTCTCTTCGCTACTCTCCTGTTCGTTTCGCTAAAAGCTTGACAGGGTTGTTACGCAGAGAGAATTCAACGGCTATATAGCCATACGTGGTCGCAGGCCTCCCCATTCGAATAACTCATTACCAAAGAAAGTCAGCGGAGAACGCAACCGCGAGAGGAAGCTTGGAAAAATTGAAGCACGAGTAATGGTAACTCGTGTTACGGCGCAACTTCTTTTCGCACAAATTTTTATTTCAAATAAATTTTTGCCCAGCTCTGGGCTCGCGTCGCTTCGACTTAAGTACCTGAAGTTATCTGAGCTTGAGCTTGCCTCGTCGGTTCATATGTTTGGTCAGTTGCTCGGAGAACCTCTTCCTTCCTCTTTTAGCGGTCACCGAAAGCGGTGGCATTTGCATCCACTCACACTACGCCTCGCATCTCTTCCTCAAAATATTCTCGAGGAAGTATCCGTGAAGCGAGACGCAGTGCGAGTCAAATTGCCAAAATACATAAGAAAAGCATAGAGAGAATAAAATTAGTCGAGGCGAGGCGTAGTGAGAGTCAACCTTAACGATTAGTCTCGTGTTGATTCCGCGCATCGATACTGGAACCGGCAGAAAAACGGTAGGTAAATACCACTTATGTGTGAATAACAAGCGCTGGACAAGGAACTTAATGGCGACGGATTGAAAATTAATAACGTTTCTAAAGGTTGTCAGTGCGGCAGGTACCAAGACACATAGTTACGTTACTGAATGACTACCCTCCAGCAATTCCGGTGAGTTGCTAGGATACACCCCAGGCTCAAACCCCCTACGGTTAGGCTACCACTGCTCACCGGTCCACCCGCTTCATGCGACCATCTCTACTTCTCCCGCCGATTCTAAGGAGAACACCTACGTCGTCGAAGCAGCTGAAATCGAAGGGAATCGATGGATATCCAACGAAATCCCCGGTGTCCTTCACTATCGCTTCGATCTCATTCAAAGATTTCTCGCGACACGTGTGCGGGCTGTGTGCCGGAACAATGGAACCTTTCTTGTTCAAAAAGCTGCAAGCGTATTCGACAAAGGGGCATCGAATTTAAACATCGGCCAAAGGCGAAAAGACTATGTAGATGCATTAAAACAAAAACGCACGGCTTTATGAGGGTTCGTTAAAACGAGTGTATCGATTATTGTTTCCCGACGCGCAATTTTCTAGGATGAATGCCGAATGAACGAGATCCTCCTCGTACCTACGCTCCCCGTTCCATTTCGAGCTTTGCACCATTTTTCTCTCCTCCTATTCTCAAATACTCCGAATGTCAGAGACACAACTACATATTATAGAAATGTTTATTTCATTGCCTAATATTGTTCTGACTTTAATCGTATCGGAGAGTTAAACTTTAATCGAATTCGAGGCGCGTTTACTTCAAAGATTCCACCGGAATTATTCATCGATGTGTCGCGTAAAGTGTTAAGCAATATGTTACGAGTTACGATTTGCTCGCTGCAGCTTTTTCAGATACGTAAACTACTTACTTTATTCATTACCGACAATAAAGTCGCAATTGACTTTACGAAAAAAGTTTAACGGCTGCGCGATGTTGTTAAATAATTGCGTTTTTACTGGACAAGGATACCTCTAGTAATCGAAGAAGAAACGTTCTGCTACGAAATCTTCCTACTTTATATTCTTCTCGCAAGTACACGATACTTGCTCGTTCTCCCGTCTTGCGTGCTGCATTTTATAATTTATACGCAATTACCTACTACAGGCTGTACTTTATGCTCAGCTAAGGTTATGTTACTAACGCTTATCACTGCTAATTACATCGAACACGATACCAGCGCAATAAATCGACATAAAAAAATAAAAACACAAAAGGTCCTTACCGTTTCCCTCCAAAGACCGGAAGTAGCTTCAGATGTTCCACTGGTGACATCTTCCGCACTTGCAATGAACTTTTCTACCACAGATGTACCGGTTTACTCGGCAACCGGTATTAACCCTCAACATGACACAAAAGCCATTTTATCGCGCACTGAAAACAACCGTTTCGTACTCGTACCTATAGGAGATTTCGAAGATTTAACGGGAAACCACTAAAACTCCACGATACGTCGGATTTAGAATAGTACTGATAGTAAATACACGCACAAAATGGCAACTCGCGGAACCAATCGTCTCAGCTTGTGCGTATACAGAACTGCCGTATATACTGACAAGTCAAATGAGCAACTTTATCGCTCAACACAACTCAACATTTCATCGGTCCCGGAAACGTCCGAAACAATGAATATTCTGTTGCAATCGTCTGCTTTAATTGCAGGGTGAGCTGTACTGCTCGACCTTACAGATATACTGCGATAACATATGAATATTATAGGGTTGCGCATTTTAGTTGACTCGAGTGCCTCGAATCCGGCAATCACAGGCCGAAGCGCCACTAGTGTCATGGCCTTTTCCTGTTCACGCTCAATCCAGCGAAGACGTGAACGTAAGTTGTATGGTAAGAAATTCGGCAGTTCGATGAATTTACTCGCCGGTCGTGTAAAGAAAAGTGATATCGAGGCGTTGGAAACGCACGAAGAATCTCAGTGACTACAAACGTACGATACGTTCGAAAATTTATGAGTTGAAAGTGTTCCTATCGCACACGCGACCACATGGCCACATGTTTTCACAAATTCATGCGTTTTGTATCAACAAAACTTCGAAATAGTGTTAGTCAGAGAAAATTTCAACTTTTAAATGCTCCGTATTGAAATTCTATATGATTTCCAAGAACGTTCTACGACGTAACGATACTTGCCAGAACAGTGCACTCCGATTAAACGAAATTTCCACGTATTTCTCCTTCTCGTCTATGCATCATGTTCAGTGACATCTGACACGAATAAACTTTATCTTAGTGTTTACGAGTATCTTAAAGAGACTATTCTATCTTTCGTGTGAAGACCGAATGCCCAGTTTCTTTCTGGTCACGGTTCTTCCATAAACTGGTCACGATTTTTTTCTATTACGGTAGAGTTTAGTCGGTAGTTTTGCCCTAGTTTTTACTTCGGTCATTATACCTACGCACGATATAAATCGAGACATCCTCGACATTCGGTAACCGTTGGACAACTTCTTTCACCTACAGATAAGCCATGGCTGACATAGAAACGTTCGATGACATAGTGGTGCCCACCACCACGACTTTGCCAGTGACGCTTTCTGCGGAATTACCAGAAATCAAGTTGTTCGGTCGTTGGAACTGCGACGATGTGCAGGTCAACGATATGTCGCTACAGGACTACATCGCCGTCAAAGAGAAGAACGCCAAGTATCTTCCACATTCAGCCGGACGGTACGCGGCGAAAAGGTTTAGAAAAGCTCAATGCCCTATCGTCGAGCGTCTGACAAATTCGCTAATGATGCACGGTAGAAATAACGGCAAGAAATTAATGGCTGTCAGAATTGTGAAACATGCCTTCGAAATAATTCACCTGCTTACAGGCGATAATCCATTGCAGGTAATCCAGCTTTCGCGACCTTCTCTTTTCACGCAAACACCTCGCTCTGCGCGCATATCTCTGAAACTATATCCTCGATTTAGGTTCTCGTGACAGCCATTATCAATTCTGGGCCGAGGGAAGACTCCACGCGTATTGGACGTGCCGGTACGGTCAGGAGACAGGCAGTGGATGTATCTCCTTTACGACGCGTCAATCAAGCCATCTGGCTACTGTGCACTGGTGCTAGGGAAGCTGCATTCCGTAATATCAAGACAATCGCTGAATGCTTAGCCGATGAACTTATTAACGCTGCCAAAGGTTCGTCTAACTCGTACGCGATCAAAAAGAAGGACGAACTCGAGCGTGTCGCAAAATCTAATCGATAAACATCTTTACTTCTGAAAACATGCAAATAAATGTTCTATCTTTAAAAAATGACTTTTATTGTTATGTTTCACCCTTCTTGTTACAAGTTTCCTTTATAAACGAAGTAACAACAAATGTGTACACTTGTATCCTTCGAACTATGATTTATGAACGTATGTGGAATACGTGATACTGAAATCGCAGTACCTTCTTTTAATCGACTTCAGAAGGAGAAGATTACTCAATTCGTTCACGCAAAACGTCCGCATAGGTGCACCGATTTAGACGATTCTTTTTTTATTTGAAAAAGTGTGGAGAGCCATGTATGAGGTACTATGTTAATTTCTTTTTTTACTCTTATCTATGTACTTTGGAATTATCTAGAATTCCAGTTGTAATGCATGTTCGCCTAACTTTGTAACGCTCATAACGATTTGGATGTAGTGATGGGCACTATCGAATAATTTATTTGATGGTGCCCATCACTATTTGGATGATTCTTTCGTTGTTAGTTGTTATATACTATATAGAGGATATGTTCTCCAATTGGTACCATGATAAATGTTTTTCAACCGACTTCAAACAAAGGTAACTAAAAATTAAAAAATAATAAACTTTTGCCAAAATAGAAAATTAAACGAATTAAATCTAAATCTTTATCAATTAGCACGCTAACGCCCGACTTCGAGCGCACAAAAATTTAGTGTTACGTCACGCGTTCAGCCGATTTAATTTTGCTTCTATTTTGGCACCGACTTAAAAGAAATATTATTTTGTCCTTTTTAGCGCACCTTTGAAGTCGGTTTTTAACTTCTTTTAAAAAAGTTTGTAGTAGTGGTAACGTAAACTGTAAAGTGGCAGTGCTGCCACTGCAAAAGGTACGATAACCCTCTGCCGGAGACCCCGGAGACGTAGAGCAACGTAAAGTTTGGGGGTCGTTCGCGTAATTGCTGTTCTTTCAATCATGTCGGGGGTATTAAAGAAGGTAGTAAAGAATACATATTTAAAAGTGCATTAAATCCAGAATAATGTTTCGTAGTGTCTGATTTATCGTACATCCTCTTTGCGCGAAACATAACCACAACCACAGTGATCTCGAAATCTAAATACATATTTCTTTCGCCTTTCGACGATTTGTTTTCTGTTCAGACAACAGGACTAACGGGCCTCGCAGTAGCACAGTATGCGCATCGTGATCTCGGTAGACTGTACGTTAAAATTATGCGCGTTTTGGAGACCTTACCAAACGAGTCTGGTTACAGAAAACACACTGAGAAAATCATCCGAGAAAGGAACGATATCTTACAGCAGGTACTTTACGATGTTTCCGCGCGAGTCACCTTTTCAATATCAAAGTAAATTGTCTAACAAAATCCAACCCGTCTTGGCATTACAGAACAAGGCGGTCGCTGCCGTAGAAGAAAAGATCAACTGTGGACAAATCGAAGAGCTGATCTTACAAGCGAAGAATGAATTACAGCTTGCAGAAGAGATGAAAGCATGGAAGCCATGGGAACCTTTGATAGAGGAACCTCCGCAGCATCAGTGGACCTGGCCTCCTCATAAATAATTCGACGCTTATTCCAACAATTTGTATATATAGAGCTTGGAGAGCTAATTTTCATACGCTTAGAGAATACCATAGATTAAAGCATGCATCGTGATTATCATATTATTCATTTATTTGCATCCCAGAAAGAATCGTTGGATACTTGGAATAGGACGTGGACGCGGACCTCGAGCTTTCTAATAGTCATTACATTTTTGTTTAAAATAAACAAACGATCGCGATTGAAAGTGGTTGAACGATTGAAGGCAAAAAGAAGTGCGTTGAATCGTTCAACTTGTACGTATCCTGTATGTTCTCGATTAGAAACTGTAGCAAGAGGAATGTAGTAAGAGTAAAGCTATGGGGAAGAATAAGGGGAAGAGAGCGAAGAGGAGATAGTTTGGAAGGGGAAGAAAACGCGATGCGTCGAACGATAGTGGGGAGAAAAGCGAGGAATAGGCAGGTAGATAGGTGGTTAAAGCTCAAGCGAAGGTAGGAGAACGGTTTTAACGTTGCGAGTTAAAGGTGCTGGCGCGAGGAGGAGGGGTGGGGGGCGGCGTCTGTAATCGCCGGAGGAAGAGAGGGTAGGGGATTCGAGGGTCGCCGTCGCCGTCGCCGCCGCTGTCCCCAGTCAGTCCCGATTTCGCGTCGCGCTCGAAGAGAGCGACGCGCGAATCGTATTTCTCTTCGAGAAGTGAAACATTCGATACGTTGTACCGTTTTTCATCTTTGTATTCTTCCTCTTTCTCCTCTTTTTTCCTGCTCCATTCTCCTTCTCACTCTCTCTCTCTCTTATTTTCCTTCTTACCCTTCTCGTTCACGCTTTTCGTCCCATCCTTCCCTCCACTTTTGCGAACGACGATATCTTTGTTTTTGTCGCCATACCAAACGTCAAACGATAGGTCGTTTCGCGTAGAGAGTAGGAAGAAAGGTGTCGACTACTACGCTCGTAGACGAAGCATCCAGTCGTCGCGGTATCGCCGATCCGAGATTCTGTGCCGCGAACTTGCGTGTGATTCAGTGTATATTGTGAGTTTCGCTTCGCTACCAAATGACGTTACCGGCAATTAGTTCAGTGGGAAAGAATGTTTCAAGAATTTCGTCGCTGCATGGTTTATCTTTTATCCGCGCGCACTGATCGCCACCGTTGAGACAAGTATGGAACTTGTCGGTTAGTGATATTTGTGGAATTTCGATCGATCCATGGATCATTCAGGTTGGGTGACTTGGTGAAACGTGAGCAGCACCGGAGCAGCGAACCAACGGAATTGACGGTCGGTACGTACAACAACGTGCGACATACAACGCTTTGGTCTCTCAAACACACGCCCATCAACATTCCACGTATTTACTTAATACTGTCGCTTTGAAACATACCAGATTCCCCGATGTAGGTAAGTATGCTCGAGTGAAATCTGTTCGCACTGGTTTCTACCTGTATTTGTCGCGTAGGATCGGCGACTCGGTAGTCCCGGTACAGAACAGTAATACCGTAAGACAGGTTGGCGGAGCAACGGTAATCGCCGGAACATACATAGAAAGGGGGGAAAAAACGATTGGCTCGGTGTTCAAACGAATCGACGATTATACGCGTGTTTCGATGGGGATGGAAACTGACGATGAGTGTGATGGTACTGCATATACAAATATTCTGGCGGGTAACAATGCTCGTGGAATAAAACGCGTTCTCGTTCGTAGACAATACCTACGCGTAATTTCGTCGAGTACGGGCGAAAGCGGCCAACAATATTACGGTGGTCTGGTTGAACCGGACGAACCGCTCGCTTCAACGATCAGCGGAAACGCTTGCCGACATTTGATTCTCGGTCGAGATTCTTTTGTTTGCTCGCGCAATCTTCTGTTCGCGGGATACGTGTACCTACTCGTACAAGTCGTAGAAAGCTGGTCGGTTTTGTTAGCGCGCAAACGCGACCGGCTTCCAGTTGATTTCGGCCCGGAAACTCGGAGGAGACAGGCAAGTGGCAAGCAGGCGAAATCGGAAGAACGTTAACGTCGTTAACGCGGCGTGACGTTATTCCGTTATATGCTCCGTGGTTAACGTTGCTGTCGCGATCGTCGACACGGGCGGAAACTTTGTTAGTAGTTATAGCGAATTCGGGAGACCCACACTGGCCGCACTGAGTGCGAGTTTTCTCGCTTCCAATTGGCTAAAAGTTGCACTCAGTGCGGCCATTGCGGGTCTCCCGAATTCGCTATTAGTTGTAACTCTGTGGAGTTTTCCAGTTGGAGCCCAAGTGAGGCTGGAGAAAGAAAGGAGCTGGTCGCGCGAACGGGAGGTGCTGGTTGCGAGTGAATATCGACGCCTCGCGCCTCCCGCTATACCTACGTTCTACGCTTTCGAAGGAACTTTCGATCGGTGCTCGTAAGAGGTTGTTTAGAATGCGAGGCTGTTTTCGCAAGGCCGACCAAGCATCGTTCCTTCAATGCGTCTGATTGCGTAACGCGTGCGTATTCTCCGCGCTCCTTCTCGCGGGCAATCGCACGGTGGATTAGTATCAGCGTTGGAGACACTTTTCTGGCAACGAACTCCGCTTTCACGATAGAAACTCACCGCCACCGCAAAGTCTAAAGGCACTTCAGGGAGATCTATTCGTATTTCGTACGAAGTGAAAAAACGCGTTTCCCGTTCTCCGGTTCGATCAGATTCCATCAGAGGCGGTGGAAGCGTGTCGAGCCTTGGCGAGAAAATTGCGAGACCGGTCCGCCTCGTTGCAACGCCTCACCGCGTTTCGTTCGCGCCGGTTCGGTTCGCGGCTTTAGTTCTCAATCGCGGCAAACCTGTCCGAGTCCAGTCGAATCGAATCGAATCGCGCGCCCTATCGCGCCTTTCGTGCACGCGTCCGCCCAATGCCCATGCGCAACCATCAGTGCGCGCGCCCGCCAACTTCTCGTCTCACGTCTGGCTCGTAGCGCGTGCGATCGAGCTTTCGCTCGTCTTTCCCTTCTAATTAACGAGAAGCTATCTCTTTCTCAGCTTCCCTGAGAACGCGACTGGTCTCCCGTTTAGCGGATCCCATCGGTCTTTCTCCTCCGGCACTGTACATTTTTCGCGGGTGTATGCTACATTTATGTTCCACTCGATTTCGTTGGTTTTTCGCGCGTTCACAAATAGGAACGCGTCTCTCGCGTTTCTTCCTGCGTTAGCGACGATGTGGGTCACAGCGGAGGACGCGACGCAGTCATTAAATTTCCAAGCTGCGGTACTACGATCAACTTTCTCGTGCGTTCAAGTGTTTTTTCTCACGCGACCACTCGCTAAGTGCTCGATCGCCGCGAAATTCGAATTTTCGGTAGCTATCGTAGTCCACGGCAATGTTTCCATCCAAGCAAACTCGCGTCATTAACCCCTCCCCCGTTCTTCTTTCGCGCATGTAACTTTCACTTTTCCTCGGTTTCCGTGCTGTTGGTCCGTCAGCGTCTGGGACGTCTGGCGCGGATATCAACGCTTCTTTTCCCGCCTACACGCGGCAAACGCACCGTACGCAAACGTAGGTACCGTCTTTCGCCGGCAAGGTTCACCGGCAGGTGTCACTCGTCGGATCTCTTGCACGCGCACTCGTTATAAGCCCGAGGAACGGGGCCGGCGGTGGGCATATAACGCGTTATGGACACTATTCCGCGCGGCCAATGGCGCGAGTGAGAAAATCCAAGAGCGAGCGAGAGGAAACGAAAGAAATGGTGGGTATAGTCGCCGGGCTTATAACGCATACCTATGTGGGTAGAAACGGGCTTATAACGAGTGCAGACTAGGTATACGTATCATTTTGCCGGATGCGCTCTTTTTTGCTGCGAACGGTCGATTTCTTTCACAAGGGGAAGACGTAAAGCGAGAATAAAAGACTGCGCGCGCCAAGGTCCGCTGATGCCGAGAAAGGAGCTTATGCGAAAGGTGGTACCCATAGCGAAAGGGTAATAGAGGAGGAATACTCTTTTCTATTCTCGCAGCATTGTACTCCTCTCTCTCTCTCTCTCTCTCTCTCCGTTCCCATCGCCGTCGTCCTCGTCACCGACCCCGGCAGCTCCAGCCAGCTCCAGCGAGCTCCAGCGAGCTCCAGCCAGCGCTGGTCTCGCGGTCGCGCGCACGATCTCCACCACCACCTGCACCTAGCCCCCTCTCCTCCCACCACCTTTCGCTCAATCACTCCTCGGCCTCTGCCTCGTAGCTTTCCTTCCGCATACCGAAATTCCTGAGAAACTATGCTCGCCGATTTCTAACGACGCCGCAAAGCAGCGCACTGTGTCCATAAACTTTTTACCTCTGCGTCTCTCTCTCTCTCTTTCCGTTTCTCCCCTTCGGAACGCTCGATCGGATTTATCGCGCCGGTGGCGACCGCCAAGCGTCGTTCCTTCTAATTCCATCCAATCTATTCGATAAAGTGTTAGAATCTTACTTGCCGAGGCGCATGCGCGCAGGTGCGAATGGAATGGGCGCGTCACGGTGCACTTGCGCGATTGCGCCTGACCCAGATGCCTCGCGAATAAAACCCATCCGTGCTCGTTCTTCACATCCTGCCACTCTATACTCGATACTCTACAGCTGCTCCTGCTCCTCCTCTCCCCCATGCTGCTTCCATCCCTCCTCTAAAATATTCCATTCGCCCTCATCGTTTTCCGCTGCATTTTCTAAAATCCCCGCCCGACGAAATGGGACGGAAAGGCCAGGCGGCGCGTCGGCTTCGCTCGATTCGAGTCGACTGGCGCATTCTCGACAACCTCGAGCTCGATAAATTAAAGCTGTTTTGTCGAGGGCGAGTCTTGGAACGCGAAGCATTCGCTACGAGTCGCAGGAAAATTCGCTCCAAGGGTTCCACGCGGGGAAGGTGGGTATTATACATAGGGTAAGTCGGGGAGAGATGGCACACTTTTTAAAAAAAATCAGCACACCGTAAATTTAGTGGTTTTATAAAGGACAAAAATATATTTGCAAAAGGAGCGTGATCGAGCCATCTCACCCGCAGGGCCATCTCACCCGGAATTACCCTATTGTATTCCTTTCTCCTGTCACGTTGATCGCTGGTAATCCGTGATCAGAACAAGGGATGCGCTGACCGTTCATTTCCTCCGGACTTTGTATTCAACAGTCAGTGACGCGTTCCGCTTGTTCGCCCGTTCCCCCCGTTGAAAATCCCACCGTCCAAACCGTTATGAGAGAAATCGTGGCGAAGGTTCGCCGCGTGCGATCGATCCGAGATCGTGCAACTATTCACCCAACTCGTGCTCCGTGAAGCTAGGTAACGATCCACGACTAATCGGTGAACGAGGAAACGGATAACAGGCTCGATCTATCGAGCCCGCGCGAACAACAGCTACCGGCTTTTTCTTCCACCTTCCCTTCTTCGATATTCAGTTTCTATCTGCACCTGTCCCAACAATTTCTCTTATCCCCGAATCGGCGGTTCAATGGCTCGACTAATCGTTGTAGACAGATCGTCGATGGCTAAGATAGGTACGTAGAGCGATGAAGAGAATGTAGGCCATAGAGATCTGTGCGCGTCCTCGGCTGTATGTAGAGGAGATCGGGGCTGGTTGTCTCAAGGGGTAGATTCGATCGCAGTAGACGCTCTATTGTTATTATAATAATAATAATAATAATAGTATATTTGACGGACATAAAATCCACTTATACACAGAAAATGGCGATAAAGCGATAAGCAATAAAGCCATAAATACAAATAGTAGCCATCGGGGCAGTTTCACCACTTCACGCAAACAATGTATCTCCGAGACTAGTCTAAGTAGACTCTCTTAACTCGGACAAAATTCGAGCTTTGAAAATGTGAAGAGAGTCGGCAAAAATATCAGCATTACACGACAGCCGGTTAGCAGTATTACAGGCTCTATTTAACGGGTCAGTTTCCCCTAGGTTCGACCTAAAGAAACCTGTATGGAAAAGCCGTTTGAAACGGAGTGGCCTAGCCATTATTATTATTTTTGTTTATATATAAATAATTGAAGCTTATACAGATTATTAAAGTGAAAATGATCGGGGCTGGTTGAATAATAACGTTAACCCTTTAACGCCCAGAGCCGTTATTTCAAAATTGTGAGATAATGTATATATATTAGTCTATATATACATATAATGGTTCTATAGGATAACTAGATCAAAATTGAATATTGATTATTTCAATTTTTCTCCATTCCGTGCCGAAAGTTAAATATAAACAGACGATAGAATTTTACGCACATTCAAAATGAGTGTTGCACCGGTGCAACACTGGGAGTTACAGGGTTAATAAGGTTTAAATTGTTATTTTGTTATTCAGAAAGCGATCTTTATTTTTTGTTTAAATTTCACTATGTTATACATACATTATATATAATTTATGTTCAAGTTGAAAAAACTCTCAGTTTATTATTAAAATATGATAGAAAGAAATTCATATTATACCTATAATGAAACAAATCTTGTGACATTCTGTTATTTTATTTCCACTCAGATAAGTTACTATGCAATAACATTTTCTTAACTGATTGTAGTCAAGCTACCCCGATCAGCAGTGTAGTTGTGTTAGAGAAACATTAAACTACCGTAACTGTTGTCACATTGAGTCAACTTTAATAATTTAATCAGACAGCCAAATGTATGCCCTATCAAATATATAATAAGTACCTACTAACCGGTTTAATTATATTGCGTCCACATAATTGATCAAAAATCCAAAACCCCTACTCCCCTACTTACGCGGACTGGCGCCGAGCGCTATTTCCACCCAGCCCCGTTCGATCGCAATCGATTTCCGCCCAAGTACTCGGAGTCTCCGCCGCTCTCTACGCCGGTGATGGTACGGTTCCCGTGCACTTGGCGTGTTTGCCAACTTTCAGATTTCTTACGCATTCCGTTTGCGTTCTCGTTAAACGAATTTCGGTCATCGAACGCGCGCTCGGTGTCGAAAGCGACCAGAGAACGGAGAAGAGAAGGCAAAAACGGGCTGACAGCAGTGGCGGCTCGTCCGCTCTCACCGGATCTACCGGATCGAACTCGAACTCGAACTCGTCCGCGCCCCAGGAAGACTTTCTTTTTCGCGCGCGGACCGCGACCGCGACCGCGACCTCGATCCGATTCCATTCGATCCGATCAGTTAAAACGGCTTCCCTCCTCGCGCTTTTGGCCGTTTCGCGCATTCCTATGCGATCCGCGCTCGCGAGCGACCCTGCGACCGCTGCATTTACCGTACCGCGGCAACACGCGCGCAGCCAGCCAAATCCTCGCGGGAATATTTGCCAAGTACGTGAGTATCTTACCGCTAGGCAAGCCTCCGTTCACTCCGCACTCGCGACTCTATCCTTCGAACCTTTGCCTCGGAGTTTCCGTTGCGCAAACCTACCAGCGCTCCAATCCTGTCGCTCCCTTTGTAATCTCTAGGTTAAGTAACTGAGGTAAAATAGGACAGGTAGGAAAACATCAATGATTCGTAGTGAACGATGCGCACTTGAGCAGCACCTTGATACACGCGTTCCAGCAACTTTCTCTTCTGCTTTACGCAACGTCGCGTCGCCTCGCCTCGCTTCGCCTTTTACGTTTCTAGAGGAGGATCGCCGCGGAATGGAACGCGCGTGTGGTTCCCTCCGGCGTAGCTACTGTCGGCGAATCAAAGATTTACCTGGGGCTGGAGAACATTGTATAATTCTGAAAATAATGAAGCACGGTCTGGGAATAGTTGGTGGAAGAGAGGTGTCCCTCCACTGAGGATTCGGCCAAGCTAATGGCGCCTTCGTTGACGGGTGACTATCGCGTTAGTAGCCGCGGTTACGCGGCCCGGTCGCCCGTCGATATATCTGGTAGGTATCTCGTCTCTCGGACCAATTCGAAACCGTTAGGCAAAACCCGTTATCGCTGGTATCGCGGTTACCTGCTGCTTCGCTTCGCTTCGACGGACGCGCATCGTCGCCGTGAGCGGCCGGCGATTCGCGGACAGAGTCATTGAAATCGAACGAAGGAGGCTTGGGGAATAAAGGGGCGGCGAGGGAGTGGTTGATTTTTATATAGGGTAATTCCGGGGGACGCAGTCGGGCTGGAGAGTTGGTCCAGTTGCTATATTCAGACTCTACATCTGTGTATATGTAAAAATGTGTTAAGGGTCAGAACAATTAATTCTCTAGAAATCAACTGTTTCGACCAACTCTCCAGCCCGACTGCGTCCCCCGGAATTACCCTACGATAGGTGATACCAGCGTGGTTAAAGTTGCGCGTTTGCGATTTGGCAGATGCGAGATGCTGGAGGAGTGGCGTGCCTGTTAAGGGGACGGGAAGGACGGAAAGATGGGCAACAATGGGAGCAGCTCGCGGGATCAGCAACAGGCGGCTAGCATGTGTTCGAACGGGTTGCTGATGTCGGACAGGAGTCGCGGGTGGTCGCAGTCGTTTCCCCGGGAGCTCGCGAGGCACCGGTCCCAGCCGGCCGCGGCACGGAAGGTTCTGCCCGAGCCGCCGAATCAGAGGCTACGCGCCACCGACAACGGTTGTATAATTCACAACGGTGGGACCATAAGCGGCCGCAGACCGTCCACGTTTGCGTCCTCGCGTGACCTGGACAAGGTAAAGGCTTCACTCGTAGATAGGAAGGGACGCGAGGAGCCGATCGCTATAAATCGGTTTGATGTTTCAGCAGCACGACGGGGTTGCCCCGTTCCGAGGTAGGAGCATCACCATGTCGAACGTCGCCGAGTCTCGGCCGAGGAGGACCGCCGAGCGCCACTGCTGCCGCTACCAAGTGGACTCCGCTCGAACGGAGGCCACCAGCCCGTCTTCGGAAATCAAGAGATTCGGCAGCGAGCCGGATCTCCGCTACTCGCCGGATGCTGGCTCGTCGGAGGCCAAGGATCGGGCTGAAAGCAGATACAAAGCTAGAAAGAAGTACAAAGCTCCGGCTCCGCCGAGGCTGCTGGACTCCGGCAATCACTCGTCGTCCGCCCAACCCCGTTTTCGAGTCGAACGAGAGCGAGAGGTCCAACCGCCTCCGAGAAAGTCGCGTCTCTTTAAAACTCGAGCGGAGACGAAGAAGGCGCAGGTCAGTTGGCAGCTGTCCGGCTGCAATCGTTCCTCTGATTGCGATCGAGAACGGATACCGAACGACCCGATGGACGTCGTCGAGCAACAAGGCGAGCGTCTGTCGGATCGTCGGCCCAGGATTCGCAATCATTTCGACAAAGATACCTCGAACGGGAACGAGTGGCAGGAACCCGATCCAATTCGGCGCTCAAACCAGCATCGGCAACACGCCAGGCTGCTCGACGGCAAGAGCACGCTTCAGAGGAGCCTCAGCAGTCCCGAGTTTCAGGCCGAACTTATCCAAGTGGCGAGGAAAGTTCGCGACAAGCTCGACTGCACGAGGCGGACGATCGGCGAATCGACAGCTGATTTTCGGTCGTTGGACCATCGAGGCGATGGCTCCGACGTGCGTCTCCGAGATTGCTCGTTCGAGAAAGTCAGCGATCGCGTGGACCAACGGGATGCGGTAGGATGCGTTTCCCCGAACGCGCGGAATCGCAGCGGGCATTGGAAGACGAGGGGACCACCGATCGTCGCGGACGAGGCCAAAACCGGGATTGCGGAGCCATCGAAGATTCCCAGGGACGCGAAAGCATCGAGCGTCGATCGGGACGGAAGCAGGCGACCGTTGCGGGAGAGACTCGAAGCCGTTCAGGTCCGCGCCAGGCTCGAGCGTAAAGACGCGGACCGTCGGCGGCCAGCGGATGAGCCGGGAAAATACGGCAAATCCGGAAAACGCGTTGAAGCTGTGCCCAAAGAAATCGCCCGGAACGTCACGAACGCGGAAGCTCCGAATGCGCGTTTCGGAAAGGATGCGCGCCAGAACCGGGGTTGGACTAGCGAAACGGCGCCGACGCCGACGGACGCGCCCGACGAGCTCGAACGGCAAGCTCGTGACAAGGAAAATTCAGACCCGAGATGGTGGAACGATGGTAAACGCGTGGTCGCGGTCGCGGTCGCGGTCGCCGATCAGTGGAAATCCGAGCCGATATTCAGGGATACCTCTACCGGTCAACATCGCGAGGAAGACGGCCAGCCGTAAGTTTATTTATTTATTATATACAGGTGGGCATTACCCCTTTCTTAAGAGGTAAAATACCTATAGGGGAAAGTGGGGTAAAACGGAACGGGTGGGTAAAACGGAACACCACCATGTTTCTGTTAGGTAAGAGCTGTGAATGAGTTGGTACCGCAGGGATCTATAGTCTTCATAAAATGCTATGAGGAGTAGGGCTGTAGCTCTGGACCGGGTACCCGTGAGATACCCGGGACGAGGAAAGTTCCCGGGTAGTTACTACCCGGGAAAACTACCCGAGACTCTCGAGAATCTCGAGAACTTACAGAGTACAGAACGTAATCCTGAAGCGATGCCTGTCAGAGAGATGCAGGTCTGGCACCCTGTGGCGAGGTCAACCCCCTGCGGTACCTCACCGAATTTTATGGCTTTCGACCCTCGAAGGGTTTGGACTTTGGAATAACATTAATTAAGAAGTGTGGCTCCAATTATGGAACGGTACTCTATGAGATCTCGAGACTCTCGAGTATCTCGGGTAGTTTACCCGGGTAGTAACTACCCGGGAATTTTCGTTTTTCCCGGGTATCTCACGGGTACCCGGGTACCCGTACTCCCGGGTATCAACAGCTCTAATGAGGACCCTTTGGTTCCATGTCACGCGATACCAACTCATTCGCAGCTCTTATCTAGCAGAAACATTGGTGTTCCGTTTTACCCACCCGTTCCGTTTTACCCCACTTTCCCCTATACCTGCGTGAACAGAGCCTGTTGAGTAAGTCGTTGATTCGATGATGTCAACGTCCCGGTTTTCACCCGATCTCCCCTACCTATACATATAGATATTTGCACCAATCGTTTGTGAATCAATTCCTTTCTTCACGATCCGCAGATTCGTCTCGCTGGCGCAAACGGCTCCAAAGACATTTTACTTCGGCATGAACGAGATCTTGCTCACCGAGACGCGAAACGACGAGGATCTACGCCTACGGAAAGAGGAAATGCGGATCACGTCGACCTTGCGAAATGGAGAAGACGGTGGATCTTCCGCGGACACGGCTGATGATACGGACGAAAACGTGAGCTGAAAATCCTTGCGCTTACTTTTAAACCCCGATTACACTTTTCATTGCTGTTAATCGCCTATCGTGTACGATTGTTTAGGGACGGAACGTGATAGAGGACATCTCGTTGAAACTGCGACCAACCTTACCGAAGAAGCAACTAGAAATCCCACGATTCTCGCCGTCGGCGGCGTGGAGATTGCTTTCCGCTCTGGAAGCCCCGGGACCCAGCCTCAGCACCGCCAGCGAGGAGATGCCGGTTCGTAGTTCGTACTTAAACGCAGCTTGGGCTTTCGGTTTCCTTCGACTCGTCCCGTTTGGGTTTCAGGTGATGCTCGAGGAACGAATAGAGCGCATGTCGAGGCCTCCGCCACCGTTGCTCGCCTTGGGACCCCGGAGCTTGCACGACAAGTCCGGCGATTCCGGGATATCCGGTGACGCCGGGGCGGCGAACGAGGACACTTTGGACGTAAGTACGATCAACAGAATGAAAACACCGGCCACGAGGCCGACTTGGACGCCGCAGCAGGACTTGGGTGAGGAATCGAGCAGCGACGCGGGAGTGGATTCGCCGCCGCCTTTACCTGCCTCGTTAAAGTATCCACCTCGAGCGCACGTTTTCTCTCTGTCGTTGCCCAGGGAGGACGCCAGAACCTATCTCTGCAGCTCCGAGACCAAGGCAAGAGAAGGATCCGCGTTCAATTCGCTTAAAAAGCTGAAGAGATCGGTATCGGGGGCCTTCGGCATCGGCATCGGTGTGCACGACGTTCAACGAAAGCGCACCCACGACGTTCTCGACGATAATTGGTTGTTGTCGACGAGCGCGCCGACCTCGTTGCAACACAATCAAATCGTCGAGACCACGCGAGTCTCGTCCTGCGTTTGGAAGCCGCTTGCTGGTCGCGAGCGCGTTATCCGCCGCGAAGACGAAGGCAACGCCGATGGTAACAGCAACGATGACAACCGTAGTAACGATCGAAACGGCAGCAAAGATAACGCTCACCGGGATCGCGACGTCGAAGACGACGACGTGGACGGTGATGACGATCGCGAGGACGACGACGACGAGGACGACGACTATGACGATGACGATGACGATGACGGTCACGATATAGCTGAGGATGAACGCGAAGAGGAGGACACGGACGGTGACGCAGAGGTGGAGGACGATGGGTCCGAAGAGAAAACATCGACGGGTAAAGTAAACGATTTCCCGGTTATCTTGAAAGCTCCATCGTTCTCGTATCTGGCGCCAGGCGGGCACGTAATGTATCTACCGGAGTCGAACGAAGCGGAGCATCGGGTGCAAAGTCTGAACGGAAGAAAGGTCGGGTCGATTGGCGAGAATCACTCGAAGGAAACGGATCTGTCCCGTTTCAGCGATGAGGCGATCTCGATGAAACGGCGGTCCGACGATTCCAGGCCGTGCGTCGGCGTAAAGAATTCCAGAGGAGCCAGCGAGCTTTCGAGGTTTCGCGGGTCGAGCAAGAATCCACCTCGCGATCGAGATAATGCACCGGCCAACAAGGAGACGCCGTTGGACGCGAAAGAAACGAAGCCGCGGTTGAAGAACAGCTCGAAAAGCAGGCGATTTACCTTTCAATCGACGGTGAGGCAGATCGAGAGACGCAGGCTGGCGGAGAAGCTCTCGAGGGAGGCAGAGGCGAAGGAGCGTCAGAGGAAAGGGGAACTGGAAGCGATGCGGAAAGTCGAGGAGGAGTTCCAGCGCAAACGGGCCAAGGAGAAGGCGAGCATCAGGCAGCAGTTACGTCTGTTCAAGGAGATGGAAGAAAATTTCAAGTAAGTGAAGGCCGATTTCGAGTAAAAGTAAAGAAAGGAAGATGAGAGATCGCCGTTGCTAGAGTGCCCGTATTGCAGTAGCCTGCCGCCGGCGCCCGTCCAATGGGATGGTTCGCAGCTCTCTCGCGCCGATCCGGACGGTGCGCCTTCTTCCACCACCTCCTCTCCGACTTGGTTACCAGCCGGCCAACTACCGGCCACCCCCGGCAAGGGCCCCGCGAGCAACGAGGGGTCGCGAACGAAAAAAGGCGTCGTTGGCTCGCGCTCGGGCGTCGGTTCCGCTTCAGCTTCCGCTCCTGCTTCCGCCTCCGCTTGCCTCCCCGCTTCTCATTCCGCTTCGGCTTCGGCTTCGGCTTCTGCTTCGGCTTCCACCTTGGATCCGAAACAACGTCGCGGCGAGCGAAAGACCTGTCGGCCGAAATATTACGACTGGGCACCGGACACATCCTCGCATCTAGAATACAAACAAACCACTGTCCACCCAAAGATCGTTTGCGATATACCTAAGAGCTCGCCCTTGTTCGCCCACGTGAATCCAGTTCACTCTGCCAAGCCGGCAACCTCCAACTCAACTCCCAGATCCGACAATTATAGGTAAGCTCGAGGAAAGTGTGTTTTCGGCTGATCGACGCCGACAAATTGAATCGCGGGTGGGACTGCGCATAGACGTATGCGACAGTTATACTATTTGTGTACCTACTGTATAATCGCGTTGTCGTTTGCTTCCGCAGGAAAGATTTCGCGCACGGTACGGTGATAGCTAGGTCTTCCTTTGCGAGCAGCGACAGCGAACTCTCGCAGCCGAACACGAGACCGCATTCCAGGCAAACCGGAATCAAAAGCAAACCGCATCGATCTAGGTACGTTCGACGAAAACCTCGATAAAACCTGGACCTTCGATCGACTCGATCGGGTCGGATCGATCCCGCGATTCCTTTAAACGTACATACATACCTATACATAGTACGTGTACTTACTGTACATAGGTACCTATCAACGCGCCACCTTTTCCTTCCAACGGTTCCCTCACGTTTCCGGCTCACCTATCGCTCTCGCCTAGAAATCTCTATCGAAACTTTGGTCAACGGTTTCGCCATCTGCTACCTATGCATGAATCACCTCGAGTCTTCTCACATTTACCAAGATCGTTCATTCCCAACAATCCCGACGGCTCGCGACGTTTCCGCGATCTGTCTTTGGATACAGTTACTAATCAATGGCTTTTTCATTTCCGTTTTACGCAGGTTTTAAGGTGGGCATGGCATATAAATAGTCTTAACGTCTCTAGTCATCTAACAACGCTTCATTAAAGCAGAATGAGTGAGAGAGAGCGAGCGAATGTTTCTAATCGTGCATGGTTCTGCGAGAATTTAATAGAAAGACCATGTGCGCACGCGTACACAGATGGATGCCTTGGAAGAGTGTGGTTGCGAGAGCATCGAATCGAAGCGTCCTCCTCGAGAAAAAAACCGTTCGATGGTGTAACGCGTTTAGTTCGCGCATATATGTATATGTACCTACATACAGTGGCGGACGAAAGAAAGTTTGCAACTTTTAGAATCGCATAACCAGTGGCGGATTTAACGGGGCGGCTGATGAGCAGTTGCCGCCTAGGTCCCTGCGCACAAGGCCCCGGTAAGGCCCCATAATCAAATACAGTTATGATTAGGTATAGGAATCCAAACACTACATTTTTTCGTACTACTACACTTGACCCGTTTTCATTAAACTGCCTCTTCATTTTCCCGAAAAATGGGCCCCTGCCCAGAAGGCCCCCAACAGCCCTATCTTCAAAAAAAATTGCGATTTTAACCAAACACTATATTTCTTTTCTGTGCTACTATACTTATCCCGTTTTTAGTAAACTGTCTCTTCATTTTTCTCCAAAAATGGGCCCCTCGGAACGTTTGTCACCTGGGCCTTTTTCCTTAAATCCGCCACTGCGCATAACCTTTTTAGAATCCGTCCAAACGACAAAAGTTGTAAAGTTTCTTTAGTCCGCCGCTGTACATACTTGCATACATATACGATATACGTGGATGCACGCGATCGCACGTATACGAACGGTTAGCAAGAATTCTTTGCGCTTATATAATTACGACGTCTCGATTTGCGCGCCTCGATCGAATCCTGGCAGAAACGGATAGCGCGCGCTCCACGATCCCCGCGAAATTTTAAATCTATCACTAGTTCTACGCTAGCATTTAACTATTTAGTTGTGTATGTAACGAGACATTGAAATTGGATCGGTCGCGTGGAATCGTGGGGTCGCAAACTTTTTCTGCCGATTCGAAGCACGGTGGAAGAACGAAACATGTGGAACGCAGACAAAAACAACAGCGAACGAACGTTAAGCAGGTCCGCTAGCCCGGAACGAAGGGAGGATGCGGCTATCTCGGACCAGGACATTCTGCTGGATCCAGCGAAATCTGCCACGAATCCTGCGCACGATTTTTTACTAAGCGGAGTGCAACCTTTTACGAAAGAGAAGACGTACCGACCGATTTCCTTCAACCCTCAACCACCTCCACTCATTCCGAGCTGATCGTCCCGAGGCTTTCGATCTCTCGATCGTTCCACGCGCGTTACCACTCCGTACGGCGTAGCTACCTACGCAGTAACGCCAAAGCGAAATCGCAGATCGAACGATTCCGAATTGTACAGTGTAGAGTTACGCAAGAGCATCCAGTTTTCAAACGTTACTCGCCACGTTTAAAGACTTTATTTTTCGATACAACTCCGCTAATGTCCGCGAGCACACTTCCTTCCACTCGTGTAAAGCAATTCAATAAAATATTATGTCGTTACCGTGTAGTTTTTTATTTCAATCACCGATTTAGCGAAAGCAGCTGCATCGACTAGTGGTGGAGAACTAGCGATGGTACCGATAGTCCTCACTATCGAAAACTATAGATGGCTTATTTTCACTATCGATAATTATCGGTTAGTCAATTGAAAAATAATAACAGCTGAAATTCAGAATCCCAAATTTAATTTCTAATATTATTACATCGGTATTGAAAATCGTAGATTAGTGAATTGAAAAATAATAACAGCCGAAATTCAGAATCCGAAATTTAATTTCTAATATTATTACAAATTTCGATAGTGAGAACCACTAATTTTCACTATCGAGAATTATCGGTATTGAAAATCGTAGGTTTTAGTCAATTGAAAAATAATAACAGCTGAAATTCAGAATCCCAAATTTAATTTCTAATATTATTACAAATTTCGATAGTGAGAACCACTAATTTCCACTATCGATAATTATCGGTATTGAAAATCGTAGGTTAGTCAATTGAAAAATAATAACAGCTGAAATTCAGAATCCCAAATTTAATTTCTAATATTATTAAAAATTTCGATAGTGAGAACCATCGATAACTATCGTAAGTACCATCGATAGTTCTCCACCACTAGTATCGACTCTGGTTCTAGCCACATTCGTATTTCGCGCGTAATAGAACCAGGGAGTGCCCGGGACTCGGGACTCGGGAGTCGTGACTCCTCGGCGAGTCTCGGGAAGGACCGCGGAACCTCGCTGCGCAGCGCCAGCAACTTCCGCCTTAACGGCAGACGCGCGTATCTTGTGCAGGATTACGCTTTACCTTCCCTCGCAGGTCGCAATAGTAAGGTGAATTCGTTGATCATAAGTTTCCTTCGTACATACGTGAATCGGCGGCTCCCGTTTCAACGGCTACCATAGACTGGACGTTTTAATCGGATCGACAGTATGAGCAGCATCGAGAATGACCCTCGATGTGTCCCAGCGTCTTCTTCTGTCACGAGATCGAGAAGCACGCACTCAAGCGCCCACATGTACGACCGTTACTTTTTTCTCCCAAAGTATCAGATTCAGAAAATTTCCCTCATTTATTGCGATCAGACGATACGAATTCGAGGCTTTGATGTCGGAGAGCAGCGACGAGGAGGAGACGGTGGCGACGGCGGTGACGGTGGCGGAGGAAGAGACGTCGGTCAGGGTAGAGACCGCGAGCGGGGGGCAACCGACAGTTCGAGAAGCTACGATTAATTCCAACGCGTTCGACGCCAACATGTCCGTTGACACGGAAGAGGTTGGTACCTATAATAAAGTATGTGTATTGTGGGGCAAGACTGCGCACTTCAAGTTTAGACTTCCCTAAACTCCTGAGTATTACACTAATAGCACATATCGTTGTGTAAGAAATAACTACTATCCACGACTTATATAAAACAAATATTTCCAAAAACTGTGAAATGCGAACTTTTACCCGACTCGTGGGGTAAAAGAACGCAACGATAAAAAAAACGAAGCACAGCTACACAATTCGACACTGGTGATTCTATCTTGATTGATAATTTACTGTCGCCATTGGCAATTGCCATAAATGAAACAATGAAATTCGCATGGTGCGAACTTTTACCTACAGGGCCAGGTTTATACAGACGAATTATCTCAACACCGTATACATATATGGAGCTCTATTTGAGTGAGATATGTGAAATTTGTTGTTCAATTCTTTACTACGATCCACCGTACGTCTGTGTACCTTGATGTTAACAATCGTTTTCAAGTGTTTTCGTTTATATAGAGAAAAAGTAAATACATAGGTAATTAGGTAATTAGGTAAGTAGGTAAGTAGTTTCGATACATCCAAATTGATCGTCTAAATAACATTTTTTCATTAGTTTTGTCTGTACCTATTTTCTGAAATGTTCGCTTACTATATCTATATTAACCCTTCGTGGTCACACCTTCTTATAATCACAAGTTGGTCACACGGGGTTCACTGTACCCCAGTGTAATTTTTTGACTTACCATTTTCGTATTTTTGAACCTTTTAACTTTTCAGTGATAATTCTACAATCGTAATACTTATACAGTCATGGTCTAATAGTCTTTTTCTAGAAATGTAAATTCTGATATGCTAAAATTTGTAATTGAAAATGAGCGATTTTCCATCGTCGTGGTAAAATCCAGATTTTTTAAAAATTTTTTTTTTTTTTTTCGCGATAAATCCCCTTTGGAAGATGTAAAGGTACGGTATTTCAAATAAAAAATTGCTCCTGGGGTACAATACACCCCGTGTGACCACGAAGGGTTAAAGACGAAGAACCAAACTATATTTTGGCATATTCGGTATTAAGTAATAAATTAATTTAAGCCCCGGTCTGCACTTATACACAGTGGAAAAAAATTCGTTCCCGATAGATCATTTTGTCAGTGATTTGGAACAAGAATAAGCTCGGCGCTGCCTACTACGACCTCGTTACATCCGAACTGTTCGTGATGGAAGACGCCACGGGGGACGCAGAGTGTTTGGACATAACGAAAGCTCTGTTCCGACAGTGTCAGGCGCATTACGTCGTCACGATAGCCGGCACACCTGTTCGCCTAACCAACCTGTTGAAGAAGATGCTGGTCGCCGGAACGTTGAACGAAGAATCCAACTCGTTTGCATCGAGCACGCGAGACCGCGCGCGGGTCTCTACGTTGAAGATACTGAGCAAAAGGGAGCACAGTTACGAGCACTGCTTTCACAGAGTAAGATGCCTTCGACTGGAGTCCGAGCCGAAGAACACAAGCAACGCCGACAGGCTCCCCTTCCTCAACACCATACTGAACTTTAAGTGTTGCGCGATGATCCACGCCCTCGGCTTGCTCTTGCTGTACATCGACAAATCCTGGAGCAGCATCGCGCTCGATCCGTCCGGCAAGGCGTCCTTCATTTCCCTCAATTACGTTACGCTGTAAGCGTCGGTGAATCTTCCATTTCTTCATCCGTCTAACTCTAACTCATCACGCACGTATCTTTACGCTACCCTATCAAGCCAAGATCTGCTGATGGTGGACGAAGACACCTACGAAGCGCTGAGCATCGTGCAAGCCAGGGACCACCCGAGCCTCTTCAAGTTCGGCAAGACAACCACGAAAACTAAAGGAGCAAGTCTGTTCTCGCTATTCAGTCGTTATTGTCAGTCAAGACCGGGGGCGCAGTTTCTATGGTACCTACACAACTGGCCAGTGGGCGTATGTACGTTGCGTCGCGTCGCGTGGCACTCGACATTTCATCGGTTGGCTCTTGTTTCGGCAGGAAAACCCTGCACTATCCGACGCGAAACGTTGCAGTGCTGAAAGAGCGATTGGACACGGTGGAATTCTTTCTGGATCCAAATAATCAAGGGCTCGTGGAGAACTTGTCCTGCTGTTTACGACACGTGTACCGTCTGACGAACGCTATACTCGCCTGTTGCTCGGGACTCCAAGCGACAGCCGCGAATTGGCAGAAAGTGCACAAAGTGAGAAAAGCTTTGCAGATTTAATTTATTCATTCGGACGGAAGATAGTTGCTCGACCGATGTATTTTCTACCTACCTATGTATTTTCAGACCATCTCGCACGTAATCTCTATCGGCGATATGTGCGAAAATTACGCCGATAAGATTGGACTGTTGAAACGAATCTCCGAGAGCATCACGAACGAGATGCAATACGTGAAATACTTCATCGAGTATATAGTGGATTTCGGGGAGAGCAGACGAGAGAGAAAGCTGGTGGTGAAACCGAACGTGGATCCCTTGTTGGACGACCGTGCGTATGGTTTTGGGTTTAGCAAAACCGGGGTTGTTTCGGTTTAAGTAAAGCTCATAAAAATACGTGATCTTTAGGAATTAACTAAAGGAAAGCTACTACGTATAGTTTTAATGGGACTCTTTCCACTATATTAAACATGTCTTAAAGTTAAACTATAGATATCAATTTTTTGCTTTATAATTAATCATCATTGCCGACGGAACTGGGGAGTCGCCATTGGTCCGAAGCAAAAAACAATGCCAAAAAAAGTAGAGCATCGCTCGCGGAATAGACCCAGAAAAAATTACAACTTGAATTTTGAAATCACTTTTCCCCTATATTCTTCGTCCTTTCAACTCAACGCCTTTAAAAATGACACTTTTTTTAATTTTTTTTTTAAATTTTACTGGTCCGTCCACGAGCCAGAAGTTTTAAAGTTTTTCGGGAATTTTACGAATTTCAAAAAATCCTTTTAAACACGTATTCTTAAAAGGTTGAACGTTGGGCAATTAAAAAAAATCGACGTTTAGACCGGAAGCTCAATACCTCAATAGCCCAATAACCCTTTCTCGTTCGTTCTATCAGTGAATCAGGTACGGTGCAGCTTGCCAGAATTGCTCACGGGAATGGGAGAGAGGGACATGCGCGAGCATCTTCCGGCATCCGTGACAGAATGTAACATGCTGTATTTGCCAAACATCGGCTACGTTCTGGCGATAAACAAATGGAATTCAACTCCATCGGAGGACCTTACGTTCCCAGGGTTGGAATTCAAGTTTAGCATCAACGACGTGCACTACTACAAAAGTCCCTCGGCTCGAGGTCGGTGGGGGCAGCTTTTGCTCTCGAGGTAACGTTCTGGCCCGTCGGGTAACGAGTTCCATTGGTTTCAGAACTGGACGAGAGCGTGGGTGACATAGTCCTGAAGATAGCGGTTCGAGAAAACCGCATCGTGCAAAAGCTTACGCGCTACGCGAGAAAGCATACCGGGGGAATACTACGCTCGATCCAGCTGTGCGCGGAGCTAGACACGTGCGTATGAAATTATAAACGAGTCGAGCTCTTTCTAGCTTCCTGTCCTACAATCCCCAACGTCTCATCCTCATCTCCCGCCACAGCTTGCTGGCTTTCAGTAAAGTGGCGCGCGACTACAATTACACCAGACCAACGATAACCAGGTCGAAGCTCGTGGAGGTGAAGGAAGCACGGCATCCGTTGCTCGAATGTTGGACGACGTTCGTGCCGAACGACATTCGCTCCGGGGACGGCAGTAGCCTGATCAAAGTGTTAACGGGGCCGAATTGTTGCGGCAAGAGCGTTTACTTGAAGCAGATCGGACTCGTGATATTCATGGCTCACATAGGTTCCTACGTCTCTGCCAAGTCAGCGGTCGTAGGCACTGTCTCCCACATCTTCGCGCAAATCTCCACCACCGAGAGCGTCGGTTTACACGCAAGCTCGTTCCTGCAGAACCTGCGACAGGTACATAGATCGGCTCGATCAGCGTGGATCGAACGCGAACGGACCCGGACGGCTCGAGTAACGGCGCACGGTGGTTCACGTGTTCCAGATCAACGTAGCTCTTCGCGCGTCCACGCCAACTTCGGTCGTCATTACGGACGAATTGGACCGAGGAACATCGGAGATTAGCGGGCTGTCATTGGTCGCAGCTGTGCTGAACACATTCGCGGAAAGAGGCACAGAGTGTCCTCACGTGTTCGCAGCGACACACGCGAGGCCCGCGCTCGCCTTGCTCGTTCAAACTCCGCTGATCGAAATTCAGGTAGGGTAAAGAACCCAATTACTGTCATCTTAAGCTATAGTACTTAAAATAACGAATAAATAAACTATAGAATATAATTTATAGCATAGATTATAAGTTGAATTACATAATTCTATTGGTGTATGACTTTACAACGTTTATTTATTTGTTATTTTAAGTAAAATAGCTTAAGGTGACAGTAATTGGTAAGCTGTCAGTAATTGGGTTCTTTACCCTAATTACCGACCGGTCCGAAAGTTTTTCCGTATCCTAACCTAGAACGCAACATTTATGTACATCCCCGTAGACTTTTCAATACGTTGTCAACGAAAACGAATCGCTGACCTTTCTCCACCGATTGACAAACGGCAGTAGCACGCGCAGCTTCGCCCACTTTATAGCGAGAACCGCGGACGTGGACGAGAATTTGGTGAAGCGGAGCCTCGAGGTAATCTCCGCGCTAACGGGAACCGTGAAGCGCGAGTCAAGGCTATTTCACGACTCACGCTCGTATGCGCACTTTTCAGGTGCTGGAGAAAATGAAGCAGGGCGAGCTACCATCGAGTATTCACCGACGCGTGGACTCGTAAGCACTCGTGAGATTGCTAGCAGCGCGGCGGTAAACAATCGCCTAATCACTAATTTCTTTGCAGCCTAAGACGCATCATCCAACTGTCAAGAACGCCCGGGGATTTTGACTTGAGAGAAATGAAATCGTTGGTGCGATACGCGATAGAACCCAACTAGCGGCTACGTAAACATGAAATAGATATTTGTCAATAAAATTTCCTATTCCAAATTTCAACGAGTTATAGATAGTATTTCCAGTTCCATGTGTATGTAGAAGAACAGAAATTTCTGACTAAATCGACTGCCGGAATTGAAACCGATATTGGCCAGAAACTTTTTCACTCGTAACAAGATTATTTCAACCCCTGCATTTTCATTAAAACACTTCGCTGTACAGAAGAAAAGCAGTTTTAACAGTGAAAATAAGTTATTATAACTATTATGTAAATTACCAATACAAGTGTCGTCAAAGTATTGCGTCCCAGATCTGCTCGTGGACTCGTCAGTAGGGCCCAGCAGTCCCAACGTCTTAATACGCAAAACCTTGAATTTAAGCTGTCATATAAATTTCTAAATACATATTATGGACGCTCTAAATGTATGTACATGACCAGGTGAGGTCGGCTGAAGGAAATACATATTGCGGCCGGTAGATGGTGGGCCGATACTGGTTTCCGTGGCGAAGCACAAGCTCGTCGACAGATGTCGCTAAAATCGCGGTCGACCGAGAGTTGGCGCTCGCAGTCTTTCCGTTGTCAATAACGGACACTGGCAGTATCCCGGCATAAAATCCCGGAAACGTCTCGTTCGTGAAATTGGACGGCTCTACGGATATAATATCGAATTGTCGTCGGTTTATTTGGGAAACGGGTGTGTAAACTCGTGAAAAGGAAGCGTGCTGTCGTGCAGGATACGCGGCCAACCGTTTGAACGAGAGTCGGCGTGACGGGCGTGCCTTGGACGATCGGCGACGTCCCTGACGCGAAAATACACCAACAGCGTCAAGAGGCAGCGACAGCCACTGCGACTGCAACTGCGGCAACGAGAAGCAGAGCCGAGGACGTAGACGTGAACGGCGACAGCTCGTTCGAGCAAAACAGAGCTGTGCAACGGCAGCAGAAACGGGAAACAGGACCAGGAGCAGGAACGGGAACGGGAACGGGGACGAGGGCAGCAAAATTACAACGGCGGAGGAGACAAGCTCGCAGCCGCGTGATTTTGAATGCGAACGTTATCGTAACTGTCAACGGTCGGATTCGGTTGGCTCGTGGGCACACAGTCTTGATAAGGCTTCTGGGCGAGAAGCATTGCGTTTGCGTCGCGTCAACCACGATATCGTCGTCGGTCGATCCGGTGAGGTGCCGGCTATTTTACGGTGGTGGCTACGCCGCGATAACTAGACTAAATGATCATGGACCACGGCATGTGCAACATTGAGACTGGCTGCAGCATAAATATCAAGAGGACGGACGGTGAGTACACCTTTCGCACGGGGATGATATTTTTAGACATTTCCTCGGCTGATCGAAGACACTCGAGGGTCTCGTGCCAACGATTACCTTTGCGGACGGTGGTGACGGTGATCACTGCGATCAGTCAGACACCGGCCAGCTGCCCCGGTTTTCCCCTTTTTAGCGAACCAGTCGATACGGGCGACCGCCAATCGAGTCGTCTGGTTTTGCCAGGACCATTGCGAGATTTCTGCGTTGGTCGAGTAACCTAGTCGGAACCCTCTGACACATACAGCTTTCCCTTTCCTATAGCAAACTCTTGTGCTTGGCGTAGGTACATATATCGTATATGCCTATAGCGTATTCGGCTAGGGCTACGCGCTTTCCTCAAATACACAGCTCCTCCCGCGTTTCCCAATCAGTTGGACCAGCAACCACCTACTTACCGGGCTTGGCGCCTGATCGTTATATTACCGATCGTCACGCGTATTTACACCCGTGTACAAATGCCCGTCCTTGCGCTTCGACCGCGACCGTCTCCACGCCATATTTGTTTTCCTTCTTTTCTTCGTTTTTTAAAGCAGCGCGGTTTCGAATGAATTTTTAAACGAACTCGGGGCTTGGAAGGTGGCACACATATATATGTAAGTATAACGCACGGACTCCGCGCGGCAACTGTTCGTTGTCGGGCGCAACGAGGGACATGGGGTTCGTGTTCGATCTGCCGATCACGCTGCAAGACAGTTGGACAAGCCAACGCCAACGGATAAATATCCTTTCACCGTGCGCGCGGCTCACTCTCCGTTCCGTTCCGTTCCTTTCTCATCAGATCCGATTCAATCCGAACCGTTACCGAGCCGCCTGCAACGAGACCAGAACGAAATCCACTTCCGAGTCATTGATCGCGTTCCTCTTACGCGCTCCACATGTTATACACGTCGAAACGTCTTCCTCTTCGTCGAAATTTCCCTATAGATTCGAGCGGCAAGCGAACCTCGCGATTCTCTTTTCTGTCGCGTCGATCAACACGGCCCGGCAGAAAAACGAGCGGCGACAACCGGTGACAACGATGCTCTCTAGCTCGCGCATACGGGGGCACGTGTATGCACGGTGCACACTCTTAAAGGAAACCGCTAAATCGTATTCACCTCCAAATGGTTTTGGTTTTTCGCGCGTTTTGTAGACTGCTATGTTTTTCTTGTGTTTTTCTTCTGTACATTCTCTGTTTTTACATTCTTTCATTTCATTTTTCTTTATAACCTTTTACTATAAGCTATGCCAATTGTATTACTTTATTCATATTTGTGTACTCTAAAGGGTTCTCCCGTTAATTCAATAATAACAATAATAATAAATCTAATTCTAACGACAACACCGTCCACGCGATTCCATCGTTCCTCCAGGCTACTTTGATCGACGACGAGGACCCAGCTGTCTCTCGACAGATAACGAACCCGGTTTCATTTACTCGAACTCCAGCGTTGAATGAGTCAGAGGCTGTCTCCAAGAAAGGAGAAGTCAGTCAGCTGCGCTGACAACCGATCGGTCCGACCGCGGGTGCGCGCGATCCGGCTTCGATCTTACCCGTTTCTTACCCGTTCACTTACGATCGACCGAGCATCCGGAGAATTCAAAGTCACCGACGCGACGGACTCCGAGAAAAACGGCGTTGGTTAGGAGAAGAGGACAGATCGCCATCCAAATCTCGCACGCGGCTATAACATTTATAGCTCGCGCTCGTCCTAGAGTTATAAATAACTGGACACGCGCTCCGCTCTTCTTTCTCTCGATACGTGAGAATCGCCTCGATCGTCGTCCATTTCCTCGAGCGCTATTACCGATTACCGAAAATAATTCGATCATCCAGCCGATTGCCGTATCGTTGTTAGAACCGTTTCGTAGGTGTGCTGCACCTCGCCGCGCCGCCTTGCGTAGCGTATCGCGCGATTAAAGCGGTTAACTCGGTTAACGCGATTGCAATGCTCGTTTAACTGTCACGATGTGCTGTACACGCTCTAATCCGCGTGTCGAATGCGCCGACATTGTGCCGGCATTCACGGACGCTTTTATTAGCAAGACAGAAAAGACCTTCAGTCCTACCGAGAATAGGTTGATCGATCGCCGACAAAAGCACAAGTTGAAACGCACCTACTTATTAGACGAACATTGCTTCGCCGAAAGTTAACGCGAGGATGCCGCGGCGGGGCGCAACAAGTGGCTGTCACGCAATCCGCTCCGAGAGCCCGCCATGCACCTCATAGATCGCGGCCGATTCTTTATGTCCGATTCATCTATGTTTGTTCATCTCCGTCTATGAAATCGTGCAGTAAGTGCTCGGTAAAAAGATGCTCAGGTCCAGCGCGATGGTTGTATAAACTCGGTGTCCACGAACGAGTGATCGCATAGGCATAAGCTGAGTTTACATTAGTCCAGTCGCTGGATCCAGTGAGTGGTTTGACTGGAAATCACGTGGACGTCTACGTTATTCCAGTCGCTGGATCCAGGGAGTGGTTCGACTGGAAATCAGTCGATGTCTCGATTATTCCAGTCGTTTCTGAACCGTTGAAAGTGGCAGAGTGTAGGGGAGACCGGGGCTAAAAATTCCGGAGGTAAGTTGTTCCGATCGTTCTAGCTTCAAAATGAAAAAGAGCGTTGTACTTTAAATTATTTTTTCCACAGAGTGGCGTGTTCAACTTACACGGAAAAAATAATTTAAAGTACAACGCTCTTTTTATTTCGAAGATAGAACTGTCGGAACAACTTACCCCTCGGAACTTGTGGCCCCGGTTCCCCTAATAATAATGGATTCGCGCGAAAGAAGGATAAAAAAACATAAAAGTAACATCGAAAAGTAGACTTTCGATCCAGTCGAAATCTGCTGGAATGACAGCACTGTACTGGAATCAACACACTCTTTACATTATTCCAGTCGTTTCTGAACAGTTGAAAGTGGTAGAGTGTAATAATAATGGATTCACGCAAAAGAAGGATACAAAAAACATAAAAGTAGCATCGAAAAGTAGACTTTCGATCCAGTCGAAATCTGCTGGAATGACAGCACTGTACTGGAATCAACACACTGTTTACTTCATTCCAGTTCTAATCCAGTGCTGTACTGGATCACTGGACTGGACTAATGTAAACCCAGCTATAGGCCATAGTCAATGCCGAGCGAAGGCACGCACGTGGGCGCTGTACCCTTATAAGGACGCTCGCCACGAGATTCTTACTTCGTCGAACGTTACCTTATATTTTATCTGGTCTTACGTCATTCACCAACAATTTCCCTCGCGAATCGTCTTCGCGTCCATCGTGTTGCCAAAGTTTCACCAACGTTCGCTAGATACTTTAAATTCCGTATGTACTTACAGCTCCAACTGACGGCCACGGGGACGTTTCGCCGATCAAACGAGGTGCTTCTAAACGAGCATAGGAACGCTGTCTCTTGGCCGAGACAGTGTTTTAAGTAGGTAGATACCAGCTAGGAATTCTCGTTAGCGCGAAGGATCGTCTGTTCGATCGTCGATGTGGCGAGAAGTTCGAAGGTGACGCCGAAGTGATTTAGGTGCCTTTATTGGTTCGAATTCAATCGCGTTCGAGTTTTAATACACTTGCAATGCGTAATTGACGCGTAGGAGTGCCACACCAAAACCGACGCGATGGTCGCGTAATCCGTCTTACGTTTTTCCGCGCAACATGTAGGTAGGGGAGGTAGTTAAGCAAACATGCAAAAAGATTTATATTTATACCTTTTATTTAAGTTTTTATGAATCAATATAGGTATAATTATATTTGAGTTAATACTTCAAGCTTTGGTACATAGTTTGAGCAACACTTAAATAGAAATTTGAAATTATTAAACTTTTAAAGGAAAGTAATGAAAAACTGGCGATGATGAAAATGGGGCAAGACGGTTTCTCTGAATGTTTCCACGATCGATGAAAACATGAATTTCTTCTAAATTATTGTCTTCCTACCCTCGCACAGGAGTTGTGGGACCATTTCTTTTAAATATTCGACAAGTTCTTCCTCTTCTGTTTGCGAAGATACACTTATTTTGTAGGCCAAATAAAAAAATATTGAAATCTTTAATATTTTACATTAAAGTAAATAATGCAAGTGGACGATTTCACAGCTCTAAACCAAAGACGCCTGCTCCCCCACTCATTTCTATCAACGACTTAACTGTTACAGTACAATACTTTCCTTTTGGTACTTTTATCAAATGTCCCGCATTTTTCTATTATCGTTTTTTTTTTTACGATACCCCGTCATGCCCCCCTTCCCCTATGTAACCGTTTCAGATCCTTCCGTTCTACTCGATGCAGAATTTGTACGACCCGATGGAGCCACCGTTCTTTCTTTCATCTTGCCTCCGCTGGTTACGGACCCGTCTAGAACCGGCTCCGTTTCCACCCTCGGAGAGTTTCTTCTGTCAAGAACGAAACGGTCGATCGAATCGTGCAGTCTCTGCCTCCCTTCTTTGTCAGATTTCAGCGCGAGAGGGCAAACACTCGAAGCAGAAACGAGAATTTTGAGAACCGCAGTCGCTGCCTTCGATTTCGTCTCCTCGCGATTCAAGCCGGGAAAATTATTTGTGTTTCAGGTCGCGTCCACTCGGCTGTGGTTTCAGGCGTTAATTGGGAACAGCGCACCGTCACCGTGGAATGGTTCGAGAGAGGAGAGACCAAAGGGAAAGAGGTATTCGCGTTAAGAATGGCAACGTGTCGAAAGCCGCATCCTTGAGAAACCACCTAACGTTTGGCGCTTGATTTTTAGGTGGAGATCGACGCGATACTCGCCTTGAATCCCGAGCTGATGACGAATCAGAAAACGATGGGACCACCGGCTCCGATCAACAACCACGCGGTCATGTCCTCCAGAGCAAGGGTACGTATCGTTGGTTTTCCTCTCGAGGCCGATCGAACGCGGATCGAACGGAAGCGGAGGAGAAGCTTGAGCCGGTAAACCGTGTAAACGGTAAAGAAAAAAATGCCCAGTTGGCTATCAGTCGATCGAGAATCGAGTTTCATCCGCTGAATGGGGTTCGCACGTTCTCATACGCGCGTTCGATGGAACATAGGTACATACTCGCGCGTCTTCCGCGTAGTAGCCTCCTTCATCGTTCGCCATTAACGACGGATTATGCAGTAACGATCCTAGGATCGTTACGATCTTCGTCGTTATTCCTGCCACAACCGCCCCGCTCTTTCGGCGTGCTACGTGAACAATCGAGCTACCCCGGACTATTGAATTCAGACTGATCGGAGCAACTAGAACCGCTGCAATCTCTCTTCCTCAGCGTGTCGAAACGCGCGTCCGAAGCTACGCCGAAAGAGCAACGAGCAACGAGCATCGACGTCGCTCCGTAGTTGCCGCTACTAACACGATAACATCTTTTTTCCTCCATGGACGCTGCTCATTATCACGGACTTGGGTCGACGATGGATCATCAACGACCTCCGGATCCCGTCCAAAACCGATCGAATCCCAATACGACCTCGCATCGTCGTCTCATCGTCGCGCATCTTCGCATTGCCTACCGACGTCACGTTCCCGGCGATTCCCGGCGATTCCCGGCGATTCCCGGCTCGCCAATCCCCTCGTCGAGCAACCTGCCGCGATTCAATTACCTTTTTGCGAGACAATCTTTCCGAACCGAATCGAATGTTTACCGGCCGATATAGGACTCTTCGGGTGACGAGGATGAGGGGGTAGACGAGTCGGAAAACCAAGAGGAGGGCTCCCTTGGACGGCACAGCGTTCACGTCGCGAGGAACGGCCTTGCATCCGCAACGCTTCCTGTACGAGTCATATCTGCTGTCTCGGTAAACGCGATCCCCGTCTCCCCCCCCAAATTCCCATCTCCAAGGCTCCAAACCTCACGGCCGCGAATCTCGAAGCTCTTGCCACGCGAACGAATCGCCACCGGGTTACTCTCGACATCTCCGTACGCGCCCCAATCCTCGCACCTCCACTAGTTCTGTCCCCGACTCTCTCACCATCACTGCACGGCGCTTATCATTTCTCACAGCTTGCGCACGTTGCTCGTACCGTAGCTAAGTACCCTCCTTGCCGCGCGTTCCACGCGTAACAGGCGCGTTGCTTTCGAGCCTCGGTCACCCACCGCGTCACGCCACGCCACGCGCCTCCCCTTTCAGTTGCTTCTTCCCTGTTTACGCACAACGTTCGCGACACTACGTTGCGTCCTCTTCCGAGAAACCATTCCGCCTCGTTTCGCTCAGCAACGTAGTTCCGAACGATGTACATACGTACCTATCGTACACTTGGCTTTCAACGAGCAAACATCGTCTACTTACTTTACAATTTCTCGAATATTCACGGATTCTGAACTACATATACAATTAGGTAGCTACGTACGCTGAGCTTTACAGCTTTACTATTTACACGAATAATTGAAATTGCATTTTTTTTTCTCTTTTGTTATCGATGGACGTTACGATATGTTTCCTTTGTTTGTTTCTTTGCAGCATTCTACGAAGCCGTCGATTCCAGTAAAAGGTATGTCGTGTGCAACCGAAAGCCTTCGAGAGCGCGAATGTCGTCGCCGGCGTCACTCGCCGCGAATCCCTTTTCGCGGCAGCTTTTCGGCGAGATAAGCTCCCCCGTAGCTTATTGCGTTCGCGACATCGTATCATTTGTATCGCATCGCGCAGGCTGTATATATAGATACCCACGCGTACGTGGACACGAAGTACTAAATCGATTAGGAGCATGTGCCGTTACTACGCGATGGTCGCGTGTAGGAAAAGTGTCGCGCACCGGTGCGACGGCTATCGTAGGAGGAATACTGTTCGCTCCGGTCAGTATCGACGTTCCTGCGCTGGGTGCAATAGCGCAAGGGCGCAAGGGCGTAAGGGCAAGGACCCCGACCAGGCGACGGACGGTGCGCGAATGTACGTACGTACGTGTAGGTACGTAGGACAGGCGAATCGCGCAGTCTTCGCCAGCCACGCTCCGTCGCTGCTCTGTCCAGCGTGTTTCGATCTTCGTAATTCGAGAAATCGGTCGAAAGTGGTTCCGAGCAGGGATCCTAACCCGCCGGGAGCGGGTTACTAGTAGCATAAGACAGTCTAGTCTAGACAGCCACTTAACGTACTCTGGTCATCCGGCCGAAAAATTGTGCAATTTTTATGAATTTTTTACTCAATGAATTACAAATATAATCATGCGAAACTTTTTACACATTATTTATCTACTTCTGCCTTGCTCAATTTTTCGGCCAGATAACCATAGTACCCCCTTAGGTGGCTGTCTAGACTAGACTGTCTTATGCTACTAGTAACCCGCTCCCGGCGGGTTAGGATCCCTGGTTCCGAGTCGCGTCGCGTCGCGCCGAGTCACGTGTCCGTGCTTTCCCGTCATGAGGTTCGACCCGTTGGCCTACTGTTTCGGGCGGAAGAATAAGATAAACGACGGCGACGACAGGAGCATCGACAACGTACGAGCTCTATCCGAAGGGATCGAACACGGTAACGAAGCGATTCCCTTGAAAATCGGCTTGGCCGGTACGATCGTGAACCGAATCGTCTTCGCGCGAATGCCGCGAGCTCCGTTAACTCGGCCTACCGGCAGAGATTCGTTTCACCACTCGAATCCTCTAAACATCTCGCGACTGATGTGTCGTTTCCAGCGGGCTCCAACAGGCAATTGCCGCGGCAAACGGGTCGTCCGACCAACATAATGCCACCGGCTACGTCTGTCAACGGCCACGGTGACTCCGTCACCGGATTAACCACTCGTCGAGAGCTTGAGAACATACCGCCCACGCCAACCACCACGTCGATCCCCTTCAACATGACCACTGTTCAGGCCAAACTGAAGCAGCAGCAGCAGCAACAACAGCAACAGCAATTGCAGACTCAGCAGCAATTGCAGTCTCAACAGCAGCTACAGCAACAGCAACAGCAGCAGGCTCAAGTGGAGAACGGCCGGGGAAGGCGATCAAACGTGGTGAAAGAGGTCGAGAGGCTGAAGAAGAACAGGGAAGAGAGGAGGCAGAGGCAAGCGGAGCGGAAAGAGGAGAAGGAAGCTCTGATGAATTTAGATCCAGGCAATCCGAACTGGGAGTTTCTTGCGATGATAAGGTCAGTCGGTCGGTTGTCCGACACGTTTCTCTGTGTCGTCTGTCTATTGGTCGGCCCCTGTTACACTGTAGCATCCCGTATCGACAAGCAAACTACTAAGTACCTAACCAGTAACCTCGCAATCCTTCTCATTCGCAGGGAGTACCAGAACAGCATAGATTTCAGGCCATTGCGAGAAACGGACGTCGTGGAAGATCATCAGATAACCGTGTGCGTGAGAAAACGCCCGTTGAACAAGAAAGAGAACACGCGCAAGGAGGTGGACGTGATCAGCGTGCCGAGCAAGGACCAGATGGTGGTTCACGAGCCGAAGGCAAAGGTCGATCTGACCAAATACTTGGAGAACCAAATCTTCCGTTTCGATTACGCGTTCGACGAGAGCTGCACCAACGAGATCGTTTACAAGTACACCGCGAAACCTCTGGTGCACACCATCTTCGAGGGTGGGATGGCCACGTGCTTCGCGTACGGCCAGACCGGAAGCGGGAAAACGCACACCATGGGCGGCGACTTTAACGGGAAGACGCAAGACTGTAAGAAGGGCATATACGCGATGGTCGCCAAGGACGTGTTCAAGTGTCTCAAGCTGGCCAAGTACCGCCCGTTGAATCTAGTTATCTCCGCCAGCTTCTTCGAAATATACTCCGGCAAGGTATTCGATCTGCTGGCGGACAAAGAGAAGCTCAGAGTTTTGGAAGACGGCAAGCAACAGGTATGGACAAGTTTCGTGTAGTCTGTAACTGGTCGCCCCCTTCGCTCCCAGCTCACTCCTAAATTGCATCGGGAATAATGTTTCGTTGAAATTAATCATCTTTATGCGCGCAAATTCTCCTAGGTGCAAATTGTCGGCCTCACGGAGAAAGTCGTGGAGACTTGCGACGAAGTGCTGAAGCTCATACAACATGGGAACAGCGCGAGGACCAGCGGACAAACCAGCGCGAACTCCAACTCTTCGCGATCGCACGCGGTGTTTCAGATCATTGCACGAACGCCGGGCACGCACAAGGTGCACGGCAAATTTTCTCTCATCGATCTGGCCGGCAATGAAAGAGGGGCCGACACGTCATCGGCGAACAGGCAAACCCGTGAGTTATCTCTTCCCCTTCTAATCGCGATAAGTGGTCGTAATCGGCTGACACGTGTTCGTGAATTGTTCGCAGGGATGGAAGGCGCCGAAATCAATAAATCACTGCTAGCTTTGAAAGAGTGCATTCGCGCACTGAGTCGCAAGGGCACGCATCTACCGTTCAGGGCGAGCAAGTTGACGCAAGTGCTGAGGGACAGCTTCATCGGCGAGAAATCCAAGACTTGCATGGTAATCGATTTCCGCCGCGTTTCCCAACCCAAGCGTCTCGAGCGAATCGCGATAACCCGTCCTCGTCCTGTTTTCGCAGATAGCTATGATCAGTCCAGGGATGAGTTCTTGCGAGCACTCCTTGAACACTCTTAGATACGCGGATCGAGTGAAGGAGCTGGCAGCTAACGATCCAACGGAGGTGAAAGCTTCGCCGACGGACGATGAACGATCTTTGAAGATCGAGGAGCAGTCGAACAACAGCGTTCTGTCCGACAGCGATTTAGCGCAACTTCGATCGCTCAACGTCAGTTCAAACCAGATCCGCTTCACGCCGTTACTTTACTCTTTCTATTTCTCTCTATACATAATATTATTATCCTCATTCTTTCTTTCTCAGGAAGGAGAGATCTCGCAAGATCTGTATACCTTTCACGAGGCAGTATCCGCGTTGCAAATGCTGGAGGAGGAAGTTTTGGACACGCACAAAGTAGTCATGGAAAGTACAACCAGATTTCTCAATGACACGCACAGCGTGTTCAGCGCGACCCACGAAGTAGACTATGACCAAGAAGGTAAGATCATTCGACACATTCTCTCTTGATAAATACAATGTTTCGACGCACGTAGCCTTATAAATGGTCGCTTTCTTTCGATTTTTTTTTTTTTTTTTTTTTTATCGATTGTTCGCCCTATTTCGTGGATGTTGCGACTCGAACGTATACACACGTATATATATATCTATCTATCTCTGTTACTCTGATAAAAGCTTTTATCGTTTTCTGCACGCATACGTAACTGCTACTCTGTCGCGTGTATTTCGAGGCAAAACGAAGTGGATCTGTTGGCTTTTTATCAGTTTTACCGTATCTCGCATGCCTTTGCACGAATGTGTACAGTGTACATATACATATCTACCTCGAGCTGGTCGATCTCTCATTCTTTCGATCTCTGCCAACGGACGAGCGCGCGGTGCGCGAATAACGCGAAATTAGCGAAACACGTGACAGTTAAGTCGACCAGAAACGTTTGGGGATGGGGGAAGCAACACGAAACGCGAGGAGGAGAAACCTAGCTCTGAAGCATCATTGTGTGTGAAATTTTGCAACAGATTCGCGCGATAACGATAAGGCAAATGCGAGCTGCACATTAAAACGGAACCCAAACCTGCGAGACGACAGGACGACAACAACGCCGACTCTGAATGTGTTGGAGGCAATGAGCGACGTCTCGATCGGTTCGGACAGTGACGTGGATTTCGATCTGATTAGAACCGTTGACACGTCCACGAAGGATTCGGTAAAGTCCCCTTGGAAGGACGAGATGGAATCCGAGAGTAACGTCATTTCGTACGACACCGACTGCGAACCGAAGATTGACTGGAGGGCGGACTGGCCGGCAAACTCTTGGGACGAAAACATTTCAACGAGAGGAAAGTATCCCTGCAGAACCGACGGTGCTGTACGATTTAAACGGTCCTCTGCTCAGAGAATGAAATCGCTGAAGTACCATTGGTCCGGCACCTTCAACGATCGCTTGAGAAAATATTCACGTTTCGGTGGCAAAGCAGCCGACGACAGAACGTCTCGATGGTCCTTGGACAGCGAAACTTTCAACCGTCACCAAATCATCGGCGATGCGATTTATAATTACAACTTGAAAGTGTTCGACGACGAGAAAACCACCAAGAAAACCAAGCTCTTCGGCTGCGACGAATTCGTACTGGAAAACAACATAAGCAACAGAACCAACGACGAGGAGATGAAATGTTACGACAGTCGATCACCTGTCGGTCGGCATAACGTATCGCAGGAAAATATGAATTTTCCTGGACGAGACGGCTGTGAACGAATCGTGAGGCGCCACGAGAATTTGCGAAGCAGAACGTTTCTCCGAGACGACGGAGGCGCAAACAGACTTGCAGAGGGCGCTGACGGTGCGAACGCGTCATCGCGATCCTCGCCCTCGAAAGATCAACCCTTCGGGTCCGACTGCCGCGAAACCTTAGAAACGGTGTCGAATCTGTACGCTCGTGAACGATGGATCGACAAGCTTTCTACGTCCAGATGTTGGAACGTTTTGCTATCACTCTTCAAACATTTCGTTCTCTTCTCGTTTTTACCTAGCGTGTACGTTGCCATTTTTATGTACGTCAGGAGAACGCAAGAACAGTGAATCGAAGGCAAGCCTGTTGTTATTTCGGTTATCGGGTTTCGCGGTCGTGGTCGCGGTGCGATCGTTACGTTATTGCCTCACGGTTTCTCCGCAGATCGACAACATTCCACGTTCAGTCGCATTTTAACGTTGCGAGACAAGCAACCATTCTAGTACTCTTTTTTTATACTGTTGTATCGATAGTCACAGACTTGTTAAGTTTTATAAGCTTTTAGTTCTAGCTTGTACATTCGTTGAACTGTTAAAATCATCGTTCTTACTATGTACCTTCTCGAGTACCCACGTACATACAATTATAGTCTAAACCGAGCGCGTCCGATGCGAGTGATCGCAAGTTGCAACGAACGGCGCGGCGACTCGCTAATCGCCAGACCTACTCACTCTCTTACGCGTCGTTTTTCATGGAATCGGCGACACTTTGCAAGTTTTATTGTTACTTTGTTGTATAGAGGGAGAAATATAAATAAGAAAGTGGAGCGCCGGTGTCCCCATGTTGCGCGTATGGCCGTGCAATATTCCTTAATTTGTACCTATCTGCTATCATGTAAAACTAAAACGATTGAGAGCCGTGTGTATGTACAATACATTTGAAGGTAACGTCACGAACCGTTGCAGATTTGAGACGGAAAAGAACAAAGTTTGAGTCACCCGACCTGAGGAGGTTCTCGTTGCGTAGACGTCTGATAGAGAGAAAACAATTCTCCGATGGTACGAAATCATTCGATTCACATTCATGAAAAGTCGCCTGACAAAAGCCGCTTTCGTTAATACGCACTTGGAGTACACTAATTGTGCGTTCACGCACATCGTTCATCGCGACCGTCTCCATCATTGGTGAACTTATTTTCATTCACGCATCTACGCCACCGAAATCCTAAAAAATAATGCTTCTCTCGCCAACTCTATACCACAGGATGAGAAGAGTTCTCATTGTCAGTACTCGGGTACTCGGATACTCGGGTACTCGGTTCTCTCTCGTAGCCAAATAAATATGTACTTGGAGACTCTTTCGTTGTTTTCCACTCTGTTGGCGCGACAGCTCGACCGCTTCTTTTTCCACTATTTATATCGAACGCGGAAACAATCGATTTAGAGCGGTCATTAGCGAAACATTATTCTTTCCATGTACCCGGATCGAAGTATTGTTAAAATAAATATTGTTTTTCTGGATTCTCAATCTAACGGTATTGTTTCCTTCGCACTAATTCTAGCCCGTAACTTGTTGGTCTAATCGTGCATGATAGTCTTAGTCGGAAGGAGGAACACCTTCCCCTCGACGACGATGTTCATTCGCGATCATCGAAACGCTTCGAACACCAACGGCGCGCCAACCTTTTCTTATTTCCTCAACTGCTTCAATTTCAAATAGTCGATTCGATTCGATGCTATACGCGACGCGCCGTTCTGTTCGAAGGAAATGATGGAACGCAGACTCACGCCAACCAAAACTTGCTTGCGTTCACGCAGCCTCATCAGACTTTTCGACTCACCATCGCGAATCCTCCGAGCTCTTGAAACCGATCACTGAAAATCTGTTGTTTGTTGCAGCGTATGCCCAAAAATGGGAGCATCTGTTGGTGCAGCAGCGCGACATCTTGAATGCTGCGATAGACCAAGTGAGTCAGTTTCGCGGACAGCTGTTGCAAGAGGAGCAAATCAGCCAGAAGATGACACGAACTCGTAATTTACGGCACAATTAAGCTGGATCCTTTTACTGAAGAGAGGTAGAATCACAGAGTATCACGGCTACGGCGGGAAGATTAGAAGTGTGATAATTAGGAGAGACGCGGGGCGGAATGGGGACGGGCCGGCCACTGGGGTGCGGAGATTCCGAAGCGTGCAAATCTGTTTCGAAACGTTCAATCGGTGGTTCGTCGAAAACGATGAATCTTTTCACTCCTTTCACACAACTGCAAAACCTCCTCGACAATCGAGATTCGCAAAACGATCCGATCTATAAAATCAACGAGAGCTCGATTCCTGCTTAGTTCGCGAGGCATAGCCAACGAACGGAACGAAGAACAGTAGCCAGTCGACAGGTTCGCGAGAGATCACGAGGATAGCTGCCGTGCGAGTATCGTCCATTGATTCACGGGTTATTTCTTGCATTATGTCCCATTTAGATTCTATTTTACGATCGCCTCTTTCTCCTCTTGCTACTCTTTTTCTTTCCCTTTCCCTATCCCTGTATCACACTGATTTTAAGACTTTAGAAAAGCAAACATCTCGACGCAGCTTTCGTTCAAATACCATAGCCAAACATCCTCGGTGATTCCTGATTTTAGCCGCCCTATATTCTCTAAGCAACGTCCACGTTTTAAAGCAAAATGACCATAACGCACCCACGCAAAGAATAATTTTCCCCCAAAAAGTTGGTATACATTTAAGGATCACGAATCGCGTAAATTGCATTCGAAAAAGACCAATTCCAGTTCGCTCGATGCGAGCTTTTGTATCTCGAACGCTCTTCGTAATGGTTAAAACGTTGCCCATGGTTCTTGTCATCATCTTTTCACTTACCTGTCGATTTGGTGAGCTTTAACGACTACAAACGAACCATCCGACGTCCAAGCCGCGTTCACTTTGCTTGCGAACCATTCCACGTCGTTCCACCGGGAAGAAAGCTTTCGCGTCGACAACCTAGACTGTATTCAATCGAAGACGATGGGATAAGGTCGGAATCGGAAACACACCTAGATAGATGCATTGGCATAATTAGCGTCGCATCGAGGGATTCCGAGGAGCCATGCCAAGAAACCCGTTCGTAGAGAGAACCTTTTTACAGTGACAATTGTACATGCGCGTTCGTGTACCGGTCACCGATATATCTCCAATGAACCAAATAACGACTGATTTCGAGAATATGATTAGGTGGTAAGGACAACCATTGCCGTGCAGAAACTCGATTCGAGATTTTAGACTAAACTATACAAACGTTTTAGACTTTTTTTTTTACGCTTTCTTTATTTTCTTCTTCCTTTATCCGTTTCTTGCCTTAAGATTCTATAATCGATGCAGCATCGGGCATGTTCCTCTTCTTATCGTTTCTTTTCATATGCATTACTACGGCTGATCCGCGTGAAGGTGCGATGTCTGCGCGAAAACCAAGCCGGGTCCCATTAACAAGCAGGCGCGGCTCGTTTGTGTTTCCTTGCACGTATTATCTGTCAACAACGCTATTCACGTTTAGAAGCGCATAGTCTGGAAACACGACGACGCGCGTCCTTCCCTCGTGCAAGCATCTTGCGATCAACTTTTCGTTCGACCGATTCGATCGATTGGTTCGTGGGCGTGGGATCGACTAGCCGATGAGAGCGACAGACGGAGGGGTGAGAGTGAGTGAGAATTCAGGTGACTGGCCGTGTGTGTGTGTTCCTGCGTGTATCTGCGAGTATGTGTGTTGAAAGAGAGAAAGAGAGGGGGTGGAGACAGAGAGAGAATGGAGAGAACGAGCGTGAGAAAAGATAAAACGATAGATGGTCAACTCACGTGTACACGTTGTTGGCGAAATATGATTTTTATAGAAGTGTATTTATATAGATAACCGCGTCGTTATATCGCATATAAAACGAGAAATTTGCACGTCTGGCATAACGAACGCAGCGTAAAGTTTTTCTGTTCACACATGATACTTATTAAAATCGAATGCGCTTTAAAATGGTGCGAAATGCCTCTGTATTGTTTCTTTCTCCGACAGGCCGTCAATAATGTTTTGTTAGACGTTAAAATTAAAGTTTTGTAGAAGTCGTACGTTTACTATTCTCTGTGTTGTCATTGCATACGTCGAGCGTGAAACGCAAATCGCGCCGCAACTATTCGCAAAAAGAAAAATATCGCTATGACGTATGTACGCGCCGCGTGCGATTCGACGCACGCCCGAATCTGCCGATAGCGCTATTATTTTTGTAATTAATAATTAAAATAAGTAGCTGCGATAGGAAATGACACTCCATACGCATTCATTCGCACGTAACGCGCGAACACGAACGTTTTACTTTGCCCCTCTGCGAAGAAACGACGATTGTTTCCCCACAGATGAGAAATTGCGGGTCCGTTTAACGTAAGTACCAATTTAACGGCGTAACGTAAATTTCTGAACATTTGTATAGAACAAGGCCGTAACAAAATACACGAACAATAATTTTCAAAATAACGTGTTTATTAAAATTCGCGTTTATTTACATATTCCGTGCGCCGCAAGTAACTTGACCAGCAAGTAAGAGATTACACGTCGTTTCATTAATTTAAACACAATGAACTCGCGATAGTGTTTAAAATTCGCCTAGTATAATACAGATAGAGGCTGAAAGAGAAAGAGAGAGAAATATTCCCTGATATATACGCTTACGTTAGATCACAGTCTTTGATCAAGATTTGCACTGTACTTGAAGCATGGATTATCTTCCGTAAACTATAAAACACAGAACGGAAGCATTTTGTACCCGATAATCCTGATTACTGAGCACTTCGACTCGAAGTCGTTGGAAACCAACGGTGCAGCAAGTGGTAGGTTGAAACAATACAAACACCTCTATGCCGATCGTACATCGTAGATAGTCGGTGTTGCGGAACCGGAAAGAGCGGATGGATGTGGCATACGTGCGCCACTAAGGTCCTTTGGTTTCTATCAAATACTTATAAATCCATGGATCGTGAATCCAACAGACACTCAATCATTGTCGAACTGATTGTCAGCGGTTCCTTCGAGAGCGATCGTGGCATATCTGTCGGTGAACAGAGTGTCTTGACTGAGCGCAGGCACTTGCCTGGAGAACTCGCTGGTCGCCCACAAGAACAGATCCAGCGTCTGTTCGGTACACTCCGCTATGAATCTTACAAACGGTCGGACGTCGCCCGTATTGGCAATTTGGAGATTCTCGTAGTAGGTGTGGCGGTGCTGTTTGTGAATAATTACAGGTGGATAACCGGCCTGCATGAGGATCATATTCATGAGCAAACGCGACGTTCTGCCGTTTCCGTCGGAGAACGGATGGATGTGTACCAGCTTGTAGTGCGCCAGAGCCGCGTACCTGCAGAAAGATAAAAAGAAGAAGATATGAAAATGAAAGAAATGGGAGGTTGGACGAAACGTTTGCGGTGTACAATCTTGTTATTTACCTGACCGGGTGCATTCGAATGGCCCTCTCGCTGTTCAACCATAACGCGAATTCCTCCATCAGATAATGTATGTCGCCGGGTCCGGGAGGTACGTGACCTCCGACATATACTTGCGTCCGTCGAAACTGACCGCCCTGCACGGGATCCACGTGTCCCAACACGCGCATGTGTATCTCTAGTATCTCTTTTATAGAAATAGAGCCGACCCGGTTGACCAAAGTAGCGTTTATGTATTTCATAGCGGCGTCTAGGCCCAGTATCTCGTTGTGTTCGTCGATGCTCTTGCCAGCGACCGCGGTCCGCGTCTCTACGATCGCTCTGGTTTGCGCCAGGTTCATCGTGTTCCCTTCGATCCCGACCGTGTGATAAATATGTTGAAAGTAAGCTTCCTTCTTGGCGCGTATCAATGCGGCGTCGTTGTCGGGCTTCGCCGCAAGCTTGTTCCGCTTATCGTCTATACGTCGGAGCATTCGTCGATCTAGTTCCTCGACCACGCGAGCCGTCCTCTGACTGTTTATCAGAGCTTCCTCGTGATTTGGCTGGTAGCTTAAGGCGCGCGCGTAATACTCGTTCGCTTTGATCACGTCGTCCTGCGTGTATTCCAAAAACTCTCCGTAATGATTCAAGATATCCGGATGACGGGGCGCCAAAGCCACCGCGTGTTGAAATAGCTTCACCGCCTTCTTCTGTTTGCCGGACAACTTCATTTCTATCGCCAAGTGGAGGGAGGTTAACGCTTCCGCGGTGGACGCTGCGCTGTTTTCGCGAACCTGCAGCTGATCCGTTCGAGAGCTATGCAACGCCACGTCGAGAGTTCCTTCGTTGTACACGTTCATCCTACCCTCCGATGGAAGAGGGATAAATACATGGCGATAGTCATGAGCATCTGAAAGAATCGGCGGATAAAGAGAGACACCCTCGGCGAGAAGATTACGCAAGCTGAATAGGATAAGCTACATGTGTAAACAGGCCCACTTACCCGGCAGCTCCTTCAATGATTCTCGGATGTATTGGGAGAGCAACGTGCCTATCACGGCGACCGCGACTCCCGACGCGAACACGAGAAACACTATGATGCGATTCACCGTCATATCAACACTCTCATTCTCTCGAGTTCTCGCCTTTACGTGAACGGGCTTCTCAGCGAGTGTGGAAATCAGTGTCGTTCGCGGCACCAACATGCTTCCGCGACACATCTGCCGTTAGATAAATTCGTCGGAGCGATCAGTCGCGATATGCTCCAGAATGTATCTCACAATACACACGTTCCGCCGCGGTCCAGGCAAAACTTGCACAAAAATGACAACACCCCGTCATCGCTGCTAGACGTCCCATGTGGTTCTCTTCGATTGGTCTGAGTTGTCTGCTGTCTGCTGTCTGCTGTCCGAGGACTCTGTTGGACTCTGTGCGACTCTCGGGTCTGAGTGTCTGACTGACGCAGCTGATTTTCCTTCGCGTACTCGCCGCACCCTACAGATGTCACTAATAGTCACTAACGCTGAACGCGAAACTGACAGACGCATCGGCGACTACGACCATAGACGTGCTACGCAATAGACCGATCCCCCGGATGATATTTTCTGTCAGCCGATGGTAGCGTTTGGTAGAATTGGCAGAGATTAGAAAAATGGTAGAGAGCAGCGCTACCAGCGGTAGGAATTAAAGTTATAATTGCGCTAACCAACATCACTGGGTACTTGGAAGACATCAAAAAGTTGTAACTTTGTTTAAAAAAAATGCATTCAGACAGAACTTGTTCCCAATAGCAACCCCTACAATCTCACCGAGATTCAACGCTCTAGCTCGATTTTATAGGAACGAAGCACATTGAATCCTCGAGAAAGTGGTGGCCACCCACATATGCATTATAGTTCGATGAATCATTTAAGAGAGATACCTACCTCTTCGTAGACGTCTTGTGTAACTACTAACCAGAGAAAAAGTAGCAAGTATCACCTACTCAATCGTGTATGTACGGTTGCCTAAAACGATTTATCGAGACGCTGTGCACCACGATACGATATGTATCGCACTTGTTACGTTATCGACTTTCTTCTTTCTATATACATACCTATATACCTACCGTCTTTAGTCATTGGTCAGATCGATTCACATTTCCGTTTTTCATAGCAATTTTCACCATATTTAGTAGTGCCACAGATTCTGGACAGGCGAATACGAATCTCGACAAGGATTGTCTCAGACACGAGAAACATGGATCGAATTGTTTCTAATCTCGGCAACAGTTTCTCTTTTCAGCGAGCAAGTGTCAGTCTTGTTTGGAAAATTTTAAAGCAAGTATCCGCAAAGAGTTTAGGATTTGGTGAAGATCCATATTTAGGCGCGAAGAGGGACGAAGTGAGATGCGCGGGGTGCTACGAGCCGAAGCGAAGCGAAACGAAACGAAACGAAAGGAAAGAAGGCGAAAGGATGCACATTGGTTGCTACATAGGCGGTGATACGATGCAAGGCAGGGCAAGACATACCGAGAAGCGTGGCGGGGAACCGATGCGGGCGAAGAGAAGGCGAGGTAGGTCTGCGCGAGCGAATAATAGTCGAAACGACCCTGAAACCGAGGCCATCGTTGTTCGTTGGCCCGAACAGCACGCAAGCACCGTCGTTTCTCTTTACCTTCGCGATCTTCTGCGTCGCTTCGCGTAGCGAGTGCAAAAGTATTCGCGCGGTAAATTCTCCGGCAGCGATCGTTCCAGACAACACACCTGCCGAGCATTTTCTCACTCTCTTCTCTGTTTCACCAACTGTCAGATGTCAAAGACAAGACAAGACGAAGCTGGCCCCCGGGGAACAGTAATTCTTTCCGCAAACAAGAATAGCGAGTGTCGATAAAACGTCTAACCATTTCAGCTTAGTTTCGCATCTTTATACCGGAGGGCGCTACCCACGCGCCCTATCGTACCATTCGTAATAAGATCTCGTTTAAGCTTCAGAGTTTAGATAACCTATGCATCGCGTGTGTAGTAACTTAGTAAGTAATAGATTGTTCCGGGAACGCTCGAGCTATGAAAAAGCTTGTGCAACGAGGGGTTGAAAAGTGGTGTCGGTAGAAGCTGAAACGGCCAATTGGTTTTTCGAAACATCGAAGGAACGAGAGTGTATCGTAGATCTTCGGCCCTGCAGTAGAAATCTTCTTCTCTTCCCCGAAAGGTGCCTGTACCATCGATTGGTTCTGCTCTAATTACGTTTACCGCGTATGTACTTGGATTCCTTCACTCGTAACCAAGTATAAATCCTTGGCATACGTCTGTTTGTCGAAATGAAACACACCTTTCCTGCCCATCGAAATTACATTAGCTTTAAGTTCCATTATTCCTCAAATCTTGCACTGATTTCGTTCTTCCGATACGACTCCCCCCTCTCTCTCTCTCTCTCTGCTTTTCCCACACTAAATCCTCGACCCTCGCCACTCTCTATACGCTATACCCACACCTTGGACTGCACAGTGAACACACTCTCATCTCCGTACCCGGGAAGCCTTGGTCGCTCCCTTCCCCCCACGGGTCATCATACACAGATGCTCGTGTTTTCCTCGAACAAAAGGCTAGGTATTCGCGACAGTGGTATTTCTTCGAATCGTTCGGGTATTTAACAGCCGTCGAACGAGACTCGCCGTTACGCCAAACAGTTGCCTCTTTCGAGATACGGATCCGAGATAGATCGAAGCGCGGCTGGGCTACGTTTGCGCGAGTCCAAAGACTAAACGGAAATACCCATGCGTGGTGGATCGTTGGCTCGTTGGCGGCTGTTTCCTACTCGGTTCTACATACGCATTTGGCATCGTCGTCCCTCGCCGTGCAGTCGGAGTTTGCCAAAGCGGCGGCAGCGCGGGGTGACCGTCGTGGTCCACGGAGCTCCGCGACGAACCGTCTGATCGACCTTCGTTGAAAATGGAGAAGTAGCCAGCCGCGATCCCGAAAGCGAGGCAGCGAGCGTAGCGAGGTTCACGCGCCGCGCCGGGTCAACGTTCTCGATCGTCCAGTCGGGTCACGTTCGCGATAACGACCGGGAAAAGAGAAAGGACGACCGTCACGAGAAACGGTGATCGGGAGAACAGGGATCGCGCGCTACCGAACGCATGACCGGAACGAAAGCTCTGGACGATCGAGTTAGGGGCGTGCGAATTATCCTATCGCGAGGCAAGCGTTGCGATAATTTCTCGCACTTCTTCGTATCTCCCCACGTTCCTTGCCACAGTTCGCAAGATGCGAGTTGGGGAACATCTCCTTTAGAGACAATCAGCCAACGCGACGACAGTTGCTGGGTGAACTATGATTTCCCAGCAACGACCCGTTGGGATGGCAAACAAACTCGCGCAGGCAGACGTGTCCCAACCTACCTACTCCTAGTCGAAACGCAGAATCGCCTCTACCTACCTACCTCCGCGCGAGAAAAGGGACTAGCGAACGTTTTCTGTGGGCTGCGAGAGGATCCGGTGAGACTCAGCGGTCAAGCTATTTGTCCGTTCAGGAGACCGTTCGAAAGGCCCGACCGAGGGGCAGATGGCCGATGTAGTTTCGAGGCAAAATTTCCGACAGAGTAAACCAAGGGCAACGGCGTCGGCGTCGGCGACCACGTTCTGTACCGGATAAAGAGGAATATGTTCGAGGACCTATTTGGATCGCGCGGCTGATTCACGAGGGATGAGTTGACTCCACCGCTTTCCTACGTTCCTACGCTTATTTTTCTCATCATGGACGTCCGGAAAGGGAGGGGGAGCAAAATGGGTAGTTGCCCCCCTGGCTTCTGAGGAAAACATCGCTTATTTTTCAAAACTGATCTTTATTAAGTTTATACTAAAAAAGGGAATATTGTTAAAATTGTAGTTAAATAGGCACTATAAAATGAGTTAAAAAAGCAAAAGAGGTATGTTTTTTTCTTTACCATCGTTCCAAAGTTGCCCCTTCCCCCTCCCCCCTGGAAAAAGTCATCGAACGCCCCTATTTCTTATCCTTTCTTTCGGCCGTCTGATTCGGTATCCATCGACACGCAGGCGCACAACCGACTGCGTTTCGCATCTCGCCGCCCGAATTTGGGTTTGCCAAAGATTCGTGAAGAAGCCCACGAACCCAAAAGCCAACACCGACCTGCGCGTTTACGCCGAACCAGAAAGCAATCAATTTATCGAAGAATACCATAATAAAAGCGGTCGAGCAATATCGAAGCAGCGTAAACCTCGCGGTCGTCCTTCCACGAGAGCTCGGCTCTCCTTTTACGGCATGGAAGGTCGAAATGGAAAAAAGCGGTTCGTGGAAGGCGTCTATGCCCCGATCCCCGGCTTGGCCGCTCGGATAGTCGGCCACTTTGTCGGCGAGTTTATTATTCGTAACGGAGAATTCAAGAGGATCGACTGGATTATCGTGAACGCTCTCCGCCTCTCTCTCTCTCTCTCTTGCCCTGCAACAAACCGCCACCACCTCCTCATCATCGCCGCACCTCCACCGCACATCCGCCGTCCATCGTCCATTCGGCACATAATATGTAGTTGGTACATATTTTCTTTCAGAAGCTCCTCGTCGATCCGGCGATCGTAATCGCGCTCGCGACCTTTCCCAATCCAACACAAGCAAACTGTTTGTTTGGCAATCGAGCGTTGCCTGGATTGGACAGATATGTTGACTCATCCTGAAATTGCTTTTCTCTTTCTGGCCGTCGCCGTGGCCGTTAATGTCTCCGTGCCTGTTTCCCACGAAAGAAGCGAAAGGGGAAAGCGCTTGGTGGAGCCGCGTCAGCGGCCAATAGCGGAGATTTATGAGCGGTTCTACGCGAGCTTTGCATTCTCTATGTTCTATCGGTGAACGATTAGAAAAAGGGGAAAAGGATAAACGCTTGGATTTCTAGCAGCGGCCAAAGAATGTCAATTACGAGGGACGAAGGAAAATTTCGGTACCAGAGCCCCGTTGCGTGGAATAATACGCAAGAGAAGAGATTATAGGTTGAGGAGGTTAAAGCCTGGCTTTATTCCGCCCGTGGAACTACATACCGACCAGCGAGGGTCGCGTTTCTCGGTCACGGTTCCTTCGGTTGCTTCGGATCTGTGCGAGGCACCCCGGCTGAAGAATCGTCCTCCCTTTTGTGTGGAACAGCATCCGCTCTCGTGTTCTTGTTCAGCGTCTCTTGGCTGTCACGAAATCGGACGTGGCACGGCCATTGAAACTCGAGACCCTCGCGAGACGGCTCATTCAAAGCGCGCACCGTTTCGTGCGAGGATCTTTCCTTCTCTCATCCTCTCGGATCAAGCTCGTCTTATGAAAGAAGGCAAAGACCGAGCGATCCAGAGTTGAAGATGGAACGAAATAAAGCCCGTCCTTTCGGGGCCAAGACGCTCGCGGCATTCAACTTATTCGTTCGGACGTTTGCCGCGGGTAGACCGTAGACTCTAGACTCTAGACTCTAGAGCGGTTCGGCTACCTGAACACCGTCGCGTCGCCTCGCGTCGCGTCGCGCATCAGATCGAACCGGCTAGCAGCTATCTGTGTACCGGAATCAGCTGGATCAGACGCGGTTGGCTGAGTTCACCTCGAAAATCCACCGAGTTCCCCACCGTTTTCCTCCATCCCTCAAGGGCGACGTGCACTGAAACAACAAGCCTGTGCGTTTCGATCAATTTCTCGCGCACACGTGGCTCGTTTGAGAAAAAACAGCGCATCCGACGGGAAACGGAATGCATCGCACACGTATGTGTGTACTACGCGTTTCTCCGCTCCAACTTGTTCTCACTCTCGTTCCGTTTCGCCTCGAAAAGCCCAACCGGTTCGGCGAGCGGGGCGCGATGACGCACGGGGAAAATTCATCTTCCATCTCGTCCGCCGCCTTTACATCGGCTCGGCTGGTGAACCGGGATTTCGAGTCGCGGGGAAACTCTCCGTGGCCCGATCGGATAAATATAACTCGCGCGAATTCTCCGTGTACAACTCGCTTTAGCCGCTCGTTTCTGCGCCGTAGAAGACCGTTTGGTTCTTCGGCGGCTTTTATCTATCATAGAGCGTAGGCAGAAGAACTTCCCCGTCCCAGGATCCCAACAGCTCTGTACTACCTATATACCTATTTACAATACCTTGCTTTTGGGCCTGAATTTCTCACCCCGCCACCGTTTATCGCGAGCGAGCCACTATCGTGGACATCGGCCGCGAGTACATAATTTCTTGGAGACTCGAACGGACCGGCATCGGCAAATCGATACCTACGCCTAGGAGCGAAGGGGAGATTAAGCGTGGAACGTGCTCGGTCGCGTGCTTTCCCTCGCGAAAGATGTTGCGTGTCCGGCCGCCCGCGACGTGGTCGGAACGAGGTCAAACACGGCGCAGCGACTCCGTGGACGAAAGAGATCCCGCGCGGACCAGCGCGCTGGCTGAGATACATAGTTGGAACGAAAATTCGTTCGCGCCGAGCCACGATTCCCGGATGGCTGACCTACTTTTCACACACGTGGCGCTTTACGATCGTCGCCACGGGGCCGAAAAAACGCGCAAGCCTCGGCGTTCTGTTCCCTCTGAAAGAGCCCCAACTCTCCAACAGGGGTACCATTGTGCTCGAGCGCGACAGCTGCTCCGCGGGACCATTTAAACGCGGCTTTATTTAGTGATCTCGTATATAGACACGCAGACCGATGTCGCTACGATTCCCGTCATATCGATCCTCGATTGGCGATTCTCGCGCAACCCTCCCCGCGGCTTTCAACCATCGCCGACAATATCTTGCAACGATCCAACTTGATCCTCTGCATGCGTTCTCGTTATCGATAAGCCCCGGAATTCTCTTCGGCGGATACCGTTACGAAATCGATCGCATCGAGCCCCGTCAATCCATTTCGCGCGACTACGCAGCAGAACGCCGAGCGAGCGTGTTGCAATTGATGGAGGCTGGAACATGCGGGATGTCGGGGGGGTTGGAGGCGGGCGGTATTCCCTCGTTTTTTTTTTTTTATAACAATGTTTATTGGAAAGGATGGTACATTTGTTTAGTTAAAAAGGCACCAATAACATAATAAAAAATTGCCATAAAGTTATTTTCATACATCTAATTGTCCGATCGCGTCGGAAACTTAAAGATAAACGTCAGTGCTAAGGTCGGGGCCAGATATATTGGCCGGTAAGTTTCGTGAGGAGTATTCATCTATTCTCAAGGTTTTCTGACTCGCTCTCGCCTTGCCAGAAAAAGAGTGCGCCAGAAGTGGTGGGGATAGCGCCAAGCTCTTGACGTGTAGGCCAAACCGAGCTCTTAGCGTAGAGATACATACATCAGAATAGGTGTGCGTTGTGAGGAGTATTCTTCTATTCTCAACGTTTTCTGACTCGCTCTCGCCTTGCCAGAAAAAGAGTGCGCCAGAAGTGGTGGGGATAGCGCCGAGCTCTTGGCGTGTAGGCCAAACCGAGCTCTTAGCGTAGAGATACATACATCAGAATAGGTGTGCGTTAGCTGCGAAAACGAATTCACCGGCCAATATATCTGGCCCCGACCTTAGTCAATATAGCTGTAAAGTAGAACGAAAAAAATCTTTGGTATAACTAATAATGCTTTATCATACTATCATTGTCACTATCTTAAATTATGTATATCGTGGGAAAAGGAACGTCGCGGTATTGGGAAACCAAGAATTTCGATACGCCAACTAGTGACAGAAAATTAAACTACTGTGAGTAGGCCGAAATCCGTCCAAGTCCATACGATTATCAGTATTTATATAGACATTTTGTGAAAAACGAGAATTTTTAAATTTTTTTCAACACTAAATTTTTACTTCTTCGATTAATAAATACTTATTTGGAATGTTTGGTGGGATCCGGGCCTACTTGCAATAGTTTGCCAACTTACCACCACAGCGCTGAAATCTAAGCAACGCCTCCACTTGCTTTCCCAATACCCTCGCGCTGGTAGCTCCGCTGCCTAACGTCGACCAGGGTGAACCCGAGCAGATCGACAACGATTCTATTCCTTGCAAAGCTGATAAACGCCTAATCTACCTATGCACCCACCTAATGATCACGAGCGGTGTCTACGTCCGAATATCTGGCTGTTGTACGGAATCTAGAAAAACGTCGCACAGTCAAGGTATCAGCTTAACGCGCAACTTATCGCGCTCCTGCCGGTAAAGCTTCAGTAATCGCTCCGAAACCTCATCGGTTAATCCCGAACTAATGCTCGTTGCGACGGATCAGGCGTTCCTACAATCCGTAAAGTTCCGGCACCCCCTCGAGTTCGTCCTCTTACCACTCCGCTTCACCCTACTCTACATATCCCTGTCTCTGTCTCTGCCTCTGCCTCTGCCAGTAGAATCAGACCATATTTCTCTAGGTTCCCTCGGTCGACTCTCGCCGAATCCTTCTGCGTGTACGTTTGCTCGATGCATCTGATTCTTCATCTCCGTTTGAATTTTACTCGAATTTCTGTGTCCTCATACGGTTTCGCATTTAACTGGAAACGCAAACCCGGGATGATGTGAGGAAAATGAAAGGGGAGTATCGAATTGACGGTTTGTAATTCTGAACTAGCATTGTAACTAGGGCTGCCATCCGTCCGGGTTTCCCCGGATTTGTCCTCTTTTTTAAGGCGTCCGGGGACGTCCGTGCGGGTTTTCTGTAATGATCCGGGTTTTTCGATGCTGTTCGCTTTTAGTTATAAGCGTATAAAAAAGTCATAAATAAATTCCTACTTTGTACAACTATATTTTACCTATCTTTCTTGATTACGGTCACAGTCTATATTTTACAGAAATTGTAGTCTTGGGATGGCGTACCTAACCTAATACATACATATAAGAAATAGTTAAAAGTGTCCGGGTTTCAAGTGTAAATGTCCGGGGTTTTAATGCTCTCTGTCCGGGATTTGCGATTTTACAGATGGCAGCCCTAATTGTAACGAATGTATCGTAGTTCCAGAAACTTAAACATTTCCTCGTACAAAGTTATCGCGGAGGATGGCCAGTCGTTCGTCGATGCACACGCGAAAGTTGCGTTGCGTTGCGTTGCGTTGCCTTGCGTTGCGTTGGGTTGCCTCGTCTCGTCTCGCCTCGCCCAGCCTCGTTCCGCCAGTCCTTTTCACGCTTTCGGTCGGTCGGTGTACGCATCGCGAATCGTGAACTCGAAGACTCGAGCACTCGACCGAGGATTCTAGAAATAGCGATGTATTTTCCCTCGGAGGGAATCGAACTGGCGACCTTACGAGTAACACCTCGGCCGCACCCCGTTGTATTTTTAGAAGGTAAACCGAAAGCCGCGACCACCGTCCTCGCTCTTCCCTCGCTGTTCTCTCGCGAAAGCCAGCCCAGCGATTGCCCCTCTTCGTTTTACCTATCTTTCCCCTAGCTGCGATTTCGCGCAGCTTTCGATCTGGGTTGGGTCCCTTCAACGGGGAAACGCGAACACCCTTCTCTCTGCTGCCATCGTGCCGCCGATTTACATGCAACCCTTCTCTCCGACTCTGATGCTTGGTATACCTACTTATCGGAGAACTTGGAGGGGTGGCTCGCAACCCTTCGCGTAGATGCGCGTTCCTTCGCAGTCAGCGATATGCGAACTGCTCTGTTGAACAGAAATCCTCCTTTAATTTTATCCTCCGATAATTTCGATAAAATTAATACAAATGATTCGTGGCGGTCGGAGATTGAAAAATCTGTCAATCCACCGATTTTGATTTCGATCTCGAACGCACCCGCTGGAAGGAAAAGACCCAGAAAATACATAGGTACCTGCACGTAGATAGGTTTTGCTTGAAAAGAATCGGGCTCCCGCGCCCCAACGACCGGTCGCTGCGGTTTCGTTCTCCGCCGGGAACAATTTTGCATTCGACGGAGAGGCAGGTATAACTGCCGAGGACGAAACCTATTTCGTAGAACCAGTTCCGTCGAAGAAGCCTGGAGATTTACGATCGCTCGGAGCCCCCTTTCGGATCCTACCGTCCCCCGCCGTGGCCGCGGCCGCGGCCGCTACCTCGTGCCGCTTGCTTTGGCTTTGCCGCGCTGCGTCCAGTCGTCTGATCCTTGATTTTCGCTCGATTCGCAACGATACGCGACGACCGATAACGAACATCCCGGCCTTTTTTCGCCAACCACGAGAGAGCGTTGGATCCGGAAGGAAAGGTTGAGCAGGTCGCTCGTAGATCGTAACCGGCCAGCCACTCGAAACGAATGGATCTCGAACGCGTCTCAAGGTCGTGCTCTGCGAGAAATCGAACGCGAGTAGGTATTCGACCCGTCTCCTCGCTGCTCGAGACCTCGCGGCGTGTTGCGTCGCTCCTCTTTTTACCTTGGATCGAGCGAGACCAAACGCAACTGTTCCATTAGTGATTAGAGTCTAGGATTAAGAGTGAAACTAAAATTTCACGTTAGTCACGCAACTTTTACTCCCTTGTTCCGTCTAACGGCACACCTCAATCATATTCCGCTATTCGGAAACTAATAAGACCTATCTACCGATTTATTCGCCTGCTTGCCCGTCTGTTCGCCTGCTGCTACTCTCGCTTGCCTTCCTGCCCGTTTGCCTCCCTGTTTACCTACCTGCCTACCTACTTACCTTTCTACCTACCTACCTACCTACCCACCTACCTACCTACCTACCTACCTACCAACCTACCTACCATCTTACCTGCCTCTCCGATTGCCCGTTTCTACCAACTTACCTGCGCGTCTGATTCTTCGCTTTTTCCAGTCGATCGAGCACGCACAACGAAATTCGACCGATTCGATTCGTTTCGTTCCTGATAATGCGACGACTTGAAAGTTGCCGCGTGATTGGCGGCAATGGCTGTGGAGTCCGTGGTTATCGCTCGACGTCCATTACATATCGTGTACTATAATAGCGCATCCGATAGTGTTGCACGCGCAGAATGAAAGTTGCGAGGGATGGTACAGGAAAAAATCTTAAATTTAGAGAAACCTGATCCATGATAGGCGAAAAGTACGAGGAGCGTTGGCGAATGCACCGAAAAACTGTGCGGCATTAACTTCCCTCGCAAGTCCATCTGTATCGGTATATCGCGAACGAGTAGAATCCCTCGCTTTCACCGAGGTTGCTTCGAACGCGAGCCTCGCCCGTCCATAGTTGCGCAAGCAAACTCTACGACCTGGTTCCCATAATTGCCCCGAGTGCGCTGTCACGACCACCGACCCAAAGTCATTTCCGAAAGTCGGGACAGCAGACCCGAGGGAAAAAGATTCGGGAGTAAGCAAGATGGTGAGCCGTTGATCCAAGGAAAGGCTGGCTCCGTTCGATCGTCGGCCGCGACGACCGACGAGGACGCTTCGTTCTACCGGGACTGGTGCCTCCAAGAGCCTGCGACTACGCACATATTTCGGGCTCCGCTTCCAAACGGACGGACTACGGTGCGGAGGAGGCTCGATGAACGCCGCGACGGTGAAACATCCTGGATTCATGCGTCCATCGACTCTGCAATCTCCCAAGTCGCTCGACCTTTTACCGCGCTTTAAATAAAGTCTGGTCGATTAGCAAGCTTCTGTTTCCGTTTCTACAGGTGCGCTTTTGTTTCTGTTTTTGGGTCTATTCGTTTAGATTTTAGATTCTAGATTCTACGTGGTTGAAAAGCGAGCCACCTTCCAGTGGCGGATTTAACAGGGTGGCTGATGAGCAGTTGCCGCCTAGGCCCCTGCGCACAAGGCCCCGGTAAGGCCCCATAACTAAATACAGTTATGATTAGGTATAGGAGTCCAAACACTACATTTTTTCGTACTACTACACTTGAGCCGTTTTCATTAAACTACCTCTTCATTTTCCCGAAAAATGGGCCCCTGCTCAGAAGGCCCCCAAGGCCCCAACATAAAAAAATTGCGATTTTAACCAAACACTATATTTCTTTTCTGTGCTACTATACTTATCCCGTTTTTAGTAAACTGTCTCTTCATTTTTCTCAAAAAATGGGCCCCTCGGAACGTTGCCACCTGGGCCTTTTTCCTTAAATCCGCCACTGCCACCTTCCCCTCGCTTTCCCTCGCCACGTTCGAGCGGCGAGAGTAATCGGTCGATTTCCACGATATTCCTCCATCGCGTTTTACGACCAACGATAATCTGGAGAGGTTACCGAGTGCTTTCCTCTTGGTTCCCGGTACCGCAAATGTAAGTACAGCAGCGTAGGTTCCCTTGCGTTTGGCCGGTGCCGCCGCGCCGCGGCCGTCAACGACGGAACGAAAGGAAGGATGCACGTGACGTAAACCGACGCGACGCGATGAGACGCGACGCAGAGTTCTCGAGGCTCGGGAGGCTCGGGAGGTTCAGGAGGTTCGGGAAGCCGACATGGCCGACGTAAATAATATTTTTACGAGGGAGCCGCGGCACGGCTTGGCGCGGCTTTCTGCTTTCTGCTTTTTGCTTTCCACTCGTTTTGCCCCGGGAGGGAATGAGTTTTTTCGGTCGGTGACGCCTGTCTCGAGGCCCTCTCGAATAACTCTACGGTCGCGGCCTCCGTGTCCCTCGATACCAGGAACTCCACGGTGCTTGCCCTCTGACCGTGCCGCGTGCGTCTAAATCTTTTCACGAAAACCATTCGTTCGCCCCTTCTTCCTCTACCTTCCTCTCGACGGCGACGTTGCTTCCGTTCCGACCGGACATTCCCGCCCGTCGATCCAACGCTTTCCAACGGTTATAAACGGTTTCTAGTAGCAAGCCACTATCGTCGCGCACCTTCCGTTCCTTATTTTTCTACGAATTACGCGGGGAACGCTGATGCTAGACCAGCGATTTCAACTTCCCCCTACCGCACCTCCATTCCTAGAAGGTGTCAACCGTGCTTCCATCCTTCTATTTCTTTTATCTACCCATCCATTGGACCCGCGATGCCACGATTATCAACGAAGGGAGAACGCGAGCGAGGCAGCGGGTGCGCAGCAGCCTGTCGCCCCACTCGTTCCAACAACAACGACCCAAGGAACCGAGTAAGCTGGTTGCAGAGAGCGAGTGAGAGGGCGAGGGAGAGCCGAGGATGGATCTCGTCCGGATCCTGGGGGGAGATTATGGTAATGTCGACAGACGTTTTGGGGCCGTAAAAATAATACATACGTCCATATGTCCCTGCACGGCTACCGGGTACTTTGGCCGCTCGCGTGCAAGCTGATTCATTCCGTGGCGATAAAAAGCTACGTGACTCAAACGCGAAGCAAACGGAGCTGCGCGCGATACCTCTCGCACCGTCGCGCGTCGCGTCGCGTCGCGGCCGTCAACACGATCTATCACCACGCCACGGACAAAGACAAAGGCATCCGATACGACAGGTATCTTCGATGTCTGCCGATTTCCGATTCCCAATTCCCAAGTTGTACTTACTGTCAATTTTTCCACGAGAAACCGACCGTCCACCAAGTCCGTGGTTTACCGTGTTTAACTATCTTCCACGAAACTGTCGCAAAACTATCGAATATGGTTAGCGCGATTAAAAATTCGCGAACGAAGCGTAGCAACGCAAAGCCTGTAAAATCGACCCGATTCCAAAGAGATCCATTGGTCGTTTCTTTTCTACCTTCGCGCTACCTCCCCGCGCTGGCGTGTGCGTTAAAGCGAGAGCGCCATTGCCAATTCTCCTTTGCCATCGCGCAGATTGGTGCACCTATTAATAACCGTGCTCCGCGAATCGCTCGGCGAACCGTAATGACGTTGGCAAGGACCTCGTTTATTCGCGGCGAGGAAGGTTAACGAATCTCTTTAACGCTCGCGCCCTTGGCGAATTGCCACGTGGAATTTCAAGTACGAGCATCGGAAATCTCTCAACACGCTCTCGATCGTATCGCGCGATTTTTTCTATCGGTCTTTTACTCGGTTAGGTTGAAAAACCACTGTTGCGTCGAGACTTAGGTACCTATGATTTGCCAGCGGCCTTTCTGACTTTTCAAGCTTCACCGTGATCTTTAAAAATGCCTGGATCGTGATAGGTCGTGCGCTCTGTCTGGGCTTGCGCCTGATACGATCTACGACGCAAGCGCGGAGCGCTTTAACGATACTTGGAAACTTTATAACGCAGTAGACCGATGCTCTTGCATTCATCGATCACAGGGGATCAATACTCGCGAAGGAATACGGCGCGTCGCGTCGCGTCTCGTCGACGTTGCGAATCGATGACGAAACGTCGCGCGACCCTTCGTAGTTCGTCCGTCTCGGGGTCTCGGGCTACGCTCCCTGGTGGAATCCACCCGGGAGCGACGACAATGACTTTGAATCGCGGTTTACGAATTTCCTTGGACCTTGGACTTACAACGAGAGTATTTTAGGTGTTCGCCTCCGATGATTTTGATTTTTGGATATGTTATAGAGGACCGAAAAATAAGATATACGTGTTTTTTTATAGCGGCCCGTTTTCATATTTAGGGGGTGAAACCACCCCCCAAAGTTATAAGATTTTCAGGTGATCATCTCCGATTGCTTTGGTTTTTGGATATGTTTTAGAGGACCGAAAAATAAGATATACGTGTCTTTTTATTTTGGCCTGTTTGAATGTTTAGGGGGTGAAACCAACCCCCAAAGTTATAAGATTTTCAGGTGACCATCTCCGATTGCTTTGGTTTTTGGATATGTTTTAGAGAACCGAAAAATAAGATATACGTGTTTTTTTATTTTGGCCTGTTTGAATGTTTAGGGGGTGAAACCACCCCCCAAAGTTATAATATTTTCAGGTGATCATCTCCGATTGCTTTGGTTTTTGGATATGTGTTAGAGAACCGAAAAATAAGATATACGTGTTCTTTTATAGCGGCCCGTTTTCATATTTAGGGCGTGAAACCACCCCCCAAAGTTATAAGATTTTCAGGTGATCATCTCCGATTGCTTTGGTTTTTGGATATGTTTTAGAGGACCGAAAAATAAGATATACGTATCTTTTTATTTTGGCCTGTTTGAATGTTTAGGGGGTGAAACCACCCCCCAAAGTTATAAGATTCAAAGCAATCGGAGGCGGACACCTGGGAACCTCTCCTTGTTAGAGTACTTAGACCAACCGCGAATAGCGTCGTTGGTATTTTCATATAATTCTCAATTCTTTCAGCTTTTCGCATCACTAACGATTCTTATCGTGACAGTAAGTAGGTACCTACGCTTGTTCTTTTCTCCTTTGGTTTTTCGCGCGCCTCATCCTACCGCGAATTTCCATGGTTCTTGCCGCGCCGTTCTCTTCTACCCCGTATTCTGTATCCTGTAGATTCGCGTTGCTACATCGTTACATCGCTACATCGCTACATCGCCAAGCAAGTGCCAAGGATTTCGCGATACACGAACGAGTTTCACCGACCTTGACCATACCGTGCCGCCTAGCGAAGCGGTCAGAGGTGTTTTCTTTGATCGGTCGATAATCGTACGGACGGAGAGGTTCGCACTCCCCGACGAGTTTCCCGCGGTGTTTTTCCCGCTGATCAGAGGCGGGAAAAGCGCGTTAGGCGGTTGGACGCGCCGCGTGTGGGACCGGCTTTCGACGAGGTCGCAACATCGGCTGTGCGGCCAGCAAGGTCAGAGACCCGCGATCTGGTTGGCAAGCCATGTGTACCGGGCGCCCTCGCTCCTCTCAGCGTGCGCAGCAACGTTTTCCAACGAGTCGACAGCGTTGATGCGTTCATCACCTCGTTGAAAATCTCCCAACGCCTGGCCGCCGAAAATTCCGCGAGACAACGATTCAACCGACTTTCTTCGAAGAGACTACGAGCTCGTTCGTCCACGTATGTCGTTAAATATCAGAGTTGACATCGTTTGACCCGTCTTCCCGTTGCTCTCGACACTGGACACTCAACACTCGCCTCTGGGCTCTCGGCTGTGGGCTCTCGGCTCGCAGAGTCTGATTGTGAGTCACGTCGGTGCGAGGCCGTCGCCGTCGGTACGAGGTCAACGACAAACCAACCTCCTCGCCTCTGATCGTCAGCCTACGATCCCGTCTCTTTTCGCTGCGCGTCGCTCCTCCTCTTGCTACGCGCGGTGGTTCGTCTGAGTTTGCTCCCTATCGGAAACAACATCTGTCCGCTATCCCGTCCCTAACTTTTCCTCAAACTCTTTCCCAAACAACTTTCCCCGCAAAGGATAATACTCGCCAGAGACCGTGGGACTGCTCAATTTTTAATCAATTCACGTTCGCTACGCGTTTAGATAAAAGTTTGTCGGTCTCGTTCAGCCACCGTCACCTATCCGCCAGCGCGCTCGTGCTGTTACGATTCCGATCTAATAAGCCATAGAGTCGGTAGGTACCTATAGGTAGAGGGACGGTCGATCGGTCAGTTGGTCGATTGATCGAGCGAGCGATCGAGAGGGCGGACAGGAAAGCGAGCGAGCTGGTGCACGGTCGATGAGCCAGCTATCCAGCGAGCCAGCCGGCCAAGCCAAGCCTCGTTTTCAGCCAGGCACCGAGGCTGCCCCCTGAACCGGATCGCGGCATTAACCTCCGTCAGCGTTGTATATCGCCGTACCTCCCTGCCCCTCTCTATCTCTCTCTCTCTCTCTCTCTCTCTCTGCCTTCCGCACCACTACTACTATCAACCGTCGACCCTACCATTACCACCGTGACCGCCACCCTCTCCTGCGCATCACCCGCCGTCTCCGCCCCTCACCCTCACCTCGCCCTCGCCCTCGCCCTTGTCCGCCCCCGCCACCCTCTGCTCCTCCATCCTTCTTCCTCCTTCGCTTCGACCACCTTCTCGTCGATGATTCTTCCCATCTGCTCGCGAACCAACATCCCAACTCTGCTCGGCAATTTCCCACAGTCCGGCACGGCTTATCCGTGCCGCGACGCAAAAAGTCTATTCTCGACCGCGATAATTCGCACCGAGTCCCGTCTCTGAACCTGTGTACCAAACGAAAACGCGCGCACCTACACGTACGTACATACATGTATATCGTATATACCTACACCTTCTGCTTCTCGAAAGCAGCCCAAGAATTCTCGGTAAATTGGTGGTCGCATCGTTCGATGCCAAGTGAAATTGTAATTTTCCTCGGGACTCGGGAGGGAAACGTGGAGCGCGTGGACGGGCCGCCTCGCGAAAGGCCGTCGAACGGTTTCGTCGTGTCTCCCCCTCGGATCGATATATTCAAGGACCCGGCGCTGAAAATTTTTCGCTCCGGGAGAAGGGAGTACGCGCGGCTGACGCGTAGGTACATGGGTAATAACGGGAGAAAGGAACTGCCGCGGCGGGCAAGAGAAACGACAAGTTGGAGAGAAAAGTGGATGCACGTGAAACACCGTGACGCAGCGGAGATAAGCAGGAGGATGAGAGGCAAAGCGTAGATGGGCGAGGAGGTTGGCGCGGCGCGACGCGGCGAGGCGAGGCGTCGTGAAACGCGCCGCGACCAGATGAAACGGGAGGGAAGGAGAGGAGCGGAGGCGGGATAGGATGAAACGAGATGGTACGGATCGAGACGAGGCGAAGCGAACTCGGGAAAGGTCCGATGCCAGCGAGCAGAGTCAGAGTCGCGCGAGATGTGGTGGTCGGTGTCGGTGGAAGACCGAACACCGAGGGGACCGAGACGGAGCACAGCGAACCACGCAGGACGAAGCCGGTAGACTCGCGGTTAAGCGCGTCGCGGCGTTCAGCGTAGAGTATAATACATACCACATACAGGCGGTGGACGGAAGACGGAAAGCGGCGCAAAGAGCGTGCTTAGCAAGGGAAAAACGAGAGAATGAACTTTGCTTTTGCGCTCCGAGGCAACAAGACTCGCAACACTCGCCCGAATCTGGTCGTCTTCGATTACCGATTCGACGCCTGCAGAATTGTCACGCCTAAGGTCGGGATCAGATATATTGGCCGGTGAATTCGTTTTCGCAGCTAACGCACACCTATTCCGATGTATGTATGTCTACGCTAAGAGCTCGGTTTGGCCTACACGTCAAGAGCTTGGCGCTATCCCCACCACTTCTGGATCACTCCTTTTCTGGCAAGGCGAGAGCGAGTCAGAAAACGTTGAGAATAGAAGAATACTCCTCACAACACACACCTATTCTGATGTATGTATCTCTACGCTAAGAGCTCGGTTTGGCCTACACGTCAAGAGCTTGGCGCTATCCCCACCACTTCTGGATCACTCCTTTTCTGGCAAGGCGAGAGCGAGTTAGAAAACGTTGAGAATAGAAGAATACTCCTCACAACGCACACCTATTCGGATGTATGTATCTCTACGCTAAGAGCTCGGTTTGGCCTACACGCCAAGAGCTTGGCGCTATCCCCACCACTTCTGGCGCACTCTTTTTCTGGCAAGGCGAGAGCGAGTCAGAAAACGTTGAGAATAGAAGAATACTCCTCACGAAACTCACCGGCCAATATATCTGGCCCCGACCTAAGATTGCAGATTCCATTTGTAAGCTAAATACCTGTAGGTGGGCAAGCAGAACGAGACCACGACGATTCGTTGTCTCCCGAGTAGATCTGCCAGTGTTTTATGGTCAGCTTGTACGCGCCGAGAATTTTACCGGCGCGGCACGGCGACCCCAGGTGTGTCTGGTCTGGCCCAGTGGAGCGTGCTCCCGCCTGCCGTGCCGTCATACCCGGCACACAGAGACAGTTTCCCATTCCCATGCGCTTGCACGCCGACGCGACGGAAGTACGGTGTCTCCATCGGACCAGCCAATTATTCCCGCGAATGTATGCATGTAGATTGTAGTTGGGTCGAACCGAATCGTGGGTCGTAGGCGACCGTGCGATCGTCGGCGAGCTGTCAAATTTTCCACGTGTCACAGCGAGACAAAGATGATGCTTTCGCTCGCCTTGAACGCGACTCGGTTCGAGTGCAGCTCCGACGCGGCGCAGTCACGCGACAACCTCGTCTCACCCTCAATTTCATCCGTCTTTTTAAACTCGCTCTCCTTGCCGTCGCACGAGATTTCCGGATCCTGGAAATTCTAGCGAAACGTTCTAGACTGCGCGGGCAAGTGGACAGGTATGTAGGTACACGGCTGGTTAATTTGAATTCGCGGTTACCGAGGTTACGCCGGAGATTCGCTTCGGCGAGTCGGGTCGATTCTCCTTCAGTAATTCTGTTTCGATCGCACGCCCGCACGCACACGTACAATAGGCAGGCACACGTTCGCACACAATTTTCTACGCTCGCTCTCTATCGCGGGCTCGCTGCCATCGGCATCCTCGCTTCTTCGATTCGCCACTTTTCTTCCGTTCGAACGTGCAAATCGTCCGAGCGGCGCAACTGGTCGCCCTGCTACCCGATCGCCTCTTCCTCTCGAGAATCTCGGAGATCCGATCTGTCTGCCGTCCTAACCGGCGATCGTGATCGCCGGGCTTGTAATTACATCGTAATTTATGCGTGTTACGGTGTACGGTCAGGCTCGCCTGTAACCCTTCGACCATCCTTTTCTCCCCCCCCCCTCTCCCCCTCCCCCTCCTGCTCCCCTCCTCTTCCTTCTCTCTCCTCACCACAATTGCCCCTCAAACACACGTACGCCTCCACGCTCTCCTTCTTCTCTCTCTCTCTCTCTCTCTCTCTTTCTCTCCTTCTATCGTTTACAACTCTATTTCCCGTTAAACCGTCTATGACCCAAGCAGCGAAATCCGTAACCTTCCTCCACCGGCTGGAGGTCGGCAATTTGTACGGCGCATTTGAGCTTTCGTCGGACGAGCTTCCCAGACAACGCGTCTGACGGAAGAGTGCGCGCAGCCGCGACACCTGATAAGATAAAAACGAAACCGTGCAGGCTCGTGGCTGATTCACCGATCCTCGTTCGTGGTTGCCAATGCGTAATACCGGGTCGCTTCGATCACATTATCGAGACAGAGAGATCAATCTTATCGCTGGACATCGATATCGGTCGATACACTTCCGGTCGGAACGTTGCATGCGTCGCGGCCTTCACGCGAGACTGATACAATTACAGACTAAGTAAGTAGGCAGGTACCTACATATGCGTACGGCCGTAGTAGATTTCGGCGTAGATGCACCAGAGTTTACAATTTTATAAAGTGAATCCCGTGATTGCCAACGCAAAAAATTCCTTGTCTCACGCGCGTAATGCTCACATTCGTAATGTTCGTAACGCTCGTAATGCAGGGAATACCCTTCTTCCGTAGACCGTCGTATTCGAGGGGACGACAAACTTGATTATACTGTCATCGACCATCGATCACCGACCAGCTATTGCAAATCCTTTGCGTTTCATTGAGTTGCGGAGGCGCACAGATACATACCTATATATACCGTAAAAGGGGGGAATATTAGGGTGGCCCTTATTTTCAACATGCGATTTCTTTTGCTCTCACCCCTAATATGGTAAAAAAATTTGATAAAAAAAAACAACCTTTAATATTTTTTTTCTGCTGTTCGGACCAAGTGCATTTTTTTTCTTCAAAATGACGAAACACGTCACTTAGCAAACTAATAGGTACTTCTGGCTTTCCAAAAAAACTCAAGTCGTTTGGAATAATTTTTAAATCTTTAGAAACTCGGTGCACAGAAAATTTCAAAACGCGTGATTCGTCCGTCTGAACTGTAATGCCACTTTGTACACTAATTGGGAACCATCCCCGTTTATGATTAATAAATAATAATAAAAAAAAGAGTGTGGAAATATTTTCGTTACTCACTGTATGTGGTAATTTGGTGGGGAAATGTAGGGGCAGGTGGAAAAGGCCGTGGCGTCGGAATGATTTCGGTGAATACCTACCTGTGTGGGTCCGGTTGTCGGGCCCGGTCGGGCCCGACTGATTCTGCCCGAGCAAATCGACGCGGACGCAGGCCACCGTGCGAGTAACTCGAAACCACGGCCGGGTTGTTACTCTTCTCTATTTTCCTTCGAGCTCCGCTGCTCTTTCCTTTCCCTTTCTTCCCCCTCGAGTCTCGCCTCGCGAGTCCTACGATTTCACATCGAGTCGTTTAATTTGCTTTCCAGTCTACCGTTGCTCATCGACTAATGTCGTCGCTGTGCGCAGTTGCATCGTTGGATCGTTGCGTCACGTGATCGCGATCGTCGATGTTATCTACGAAGTGAAGGCGATGGAGGAAATTAAAGTCGCTCGCGCGCTCGCTTGAAAATTCAAAAAAGACTCGGGGATTTTTCCGCCGAAGCGTTGAAACGGGGGAAACGCAGCTGGCAGTGCTGTGACACGCGGCATTGCGAGTGCTAATGCACCGAGGTCACCAGGAAGCCGCTATCTAAGGCACACGCGGTTGCGAGGGTCCGATATCGTTCGCGCTCTTTCTTTGTAGCGAACAGCTGGTCGCGCTGAGTCAGTGGTACGGCCTTGATTGCGCCGTAGCGGAAGATCGGTGTTGCCTTCGTTGCGTTTGCGTCGTGGTAATGCGACTCGCGTACGCTACGCATCGCTCCGCCGAGCTTCCATCTGCGCGCAGTCCTGCACGTGTTCCTCTAGATCTAGCTCCAGCTCCAGCTCGCGCCACCTCCCAAAACGGGCAACCCGGAACACCGTTCCACCCGATATGCATCACGTCCTCTCCGGCATCTTTACCGATTCCGCCTGCTTCAGCGTGAATCGCCGTCGGAAGTCGAAAGCGCTGTTTTGTGCAGCCAGATTTATAGCAGATTCGGCAACCTCCACTAGTGCGCACTGAGTGCCAGTTTTCTCGCTTCCAATTGGCTAAAAGTCGCACTCAGTGCGCACCAGTGGGACCGTCCGAATTCGCTATTACCTACGTGGTCCTGCCCTGTTCGGATTTAGCGTGCAGGACGGGGATAGCGTGCAAAATACATATGCACACGTTGCACGGCTTGATCATCTCCCGTGTTTGCTAGCTCGTCACGTTCCGGACTCGTAATGCGTTCCACGCGAACCGCAGATAACACCTTCCAAGAAGATTATCGCGCGTGCGCGATGTAGGTACGAGTTGCTACTCGATCCGTCGTTCGAAGTGCTTCTGCTCAGAGTTCTAGGTACCTACATCCTATAATTGTGGGGCTATGGCTTTGCCACTGGATTATATCAAATCGATTCGCAATGCTAAACCTCGGTCGGCGATTATCGAACGAGCCAAAGAATATCGAAATATTATTGAAACCGGTGGAAACTGGGTGTCCATCGAGTTGCGAGCACTGCCCGATAACGCGGGTCACCGATTGCGGGACGAGGCGTGCGCGAGGCTCGTACGACGCGCCAGCTGAAACGTTCGCGCTGGCTCTGTCGTTGCGCTTCGTAAATTCCGTCGTGTCGTGTCGCCTCGTCTCATCTCCTTGGGAAAAAGCGACGGGGAGCATCGCGTGCGCGCGAGGCAAAAGACCTAAAAACCCAGATAACGCGAACAACGTCCGTGGAAGACAATAACGATCGGAATGATTCACGGTGTTAGATAAAGCCGGATATACCGTAACTGCGTCTCGTACTTTGCCCTTGCTGCTCTGCTGCCAGCGAACCGATCATTTCTCGCTCGTTTCGCGCTCTTTTTCAGTACCATGGCGAACACGAGGCAGAACGCTCTACGCCACTTGTCCTCCTTTCTTATTTTCTTTCCTCCGCGTTTCTTTCCTTCTGTCCATCTCGCTGTTCCATCATCTCTTCCTCCAACTTGATACTTACTTTTCTACGAAATCTCTTACGCGTTTCACGCTCATCTGGGAGGAGTGCAATGAATGCTAAATTGATAGAAATGAGATGGAAGGGGTTATATCGGTGGTTCTCGTTGCGTAACCACCACAACAATTGATAAAACGCGAAAGAAACGTGGACGCACAACAAGCAGCTGCTTGTTGTGCTGATCTTCCTTTATCGCGTCTTTATTCTATCCTCCCCGTTTGACGCGTGATCCGCGATTCCTCTTCCCTCTGGAACACGCGTTGGCCAAATGTGTGATGCGTAGTGCGTATACATCCTACATGTTTAAATAGATCTACCGTTAAGGAACTAGTTCTTGATCAGGCACTAATTTTTCATCAGTTCATGAAATAAATCGTTCTTTTGAGTTTATGTCAATAAATAATTGCTTGAAATAATTACTAACATAAAAACTGATCATTCAAAAATATAGGTGTTGTCTGTAAAAGCAGTTAGTATTGTTAATTTTAGATGATGAAAAACTAGTTCCTAGTCACCTTATTATTTCATACCTTATAAATAATTAAATTATATACTTATTTTCAACTTTTTAAAATTTTTCCTTGAAGTTTAAACATTAATTCAACTTTTAGTATAAAAAAAGTCTATGGTTTAATGTTTTATTAGGTTAAAAATAAATATTAAAGCGGGAAACCCTCTAAACTGATCAGAAACTAGTTCCTTAACGGTATGGTAGAGTATTGTGCGCACTTCAATTTTAGGCTTCCCTGAAATCCTTGGTATCTATTGGATCCAATCCCTATTCCTTATTAGGTATTCGATAAGCAGTGACTTCGCGTAAATTTACCTGTCGCAACTCGCTGGTGACTCTACCTCGATTGACAACTCACTGTCAATCACCATCGGCAACTGTCACATGCCAAACAATGGAATTCGCATGGTGCGAACTTTTACCCAAGCTACTCCATCACGTAGCTACATAAGTATTACGTACGTAGGTACTTAATAGTTGTAGAACTCGGTCGGACGATTTTCCAACCAACCTCGTGATTCTTCTCCACACCGCCTTCGATATTCTGGCTTCCGCGATCAGAGCTATCTCGCGCAAAGAAACGCGGAAGAAACGTCCGTAGCACGGTCGGGAATTCGCGATAGTCTTGCCGGAAGTATGAGGCAGGGAGATTTGTTGAGAGGCGAGTCAACTTGCAATGCAGACCTCGCGGTCATCGGGACTCATTTCGAGGTCTCGACGCGCGCAAGGCTTTCGAGTTCGCCGCGACGCGACGCTTCTGAATCACGCGTCGTGAGTCACTGTCCGCGCGTCGACAAAGGTGCAAAGTATCGCCGGAGAATACGCGGGATAGCAAAACTTTCTTGTCGATCGAGTCATAAATCGGTAACATGAAAATAGGGCTGTTGCGTTTGCGGGTATCGATTTATCAACAGAAGGCGGAGGTACGAACAAAAGTAATTAAGTATACAGGTATGCGCGCTAACAGTTCGTCTCGGTTTTTTTCTCATCAATCAACTTTGAAGACGCATCGACGATTTTATGTCGCCGAGCGAGAAATACCGTGAAGGACCCAGTTCCTGATCAGAACCCAATTCCTGATCAGTTTAGTATATAAATGCCAAATAATAAGTTTATCACGATAGAAATTTAGTCCAAAAAATTATTAAATAATTATGAAGTACTTTTAAATTTATAGGGTGGATGTACCAGTAAATGAACACGTACCAGTGAATGAACATTTTTTATTAAAATGAGTAAAATAAGTTATTAAAGTAAGCAACTAATTAATTAGAGACATCTTTTCATGTCTTGCTTCATATCCAAAGAATTTTTGCAGCACGTGGAATCATTCGCGGTGCAAACATAATTTTATAATAGTGTTCATTCATTAGCCTTAACTGTTCATTTACTGGTGCGTTTACCCTACGCAAACATTTGATAGCTCATAGTAAAATGTTTTAGGTTCCCTTTGCATCTTAAGTGATCAGGAACTGGGTCCTTGACGGTATCGGCCGTCGATTGCCGTCTCCCATCTCCTGTCTGCCGCTTCCTGGCTGCCCGCCTCGCACCATGGATCCCGCACCCGCACCCGCACCCATTCTCCTATCGACTTTCTCTCTGGTCAAACTGATCACGCTCGGTCCATGTTACCTAGCGGTGGCTCGGATCCGAGGCCAGAAACATTGCTCGCTAATAAGAACGGTGCGGGTGCATCGAAGCATGCGCGCTTCTATGATTCGTTCCCACAATTATTAGTCCGCCGTCTCTTCTGCTTACCGATCTCGTGTATCCGTTCATGACCGATGGCGATACGAGACTTGAAATTTGAATCGATGGCAGCTGCAAAGAATCGGGAATCCAGAGACCGCGAGGAGAGAAGAACGGATTGAAAATCTGAATGTTGGCGTGTGAGTTTTCGTATGCAAAAGGAACCGCTACGGGAGGTGGAGGAGGAAAAGGAGAAGAAGTAGAAGCGAGAGAGATGGGGGCGAGGAGACAGATAGATCGTAAAGGGGGAGAAAGAGCGAGAGCGGAGAAACCTTGAGCCTAACCGGGTGGTACGGCCTCGACTTCCCTCCACTGGGACCTTCGACGCGTTTCCGTTCAAAGGCAGAACGCTCGGGTCTCGTGGACGTTTTCGAGCGACGCGTGTGGTCGTAATTCTCCCACGAATTTGATGGTTCGCGAACCGATCGGTTGCGAGCGAGATCGGCGGGGGAAGGGGACGGGAAAGGGAAAGGAGAAACGAAGTTGGCCAGCGGTCGAAGCACACATGTGTTTTTATCATGGCTGATTGCAGCGCAGAAACGGAAATCTCTCTCGCGTTCACGTTTGCGGTTGCAATCGCGGTTGCCCCGTTTATAGCCAACTCCCCGTCTAAGAAGAAACGGACCAGACGCCTCGCGGCTGCATAACTTCCTTTGGCTTTCCTCCGTGTCGTTCGCCTCGCACTCGAATCCTCCTCGAAACGATACCTGTTTGTAGGATAGATTTTTTAGAGTATAGATAGAGCACAGTGGCGATGACCACGACGCACCACGGAGGACGAGGACGGGAACGTTGGACGCACACCGCCTTTAAACGCACCATCGTAAATTATTCTCCATCGGCAGAGAACGGTATGTAGTTATGGACTATAAATCTACGCTATCCAAGTGTTTACATTACTTTCTTGTTGCGTGATTAGTAATCGCGCAATAAGAGCATGTCGAACAAATCGGCTTTGCTGAGGGGGACTGCCGTTTCGCGATACCGAGCACGATCGACCGTAAACCAGCGAACCCGCTTCCATGCAATTGCTATCGATTGACTTGGACGGAGATGACATTTCCTTGGTGGCCATCGACACCGTGGAGAGCCGTATCGGCCATAGAGAGTAGTGGTGGAGAAGTATCGATGGTACTTACGATAATTACCGATGGTTCTCACTATCGAAATTTGTAATAATATTAGAAATTAAATTGGGGATTCTGAATTTCAGCTGTTGTTATTTTTTAATTGACTAACCTACGATTTTCAATACCGATAATTATCGATAGTGAAAATTAGTAGTAGAGAACTATCGATGGTACTTACGATAGTTATCGATGGTTCTCACTATCGAAATTTTTAATAATATTAGAAATTAAATTTGGGATTCTGAATTTCAGCTGTTATTATTTTTTAAGTGACTATCCTACGATTTTCAATACCGATAATTATCGATAGTGAAAATTAGTAGTAGAGAACTATCGATGGTACTTACGATAGTTATCGATGGTTCTCACTATCGAAATTTCTAATAATATTAGAAATTAAATTTGGGATTCTGAACTTCAGCTGTTATTATTTTTGAGTTGACTAACCTACGATTTTCAATACCGATAATTATCGATAGTGAAAATAAGCCGTCTATAGTTTTAGAATCGATGGTTCTCACTATCGAAATTTGTAATAATATTAGAAATTAAATTTGGGATTCTGAATTTCAGCTGTTACTATTTTTCAATTGACTAACCTACGATTTTCAATACCGATAATTATCGATAGTGAAAATAAGCCATCTATACTTTCGATAGTGAGAACCATCGATAACTATCGTAAGTATCATCGATAGTTCTCCCCCACTAATAGAGAGGCGACGCGACGACGTCAACTAGAATCGTCCGATTCCTTCCGCGTGCGTTGGTGCGTTGAGCGGAAAAGGACACCCGGCAATTCGGCCCGGTGTCGTAAACGTAGGTACATAGAACGTTTTGTTCGAGTTACTGGGAGCTGCGAGTAAGTGGGTCGCGCGTGCAAACTCCGGACTCGGATCGCTCATGCAGCAAGCCGCGCGAGCTAGTGTCGCAAGTTCTGACTAACGGGCGTAATTTTTCCTCGCGAGACTGGTCGCTCTATCGGGATACGGTTATCGAGGCGATTCGTTGCAACATTGCGCACGCCTACGCTTCACTTCGATACCACTCCACGCGACTCGATTCGATTCGATTCGATTCAGTTGGATTTGATGTGGTGGCGGTATAAAAGTCAAATTCGGGCCACGGAGCGCGTTGGTCACGATAACTTGGCATGCGTACAGCTGCGAATCTTTCAAACGGACACACGTCCTACAAAACATCCGCTCGCTATCAATTTGCTGTTTCGCTCGGATCTACCAGAGGTTTCTAACTCTTGGAATCATTCGATCGAATAGCGTAATGTAAATAGGTACTTACATTACTGTTTTTCCAATGTACCTACCTACTTTCGTGGTAGCAGCGTGTATCGATAGCTGCAAAGAATGCGGGCTGATTTAGATTTGAGGAACAACGCTGATGCTGATGTCGATGCCAATGTCGAGGACGAAGACGAGGACCAGGCGTCGTGCGAGCAACGACAGACGGAAACAAAGAAAAGACAAAAGACCAAAGACCAAAGACCGAAGAAGGATGGAAGCGGGTACGTAGAACGAGTCGGGTTTACGACGTCCGACTTAAAACCGTCCGCGTGATTCATAGCGTTCGTCGCGCACCGCCGCGCCGGCAGAGCGAGATCGTTCTCTCTCTCTTTCTCTATCTCTCTGTCTCTTTCGAGCGAGCGAGCGAGCGAGCGAGCGACCGGTTTTGGCAGCAGCCTGCGATACACGTGTTTCCAATAAGCTTTTATCGGCGAATAAATCAGTCGCGACCTTATCGCCAGATTATGATGTTTGCATGCGTCGAAATACGCGATCTGTTGACCACTTTTGCTTTTCACGCGTCACTCCTCCCGACCTTTGCCCCCTCAGCTCCGAGATCTGAGTTTTCCGCGATCGCGCGCCCCGCGAGCCACTCACCTTCGTTCGTTCCACTTCTCGCCGTTTCGAGTGGTCGACAAAGCGACCGACTACGGCGACTACGGCGACTACGCGACGGGACGACCGCTCGACCGCCAAACCGGCCAGCGAAAAAACAAGGAGCCGCGGGTTCTCGTTCTCCGAGTCGCGCGAGCCTCGGCCTCGAGAGTTCCACGAACGGGGATCGTTGTTCGCGAGAGGAAACGCCGAGTCGCGTTGAACCCAGCCGCGAGATTCGAACTCAGGACCTTGGACTAACCATTGACCTCGATAGCTATACGCTACCTCGCGGTATGCAGTCGCCACCAACATCCTCTGCCCGCGCCGCATCCTCTCCTCGGTCCAACGATCGTGCCTCTCCGACCCATCCTTCCCGACCTCCTCTGTCGCCCCTCCGATCTCTCCTCTATTCAACGCTGTTTATCCTTTCGATACAACCACCGAGGAACATTTTCTCCAGTATTTCTTAAATCCACTACCGAGACCAACCTCGATTAGTCTTTTATCGCGACGCGGAGTCGATTCGAAACAGCATGGGATGGAGAGAGAGATAGAAGTCCAACCTGCAACCTGCAACCTGCAACCTTGAACCTCGATGCGGGACGAAACTCGGGGCGATAAAAAAATGACAGCGCACCTTATTTACCGGAGATTTCATCTTTATCTGATGAAACTTTAGCGAAGTTGAATCTGTTCAAACGTCGTATCATCCAACGTAAAACGCAGTACCGATGGGCTTTAGGTTTGGATTCAGAGTCGGCGTCGGAGAAGGTATATGTATAGCTGAAACTCGCGAGTGGACGTCGGGGAACAGGGTGAGGCGGTCGGGCGGCGTGCACACGGTCGCACGATGTAAACAGTGCGCGGTTGTTGGCAGGCTTGCTCCGGCGCGGCGGGTGCAACGCCACCGCGGACCTTGAGCGATTATTTTACTTACCACGGAACTGGGACTGTCCGACTCGCCCGACTCGCTCGACTCGCTCGGCCAGCCAACGCTTTGTCTTTATTTCGCTGGCAGAGTAAAGGACGAAGCTTACTTTCGAGTGAACCGAGATTTCTTCGCGCAGACATGGCCTTTTAACGTGTCGTTTCAGCTAAAGGGGTCCCGTCGAACGCTGGAAATGCAGGCGAAAAACTTGTTAATACGAAATACGTAGATGGATGGTTTTGGAACAGGTATAGGGAGGATAGGAGAGAGTGCTGGAAGGAAAGATTAGGGAAGTGGGAAGTGGGCACTGGGAACTGGAGGCCGCTCTGCGAAGCACACGCCGCCGCGACGCTCCGCGGCGGCCGCGGCTGCTATTAATAGCGTTACTGTGCCTTATTATCGTTCGACGCACAGCGCTCGCTCGGCTCATCGCTAGATCGCTGACGAGAGTAAAGCTGGACGACTCGAGGGAACTCGGAAAATTCGTGGTTCGTCCGAAGGGGGAATTAGCCACGAGGAGAGTGGAGCGTCAAGGCGAATGTTGAAGGTCACTGAAAAACTATCCTCCTTCCCTTTTAAATATTTTTTAATAAGGTCGATAAAAAAATTATATAAATCGAATACTTGATAACAAGGTAATAATAAAGTACTATAAACAAAGGTCTAGATACAAATGTACAGTCGTTACGTGTATAAAGTTGATTGTTAGCGCAACTAATTTCACTATCGTGTATAATGAAAACTTAAAGCTACGAGATAGAGCTCGGACACGTAAACGTTCCGTTTCGAAGCGGTAAACATTAAACACGCTCGTCTTTCGATTCTCCGTGAACGTTGACGCGCGCGCAATCCACGCTTGGCGATAATACCTCTTCTTTCGCTCTGAAACGAAGAGATACATACCTACATACCGAGAAACAGAATGCGAGACGAATGAATATCTACTCTTGGCGCGCTGTTCGTTTTCGTTTTCATTCGCGACGAGAACCGAGGCAGCGCCGCTCAATCTATGAATATACGTAGCTAAACGATGAAAAAGCAAAATCAACGAAAGAACACGGTTAAATGCAAAGCTGCTCGCCACCCCTCGCCACCCCTCGCCACAACTCGCGGTGCCCGTTGTCTTTTTCAGACGGTTCCGAGCGATCCTCGACAAACGCATCCATTCCGCCAGCTACCTAAGTACATTCGTGGAAAAATATTGCCCAATTCTCGTTGGCAGTCTCTACAAAATTCTTTCGAGCCGCGTGTATACCTCTGTATAATATATAATACATAAATGTAGGCAGCAACCGTCGATCATGTTTGAAAAAATATGATAGCTTCTGCTTGAGAGATCGGCTGTGTTTACCTTAATATCCTTTCCCTCCTCTTTACACGAGCTTACGCTTGGATAGAGACCGTTTTTCTTCGGTCGCCGACATTTACAGACATATTGTATACACGTATACGTGGAATATTGCACTTTGGTGTGTTGATTTATTTCTACTTAGCGATAACTTTAGAACGTATGATTCGTCCGGAGCGTGGCTTCTCGCTGCGTTGCTCGCGACCAAGCCAAGCCTCCGCCACGTGCCGGATTCTTTGTTCGGATGATACTTGAGCAGCAACAATTTTCAAGGAAATACCACCGTCGGATACCAGAATCGGAGAGCTCGCGTTTCATTCCGTTTTTCATTTTTACAATTCGTCCGCAACTCTTCTAAATTAACCCCACCCAAGCTGGTTGGATCATCGGATTTTCTTGAGTCAAAAAATTATTCACAGCCTACAAGTCGTAAAGGGAGTAGTCCGCCTACTTTGGTTCTCGGCATTTATTCGCTTTTATCGAGAATCTCGAATTGCATCGTGGAAAATAATATATCCTGCCAGCGCGGACACATGCACCTAATTACGCGTCATGTATCTACTATCTATCTAGCGGGAGGAAAGCAGAATCATCGAGACATCGAACGATGGTTTTTAAGCTCGTGATCATTCTCCCGGGTCTCGATGTTTCGCTGCTGACCAAATTACCAAACGAATACGTGCCCAAGGTTCCGTTGTTGATCGTTACGATTTCAGATCGTGTCTGCGATCGAGAGAATAAAAGCTACGATAAGATGGACCCGGTGGTAATATGTATTAACGCGATACAAACAGTAGAATTATTATGGTACAGAGTTTTGAACCGCGCGGTAAGAAAACGTTTGGAAAATTGGGACATTGAGAAATTGTGAACTTGGGACAGCGGCCATTGGCGTAACTACGATTTTTGTATTGGGTGGGCCAGGTCCCATTTTCTCCCACACCCTCTCTCTCTCTCTTTTATATAGAAGCCTAATTCTAACAGTTTCAATTCATAATTTAATGTAATAAGAACATTATTTTTTTTTTTTTAATTAAGTTTCCTGCATCGAAAGCACTTCAGCTTAAATATTTGTTTCTTTTCAGATAGGATTTTACGAACAGGCTAATGTATTTTATTTATTTCCATAGTTTCTAGGGAGAGGCCATTCCGCGTTTTGGGGGGGCCAATCCACATTTTAGGGGGGCCAGGCCCACTCGGCCCCCTAACTAGTTACGCCAATGACAGCGGCGCTTCCTCCATCGGACATCAAAAGCCCGTTCAGCCATCCATTATTTTGGCAATTAAATTCATCCCGGTTCGGCAGGAGATGACTGAACACAGTTCGCGTGTCCTGCCGTATATCAGCGAGCGTGAGCGTTGCAACGATAACGATAACGTTGCCGCTGCACACACGGCTTGCGAAAAAGATTTGGATCGTGGAAAACGAAATCGATACGCCGTATCGTGCGTAGTGAAACGTAGGCACATAAACGCTAAATTTAAACGTAAGGGGAACATGAGATCAAACGTATGACGCATAATACCTAGGTATTATATTTGAAAAGATTCGTTTCGGCGCGGCGTTCGTCACGTGAAACAAGAAGAGATCATCGGTCGCGGCTACCCCACTGTTCTAGAACCCGCCAGACACCAGTGAAAACGGAAACGAGGCACAGTGGTCAGTGGCGGATTTAACAGGCTGGCTGATGAGCAGTTGCCGCCTAGGCCCCTGCGCACAAGGCCCCGGTAGGGCCCCATAACCAAATACAGTTATGATTAGGTATAGGAGTCCAAACACTACATTTTTTCGTACTACTACACTTGAGCCGTTTTCATTAAACTACCTCTTCATTTTCCCGAAAAATGGGCCCCTGCGCACAAGGCCCCGGTAGGGCCCCATAACCAAATACAGTTATGATTAGGTATAGGAGTCCAAACACTACATTTTTTCGTACTACTACACTTGAGCCGTTTTCATTAAACTACCTCTTCATTTTCCCGAAAAATGGGCCCCTGCCCAGAAGGTCCCCAACGGCCCCAATATAAAAAAATTGCGATTTTAACCAAACACTATATTTCTTTTCTGTGCTACTATACTTATCCCGGTTTTAGTAAACTGTCTCTTCAATTTTCTCCAAAAATGGGCCCCTCGGAACGTTTGCCACCTGGGCCTCTTTCCTTAAATCCGCCACTGACAGTGGTGCGTCGCGTTCATATGTACTATGTGCGAACATTGTTGTTTCTCAGTACTACATAAGTGGCTTCGCGGATGGTTCGTTTACAGTGGCGGATTTAACCCTTAGGCTGCCGCTATTTTTTCGGAAAAATAGGGGTCCTTTTTTCCAAAATTTTTTAGCAGTTGCCACCTGGTCCTCATCCTGTGTTTTTTTTCTCTTTATTATTACATCGAGCCCGTTTCCAGTAAACTACCGCTTTATTTCCCCGAAATATGGGCCCCTCGCAACGTTTGCTATCTGGGCCTTTTTTCTTAAATCCGCCACTGTTCGTATATCTATGTATTCGGATGAGACTGAACATTACACAATTTACTTTCGTTTTCTTTCTCATCACACAGCAAGGTGCCGCGATTCACGGGATTTCCGTAGCTTCCGTCAGACATAAATATAATGCAGTCGTAAAGTCAGCCAGGCGTTACAGTAAACGTATTTCGGGGGTCTAGGCAAGGTGTTTTTGACTCTTGATAGTTTGAACACCCCAACCAGTACCAACCAGTAGCGACAAAATTCTGACACGAGAAACAAGAATAGCGAGTGTGAAACCGCTGAAAGTTCATTCATACGGCAACCGTGTCTCTCAACTCCGAGTTTCTGTGCGTCCGGGACACGAATGGGAAACGAAACACCTCACCACCCTATTTATTTTCCCACGTTTTTCCTCTTCCGTGTTTACTTTAACGCCTCGCTGAGTTGACCTACTTCTCTATCTCGCTGACCACGGATTTAGAGTCGACTGATCCACGCGTCAAGGTAGACACGTGTCGAGTGTCAGTGTCAGAGTCGAATGATTCCATCGAACGGCGCGGAAGTGCGACACGGTAGCTTAGCGCGTATACGATGATTATTGTCTTTCTGCCTGAATCGGTGCCACCACGCCACTCAAATCTTACCGTTTCACTACATCCCTACCATCAAGTATACAGAAGATACGAACGATACACAAATCGAAGATCGTATCGCCGGGAAAAGTATCGCGGCGTTCCCAACTCCGATACTGTTCACCGTAAATGCAACGCTCCGTTAGCACTGCCTGTTATTTCCTCATCACGGACACGATCGTCAGAATCCTCTCCGGTTAACACTGCCATGGAGTACAAAATATCTTAAACCTAATATGCTACAGTAGATGTACAAAAAAAAAAGAAGAAAAAAAGAAACAGAAAAAGAAAAAAGACACGCGTGACTCGCTGCCCTCGCGATTTCCGTCGAAGCCGTTTCGGGCCTCTGCGGTTGGAAGAGTTATCGATCTGACGCGGACGGGGCAAACGGCACGCGTGCATAGCGTACGCAGCGTACGCAGCGTACGAGTACTTACAAGAGGGGGTGCGCAACGTTTCATCGCGAGATCGAGACTCGGGAACGAGTATGCAAAGTAGCTGTACCGCAAAATATACAGGCTCGGTTTTTCTTAAAAGCTGACCCAGTCGTTGCCGACGCCGATAGTTGACAGCATGTCTGTGACGTCGGGAGTGCAGGAGAACTCGAAGTGCGAGCCGCTGCTGGAGCTCGCGGTCTCGAAGGTATCCAGGTCGGTGGTTATCGTCTCCATGTCGAGATCGATCTTGAAGTCGGATGGCTGTATCTGCAGTAGGTCCGTCAACGAATAGAGATCCGCCAGGCTGGGATTATTCGTCGGCTCCTCCAGCTTCACGACCATGGCAGTGCTTGCGATGGCCGCGGAGTCGTCGATCGAGAGACCGTTCGGCAGCGTGTTGCCTATCGTGGCGGCAGTGGCAGTGGCAGTGGTCGACGGCGGTGGCAGTGTCGATGACGTTTCCGCGTTCGTCGACATCAGGCTGTTGGTGAAAACAGAGGAGGCGGTAGGTATCGTGGTGGTGGCCGTGGACAGGGGCGCGGGTTCCGTGTCAGCTTCCATGTCAGCGTCTACGTCCACGGGCTCCTCCTTCACCAGAAAATGTGACCGACGTTCAGCGTGGCAAGCTGTCCGTCCGCGAAAACTCCTCTTCGCGGGGAGGCCCATAGCCTCGATAGAAGCGGCGGGGAAGGAGGTGACGACGGCAGGATTGGGGCCATGGCTGGAGCCAACGGGGCCAACCGAGGAGAGCAGTCGGTCCTTTGACTCGAACGTCGCCGTCGTTTCGTAGTCCATTTCCAGGCTGACTTCTCGCTTGATCTTGCCGCTCTTGGTGCCAGAGGTGACGGTGGTGGTCGTGGTCGACGGCAGATGGCTGGACGATCCACACTCGAGGAAATTGTCGTCGTAGAAGCTGGCCGATTCCGGGGAATCCGGCGTGACGCAGGAAGGACTGCTCGGTATCTTGGCGGTAACGATCGGGGCCGTAGGAGTGTAATCGAAGGGTGGTCGCTTATCCAGTGCCAATCTGACCTTGAGCCGCGACACTGGCTTGCCACCGCTAGAATGTGCTTGCAACCTCTTGACGGTGACACCGACCGAGCTACCGACGTTACCACCGCTTCCGTGCATGTTGTTGTTGGTATCGTTTCGCGCGTGACCCTTCGCCGCCCCTGGTCCGACCGCTAAGCTTCCCGTGGATGCCGATGATTTCCTTGGCTTTTTCCCACCTTCCTTCGCCTTGGAGCTCATCGACACCACCGGCTTCGAAGTCTTTTTCCTCGGCCGGTACTTGTAGTCTGGATATTCCATCATGTGCAGCTGCCTGAGCCTCTCGGCCTCCTCGATAAACGGCCGCCTCTCCGCCTCGTCCAACGTTTTCCACCGCCTTCCCAGGCGTTTGCTAATCTCCGCGTTGTGCATATCCGGCTGAACCTCGCATATTTTTCTCCGCTCTATCTGCGACCACACCATGAACGCATTCATTGGCCTCTTTATGTGATTCGGATTGTTCTTCTTCGTCTGAAACAGAGCAACGAAACGTCGTACAGTTAAAGCCGTTTCAACGAGAGATTCCGCGGCCAGTATCCTCTCTCCACGCATTAGCGGCAACGAGATAACCGAGAGGGAGGAAGAATGGTGGACGCGCGTAATTATCGGGGAGCGGGCGCGAGAGCAGACACGGTCGCTACTTACCGAGACCGATTGCGATTTGCCTTGCTTATTTGGACGGAGCGGCGCGGCGCGGCGCGGCGGTAGGTAACCGTTCAGACGCAAACATCGCGCGCTGCGCGAGTCCGCCTGCCCCATTACACTTTTAGATATACCCGGCCGATTACTCGACACGCACGCACGCACGAACCAGTGGAAATCGAAAGGCTGCATGTAGGTTACTGGTTAGGAAGGTGCGACGATGTAACCGACGGTGGCGGCAACGGCAGCGTTCCGGAATGCTCGCGCAATGCTCGATCAACGTCGAACCGAGTCTCTTGCGGCAATCCGTTCGATCTACGGAGTCAGTCCTCGGAGATCGGACAGTCTTTTCGGCTAGCCTTTATTGCCGTATCGCTTAGAACGAGCGAGACCGAGTTCCCCTCTCGCTCGCGCACAGTCTGTCTCATTCAGCGCGGCAATAACAGAACGAGTGGAGGGGATAACGATCACCTTATTTCAAGGCAAACCCCCTCTTCCCCCACCCCGCCGTCCTTCTTTCGAGACACTACTGAACATTCTCTTTCGAACGAACAATTTTGCCTTATCGCTAAATAAAAGCGATACAATTGTGATGATAACGCACACGCGGTTGATTGTCCGACAGTAGCTAATTGTCGTGTATATCGGAAGAAGAGCAGAGTCGATGGTTTAATTTCCGTTCGCGACTTAGTCGGTATAAAGTCACAGTCGGAGTCTACTTTCTCGAGGCAGCATAGTCCTCGGCGTATTAACGCGGCACGCAACCCTTGCATCGTTTCGCAACGTTTCATCTCAGTCATCCTCCACTCTCTTGCCCGACCTGTCATTATAAATTAGTAGGAAGAGTTTTCTGCGTCTACCGCACACGTAGGTACTATGTATACTACTTAGACACGTGCGCGTTCACGCGCAGGGAGAGAGAGAGAGAGAGAGTTTCCAGTTTCCACGGCCGCACGATCAGCTGATGGATCGCAACATCGCGCATCCAACCAACACAACTCGAGATATTTCCATTCGAAAACGCTGCGAAACCGAACGAGAGATTGTTCCTTTCCGACCTTCTCGCTGTTGCCTCGAATTTTTATCGAATAGAAGAAAATAACGTTTCGCTTGACCTTCGCGCATCGAGAGTGATTTACCATTACCGATACCGAGTTACCGACACGACCGCGAGGGTACTGACGCGACTGAACATAACTCTACGCTCTCCACGGCGTTCTTAAACGCACTCCCTTCTGCTATCGACAGAAAAACGTCGAAACAAATTCGCGGTGAGATATTTAATTTAACGAGCGAGGAGGAAGCAGAAATTGAAAGTAAAAGTTGATCAGGATCCCAGCGGTCAGCGGAAGAGCGATGAAAAAAAAAGAAAAAAATTCGAGTGAGACCTCGCCACGAAGAACGTAAACAAAAGTCGAAACAGCCAAGAATAACGAACGAAGGACAAAAATAATCTCTTCTTTCGTTCGACGGCGTTTCTTCGTTACCAAAATAAACAGGTAGACGAAAGAAGGCACGGTTCGCGGTAAGCGTTTATCGTGGACGCGTGCGTCCAACCGAGAAGACGGACGCCTATCGTGATTATCATCGAAACGCGAGCTACGGTGAACGATGCAGAGAGGAAGCGCAGCCTGCGATCCGCGGCACAATGAACATGTCGCGCGCGGAACTCACCGCGACAGCGGAGTAGGTATCCGTGAGGTTTGTTTACGGTTTGGAGCAACCGCGTCTTGCCCGTCAATCTCGGCGATCCAACGTTGGGAAATATATATGTAGTATGTACATCGAGTACCGAAATTCAAAAGCATTTTGATGAGTATACCTATATGTACTACCAAAACTGGTGATTTAGCGAGTTTACGGAAACGAGTGAAAAATAAAACGCGACCCGATCGAACGCGATAACGTTTCAAAAGCCTAGAAAACAAACACGAGAAGGTGGTGGAAGGTATCAGGGGCTTTTTAACGTGTCCTCGTACCTGGGTAGCATCCGAATACGGTGTTGCTGAATTTTTATCCACAAGCAGCGATCCAAACATAGGTATCCCCGAACTGGAGGGGCTGTCCTGCTGCTGTGGCACCATTTTTGGGCCCGGGGTTCACTAAAAATTCCTCGTCACTTCACTTTTAACGATCCAGCGCACTGCACTCGCGAACCAATCGTCGGCTCTATTAGCTCTCCTCTTAACAAAATCAATTTCTCAACCAAACATTCCTCGGGGCAATTTTCCAGAAGAACTTTCTGTATCGCGAGCACAATTATTTCCCTTATTTCTTCTTCTTCTCCTTCCTCTGCTGTCGCTACTCCGCCTCCTCCGCCGCCACCTCCTCCTTCAACTCCTCCTCCTCCTCCTCCTTTTCCTTTTATTACTGCTTCTTTGAAATCAAATGACCTGTTCTCCCTCGTTTCATTGAAAAAGGAAAATGTACGAAGGGACTCGGCGAAGGCAGTAACATGAATGGCAGTGATGGTAGATGATCGACCGCGATAGGAAACGCAACGGGCTGGCATTGACAGTCGCGACGTACCAGCCGAGACGCCGACGCGAGACGCGGGTAAGCGTCGCCGATGCTTCTATAGAGTGGCGTAATCTTCCGCCAAATGCATCCGCGGGGGCACACGTTTTTCTTCTCGATCCAGACAGAAACGAAAGCGATCCGAGAACTACCGCCACCTTGTACTTTCAAACGCACGCACTATTATTCGGTTGCGCAGCAAACACGCAGCAATGTACGCGTGGTTCTATCTCGCGCGGTCTATACGACTCTCAAAATCCGACGGGCGATCGTGGATCACGAGACGACATTCTCGAGCTCGACTGAGAACGCAACGACGCAACGACGCAACGACGCATCGACGAAACAACGTACACCACACGCAACCACGCTCGCCCGTCGAACGCTCCTTCGCAACTAGCTTACCCTCTCGTCACACTTCTACCTCTATACTGCGCTCAGCTGAGACATCGCGTATCCCCACTATCTCGCCGCGTAAACACGCTGCTTTTCCAGCCAATCGCGGCGCACTCATTCTTTCGTCCCTCTTTAACCCTGAAACCTTCTACGTTCCTCTCCTTTCTCCCTCTTCTATCGTCGCCTCCGGTCGCCTCCGGTCGCCTCCGGTCGCCTCCAGTCGCCTCCAGTCGCCTCTACCCCTCTGCACGGACAATATGTATACACACACACGTAAGCGTCTACTCTTTTCTCTCCTTCCTCCACCTTCTTTTCACCCTTCATCGTCACTCTCCACTCTCCTTTCCTTGCTTCTTCTTCTTCCTCTTCCTCTTCACCTCCTACACCTCCCGCACCCCCTCATTCTCTTCCTCTCTTTATTCGCTGGATTCTCTGTCGCGTCGGTACGGAGAAAGCTTTAAAGCGCGCTGCTAATTAGCCACCGCCAGTATTAAACGAACCAGGATGCTTTCCCTCCGCGAATGGTTCAAGGTCGTATTTAGTTTGCCCCTACCTTACCCTCCTCCACATGCACATCGCACACGTCCGTCAGTTCACTCGATCCGCCTTGGCGTATCCGTAGAATCGCAAGTAAACGATATAACGATCATAATGTCTGGATCTTTCCGAGGATTTTATCGCGCGCGATCGTCTTCGCGATAATCCCAATTGCAATTCGTTGTCCGAGCTATTCGAGCGTTATCGAGCAGCTTGTTTTTCGATGAATAATCGCGAGCGTCGCTAATCGGTCGGAGCGTTCGAACAACCGACTGTCACCGTCACGGAAGAAAAGGTTTTCGTTCGGTCTTTGCCTCGAACGATGTCTCCGACGTCGCGAGTCCTCTTCTCAAGGACTACGTATCTCAAAGGAGTAAAATGGAATCGAGCCAACGTCGTCTCTGGAATAAGCGTTGTACGCGCTGCTCGGTGGGAGCGGCTGTCGCCACTTAACCGGATGCAACCTGCAACTCGAGAATACTAAACGCTGCTCGTCGATGTATTTACAAGAAGTGTATTTCCGACCACGCAATCGTTGCACGGATCCCATCCAACTATCTATTGACTAGGCTGGGCGAGTGTCCGTTAGTTCCCGGCAGATGTAGCAAATCGATTGTTTCTTACGCGGACCTGATCTTCAGTTCGTCCCATGCTATTAGAAAGATGATAATGATAAGTTTATTTTGCACATCACCGAATTCATTCGCTTTGGCTATCCTCGAGTTGCAAAGTATTGTAAATAGGTACCGTTAAGGAACTAGTTCTTGATCAGGCACTAATTTTTTATCAGTTCATGAAATAAATCGTTCTTTTGAGTTTATGTCAATAAATAATTGCTTGAAATAATTAATAACATAAAAACTGATAATTCAAAAATATAGGTGTTGTCTGTAAAAGCAGTTAGTATTGTTAATTTTAGATGATGAAAAACTAGTTCCTAGTCACCTTATTATTTCATACTTATTTTCAACTTTTTAAAATTTTTCCTTGAAGTTTAAACATTAATTCAACTTTTAGTATAAAAAAAGTCTATGGTTTAATGTTTTATTAGGTTAAAAATAAATATTAAAGCGGGAAACCCTCTAAACTGATCAGAAACTAGTTCCTTAACGGTACACCGTTCCGAAGGAAGCTTAGAGGAATACTATTACTACGTATATATATATACCGATAGCTTGCGAAACAACAGGTCCTCGAGCTTGTGTACTACTATACTATACGCGCGCTAGCACGAACGAGTGCGCATTCGGTCTACAACTATCGCTCGACACCGCCGCGGAGCACCCGCGCTGCATTTCACCCGTCTGAGTCAGCGTCTCAGCGAATCGCGCGAGTCGCACGAGTCGCACGACTCGTTGCGCAATTCTCCTGCGCTCTCCGGAATCAACAGGAGGTCGCGCACACGTTTGCCGAGATTCTCTGTCTAGTCCTAGCGAAATTCTCACCGGCGAGACGGGTCTTGGCACCGACAAACGTCTCAATGATATTCTCACTTTTCCAAACAAACTATTTTCACGATCAAAGCATTTCTTACGTTTCGTCATTCTCTTTCCAATCTCCGAACTATTCCGTGGGAATTTGCAGCGAATTTCCGAATCCCTTAGGATTTACGGTGAGCAGGTTCCGCGGTTCCTCGATCACGATTCGTTGCTGGAAAATCGAGCAACGAAAAAGGAGAAAGGCGCGCATGGAACATAATCTGCACGTAAGTAGAACGGTTCTCCGTAGTGCGAATAAAGCCCGGGCATCCACTGGAAAGCTAAGCTGAGCTAGGCTATGCTTAGGGAATTCAATCCCGGGACACGGGATCCCGGAATCCCGGGAACCCTATTTTTTTTTTATTTAAAAAAACCCGGGATTTGATATCACTAACTCGAGATTTTCAGGATTTTTTAAAAATGCGAATTACTTTATGAACAACTGAAAAATATAAAAATAAAAAGAGGAAAAAGGAAAGAGAAAACATACCGATTCATTGAAAACATTCAGCACTCCATATTTTGGAATCTTTTTTTATTTCGTTGTCTTTGTAGACCGCTTCTTATACATACCAATGTATTCCATACACATGGCTCAGGTTCGAGACGATACAGAAGTAGGTAACTACGTTACTAGGCGAAAATAGGTACCTACCAAGTTTAAACTGACAACCGAGGCTGTATCAGCTGAAAACTACCTTTCTGAAAACTCACTCTCACGAGGGAATCCCGTGTTGCGTCGGAGTAACTTATTAAATTACAATTAGCCTTTGACAGAACCATAGAAATATTTTTAAACGTGGCATGGCATCGGATAGCTTAGCCTTCTGCTTGATCCCCGGCTTAAGAGCAAGTAATTCGATCGATGTTGCGTCTGGTCTGTCACGTTTACTCTCTATCCTCGCGATAAATGTTATCGTCGTAACGAATTAGGCTCGCTAATACCGCGATTCAGTTTCTGTCTTGGAAATCTTGTTTTGTTTGTATCACTTTCGATACCTACAGCTATTTGCGACACGTCCGATACGTCTTATCGAGCCGAGCCAAGCCGAGCCGAGCCGATATCTTGGCAAGACCCAAAGCCCGCCCCTCGTTCCTTTCAATCGTCTCCTCTTCGCCGAGAAAAACTGTGTATACCTGAGCAGATTGAATATAATGTTCCCCAAAGCATCGGAAATTCTGACGGACACACAGCACCGGTGAGACGCGGTCGAAATATCTGACGGATGATGTTTGGCGTTCCGTGAGAACCGGCCGAAAAACGATACGATCTCGAAGGTTTACAAGAGGACGCGGGTGCTGGACTGCTCGCCTATATAATATGTACGTAGGTACATTCTTGGCTGTATATATGTATGGCCTCCCGAATGGCAAATGCCGGCCAGTGCCAGTCCAGTACACGCATACGTACGTAGGTATCAGTTAGCGCGTACCGATGAAGGCCTTTTCACGGGCCAGGCAATACGAGACTTTGCCCCGAGGAAGGATGTGGTTGAACGGAGAAACAGAAGCAGGTGTTCTCTTCCGTTCTCTTCTTCCTTTCCTTTACTTCGTATACTTCGTATACTTCGTATACGTTACGCAGGTAGGTATTGTATGTACTTGCCAGAATGTAAAGGCAGAATCCACCACATCGCTCCCGAGTCTGACAATGAGGCTAAATAGTCTGCTTCGTTACTTTCCGCTCGTTCTATCTGTACGGAGCGGCTGTTGTTCGAGTCCTCGGACTATTCAATACTATTTAGCTTCCCTCTACCTCTACCAGAACCAGAGAGCCTAAGCCTAACGCTCGCTCCGCCTCGATCGCGCCAAGCGAAATTGGCCAACGCAAACTTATCATTTATCCGTTATCGCCGATGGAATGTACCTGGACACGGATATCGGTCCAGCTGTCCAGCTCTCCAGCTGTCCAGCTGTCCAGCAGCTGTGTACTTCACCTGCCGTTGTATCACACTGCCCACAGTGTACTGTATACCTATAGGTACACGCGTGCACCAGTTAAACGTATCGGATTGGAGGTTGTGCCCGAAAGGTGCGAGTACCGCTCGTATCCTACAACGGAAGCCTCTCTCGATTCTCCTCCTGCGTTTCTTCAGTTTATGGTTCCCTCGTTTTTCATCACAAAATGTATTTCTCAACTCTTTTCGTTTGTGAGCACGAAAAATAAGCGGAGGATATTGCTATTTGCTTGGAACACGTTTACTTTATTTGTAGGTATGTAATGTTAACTGTTAAGGCGAGTTGGGGAGGCTGAACTCGGTAGTTGGATGGGTACAGAGTCGGATTAATTTTTTGGGGCGCGGGGGTACCAAAAATTCGAGGGTCCGCGTGGTTCAAAGGGGGTGGGTGTAAAAAATTTAACAATAACGAGTTTGAATTATACACTGTAATTGCGCGCGAAATTTCAAATGAAATATATAATTCTCACAAGCATTCGATACAACAGTTCCAATGAAGACAGAGCGAGCCAATCGCTTAGAACCGGGGCCCGGGGTTGAAGGCCCTCAGGTAGAAAATAGGTAGGTAGGTAGTGGGTATCTAAGCCAGTAAGGAAGCAAAAGCAATGAACCGATATAGGCAGAAAATGTTCAAGTACTCGCGTGGATACGGCTGAATGACAAGCGAACGCATCAACGATACACCTGCCAGCTCCCGTTCACACTACTTTATCGTTCGCACCTTTCTTGTCCCGCCGCGCCGGGTAAAGGATAAACGCACGTTGGCTAATATCGAAAGCAAGACGAATATCCCCGGGACAAGGAATTACAACGGAACCGGACGGAAAGTCCATTTTATTGGTTTGTTCGAAAGATCGGACAGGTGCAAAGTGAACGATGGTACACCTGCGCGAATAACCGTACATCGACTCTATGACACGCGCACCTGAAATCAGTGAAATCCAACAGACGATACGACAACTCGGCAAGAAGAGACTCGAGGCGAAATGCTCTCGAAACCCACCGGCCACCCGCACTCCTCATTACCCACAAATGTTACGCGCATCTCTCTCGTTTCAAAGCGTCTTCACCGTGTGCACATATGCACTTGCATACCAGAAGATCCGGGCCAGCAAAAACTATCCTTCTGCCATATCGGGAGAGCGCAAAAAATTTTATTCGCGGTGCAGACTATATTTCGCAGAAAACAGCAGCTATCCTAGAAACCGTTGTGACCGATCGCCGATAATAGGCGAAAGGATACCATCACGCGCGAGCATGCTTTACAACAGTCGGTAAAATAGTTTCCGTCGCTCGTTACCGACGGAACACGAGGGTTATTGTTCGTTCGTTCGTAACTTGTTGCGAAGAAAACGCAAACCTCTCCACACCCTTCTGTTCTTCGGAAGTGTAATGAGATTACGCAACAGCTGAGATTTCCATTATAAAAAACCGCTTTGGGTGAAGGCGGCTCGACGAAGAATTTACGTACACGTTGCAAACGAGACTCACTTATATTATTTCGTCACGTAAATATGAAATTTTATTTATTAAAGAAAAAAGGGGTTTTCTCCCAACGAAACATTAATTTTCACCCACGTCGCCTCGCCAGCAGCGTGTACTCTATAATACATAACGTACAACGGATAATCGATTTTCCTTGGTGCGGAATAGATCGAGTTGGAATTTTGTTAAAACGTTAACGCTCTTCGAGGCGGAAGGGTCGTAATTTTTAAAAAGCGTTCAGACCGTCGCGCTCGCATATACTTGCGTATCTACGTAAGTAAGTACGTAAATGTATACGAAGCGGCGAACGTAAGGTGTGTATGTACCTGTACGTAGATAAAACGATATAATAATACGTAGGTATTAGGTATTCTGTGTTTAGGATCGCGAGGCGAGTCGGGTAAGTATGGGAGACCGGGGCTACAAGTTCCGAGGGGTAAGTTGTTCCGACAGTTCTATTTTCAAAATCAAAAAGAGCGTTGTACTTAAATTATTTTTTCCGCGTAAGTTGATCACGCCACTCTGTGCAAGAAATAATTTAAAGTACAACGCTCTTTTTGATTTTGAAGATAGAACGATCGGGAACAACTTACCCCCGGAACTTTTAGCCCCGGACTCCCCTAATCAGAATTCAGCTGACCGAACTGGTTGCAGGTCGGTGTCGATCGGTAGGTTTTACATCAGTTACGAGATAGGTGCGCGCACCTACTCGATTTCCCTTCCCTTCGAGCGCGCACGATCTGCCACGCTCGATCGGCTACAAAAACGATAAATTCTAATTACAAGAGGAGAATGCGACGCGGATGCACCCTGCGCGTTCCTTGCTTGAAAGTTGAAAGCAACGTCTGGAGCGTTGTTGTCCGGGAACGGTGGGGTAGGTACGGGGAAACGGGGAATAGCGTAGGGGGAATCGAAGCTGCAGTTTACCAAAGTTCCAACTGGTCGAGAAGCGTTTACGGTACTCGACTCTGGTATCTCGAGGGAGAGCACAGCACCTTCTCGGGAATGTAACTAAAGGGAAGCTACTTTGTCGGTGGTGCACGAGTTAATCGATTTCGCAAGGAATCGATTTCGATGGGTCTCCTCTCCTGCAACTGTTCTCGCATGGGAACGCGAAACTTTGCCGATTTACAATTAGTAGTGTATCGAGTAACGTATTCCGCAATCGGGAGCTACCGCTAAACTACTCTCCCTCTCCCTCTCTCTCTCTCTCTCTCTCTCTCCTCCAATCGGGGGTGTTGGTCGAAAAATCTTTGGCCAATATACATATAATATCCTCCCTCTCCCTCTCCTGTTCGAGCTTCAGGATCGCGAAAGCACCATTTCGAATATCTAAATAAATGAACGTTTGCACCGTTCGTACTAGATTGATTTCGAGTTTATGACTCGACAAATAACCCATAAAACCGACGATGGTATTTCGTTTCAGCGCCTAACGTAAGGAATTAACGATACCGCCTCCCTCGACAGGTCTGGCTTAACGGGCTGATTCTACTTTCAACCACCGAAATATTAAGCTATTTTTAAGGATATTTTTCTCAGTCACTGCGACATATAATGAAATAAATCTTTTTAAAAAAACATTTAAAAACTATTTATGTAATTTCTTTGAATTGTCTTTTTACAGTGCCCCGTTTTATAGGTGCCACACCTATTGACGTGGTAATAAAACCATTGGAAAAAATTATAAAATTCGTTAGCTTAATAAATACCAAAAAGATTTATTTCATTACACGTTGAATTTAGTGAGAAACAAATCTTCGCAAATAGCTTAATTTTTCGACCGATCAATAAATAGAATGACCCCATAATAGGGGCCATTCCGGTTAGAGGGGTTGAAAAAATCGATTTTTTAAAACATTTTTCGAAAGTACCTACATGTCCTCAAGAATGTACCTACTGTTAAATTTTCATGGAATAGTTCCGATTATTTTAGCTTCTACACAGAGACATTTCGTAGGGAGCGCAGAGGCTCGGCCTCTGTAAATGAAAACTTTGATCGCGTTTTTCCCGAAACGTTATTTTTTTCACATCGTGAAGATAAAATCTGAAAATCTATCGAACCGATTGCTTTACAAATTTTACTGCTTATTCTGCACACCCATAACTCTCGCAGGGACTACAATCAAGTATTTTCATTGTGTCTGACCTACTTTTAAAATCAAAAATAGTAAAAGAAAAAAGCCGAGAAACATTATTCTTAAATTTTGTTGATTCTGAAGATAAATCACTAATTATGAACTGATGAAGAATCTGTTGGGATTCTTGGGGTTCCGATAGGTACCTACTAACAATAAGTCTAACAGCCGAAATCGCTCTCACGAGCGTGGCACGAATTTTTAAACATGTTTTTTATTTACCGTAGAAATGTAGTTTAATAAATAGCACAAAATTTCATCCCATTACTATAATTATTTTCGTCGCACTAAATTCCTGAAAATCACTGAAAACGTCTGCAGAGAAACAACACCCGAGGAGAAATTAAAATGGAAAGAAAGGAAAAATGATGGTCGTGACGTTAGCTCCGACTCGCTCGTACCTCGTCTATCCTATTTCCTCATCCCTTTCCGTCCCGTAGCCAGCGAACAAATTGATAACCGATAAATCGGCAAATTTCTCCAAGTTAAAGGCGACACCAACGCGTGCACCAGCATTTAAACCAATTTACGGAATCGGAAGCGAATAAACTGATTAAAGTTTCGTTCTACCGGCGAACAAGAATCTTTTCTCGCTTCTTCGCCTCTACCTCCGAACCCCTTAACCCTCTATCCTTCCGCTCTCTGGGTCTCAGCTTCTAAGTAGAAGGTAAGTACCTATATCGACTCATCGCCAGACTTTGATTTCTCCGATTAACGGCCAAGTGGATCTAACGAAACAGTAGGTAGCTAATAAGTAACAAGTACGCGGAACAACGTAGGTAGCCACTTGCGTCGCCGTCGTGCTTGCTCCAACGCGCACACGTCCATCTCATATTCCGACCACTTGGACCGCTACTTTACCCGGCCGTTTATAACGCATTATGCTTGAGACGGGGCTATTTGTTTCGTGCGACCAGTGCCGTTTCAGGGGCATTATTAAAATGAACTATTAGGTGATTTGCATGCCGACAATGGTAGACGGCGCCCGGAAAAAGGGACGGCACGGGCGCCACGATAAACGGCAATAAGGCGATTCTCGAGTTCTTGCTTGACGATAGGCACGGGTGAAAAAAGACGGCAAAGGGAGGAACGTGAAAGAATCAACTAAACCGGGGGCTCTGCTGCGTATCATCCCCTCGCACGATTCGCTCTCTGCGTCGTCCTGTTTAACCATGAAAAATACAAATGTAGGTACGTGCGCACCTACGTAGGTATAAGACTTCTCCTTCAGTCGATTTCGTCAAAATACCAGACGGCAAGCTTCTTTCCGACGATCTTAGGGTTAACGGCATTCGCCGTAACAATATATTTGTATTTATATTGCGATGAAGAAGAAGGGTTCGTACCCCAGCGAGGCCAAGGATAATCGAAAAATAATAACTAGCTTAACACCTTTCTCCTCTCGCGAATGTTTTTCAAACTGGCGTCACAAGTTAATCGATCTGTATTCTGTATCTAGCCGACGCGACGTCAAAGTCCCACTTATTCGGCAACCTTCGGCAGGGTTAGGATCCTGTAAGAAATAAGAATCAGGCGACTGTTTGTTTTCATTTTTCCATCCAAGTTTCCAGTGGCTGGAAATTTCCTATCGCGAGAAATAAGCGCGAGTGGAAAAAGGAAAATCGGTCGTTGCCGTAAGAAGGCAAACACGAGCAACGGTTGTAAGCTTAATGGACCCACGGTGTCGTTCAATCGTATCTGTACACGTCCAAGAAATTATCGACGAATCAAACGTGACTAACGACCCACGAGTTTGTATTTTCTCTCGACTTTGCTCCTTCGTTTCACACCCGACCCCGTTTAGACGCGGGAAAACGTTTGTCCAGCGGTACGGTTAATTTTATTAGCCCGTCTCCTCCCTGGTTGTGTGCGCGACACGTCGATATTATTACTGGACACGGCTTTCGTCGCGTCGCGTCGCATCGAGTCGCACCGATAAGCGATATCCACCATACGCAAAGTTATTTAATATCCTGATCCCCTAATCACTTCCGAGACCGATTTACAAAATCGCCAACCCTGCGCGCGATCGGAAATTTGGAAATTCGGGAATCATCTTTCTTCTTTCTTTGCGTGCAGGTTTTGCTCCATTTTACGTGGAACGGTGAATGTCAGCGCACTCGACAAACAGACATGCCTGGACCGTAAGACCAGCAGTGTAGATACTCGAGAAAATCCCCCGAGTGGCTTGGAGAGAAATATAGCCGAAAAGGAGAGAAAGATGGTTAGATTGAGCGTTGCGATTCGGCGACGGTGGAGCTGGTGTTCACGTCCCGCGTCCGCGGTCGCGGACGCGCTCGTACTCGTGGGGTGGTTACCAGGACGATATAGGGGATGGTGGTAGGAAGCTCGGATGGGGTAGAACACAGGTCCGTTTGATTGGACGAGAATGTTTAGGTGTACAGGGGTGGGGATAGTCATGAAGCGAATGCCGCAAACTCGCGGGCTTATATAAACCGGCGGCGAAGGATTCCGATTCGCAGAGCTGTACTCTCCGTTGCCGAAGGAACAAGCCCGTTGCAGAATCTCCTCACCGGTTGCCGCTATCAATCCTTATCTCGGCAGCCGATTCGCGAACCCAGGTAAGTCGCATCCGATCAAACTCGTGGTCCGAGTTCGATTCCACATCAGCTCGGGGGCATCTGCCGAAATCCGTTTGCCGGCATTCGAGTTTCAAATTTAGAAAACGTATGCGAATATATCGACCTATTCCAATAGATACCGATGCTTCTTATTTTGGACGGTGTGTCCGTCAGATCTCACTTTCAATGTTAAACGGCGTTTAACCGATTTCCAGTATTTCTCAGCGTGTCGCCACCCCGTAGAGACGAGTTCTGGGGAAAAAGAAATCTATCGCTCTACTTATCTACGCAGCTATCGGTGATAAAAAATAAATGCAAAATTGAATCCCGCCGAATTCTGAGGACGAGAATTTGCGACACGTCCGCGTACGTTCCATCTGTTTCGCTACGCAACAATTAAACCCCGTCCCGAGACACGGTTTCGCTCGATAGCCAGCATTGCGCTCCGATGAGCGAGCAAAACTGGACAAACTCGAATTTCAAATGGTTAATAAGATTCTCTTTGAGACGCGAAGACGATGTGTTACCTATTTGGGGAAACGGATGAACGAGATCGTCGAAAGGCTCTGCTTCAGGTCTGAATTAACTCTACTCGTACCACGTTAGTTACGCATTTAGCTAGATTCGCTTGGAACCAAAAACGTCGCCAAGACGCTTGGTACCACTATGTACTTGCAGTAGGTACGAACCAGGGGCAAAGGACGAAAGCTATCGTGAAATCTCGCGTTCCGGCACCGCCACCGCAGCGATCTATCGTTTCCCGATTAAAACGCAACTCGGAGAGTGTATAGCTGCTTCTCCTTAAACTCTTTAGTAAAATACAGGCAAATGTAGATACCTACGCGTGCACAGAAACTGTAAACACGTTCGGTGGTCCAAGGGATTCAGGCATTATGGGTTCAGAGACAGGATAAATAGTGCGCGTTCGGCTTTCTTCCCGGTCCGACGCGAAGATCTTCTTGTGTTCCTTTGAAAAGTGGATGTAGAACCTATCCACCTATCGAGGCAAGTGCTTTATAGTAGATATAGGTACTCGCGCACAGGAATCTCTCTCTCTCTCGTTTTCGACCACCTCAATAAGGGAAAACGAAACTATTTGTGGGTTATAAAGCTCGAACGTGTCCGTGAAAACTCCTTTCTTCGTACAGATACGGTAGATACATTGTACGTGTGTCGAGTTCGCGTATTCAAGCTGATCCTTTCTCTAAAGCAGGCAACTCTAAAGCAGGTAACTTGTTTATTGCCTAACTAGTTGTCAAAGTGATAGTTTAAAAGATTCGATAGAAACACGGAAAACAATTCCCGTTGCCAGAACTAAAGATGTACCTACGCGAAGGAACGCCGCAGCTGTTTTGCGTTCGGGTTTAATGCAAGTTCGAGCCCGATTTAACAAAGTCACTTATTTGCACGCGTTCTATTCGCAAGCAGCCGCAATGCTTGGAACTCGGAGAGTGGGAAGCGGGAGGCGGAAATGGTGAACGGAGAACGGAAAGCGGAAAACAGGATATGCAATATGGGACGCGGAATAGACTATACATAGAGAATACAGAGTACGGAATACGGAAAGCGATAGAAAATGGAGAACGGAAGAAAAGGAAGTGGCGGTGCTGGAACTGCTAACTCTGAAGATGAGGTTTCTGTCCGGTCGGGCGTGCTTCGTCTTCCTAGTCTTCCTAGTCTTCCCAATAACACCCTTTCGACCGTTTTACTCGCGCCTGAGGGACGCGCTTAACCGCCACGATACCGCCGCACCACGCCGCACTACGCCGCGCCAATTTCAATGTAAATTCGAATTCGACTCGGGTTGGTCACCGTTCTGCTTTACCACATTTTCGTACAGTTATTGTACGCCAACTGTAACAATCGTCCTCGGAATATCGTTTTTGCCAACGCTGTCGCCTTCCAACTAAATACCTTGGAACCGTGGTAAGTGCGACGCAAACATGTAAATAGGTGCGTACTTACTTAGGTAGGTTACTATTTGGAATTAGTTGTCAAACGGTAGCCGGTAGCGGGTAGACGGTTAAAAGTGTGCGGATCGTACCGAGGCTCGCGGACCCCGGGGTCAACACTCTATCAAGACTCAAGACTCAAGACTTAAGACTTATCAAGACTTAAGACTTATCAAGACTTTCAAGAGTTTTACGCGGGGCTCGCGGACCCCGAGGTCAACACTCTATCAAGACTCAAGACTCAAGACTCGAGACTTGAGACTCGAGACTCGAGACTCAAGACTCAAGACTCAAGACTCAAGACTCAAGACTCAAGACTCAAGACTCAAGACTCAAGACTCAAGACTCAAGACTCAAGACTCAAGACTTGAGACTCAAGACTCAAGAGTCAAGACTCAAGACTCAGGACTTAAGACTTATCAAGACTTAAGACTTATCAAGACTTTCAAGAGTTTTAAGTTTCGAATCCTGTTCGAAGTGCTCCAGATCCCATGATTGCGCACACCCCTGTAGACGGTCCCTCGTTAAACGCGTAATCCATTAGGACTCGCAAAAGTAGATGATTGCAATAAATGGTATCGAGAAATACGGTGGAGGAATCTGATAAACGTGGCGAGGAACTACTTTTAGGCAAACTTTTGGAAACGGACGAATAAAAAGTTTGCATGGTTTCAGCTGGCTAGTAACTGAATGAGCATCGACGTAGGCATGTAAGTAAATAACACACGTACGCTCGTGTGGCAAAGCGCCGCCGCCATCAATTATCGAAAGGGACGAATCCAATTATTCCGTGTTACGGAAAATCGGTGTGCTGAAAGCGACTCGTGATTGCCTTCCAATAAAATACTAATTGAACGAACATCGATGCGGCGAGCAATTGAAAAATATCTCTATACATAATTCGAGGTGCGTGGTAAACTCGCATCGATTTGTTCCGGCGAAAATGAAATCTCTCGAAAATGATTCCGCCATCGACAACGATCGCAAACTGTACCTAAGTAGGTATTTAAATTTTAAAGGCTCGGACAAAGAGGTAAAAGAATGTTGCGAATCATGATTCAAAGGATCTTCAATCACAACGACGCATGTCAGAGAACGCGCAGGAAAGTTGCTTGCTCACCGTCGCGACCTTTCTTTTCTAGAGCGTCGTCTGAATAGTTTGTTAGTCGCTTTTCTCGAATGTGCCAACCACCTCGGTCCTCTGAAACAGGAAGCCCTGCCCTCTATTTCCTTTCTTTTCTCCTCTCTCCCCTTCTATTTCTCCTAAGTAGTTTTCCTCGAAACGCGCACGCGAACACGCGAATTTGAATTTTTGTATAGTTAGTCTTTCCACGGATAACTATACCTACAACACTTGCTTACATTCCTGTGTGTCGTTGTATCTGTTTTCCAGATCTAAAAGAAACTATCTCGAAGATGCAGCAGGGAGTTGTGTCGTTATGCATTATTCTGGTGATCCTCGGTCTTTTCGTATCCTCGACCCCTTCGGCGGATGCGGCACCGTAAGTCTCATTCCTTTACTTCACGCACAACAAAGCAGAATTGCTGAGAATTTCAACCGTAGGTAACTCGGGCTTCGCGTACTCATTTTCCATTAAACTCGTAAGTTCGTAAGTTCGTAAGTGAGGGATTATAGTGCTGGCGAAATTGGAAAGACTCGAGTTTAAAAGAAACATTTCCATTTCCTTTTAATCTATTATTATAACTCTTTCATTATGAAGTTTACGAATTAATATTACATGTATATGGGAATTGACCGAGCGCGATTTGCCAAGAATCGGTGCACATAGATAGTTATGTAGAGTACCTATAGACTCTGTAGACTGTATAGACTCTATACTATAGTGAGAATCCGCGAAGAAGCATCTGCCCGCGTGAGAAAGTTTAACCCAGTTCCATTTGACGAGCCGCCGTTCAATGAGAATGGTTCCTCGTATCGGGAAGTAAAGAGTGGCATTGTTACGACTCGTCGCGTCGGTAATAGAGTTGCGCATAGGAATGGAGAAGATACCTATATCGGGAAAATGTTGCTTTAACTCGCCAGCAATTTCGCGAACGGAGGCGAACGGGGAAAATCGATTTATCATAGAAGAGAGGGAAGGGAATTTCTAAAGGTACTATGTTAAGGGTGAACAAATTGGGATACAGGCAACAGAGCTACTGGAGCCAATTCGACGAAGAAGACCCGGAATCGCTGATGGAGATACTCGCCCGACTCGGTCATACTATAATGCGCAATCCAGAAGTGGAGAAGTAAGTGCAGTTCGCTATCTCGCGGGTGAATCGCAGTGGCAGCGTTTCATCACTTTCGTCACTTTCGTCACTTTCATCGACCCGTTCGATTTCTTTTGCAGCAACAAACGAGGCTTAGATCTGGGCTTGAGCCGTGGATTCAGTGGCTCGCAAGCGGCAAAACATTTGATGGGACTGGCGGCAG